>JAEILZ010000001.1:3441867-4123768 GCA_018873225.1 [Phialemoniopsis] sp. UDSM-2020
CTGGTCAAGGGTGCGCCCGAGTCTATCCTCGAGCGATGCACCCACACCTTGGTCGGCGCCAACGGCAAGAAAGTTGCCTTGGACCGCAAGCTCTCCGATCTGATTCTCCGTGAGGTTGTCGACTACGGAAACCGTGGTCTCCGTGTTATTGCCATGGCCACCGTTGAAGATGTCTCTGGAAACCCTCTGTCCAAGTCTGCCAAGTCTACCACCGATTACGCCAATCTCGAGCAGAACATGACTTTCCTCGGTCTAGTCGGCATGTTGGATCCTCCGCGTCCCGAGGTCCCCATGTCCATCGCCAAGTGCAAGGAGGCTGGCATTCGCGTTATTGTCATCACCGGCGACAACCGCAACACTGCCGAGAGCATCTGTCGTTCGATTGGTGTGTTCGGAGAGTATGAGGAACTTGAGGGCAAGAGCTACACGGGCCGTGAATTCGACAACCTCAGCCCCAGTGAGCAACTCGAGGCCGCTAAGAAGGCTTCCCTATTCTCCCGTGTCGAGCCTAGCCACAAGTCTAAGCTCGTGGATCTTCTTCAGCAACTTGGGGAGGTCGTTGCCATGACTGGCGATGGTGTCAACGACGCCCCCGCCCTCAAGAAGGCCGATATTGGTGTGGCCATGGGTTCGGGTACCGATGTCTCCAAGTTGGCTGCTGATATGGTCCTGGCTGATAACAACTTCGCCACTATTGAGGTTGCCATTGAGGAGGGCCGCTCGATCTACAACAACACTCAGCAGTTCATCCGATACCTCATCTCTTCCAACATCGGCGAGGTTGTTTCCATCTTCCTGACTGCCGCTCTCGGCATGCCCGAGGCTCTGATTCCTGTTCAACTCCTTTGGGTCAACCTTGTCACCGATGGTCTCCCGGCTACTGCACTCTCTTTCAATCCTCCTGACCACGACATCATGCGTCGCCAACCGCGCAAGCGTGACGAGGCTCTGATCGGCGGCTGGCTCTTCCTTCGTTACCTTATCATCGGCACCTACGTCGGTCTCGCCACTGTTGCCGGCTACGCCTGGTGGTTCATGTACAACCCTGCCGGTCCCCAAATCACCTTCTCGCAGCTCTCGCGCTTCCACCACTGCACAGCGGATTTCCCAGAGATCGGCTGCGCCATGTTCTCCAACGATATGGCCAAGTCCGCATCCACTGTCTCCTTGTCCATCCTTGTCGTTATCGAGATGTTCAACGCCATGAACGCCCTGTCTTCGAGCGAGTCGCTTCTGACCCTTCCGCTCTGGGAGAACATGATGCTGGTCTACGCCATTGCCCTGTCGATGGCGCTACACTTTGCTCTGCTTTACACTCCGGTCTTGCAGTCTCTGTTCTCGATTCTACCTCTTGACTGGACCGAGTGGAAGGCGGTGCTGATCATCAGCGCTCCTGTCATGTAAGTTTGCCATTGCACCCCTTATACAATCCAACAAATTTCTAACACTGTATCTACAGTCTCATCGACGAGATCCTCAAGTTGGCGGAGAGACAGTTCTTCATGCAGAAGACGGCGGAGATCGTCACCAAGACGAAGAAGGAGCAGTAAATGGCAAGAAATTGCCGAGGGGTTTATGTGTATGATCAGGGGGCATCTGATAGAAATGTAGACGCATGTACACTACTTCTAGCTCAACTAGAGTAAGACGGTCAGTTCTCAGGCGAGACTGACCTCATCACAACAATAGAATCTGCGAACACTCTTGCTTTGTTTAATTAAACAATCACCTCTTATAGCACCTCTCTCACGTGTTGAGAACAGGTTTTCATGAGATCCTCGACTTCACGCCTAGCCCCGAGTAGTATTTTCTACCTTTGAGAGGCAAGACTCTATTCGTACAATTACCCGAATTCTGGAGTCTAGAACGACGAGAAGACCTGATGGAGGCAGTCTTCCTTATCCGTGGGCAAACTCTAAGACTCCGGCCACTTGTCCCAACTTTATCCCTCTAATCCTGACGACCCTTGAGTAACCGCTTCGTAACCTTGTCCTTCTCAATGATGTAGACGTGTGCACCCCAACCAGACAGAGCATCTCTGTCGACCGCATTCAGCAGCGACTGGGAGATGGTCTCAAACAGCTCATCGGGGCCCTGGAACCAAACATGTCAGCAAACACGCTCCATTTTCATAGACGCTTTCTTTCGGAATTGATGAATCATACCAGGTCCGGCTCATACAAGCTCTCGCACATGCCGTACAGCTGCTCCGTCGCCGTCCCGCTGACGATAAAGTCCTTGGCAAAGTCGATGCAGCCGATCGAGTCGAAGCCGCAGATGAAGGGCTGGCCCGTCTTGGGCTCGAGGCCGGCGACGACGGGGCTGACAAAGTAGGGGCCGAAGCGGCGCTCGTAGAGGGAGCTCGAGACGAGGTTGGCAAAGGTCTTGGGGGCGATGTGGCGCTCCTCGCGCAGGCGGTACATGTTGACCTTGTAGCGGAAGAGGTCGGCGACGGTGGACACGTCGGTGGCCAGGCCCGTGAGGCCGAGGAAGACGCCCTCGCCGTACTGGAAGATCTTGGGGAAGTTGTTGGAGACGGTCAGGGCCTGGAGGCCGAGGCGCAGGTCGCAGGCGATGGCGACGCAGTCCTTGCCCACCATGGCGACGCAGGCGCCGCCGTCTGTGTGTGGACCTTGGTTAGTATCTTACTGTCCTTTATGACGTCCTTGAATTGCTTCGGGAGACAAACTTATTGAGAAAGGCGACGACTAGAAGGTGATGGTTAGCTGGCTGATGTCGGTGATGATGGCTGACTGGGGGAAGGGCGACGTACCATGGTCTATTTGACTGATGTGTGAGGGCCAGACGCAGAATCAAGCTCGAATTGATTAAAAAGAGGCCGTCTGTTGAAATGGCCGCGAGATTGCTGGCGGCGCTATAATGATTCGTCGTTGAAATTGAAGCTCGGGATGCTGGTTTGATGGAAGGTGGTCGTGCTCGCGAGGCTTCTGGAGCTCCCAATGTAGGTGCAAGGCAACACGCAGCTGGCGCGGCTGGCTGGACTGGGGCAGGGAGGGTCAGTGCAAAGCTCGCTAATTGGGTATGGTTGGCAGCGACTTCGTAGGCGCTGATCAGCCTAGGGAGCGCTGGCCTACGTATCAAATGCAGCCTACGGTTGCTCCTGTGGAGACCTGCTCTTGGAACAAAGCAGACTTAAATCTTATCACACTTGAGGGTGGCTTTTCCAAGAAAGGACTAACCCACAGCCTAAATTTCTGTCATCGATACGCGACTCTTGTTCTGTTATTTCTGTCCACTACCGTCAGAGCTTCTATGGATATCTACCAACGCTGATCAAGCATCCGCCACCAGCTTCAGAGCTGCCTGCCCCGCCATCTGTCTCCAAACGGCGGCCACATCTCAAAGCAATAACTGCGGCCGCCACTATTTCCATTGCTTCTTCTTCTTCATCTACTTCGGCTGGTAACGAATAGTGTTTTCCAAGATGTCATCGCATGTGGTGGTCATAGCCACCGACCTGAGGCGGGCTACTGTCAAGGTCACACCCATGACTTATATGATTGATGTCCTGGACGAGGCTTGCAGAAAGTTGAACCTCACCAGCGACAAGTACCTCCTCAAGTGAGCCCATATTCTCTGGTACACAGCGTCCTGGAACTGTTAGCTGATCGGAACAGACATCAAAACAAGCAGATCAACCTCTCAGATCCTTTCCGGATCGCGGGCTTGAGTCCGGGCGCCAAGCTAGACCTCATCGTCAAATCGAACAGTCCGTCCGTAGTCACAGTCGCTCTGAAGCTCCCAGAGTCCGAGTCGAGACTCGGCATACCGAACGGTCGTATCACAGAGAAGGTCAGGAGCGACACGTCGCTATGGAAAGTGCTACGGCAATTCGAGAGCACCGGCGCAGGCGCACAGAAGGGACTCAATATCACGGCGCGGGGTGTACCTCAGACGAGTAACGGCACCGGTAGCGGCAGTGGCCAGCTATTCTGGGAGTCACCTGTGCTGCAGGTCATAGGGAGGGAGCTCTCGACCTTGGCCGATTTCCAGAAGAACCTCTCACAGATTGGCATCAACTCGGGAAACCACCTACTGCAGCTATCATTCAAGCGAACAGAGACCCCCCTGCATGTTGCAATGCAGGAAGTCGAGCGGTATTTTGCGGACGTCACGGAAACAAAGCCCACGCCGTCGCCCTCTGCACCGGCAGCTGATGTGACCAGTGGACAACAGAACGGCGCAAGTACTGGAACTGGTGCAACCGATGCTGCAAAGGCGCCTACTTCGGAACCAGTAGTGCCTGAACGGGCACAGCCAGCCACATCCGTAGCTCTAGAGGAGCAGGCTGTGCCGAAGGAGGACTTTTCAGCGGCCACACTCGACGGATCAAGCGTTGATTCACCCGCGGCTTCAACGGCAATAGACCCTTTGCAGCCCACTGCTGTGTTCTCCCCCTCATCATCATCCACGCCGGCTGCCGCGAAGATTCAAGACCCGGACTCCTTGTTCGTCCCGAGTATCGCTCACGCAAAGCTCCACCAGCATCACCTCTTACAGCGCACACACAATACACGGCTCAAGTCTGACCAGGAGCTGGAGGCTGACGCGGCTGCTCAACAGGCGAAGCTGGCAGCTATCAAGGATATCCGGGTGAAAGTACGCTATCCAGATGGATATCAGACACAGTGGAACTTTGGTCATGAGGCCACTGGAGCTACACTTTACCAAGCTGTCCGGAGCGTGATGCGTCACGCAGACCAGCCGTTCAGGCTTAGCCTCCCTGCTGGAGGCCCCGTGATCGAGGAGGGTCCCAAGCAACTCATCAGAGGCTACGGTCTACGCGACACAATGGTCAACTGTACGTGGGCTGACAGCGTCCCCGGTCCTGTTCGCAAGGAATCATTCCTCAAGCAAACAGTCTCTAAGGCGGCTCAGGAAGTGAAGATACCCGAGTTGCCTAAGGTCGAGTCGGACGACGAGGATGAACAGTCCACAAAGGTTGCACCTGTCAAGAGAGGTGGTGACGACGACGGCGATAAGAAAGGCAAGAAATTGCCCAAGTGGCTCAAGCTACCGGGCAAGAAGTGAGGGACCATAGTCCTTCACATGGTCGAAACAGGTACATAACCCCAAGCGTCCGTCTTCAAGGGGAGGATACATGTACAGCGTTTGGAATCTTGCCCTACCCTACCTCAATCTTTTATCATGGCGGGGTTGTCGATTAATGATTTGGGAAGCATTGTATGGAGTTCAAGGAGCGTCAAATATTCATGATACGTCTTAATAGACCGTGGCGGTATCGCAATACCGCACATGCCAGACCAAATCTTATCCGATGCGATGGTATATTTAGTATCTGTGTGACTACACATAGCTGACCAGTCGTTAATCTTCGTCCATTCGTCGTAAGAGGGGAGATATGGACTATATCCCATGTCATAAGTGCGAATTCGCATTTGCCATAAATATCGCCGAGCCACTGTTGTACAAGTGTAGATGAATACGAGAAACGTTGCAACGTGATACATGTATGCCGTCGTGCGAGTCTCGATTGTGATCAAGGCCGACCACCATGTGATGTTCCTGCCGCGTATGCTTGAGGAATAAGATTAGTCTAACAGTACGACTTGGGCAGGGCCAAGCGTACAGTCGGGTCTGTGTCTGTTTTGGAGAGAGGTGATGGGTAGTTTAGAGGTCGACCGAGTTGATCACTGCTCATATCTTTGGTCGGTATGAATATAATTTCTTCACCCTGGATGTCCTCTGCCTTCTCGGCTTGCGGTGGCGGCGCGGGCTCTTCAACTCCCGATTCTCGGCCGACCTGATGGCAAGCCTAAGCCTCTTCCACTCACGATACCATTCCATCAACTGCGCGCCGGTCCCTCCGTTTCGGAGCATTCTTTCGATTTCGTTCAACTTTGACCTGTAATACTGTGAGGTGAGAGCCATTTTGCCGGCTTGGGGTCCGGTGAAGGTTTCTATATTTTCAGCGAAAGTAAGAACACAGTAGGTTGGTGGTTTCTCAGAAGGGCACTGGTTTTATATCTCTCAGTTTGATCTGCTCGAAAAAGCTGGGGAAACGTTCGGAAGACAAATGAAACGGCAGCCTGGTATATCTGCCTGGCCGCTGGCAATTTATACTCGCACTCAGTCGCCCAGCCCGACTCATGGAGACTTGTGCGTGAGTTGCAGCCTCGTTGTTGAGCCTCGTGATGAGTCACTCCAGCACACGCAGGTGTTTGCTCCAGGCAGCACTCACCTCTGGGGAAACGACTGGAGAATTAAGCTTCTTGATGCTGTATGTGGTAAATACATTCACAGGGGGTCCGTTACGTAGAAGTGGGTTTAATGGGCTTCCAAGTTCAGGGGGATCGCCTCCAACCAAGTGGGTGCGGCCGTGTAAGCGCATCTGCATCCTTTGCAGATCATCCGAAAATACGGTTCCTGTCCACCATCCCGTCCGTACAGAATGCGATGCAGATGCAAGTTACCTAGGTAAGGTAGTTAAGGCAGGTACCGTAAATGCAGGCAGCCTAATTAAAATGCGGCCGATGGCCGTCCGTCATTCTGCCCTACAGCTCAGAAGGGAGGTGAAACACAGGACAAGGATCGTTGCCATGGCCCAATCGTCACGGCGGACGGCGTTTCACACATTACTTCTCTCAGCACCACCCGTCTCTCTCATCATCTTGATTCAATTCCACTTCTCCAGAAAAGCGAGACCCATAGAATCATCTGAACAAGTGAATAAATCTCGCCGAAAAGAGGGTCCCTGCCGCGCCTCTGAGCCCACGCGGACCGGTTTTTTGTTTGCCATTTGCCATTGTACAAGATGGATCTCTACGGGATCTGCTGCTATTCCGGTCCCATGCTTGTATCGGCAAAGATGAGCACTGCAAGGAGAGGAGGAGCACTGCTCCGCCCTCGTCATTTACAACCTAAAGCGAACATCCCAGATGCCTTAATGTGGATATAATAAAGAGCCTCCTTTCTGCTTTTTCAGGGTTTCTTGGTCTTGTGTCACTTGCTCATCTCCCTGTTCCTGTAAACCTAATCGTTTCGTCTGCTCTGATCGACTTGATCTGCATCACATCATCTCTACTACAGACCTCAGAATTATCACAGCAAAACAGACCTCTTGAACCATGCGATCTTTCGCTGCCCTCGCCGCCGCCGCGCCCTTGGTGGCCGCCCTCAACTATGCGGTGCCCAAGCAGCTGATGGCCCTCGAGTCCGACTGCTACTACCCCAGCGGCTACGAGATCCGGGACTTTGCCGTCTGGAAGCCCGCCGAGGGCAACGACAACGCGACGACGCTCGACTTCACCTTTGTCGACGCGGGCGCCGCCATCACGACGCCCTGCCACCTCAACGCCACCTCGGAGTCGCTCACGCCGGCCAACTCGACCCTGGCGAAGCGGTGGGCATGTGACAACGACGTCGTCTCGTTCATCTGGCAGAAGGAGCAGCTGTGGATGATTGAGAGGGTGTGCCCGGACCAGCAGACGTGAGTTTCCTTTTTCCCTTTCTAGATGTTCCATGTTCAACTTGAACACCAAATTGACTGGTTTGTGTTGTAGTAAACCCATCTTCGAGGCATCAGGCTCGGCCACGCCGGCGCCCGAGTGTGTCGATACTGACTGCAGCTTCCCTCTGGGCGACGGCCAGGAGTGCAAGCAGGCCGGCCCTATCCCTGCCAACTTTACCAGCTTGCAGCCTTCTCCTCTGTGAGCGGCCTTGTAGGCTGTTGTGTTAGTAGGTTTGAAGATTGTGGAAATGCTCGGCACAATTAGTGGACTTTTCTGCAGGGCTGTCTCCCCATGAACCATTTAATGAAGGCAAAGGAACCTTGACTGTGAAGGACAACGGCGTTTTGAGTTTGTGTATGATGTTTAGACTTGGGCTGCATGGTAGATAGAACAACACGGTGACAAATGACATCTTAACACTTATTACAACTACATCTTTTCCGGCGCGGTGCTAGATACCACACGGCCGGCCCAGGCCGTCCAAGACAGTTTGGTCTGGGGCACCTCCCCGCGTTTCTCTTGTTATTAGCGGCGTTTGGCTGGAGACAACTTCACGACTTTTTGGTGAATTAGGCGTAATTAATGGTCTTGTATATACCAAAAAAAAAAAAAAAAAAAAAAAAAAAAAAAAAAAAAAAAATCCTGTAATGTCTATTAAGCAGAGAAATCACATTCATGCTACAGCGCAGACAGCAAAAAGGATGACAACAGTGGGGTTCGAACCCACGCGACTTTCGTCAATGGTGCTTAAGACCATCGCCTTAAACCACTCGGCCATGTTGCCAGAGGTCTCGCCGAAAAGGTGTCCGGTGATCATGTCAATCGGAAACCCGCCACCGTTCTCCCAGCCCTACAGAACTCATGACCTCACCCGCTGGTACCGCTAAGTACCTACTGCCAGACTTGTTTCACGGCCACACTTCATCCGGACCTCGCACATAACCCTTCGTTTTGTCTCTGCATGGCTATGTCGCCGTGTCAGCCAGCCCAATTGGCATCTTGAGGAGGACATCTATTATTCTGCGCCATAATGTACATGCAGTTCCCATCGCTGAAACTGGGTTGGCTCCTAGCCGCGGCCCACGCAAGCGCAAGCATCTTGAGCCAGACGGACGGTAGCCAGCACTATCTACGCGATGGAGACGACGCCGCCAGCCAGGGAGTCTCCGTGTCGCTATTCACGTCTCTAGAGCGCCTGTCACGTGTCGTGGACATTTCATACTGCGTCGGCAATACCGGCGTGTCCCCGCCTTTCTCCTGCGTCTCGCGATGCAAGGAGTTCCCTGGGATGGAGTTGGTGACGACTTGGAACACGGGCATCATGCTGAGCGATAGCTGCGGCTACGTTGCTGTCGATCACGGGGACGGGAAAAACTCATCTACTACCGGCGTCGTGTCAAGGGCTGGCAAGGACAATGGCACCATCATCGTTGCGTTTCGCGGCACCTACAGCATCACGAATACAGTTGTCGATTTGAGTACCGTTCCTCAGGAGTACGTGCCATACCCGGAACCGGGGGATGGCGATGAGGAAGACGACAACAGCAAGTATCTCGACGAGGAGTCGAGGCAGAAATGCACCAACTGCACAGTGCACATGGGGTTCCTCTCATCGTGGCGCAATGCTCGATCACTTGTGCTGCCCGCGGTCAAGAAAGCTCGCGCCGAGCACCCGTCTTACCCTATTCAACTCGTCGGACACAGCTTAGGCGGTGCCGTGGCCGCGCTCGCCGCGCTCGAGTTCAAAGTCGCGCTGGGCTGGGACGATATCAAGGTCACAACATTCGGGGAGCCGCGGGTTGGGAACCAGGGCTTGGTGGACTTTATCGACAGAGTGTTTGGCATGGAGAAGGACGAAGGATTTGATAAGGACCTGGAGAAACGTATCTACCAACGGGTCACGCACGCCAACGACCCCGTGCCGCTACTGCCCCTGACTGAATGGGGCTACCGCGCACACGCGGGCGAGATTTACATCACCAAGGAGGCTCTGTCACCGTCGCCGGAGGACCTGAGGATGTGTCGTGGCGACAATGATGTCAGGTGCATTGCGGGAGCAGACAGCACTGTCAACCAGGAGGACGTGGTTGAGATCGTACGGGAAGCAGAAACGCTGGAGGACTCACGTCTCGAGGCCAGGGCCACGTGGGAGTTTCCTGCTCGGTACAAGCTGTGGCAGCTCTTCTTTGCGCATCGAGATTACTTTTGGAGGCTAGGGCTTTGCGTTCCCGGTGGCGACCCCTGGGATTGGGGAAGAGAGAAGTATAACTACACGTCGGGTCCTGATGAGTTGTAATGACCTGATACCTATTTTTAAGAGCCTGGAGTTGGTTGGTGTGGTGTTTCCCCTGGTTTTACAACTTGTACATATTGTTAGCGAGATTGCCAACCGTAGATAAGTTGACTTCTGAATAGCCATCGACAGAGATACTGTCATTCTCTCCACGAATCAGCAACTGCTTAAAGACCAACACCAACGAACCACGCAGTCCAACATGTGCTCCTCAAGCCGACGGGAGCCTAGGACATGCTGACACGCGCTGCCTCTTACAAGTGAATGGTCAACGGCCGCTTGTCGGGTGCTACCAAGTTGATTAGTCTACGATCTGCCTGATCTAAGCCACCATGGCAACAGCGCGTGTCCAATCAAGCAAATGAGACTTGTTCCTATGTAGGTGATCTGGCTCTGACCTGGCTAAGGAAATGATTGGCAGCAATGCAGCAGGCTTGGGCACATCATATGGCACGCACAAGGGACCTGCCTGCACTCCTGCACTCAAGTCGCTTGGGATGAGGGGCCATGGCCTTCGTGGTTTGTTCCAAACCGAGCAGGGCTGACAGGAGGTCATGCGACGGCTTCGACGGGGAGAGCAGGCAGGTCTAGTCGAGGCGCCGGAAGAGGGTCGCGTGCGTGCTGATCTGGCCGCCGATTCCAACGAAACGGCACGTCAACTAACCTCATCCGTGGGATGATACCTGGTTTCGATACAGGGCATTCCCACGTTTTCGGCCGCCTTGGCTGCCGTGGCCTTGTAGATCTAGGTCACTCTGGTCACACTCTTCTAGTAAGTAGTGACTCTGCGGATGCATGTACGTAGTATGCACATGCATACATACATTTACGTACTTTACAAAAGGGAAGTGGTTTCGCTTGCCTGGCCAGCGCAGAGAAGAGAGACCAGACCTCCCGGAAGCGGGGCCATCTTGGCACACTTGACATGCCATGCGATAAGACCCCTGGTCTCCGGGACTGTTGGGAAGTTTGCTCGAATTTTTTTCTTTGCCTTCGGTCTGGTTCTGAAGCATTGTCTGCCTGAGAGGGTCTTTGAGAATTTTCCCCTAAAGAGACTGGACTAGACACTTTGGAAGGCTTTCAGGGAGAAAACAGAGATGGGGTTAATCCCTAGTCGTAGAACCTGCTTGGCCTTTATATCTGCGCCCACAATAGCGAAGTTGAACGGCCTGCGTTTGTACCCAAAGAAAAGAGAAGAGCTACTTCGCTATGGTATAGAGACTCGACTCTCCTCGGATCCTTTCCTTGGGTCAGGAGAGCAACAGAGATTTACACTGATACATAGAAAAGCAGTCCCTCATGTCACTCAAAACATCTACTTCAGCACAGAGACTGTGAAGTGTTGTTCTGAAGAAGCCGATGACTAGACAGTCTCTCTTGTAACATTGTTTGAGTACAGTGATTGAAATTGCAGGAAGATGATGCTTGAACTGTTTGGGAGGTACCTGACAGGCGGCGTGATGTGCAAGCTGAAACGAGGTAACGCGTAACAGGGCGGCAACACCAGAACCAAGTCGCTTAGGTGGGCCGCACCGCACCGCACCGCACCGTCACCGTCACCGTGGCCATGGCCGTGACCCGTCCGCCAGAAGCTCTCAGTGCTGCTAAGAAAAGACAGCAACAATGAACAAGCTCCCAGTGAGTGAGAGAGCCCCGCCATGCTCGAGGTCCCTAGCGGGTGTCCCACCTGCTAAGGCCGGAGCCAGGTCCAGGGCCCCTCCTTTTTTCCCACCCCCTCCCCTGGGATTCTCAAGTACCCGAGACACTCTATTTTGGCTGTCAAGATACTTGTCAGAGTCGACCTGCCTCAAGACAACTGCACTTTGGTTCAGTGACACTTCAGCAAGGGCCTCTTTTCTTGTCTCCTCTTTATTGTCTGCTGTTCACCCAGCCTGAGCTGCCGCCTTGGATTTCCAGACACCACCAATCCGGCATCAGAAGACCAGCAAGAAAGTGAGAAAGAAAAGAGGGGAGAAGACGCTAACCTTGTTTCCCGCACAAGCGCCCAGTGCCTCAGTCCTCAAGTCCCTCCTCTCTCTCAACACATCCTCATCTTCCACCGCCATCCCCCCCAGTGCGCCCACCCACCCAGCACAGACCAGACACCCACACGCCCTCCTCCACCAGCAACCAGCAACCAGCACTGCCCACGCTCACTCTCCTCCCAAGTCTCAAACTTCCGATCAACACAACCTCCAAGCCTTTCCTCCGCGATCCGAATTTTGCAACCCCACCCTTTGTACTCTTCCAAAAGTAAACATCATCCTCTCTTCCTTCTCGGGATCACCCTTTTTCTCTTCTCTGCAGACGACTTACCAACTCTCACTTTCTTTCCAGACCGACCGAATACCCCCTTCCAGAATCAACAATCATGGCGACCGAGGTATGTTGCATGTCCCTGCCCAATCCGCCTTGCCCAGCAGTCCGCGTCACCTGCCCCCAAGTCATCCCCTGTCTTGAACGACCTCTATCCAAGATTCAGGTGCCCATTTCCGTGGCTACCTTTGTCGTGCATTATTTTTGCTTCTGCTTGTTTATCATCATCATTTTCACTTTTTCATCAAGCTATCAGTCACTAACATACCATGTCTCCTTATAGCGTGAGAGGTGTGTCCCGCAAAGCCCCTCCTTGGGAAAAAAATGCCTTACGATCCCGGCCCTCGCACAGTTTGACTGACCCGAGATAACAGCAAGACCTTCCTGGCTCGCCTTTGCGAGCAGGCCGAGCGCTACGATGAGATGGTTACCTACATGAAGGAGGTTGCCAAGCTTGGTGGTGAGCTCACCGTTGACGAGCGTAACCTCCTGAGCGTCGCCTACAAGAACGTTGTCGGCACCCGCCGTGCCAGCTGGCGCATCATCTCCTCCATCGAGCAGAAGGAGGAGACCAAGGGCACTGAGAAGCACGTTGGCACCATCCGCGACTACCGCCACAAGATCGAGCAGGAGCTTGAGAAGGTCTGCGAGGATGTCCTCGATGTCCTTGACCAGAGCCTCATCCCCAACGCCGCCTCTGGCGAGTCCAAGGTCTTCTACCACAAGATGTGAGTGCACTTTCTTCTCTCCTCTGACCTACCTAAGAGCAACATTTTACACTGCTCCTGAAGATGGCAACTTTTGTGTTATGGATCAGATACTGATTGCCTTGTGACATACAGGAAGGGTGACTACCACCGCTACCTCGCTGAGTTCGCCTCTGGCGAGAAGCGCAAGGGTGCTGCCACTGCTGCCCACGAGGCCTACAAGGTATGCAAAATGATTTTGGAGTAGACACAATGTCTACCCTCCGCGCGAACCTGAGCTAATATCACATGTCTAGAGCGCCACCGATGTCGCCCAGACCGAGCTGACTCCCACTCACCCCATCCGCCTCGGCCTTGCCCTCAACTTCTCGGTCTTCTACTACGAGATTCTGAACTCGCCCGACCGCGCCTGCCACCTTGCCAAGCAGGCCTTTGACGATGCCATCGCCGAGCTCGACTCTCTGTCCGAGGAGTCCTACCGGGACAGCACCCTCATCATGCAGCTTCTGCGTGACAACCTGACCCTCTGGACCTCGTCCGACAACGCCGAGGGCGAGGCTGCTGCTGCGCCGCAGGAGGGTGCCAAGGAGGAGAAGCCTGCCGAGAAGGAGGCCGAGGCCAAGGCCGAGGAGCCTGCTTCCGAGTCTTAAAGCGCTTGTCTTTGTCCGATGCGGTAATTAGATGTGACCCACGGGTCAGAGGTGCTGGCCATTTCTAGCTGGTCTCGACTGTGCTTTGCGGTACTGGAGAATTTGGAACTTGTCTACGAAATCGGTCGGGTGGTGCGTGTGAAGAGCTCACTACAGCATCTGTGTTGATGGGGGGATTTGGTTGTTCAGGGATCGCGATGGTGGAGCATCATGATGATTTTTGTTTCTCTTCCATCTTGCTTGCAGCTCATTGGGAACTGGATCGACACTTGTCACGGCCTCTCCTCACGGGGACAGACATTTGACTACATCTGCACTCCAAGTCCTGCCATGTATCCAACATTTGGCGTCTCCCTAACGGGTACCTCTAATCGAGGCCCGGGCCCAGCCCCCTTACAGTGTTTTTCCTTGTCATCGTCCTGCGCGTTGCTTTTGCTTGAGTGTTTTCTGAGAGAGTACCCTAAAGTCAAACATCCCCTTTTCACGTCTATTGATCCCCCCCAACCATTACAACCAGACCACAACACGCAATGTGTCAATTGAGAAAATGAAAGAAACAGAGGGAGAGAGGAACGATAGCCATGATTGTGATGCTCACCCGTGGCGTAGCTACAGCATCTGTAATCTGCAGAAGATAATGACTTGACCTGGCTTCGACAATGATCCATTGCACATTGCCCACAGGCGTGATATATCACAATGCATGACGAAACAGCTTTGGGTATGATTTCAAGAAAACGGTAAACAAATTGGGTATCACTACGTGACCCGCCGTCAAACATAATAAAGAATATGACGAGGCGGGACAAAGAAAAATTACATCCACAGCACACACACTTTCCACGCCACCTCTGATCCGCCTCCCGACGCCATTGGCCCGCCATCTCCCTCAATCCAGCTCAATGCGCCCCGGCGCCGACCGCCCTGCCCGTCCCGACCCCTGCCGTGGCACTAGGCGACCCTCTGTTGCTCTTGGCCAGGAGCCTCTGCGCCCTCCTCAGCCTCTCGTTGGTCTCAAACAGGCCCCCTGGGTTATCCGACCCGCTGAGGTCGTCTAGATCCAGCTCGTCTTCGTCGTCCCCGTCGTCACCGTCATCTGGGTCGGCCCCTCCATCGCGCCTCTTGGCGAGGGCGGCATTGTCGTCGTCGACGTCGTCTCTATACATACGCGTCCGCACCAGAGCCGCGTCCTCCTCGCCGGCCCCAACGGCCATCCGGCTCCGGATCGGTACCTCCTCGCTGGCCTCGTGTTGGTGTTGGTGTTGGTGTTCGGCGACTCGGCCTCCGGTCCCGCGCCGCCTGACGAGGCCCCGTATGCCGCGCAGGGCCTTGCGCATGCCGGTCGAAGGGCGCCCGCCGCGGCGCCGCCGTATGCTCAGCCAGCCCATGCTCGAGGCCGTGCCGTCGTCGGCGTCATCGAGGTCAAAGTCGGCGTCCCACATAGGGCCGACGGCGGGTGATGGCGGACAGCTGCAGTGCCGGCAGCACGCCTCGTCGGAGAGTTCCTGGTCCTGGTTATTACCATCAGGCACCACCGCCGCTGTCCCTGATGTGAAGGCGGCGTCCGTCGTAGAGCATGCGCAAAACACCTGTCCATCATGGGAGGCGACCTCGGAGCGCCAGGTCTGGATCTGCCGGATCTTACGCCTGACCTTCTCGGGAGGCACAGCGGGCCAAGACGGTGCTGTTGGTGCTGCGGCCGGTCTGCCGGGACCGTCGGACCTACAGGTCTCGGCGTCTGCTACTACTGCTGCTGCTTCGCCGGCGGAAAAGGAGGCTGGGCGCTCGGAGGTCTGGCCGGCGAGGGCAGCGCGGGAGGAAGTCCGGGACAGGGCCGGGGACTGTACGGCCGTGGGCGTGTTAGGCCCCATGGTGGCGACGAGGAAGTTTATGCGCAGGAGGGTCTGGTCCCAGGCCGCAGCGTGCGAGGCGTCATGGTTGCCATCGCCATCATTGTCGCCGCCGGCAAGCAAACGCGACGAGGTAGGCGACGAGTAGGAGCGTGATCGGCGGGAGGAAGAAGATGATTGCTGGCGGGGGAGAACCGGAGTGAGAGGCCGGGAGGTGGAGGCGAGAGAGGATGGGTGGACCGAGGATATGGCGATAGATATCGGGGGCGTGGAGCGGTGGCCTAGGTCCAGGTCCTTCGATAGGTGTGACGTTGTGGTGGTTGTGGTGTGCATGCGGGTCTGGGTGTATGCTGCCATGGTACGGGTGGTTGGTTATGCAAGGGAGAGCGTAGACTCGGGGTGTTGAGGCCTCGCCTATCTCGTATTGTCCACGAGACTCGGAAGGCGAGGCTCTTCACACGAATGCGGCGTCGCTGTCCCCTGTCGCAGCTCAGTCGAGTTGCTAATAACACAGCCCGCTGTGGAGAGGAAAACGGGAAACGCCCTGGAGTGGTCTGGCGTAGTGAATGTCACAGCCTTGAGAGGTTGCGACCTGACCGCGGCCGTTGCGTTTGACGAAGCTGGCAGCAGGCGGGCAGGCGCAACCAAGATATGGGAGTGGCGGCTTTCACGATCTGCCGTCTTATCGACTGTCGGGGCCGATGCACCAGATACCCCGTGCCGATCAATACACCAGAAACTGTTACGAAGAGCAGCTGTTGTATCGTCATTGAACAATAACCAAACACACGTGATGTTTTTGGCTTGTCCTCTGGCCCCGTCGGTGTAGATGCGCCTTGGGAGGTCCCGGCGGCGGGGCGTCCCAAACCAGTAGTTATGCGGTGCTGGTTCTCGGCGCACGTCACAGGGGGCGCGCGCGGCAGCGTTACGGTTGTAATTAAAGAACAAAACAGCCGAAGGGATGTAGGACTGTAGGATTAATCAGAAATGAGGCCAAGAAAGAAACCCCATTCTTAGAGGAAAAGAGAAGAAACAGAACTGGGAGAGAGAAAAGAGGAACCATGGGCAAGAGATGGTCACCGCCAGGTGCAACTAAAAAAACCGGAGTGCCGTTGTACCAGCCCAGTTACTTAGTTAATCATGGGCCAAATGTCACGATGGCTAGCGAAAAAGGGTGGGTGCTACTAAGCCAAGCAAGAGAGTGGGAAAAAAGGGACGGTTCATATGACACCTCGAGTCAGAAGATTTGCTTTGGTTGTTATGGATAATGGCACTAACTACTTAACTGTTGCCTCCTCCGAAAAAGAAGCATTTGGCAGCCGGCATCCGGGAAGCAGGGAAGGCAGGCACTGTGCCAACGCCAAGCCCCAGGCAGATGATGACGACAAGCGCCGCCCGCCGGCTCCCCCTATCTCGGCATCTCTGTGCCGGATCGTCACCGTGTGCGCACTGTAACTCGAGTACTAAATACCCCGTAGGTATCGATGATGCTGGGCTCAGTGTTCTAGAACAACGGCCTGTGCCGCCAACAAGACACGCTACTCGGGGCGCCAGCGACCTGGGAATGTGCACGCGGAGATTTGAGGGGGGAGTAGCTATCTATAGCGCCAGGGCTCCCTCTGTTGAGTCAGATTGGGCGACTAAAGGGTTATACTTTTCAGGAGACGAAACATCTCGGTCTAGCCGAAGAGCTATCTGCCTCTAGAGTTCCCCATGGCAAGCAGGCATGGACTAGACCTGCAATCAAGCTAGTTGCCGCAAAGGGCAGGTATGCCAGGGGTCAGCCTCACTCGACTTTGTGGAGATTAGACTCTGGGGTAGCTTAGATGGAGGCTCGACACCATTCTGTTGCTGTTGAAGGACGTGGTAAAGCATACACTGTCTGCACGACAACCCGCCCTGTACCTCTACTCGTACAGCCAGAGATGTCGGCTTCTCGAATATGGCCTATACTGAATGAACCGCCATGATTGAAGCTGCTAGGCCAATGAGTCGTAACATCATATCCAGTATACAAAGATGATACACAAGTCTCGAGGTGCCTTATCCCTTAAGTAGGCTTCAATGCCTCCCAGCCACCCACACTCCCTCCTGCGTCGTCAGCTAGCAGGTCCACTCCGTTCCCAAGCTTCTCCTCTTGATGCTGCCCCGGAGCCTGCGCAGGCTTCTTGTGCACAGGCATGCTGGGTTTCCGGGCCGGTAATCTCGGCGGTGCTCCTGTCTCCTCCTTACGTGCCATGCCTGGTAAACCTAAGGCTCCAGCCGAGACCGCTTTCCGAATGGGGACGTCTCCTGTTCCCACCCTACGAGGAGGCATTGGCGGTGGGTCGCTTTCCTCCTCCCGGGGATTATGGCTAAGGGACCTGTGAGAGGAGATCACAGACGACGCGCCAGGTGAGAAGGCGCGTATCGGTAGTGCAGACGAGCCCAGGTCTGCACTCTGTAAAAGGGCAGGCGTGTTGACAGGAGAGACCGATGCAAGATGTGCCGGCTTCTTGGCCACAGGCGGCGGTGACTTTGCCTTTGATGTTGACTGTTGCGATGCAGATGATGTTGCAGACCGCGGGCGTGGAGGCAGGGGAGCCAGATCCTCGGCATAGGTTTGCACTGATGACCTTGATGCCTCTTTCGTGACGGGCATGGTAGGTGCTCTGTTTGGCAAGGTCTGGCTTGAGGTCGGGGTCCTGTTAGATGGGGTCCCCGTCTGCCGCCGGGGAGGTGGGGGTGGAGGGACCTCCTGCTTCTGCTGGGCCTGGGTGTGGTTTTGAACTTCCACGCCGTTCGGTCTTCCACCTTTGACGGACAGTCCCGCAGGATCATAGGGGGGCGGAAGCTTGCGGGGCGGTTGGTTGGACGTTGAAGAGGAAAGGATAGTGGAGTGATTGATGTGCTCGTAGGGCGAGGTTGAGATGCTCGAGAATGAAGATAGCCTAGATTCCGACCTCGGAACGGCAACCCAGTCCGGCTCGTCGGTGGTAGTCCAAGGATTTGACGGGCGATTAGGATTCAACGCTGTCGAGTAAGCAGATGATGGAGGTTTGGGCGGCGTCACCGTCGACCGAGCCATCTTACCG
The DNA here is from genome assembly GCA_018873225.1 of [Phialemoniopsis] sp. UDSM-2020. Taxonomy (NCBI): domain Eukaryota; kingdom Fungi; phylum Ascomycota; class Sordariomycetes; order Thyridiales; family Thyridiaceae; genus Thyridium; species [Phialemoniopsis] sp. UDSM-2020. Next base: position 3,460,251 of record JAEILZ010000001.1, read on the forward strand.
TTCTCCAGCCACCACTTCTGTCTGTCAGAGCTAGCCGGTGGCAATCCTGGCTCTATCGCGTCGTAGCCTATAAGGTCTTCGTCGTCTGTATCGTCGGCTGTATTGAGGTTGGCGGTGGCATCACCGACCTCGAGCCTGCGTCGATCATATATCTGCGCCCTGATCCTATCCCGGAACTCTTCATCTACAATGCTGACCGTGCAGTCGAAGGTTGCATACACAGGCCGGTGATCGGAAAATTTGAGCGGCGCCGAGCTGTACGACATTTGCCTAAGGTTGGTGCCCTTGCGCAAGATGCGGTCCGTCCAGGCAGGAATGCGCTGCTTCTCGGAGGAATCATACGCGTCCTTGCCAATGTCGAACCTGTATGTGGGAAGAAAGGTGATTCTCGCTTCCGAGTAAAAGGGGAACGACAGTCCGGCTACCATCTGTAGATTGAGCTGGTCATTCTCGTAAAGGTGTTCGAGATCTCGTTGCGCAATCAGGTTGTCCACCTTCTCGCGGCTCAGTCCGATTCGGTAATTGAAGTCTCCCATCCATATGACCGTGTCGTGGTCATCAATGCCCCTATTTCTCGCAAACCGTAAGCCGTGATGAATGGTTGCATAGTCGCGATTCCTCTCATCGTAATTTGCGAAACCTGCCGCCAAATGGGCAGTCACAAAGCATATATGAGTGTTGGCGTAGTCGAACCGGATCGCTACTGCACCCTTGTTGCCCGCCATCCCGGACATGCCAGTCTTCTTTACGTTGCCCTCGACATTCTTGATTTCTCGCAGGATGGACGCTTTGACAAAGATGCACAGTGCGGCGCCGACAAGCTGTCCGCTTCGCAGCAGAACGTAATGCTCACCGCCCATGGCCTGAGCACGCCTGTTCAGTGTCCTTCTTACGGATTCCTCCCATAGTTGTTTCCTGCGAGGGTCACTGTTCATGATTTGTTGCGGACTCAGTTCTACAATCTCTTGGAATCCGACCGCGAATATCTCTGGCTGTGTGTCGCCCAGGATAGGAGGGCAGAGCCACGGTGACAGATCCTCGTCGATGCCGTCTGTACGACCGTTCAAGTTGAAAGTTCCAACCCACCTTGTCGGAGTTAGCGTCAAGACATCTACCTGTTGACGAGATAGCAATACTTACATATGGATGGTCTCTGACGATGAGAATTCCGCGCTGCGCTTGTTGAGCTCGGAAGTAACATAGTCATTGATGGGGTCGAATAGCACAACCGGGGCTTGTCCGTATATCCTTCCCAGGAGGATGTCAATCGTATTCTGCCTTCCTTTGTCGGCAAAATTGTTGATGTACAGCCTTGTCGCAGATTTGCGAGCATCTGCTATCGCGCCGGCAAGAGACATCTTCCCGTGCCTAGTGAAGGAAGACTTCAAGGCGCCAGTGCCAGCATATGTCCTCGACAGTGCATCGCCGTTGTCTGCCCACAGGCTCGAGTGCCTCATCCAGAAGTCAGATGGAGCGTACTCTCCCCTGTGGCCTAGGAAAGCCTCCACAGCCATTTGCGATATGAGTGTTTGGATGAGATTGGTTCTGTCAAGGCAATCGAGACAGTTGGTCCGGAAGACACCCTCCTGCTGCAAGACAACAAGAGAGCGCCGATGCCCGTTCTGTGCACTGTGCTTCTCATCGCCATCCTCGGCCTCCTGTGCTAGATAATAAGCAAAGCCATCTGCTGAATGTTCGATGTAGTGACGAATCTGCCTTGCGGCTTCGTAGCCTTGCGGCCCTTTGGTCTCGGCATGGAAGTCATATTCCGTCGCCTGGAGAAGTGCATGATCGCGTGACGACTTGTCGCCTCGTTGACTAAGGGGACATCGTTGGACGCCGAGGCGATAGCACTGACTTAGCTCTGCCTCGCCCGGCTTCGTTTCGCTGAGCAGATTTACAACATGCACTGCACCATATGCCTGTTCTAGGTCCTCGAAGTGCTTATCGAACGCTGGCTGGGTGCCATCCGCAGATCGTGTTACTGTAATCTTCTGCTGACCGGGTATGAGTCCGGCAGTCTGCTCCCAGAAGACAGGCACCGATCCGCGAACCTGAGCATACGAGAAGACTACACCCGAAGGACTCCAATACACCGTCTCGGTCTCGACAAAGTTGGCCACGTTGCCATCATCGTCAATGCCTCGCGAGTTGAACCTGGTGCCTGCTCTGCGGCATGAAAGTCGTGAGATAACAGTCAGATAAGAAGGCATTCCCGATTTGGTTGACCTCAAAGGAGCAGAGCTTTGAGGAATGGCCATTGACAGGCAAAAACCTCGGATAGCAGAAGTCAAGATCCTCGATGCATCCAATACCTCTCGCTGAGGAGGCTGAAGCCGTGATCGAAACTGCACAAGAGGCTGGATCATATACGAGTTCCAGAGGAAGGACTCGTCGAAATTGTCAATGTCGAATGCGGCAGAGTCGACGGGCCTATCCTGCATTCTATTGGTGAGGTCAAAGTCGGTGCTGTAGTAGAAAGTACCATTACTCAGAAGCTTTTGTAGCTCTTGACAGGGATGTTCAACTTGAACATCTCGTCGACTCAGTCCCTGGCTATAAGTCGAAGAAGCGTCCGAGTTGGGATCCCATGGATCCGCGGACAGAACATCGTCATACTCATTGGTATTGAGACAGAAGAACTCCACTGCCAGGATGCGTTCGACAGTTTCCCCTGGCCGTAATGTTGCCACCCTCGACGCCTGCGTAATCACACACAGGAAGACATCCCGGTTGATTGATATAAGACCCAACGTTCCGTAGATTGGCCTCGGAGTAAGAGGGCGGTAATCGCTCAAGAGGTTTTCAGAGGTCGGTGTGAACTCGACAATACATTTTGAGGCACCGACGTCGCCTCCTCGGTTCCGGGCGGAAGCGATCGAGGCGAGAGAGCCACTCGCGATAGCTTCGTTCGTTGTAGAGCTGTGGCGGAGGATGAGAGCGTGGGAATGGGAGGCGATGGCAATGGCTCGATGAGGGTAGTCGCGGATCAGTAGCTGGCTAGATCTCTCGGCTGCCGGTGCCTGACCGGTCCACAGAGATGAGTTGGACGAGTATTCCATGCTGCGACTCGGAGAGCAGTAACAGGCTAGAGGACAAGGATGCGGAGAGGCACATGCCCTACCACGAGGGGGACTAAGGTGCTTGCATTGGCAACCAAGAAGTGATGTATTCAAAAATTGTAAGATGCGAGCAATGAGGCGAAAGAATGTCCTTTGCAAGGCCAAAATGAATGTAGGTAATCTGTTGCGTAATCTCTGTGGGAGGTGTAGCTTTGCGCTGATGATTGACCATGGATGTTCGAAGTAGGTAATCATAGACTCGAACCCCTAGAGCAATGACGCAGTTACGGCGACCCCCAGGGCAGCTTCAAGCTGGACTACGCGAGGCCAGGCCTGCTCCGCGTCTAGGATTTTGGAGGGCGGGCGCTGTAATTTTGGGGGCGGGGCACTTCGAGCCTCCCTACGAAGTATGTAGTTGTGAGCATGCAAATCTGGGCAAGAAATGTGCATCTGCACAATTGGTATCATAACTCTCTGAAGTACTGAAAAGTATATATAGAATAACCAGGACAGCTCCCGAACTTTTTGCATTGCATGCAACTCATCAGAAGTGCGGCTTTCACTTGAAAGCTGGAGCACCTGAGGGTGCCAGCGTATTCCACCATATCCGGTTCACAACCTTGGAACAGAAACGGACCAGTCCAAGACCATACAGGTATGAGCGTGATGGAGATAAGAATAGCGGACACCAAGCTCGATGTACGTAGTGGCTTCAGATTATTAAACTTAAGATGAGATCACGCCCTGATTCAGGGTCATCCTCTTCCTATCATGATTTTGTTAAGAAATCATCATGAGCCATGGGGAAGAAGAGAGGAATCCAACGAAAGTGCTGTGAAGAATTAAATAAATTTGTTTGGCCAAGCCTTAGGTAATCAGGCCAGCCAGCAGCTGAAAGGCCCGTGCGTAAAAGCGACTGCATGTGGAAGCTGTGCATGGTTCAACGTGGAGTGGGCCTCATCAAATCCCTCCTCTCCGGAGGAAGTAGATTTGATCGACCAACATCTAGCCTTGGCCACTTGGAGCCTCCAAATCCACCTTTTTCACTTCTCCCCAGCAGTCCACCAGCCACCAATATTTGACTACATTCGCATTGTGGTAGAGCATTATTACGTCGCAAGGAGTCGCCTGGATATATACATACCTCAAGGCTTCTGCTATTGCCATCAAGTGCGCAATCGGCACTGCCTTTCGCAGACGCGACCGAGTGTAGTGAGAGAGACAAGCATCTCTTCAGCCTAGCACGCGACCATGGGCGATTTCAATAACTTTGGTGGCTCTGAAGAGGAGAATGCCGAACTCCGGCGTCTCAACAATGAAGTGGTATGTTTGTTTGTTCCTGATTCGGCTTGCGCGTACCGACACTGGCTAACAAGTGTACCCTCGTCGCAGGAGGCTGAACCCGACAACTTTGAGCATTGGGAGAAACTCGTTCGCGCTTGCGAGGCGCTCGAAGGCGGCTTGAATAGGAATTCCAGCCCCCAGGCCCTGGCAACGCTGCGAGACTCATACGACCGGTTCCTCATAAAGTTCCCACTGTTGTTTGGTTATTGGAAGAAATATGCCGACCTCGAGTTCAACATCTCAGGTCCCGAGTCGGCAGAGATGATCTACGAGCGCGGCTGCGCCAGCATCACCAACTCAGTCGACCTGTGGACAGAGTACTGCTCCTTCAAAATGGAGACCACCCACGTACCCCATCTGGTCAGAGAGTAAGTATACAATGGCACACATCTCCTTCCCCGTAACACCACACAGACAGCTCCACCACCACGAGCCACCACGCGGCCCAGCCTTGCGATCAGACGGATCAGCATTGGAGTTTCAACTCCTACGGTGAGAACACACTACAGGCTGCCATCAACATGCTGGGCATCGCTCTCACACTTGAAACCAGGCTCTGTTTTGTCCCAATCAGAACATGATCTGCATGCTTCTATACCAAAAAGTCTTCCCTCGCACCCACGTCGCTCTATTATCCTCACGAGATCTCATTCGGTTGGCTTGGAAACGGATGTCTTCACACTTGGCAGACTTTCCTTCCTGTATTTGCACTCCTTTCCCACCCTCTCCCTTCTGCTCTACCTCCGTGTCGTTGCCGCCGCTGACATCACTTGTAGGCTTTTCGAGCGGGCTGCCAGCCACGTCGGCCTCGATTTCCTCGCTCATCCTTTCTGGGACAAATACCTGGAATATGAAGAGCGCCAAGAGGCTCATGACAAGATCTTTGCGATTCTCACCCGCGTCATTCACATCCCCATGCATCAGTATGCCCGCTACTATGAGCGCTTCCGTCAAATGTGTGCAGACCGGCCTCTAGAAGAGATGGCTGCTTCCGATACTGTGGCCCGCCTCCGAGCCGAGGTTGTGGCCGAAAGCGCACCATATGGCGTGGCAAAGTCGGAGCTAGAGATCGAGCGAGATGTTCGGGCTAAGATCGAGGCCATCTACTACGAGGATTTCACCAAGACTCAGGGCGAGGTTACCAAGCGCTGGACCTACGAGGCTGAGATCAAGCGGCCATATTTCCACGTGACCGAGCTCGACCATTCGCAACTGATCAACTGGAGAAAGTATCTCGAGTTTGAGGAGGCAGAGGGAGATGCCGCCCGCGTCGTGGCTCTTTACGAGCGATGCTTGGTAACCTGCGCCTTTTATGAGGAATTCTGGTTCCGTTATGCTCGCTGGATGTCGGGTCAGGCCGGCAAGCAGGAAGAAGTCCGCAACATCTATCTGCGAGCGACAACGCTGTACGTCCCCGTCAGCAGACCCGGCATCCGCTTGCAATTCGCCTACTTCGAGGAGAGCTGCGGACGGGTGGACATCGCGAGAGATCTCCACAGCGCGATCCTCTACAAGCTTCCCAACAGTGTTGAGGCCGTCGTCTCTTGGGCGAATCTGCAACGGCGTCAGAGTGGTCTCGAGGCTGCAATCGAGGTGTTTAAGCAGCAGATCGACTCGCCCGAGGTGGACATTTACGTCAAAGCCGCGCTAGTCACCGAATGGGCTTTCATGCTGTGGAAGATCAAGGGTTCTGTGGAAGATGCGCGTACCGTGTTCAGCAAGAACGTGCAGTGGTACGCCGACAGCCGTCATTTCTGGCAGAAGTGGCTGGAATTCGAGCTGGCCCAGCCAAGTGACCTGAAGCAGGAAGCCGAACACGGCGAGCGCATCAAGCACGTCTTTGAAGAGCTGAGAAGCAAGAGCAGGGTCTCTAACAACGCCAAGAAAGAGCTCGCCGAGGTCTACATGACCTACCTGCAGCAAAGAGGAGGCAAGGACGCCATGAAGCTGTTCTTAGAGGTGGATAGGGAGATGTTTGGGTAAGTTGCTCGTCTCCATCCGTTACCATCTCAGCTCAAACTAATCTCCAATCTGCAGACCTCCCTCAGTAGCCTGGAAGCAGGGTACTAAGGAAAATGGCATGCCGCTTGGCGAGCTCGATGAGGCCGCTCGGCAGAAGGCAGAAGCACGGTACTACAGCTTCTACCAACTCTACGCCGATCCAGACATGGAAGCTCAGGGTACCGCGGAATTTCATTAGGTCGACCTGACGGGCCGTGAATTTGAGCCCGCGCCGCGAAAGCTGTGGGGTTCCCTGTCATGGATGGTGGTAATCTTTATTTTCTTCGTATACATGTATCAACATTTCTGCCCTTGTCATTGATAGGGTATCGGGTTGGATGGAGAGGGGGAGTTGCTCTGGGGACCTGTACGGCAATGGAAAGTGTCCGCAATGAGGATATCGGGCAGACGTCTTGTGGACGATGACTATTTCGAAAAGCTTTTGGGACATAGCGCCAGACAGGCAGGCCGGCTTGACAGAACGAGTGACTGGCCAAGATACCATGAAGCTGAGTAAGCCAATATAGCATATAACCTGTGGTTTGAAAAAGAATACGACGTGCGAGGTCGGAAATCAACGACTGAGCTTGACGATATTCAGGATGGGTATATCAGTATACACATGACCATGGCAGGCCGCTATATTTCCTCGTGCCAGTGATGAGACGGTTCCCTTACACGACAGGGACGCCATGAACGTCGGGCACTTATTTTAGAGAGCGGCGCTAGCTCGAGGATGCAGCCTGCAGAAATGGGCAGTTTTCCGCGACACGAATATTGCGCGAAAATCCAACCATTGACATCACTGCTGAGGCACTGATGTGACTCAAAGGGGTCCCTGACAATTCAAAGCCGAGGGAGGTCCGAATTGATGAGTGAGTGACCGTGGTTGACAAATATCTTTTGGACAAGCCGACCGGAGAGATGACGACGGAATGGATCCATGTGGTGGTGGCCGTCGGATTCCATCGGAGAGACAGACACACTAACTCGAGGCCCCATATGGCCTTACACAAGCCAAGGCAGCGTCTTGTCGCTGGGGAAAAGGCGCCCCTGTAGCACGTTCGAACTCCAGTGGCTCCAGCAGGTATTCTCGGCCAACCACAGCGAACTTATTTGCCTCCTGGGCACTTGGACTCCGACTTTCAGTGGAGAAAACTCACTGTAGGGTGGATACGGAGCGAAACCGGTGGGACCCTGGATTGTCCAAAGTGTCTCTGGCGCAGCAAGACGCGACCAATCAGGCGAGGGCAATTGCCCGTTACTTCTATCTGGTTCCGCGAAAGCTCTGGGGAAAAAGAGAGAAGAGAGAAACCAAGCCAACTAAGGGCCTTGTTGCTCGGTAAGTCGAGAGATATGGAGACTGGGGACAGTTGCCTGCCTCGCTGTCTCTCCCTCGGGTCGGCTTTGACTAATAATTCTCTGGTCTCCGTCTCATTTACCTAACCAGACACTCTCTCTTTCTCTTTTCCTCCATCGTGAACTCCTCTCCTTTCTCTTTGATTTCCTTTTTGCTCCAGTCTAAACGTTCAAGGTATGTTCCCAAAGTTCCCGTCCTCCTCTTTTGATGTCGTAGCTTCATCTGTACCGTTCAAACATCCGAGCTTCATATGCTGGCCTCTCTCCCCGCCCAAAACCGGTATCTCCGAGCTGGTGATCCGGGCTCATCCTCGTACCTTGGCGCATGCTTTCCCCGTGCTCACAAGCCTCAATATCTCCCTGCTAACATGTCGTCTTTTGCCCGGATCCAGATGGCTTCCGCAGCACGCCAGTTCGTCCGCACTGCCACGCGCACCACCACGCGCAGCGCCTTCGCTGTCGCTCCCCGCGTCGCCTTCCGCCAGGGCGGCCGCCGCGCCTACTCGTCCGAGCCGACCAAGTCGTCGAGCTCGACCTGGCTCTGGGTCGCCGGTGTCGCCGCCATCGGTGGTGGTGCCGGCTACTGGTACACCCAGCAGGGCGGCGTCCCCAAGGTCTTCCAGGCCACCCAGAAGGACTACCAGGCCGTCTACGACGCCATCGCCAGCCGCCTCGAGGAGAAGGACGACTACGATGACGGCAGCTTCGGCCCCGTCCTCGTCCGCCTCGCCTGGCACGCTAGCGGCACCTATGACAAGGAGACCGGCACCGGTGGCAGCAACGGCGCCACCATGCGCTTCGCTCCCGAGTCCGACCACGGTGCCAATGCTGGTCTGAAGCACGCTCGTGACTTCCTCGAGCCCGTGAAGAGTGAGTTTGGGTCCCTCCCATCATCGTCGAGCTTCGAACAGCTTGCTGATATGTGATCCGTCCCGACAGAGCAGTTCCCCTGGATCACCTACTCCGATCTGTGGATCCTGGGAGGAGTCTGCGCCATCCAGGAGATGCTTGGTCCCAAGATCCCCTACCGACCCGGCCGGTCCGATAAGGACGTTTCCGGCTGCACCCCCGATGGCCGTCTTCCCGACGCCTCCCAGGCCCATGATCACCTCCGCGCCATCTTCGGCCGCATGGGCTTCAACGACCAGGAGATCGTTGCCCTGTCTGGCGCCCACGCCCTGGGCCGCTGCCACACCGACCGCAGTGGTTTCTCTGGCCCGTGGACCTTCTCCCCTACCGTCCTGACCAACGACTACTACCGCCTGCTGCTCGACGAGAAGTGGCAGTGGAAGAAGTGGGACGGCCCCAAGCAGGTACGTTCACCATCTGTGGAATGAAGTATTTGTCAATCAGAGATGCTAACACTGGCGACAGTACGAGGACAAGACCACCAAGTCCCTGATGATGCTGCCCACCGACTACGCCCTGATCCAGGACAAGTCCTTCAGGTCGTGGGTTGAGAAGTACGCCAAGGACAACGACCTGTTCTTCGAGGACTTCAAGAACGTCGTCCTCAGGCTCTTTGAGCTCGGTGTGCCTTTCGCTGAGGGCACCGAGAACCAGAGGTGGGTGTTCAAGTCCTCCAACGACCAGTAGATGGGTCGTTGTCGAGGATGTGTATTAGAGCGCTGGACATGCCGGCAAATAGACGTCTGCGAAGACGATAGAAGAGACGTCGGTTGTTTTGGAAAAGCCCTAGAGACAGCGCCGGCCCGAGAGACGCGCCTTGGTCGCTATTAGACTAGACGAGATTTGTTGGAGATGTCATGATATCTGTCTGTTTTATTTGTTGGATACAAGGTCTGTCTACGGATAGACCGTAATCTGCTCTGCCACGTCGCAAAGCAAGAATGTTAGAGGTCGTCCCAGATAGTTGGATCTGTATAACACGCCGCTCAATCTGAGCAGATATGTCAACTTTTGGTCTTTGAAACTCCGTGACGAGACTGGCGGTCGGCAAAGGCAAGAAGCGGAAGGCAAAAGGAGGTCGTCACAATAAGGAAGTCGAGTGGAAAGGTATGTAGGCCATGTGTCGCGGGCCGTGCCAGTATTTGAAGCATGGGTTCCCCGCATTTCCAATAGGTGCTGTGTCATTCGGCGCTTGGGTCATCGCTTTGCTGCAATAGGCATGTCACAACCACAACGGGGTGGTGTTGAGTCCGGGGGGATGAGCGTGTCATTGGCCCGTCTTTCATTTCAATGTCTAGGTACCCTGCATTCAACGTCTCACACGCATATTTGTTGTGACATGGTCTTATGCCTCTACGGCAGTGTAGACCGGGGTTTCTCGTGAGATTTTGATGGTCATGTAGCTAAGAGCATGATCGACGTTGAATAAGGTGTCTTCCAGCCGGGCACTGCAAAGTTTACGCCAATTGATATACCGTCCGGCCCAGGTCGAGCACCAGTCAATTGGATGACAGCTTCTCGTCAGCTATCCACGAAATGAATTGACGGCACTGACATAAGTGCCCTCCGTTGCGGGGAGACAGTCTGTATTCATCCCGTTCTCGTGGTGTTTCCCACCACAAAGAGCACAAAGTCAGGCTGAAGAACAATCCGAACTTCAAAATAAAAAGACAGAAAGGAACAGTAACATAACAGCAACAGATAGATAGTAGCCAGTAATTTATGTACGAAAGGCGATCATAGCAGAAAGGACACTGGCTCGAGTGGGATTCTCAACCATGCGAACTTCACTGCCCCAGTTTCTCCGCCTATTCTGCCTTAACCTTACAGGCGGGTGAGTGCTGGAGCCAAGACTGCACTTCTCGACGTCAACTTTTCAATCGCCGGCCTCGAGCCATTCCGTCCAGAGCTTCATCCTCCGCACAACCTCACTCCCAACGCCCCATACTCGAGGGGGAAGCAAACGACAACCCCCCTTTCTGAACATCCCCTGTCGAATTCACTCTCTTCTATACCCATCCTAAGGGCGCCGCCACCCACCGACGACAATGGCCGTCTCGGCAACCCGCCTCCCGGCCCTCCGCCACCTCGCCGCCTGCGGCACCCTGCCGCGCGCGCCGCGCCTCTCGCACCAGCGTCGCTGGGCCCAGGTCCACGACGTGCGCTTCCTCGCCACGACCCAGCCCCGGCCCAGCGTCCTCGAGAAGTACCGCGACAAGCTCGACCGCAAGGCCCGCGACGAGGGCCACGCGGGCATCGACGAGCTCAAGTCCGCCTACGCCGACAAGATACGGGACCAGCGCTCCCGCGACGGCGCCTCCCTCGGCGCCGACCCGGCCGCCAAGGCTGCGCACGCCGCAGCACAGTCTGCTGCCGCCGCGGAAGCAGCGGTGCCGCCCCCGGGCTCGGCTCCGCCGCCGGCGCCCGGATCGTCTGCGCAGAGGGCTGCGACACCCGAGGGGTCAGGGACGGGCAAGTCCAACGTGAAACCCCTCGACGCGATCCTCGACCTCGAAAAGGCCCGGACCTTGCCCGTCAAGGAGCTGACGGCCATCTGGCGCCTGCGCCACGCGTCCAACACGCAGTCGCTCTGCGCCGTGATCCCGGCGCACACCTACGCCGCCATGGAGGCTGCCGCCCGCCGGCACCCGCAGTTCGTCCTGCCCGTGCCGCACCCGGACCAGGGCGCCGAGATCCACTTCCTGCAGTGGACGTTTGACCCCCCGACCAAGACGAGCACGGTGCTCTTCACGCAGCTCGCCGAGTACAAGAACCGCGGCGAGTTTGCGCAGGCGCACACGACGGTCACGCACCACCTCGACCTGGCCGCCGACAAGGGCGTCGTTCTGATGCAGGGCCAGGTCGTCGAGAACCGCGGCGCGCAGGTCGACGACGCGCGGTGGCTGGTCATGTGCCTGCAGCGGTTCTACGGCGGGTGGGACGGCGAAGGGCAGGAAGGGGCTGTCCGGGCCGAGGAGAGGCGGAAGCTGCTCGAGTGGTTCGGCAATGGGGACGCAAGGTTCAGTGTGGAGGCGCTGATGGAAGAGACGGAGAGGTTGGCCTAGACGGAGGTGGAGAGACACTGTGTACGATTCGGGATAGGGGATGTATAAAACGATGATGGGAGGAATATAGACTCAGTACCATCATCATCATCATGTCACCACCACATACGAAACACTACGAACAAAAGATCATATAGACTGGCTCTTGACTAAGGATATATAACCCGGAGCTGTATCATACAAATGCCCTCACAGGGCTGTATAAATAAAGAACAGTATATCAAATCGCTTCCCTCCACATTGCTCACTCCCTTCAATTCGTAACCAAGGTCAAGCAACGCTGTTTCGCACCTCTAGATCCACAGCACTCAGCCTACATCACAACTTGGCACCGCCGGTCTTCCTCTCATCCTTCTTTGCCAGGTCCCTCAGCTCCCTCCTCAGGATCTTGCCACTCAGCGACTTGGGGATCTCCTTGATGAACCGCACGCCGCCGCGCAGCTTCTTGTGCGGCGCCGTGTGCTCGGCCGCCCAGTCTACAATCTCCTTCGCCTTGTTCTCTACGTGTGAAGCGTCCTTACCCGCGGAGGACAGGCCACCGGACAGCACAACATATGCGCGCGGCACCTCGGTGGCCTGCTCCGGGTCCTGGACGCCAATCACACCGACATCGGCGATGTCGGGGTGGCCGAGCAGGAGGCCCTCGAGCTCGGCTGGGGCGACTTGGAAGCCCTCTGTTTGATAGCAAGGTGGTGAGCACACTTGTATGCAATTGCCAGTAGCTAATTGGGAGAAGGGACAAATGACTTACTGTACTTGATCAGCTCCTTGAGGCGGTCGACACAGTAGTAGTTGCCGTGCTTATCACGGCGGAAGATGTCGCCCGTCTTGAACCAGCCGTCGGGTGAGAAGGTCTCCTTGGTCTTGTCGGGCTGGTTCAGGTAGCCGAGGAAGACGTTGGGACCCTTGACCCAGAACTCGCCCTCCTCGCCCTCGGGCACCTCGTTGCCGTCGAGGTCGACGATCTTGGCCTGCATGTTGGGCGCGAGCTTGCCGACGGAGCCCATGAACTTGGCCCACTCGTCCATCAGCTGGACGTTGGTCACGGGCGACGTCTCCGACAGGCCGTAGCCTTGCTTGACGGGGATGCGCAGGCGCTTCCACAGTGCCTCGGTCAGCTCGGCCGTCAGGGGCGCGGCGCCCGAGTGTAGGGCGCGTATAGAGGTCAGGTCGTACTTGTCGACGCAGGGGTGCTTGGCGAAGGCTAGGACGATAGGCGGCGGGATGTAGGCGTAGGTCAGGCGGTGCTCCTCGATGAGCTGGCAGGCGCGCTCAATATCGAAGCGGGCCATGACAACGAGCTGCCAACCCTGGTAGATGCCAGCGAAGAGGCAGCAGACGAGCGCCTGAAGGCGAATCGTTGTCAATACCTATACGTGATGGCGAAAGCACAAGGGGAAGCGATTTAACACTGACATAACAATGGAAGAATGGTGTGACGCCCAGCATCTTATCTCCCTGTCCGTCGGTGCCACCATACGGTAGTAAGGACTGCCCATCTGTGGTAGCCATCTGCAAGATGTTGGCCACTATATTATAGTGGCTCAAACATACGCCCTTCTGCAGGCCCGTCGTCCCAGAGCTGTACACCAGGAACGCGAGGTCCTTCTGCGGGTCGAGCGTCTTGGCCGGCGGTGCCTCATTGCGGGGACCATCCTCAACAAGCAGCTTTGAGAAATGAATGGCCTTGCCCTCCGGATCGTGCTTGTCGTCGCCAATGAGGATGATGCGGTCGAGCGGGATGCCGGCCTCCTTGGCGGCCTTTCGCGCATTGGGCAAGAAGGCAGCCTGAGTGACGAGCCCCTTTGCGCCGCAGTCGCGCATCTGGCGGATGAGCTCCTTGGGGGTGGAGAGCGGGTTGGCCGGGGAGGCGACGCAGCCGAGCCAGAGCAGGCCGCAGGTCAGCGCGGGGACGTCGATACTGTTGGGCGTGTAGAAGCCCAAGACGTCGCGCGGCTGGAAACCCCAGTGCTTGCGCAAGCCCCTAGCAAAGGCGATGGCAGTCTGCTGTAGGGAGTCATACTTGTAGGCGCGTTTGGTCTCAGCATCTGTGAAGAGCTCTGTTTTTCTCACGGCGGTCAGTCACTGGGTGGTTGAGGCACAGCGGTTTGGCACGGGTCGTCGCCTACCTTTCGAGTCGGCGAATGGCTTGGAGTCGCGCTCGAAGAGAAAGCTCCAGAGGTCGACCTTGGGGATGTCGACGTCTGGAAAGGACGTCCCGTACGGCATGCTGGGCAGGATGCTCGGGGGACTGGTATGTGTGCTGTGTACTTGGTCGAGGCGACGAAGCTACCTTGGTCTTGGCGATACCGTGTAAGTGGCAATTTACGATGAATAGCTAGCTTTCAATACAGCTCAAGACGGTGGCAGTGTGCAAAGATCTTGAATATGAGTGAGTGAGTGAGTGAGTTAGACGAGGAACTCAAGCAAGATGTACCATTGAGGTTGCAAGCATGGCCAGCTCCTGCTCGGCCTCCGGCGGGTTATCCGGCGGTCATGGGGGGTGGTGGTCTCGAAGGAATGAGAGCGATGAGCGGCCGCTGCAAGGTGAGGAGCTGCCTCGGCACGGCTTAGTCTCCACGCTAAGCAGCCCGAATAGGCAGTTACCCCAGAAAATCCCCATCCGAAAAAAGCCCCGTCTGGTGTAATGGAAAACACGGTATGAATGACACTCAGATGCTTTTGCCAACGGCTGGTTTCTGGGCCCTTCGGGGAGGTGCAGCTCTAGGTTCGATTCCTGGGATGGGGTATTGCTTTTTTCTTCTTTCTTTTTGCCACAGTTCTCAGCTGTTTCCCCATCTTGTTACTGTCGTAATTACCTTTTTCTACTCCAGCAACGACTTTACGTAAAGCTTCAATTCCCCACACAGTTGACTGACAAGCCTCTTAGTCTCTCTGACAATTGCCTAATGCGGCTCACCTTAGACCAGGCTCGGTCCTGGAAAGGCTGCACATAACAGCAGTCAAGTCAGCACTCGACTTGACATTGCCGAGATGGCCCGGCCTGTCCGCCAGTTCACCTTTGTGAGGTGCGCCGAGGCACAGGTCGCGAACGCCGAGATCCACCGGACCCGCAAACCACTTCCCGCCGAACTTGTCCGGAGCTGAGGCCGCACCCTTTTGACTTACATACGTAAACAGCACGAAGAGTATGGCAATTGTCTCCATTGATTCAACGCACAGACAACCTTGTTGGGTGTGCTGCGTGAATCATGCTTGGTTGTGTTGTTTTGTGTACCAACATGCTGCCTCCTGTGGAAGATCGACGCCGATCCTACAGAGCCAAAATGCATAAGAGTAATTCAAGCATGCATTTGTTTGCGCACGGAGCAGCCCAGAACTCCACGTCTGCGTGTATAATAAAAAGTTTGGTCAGGGCATAAACAGGGTAACGCTGTCCATGCGTTGGCTGTAGCAGGCATTTCGAAAAGGCTGCATCCAATCTATGCAAGAGAGTTGGGGCGAACATGTCCCATGAGGGCAATGACATCGGCTCGCCACGTTCCCGGGCTTGCTACTCCAAATAGAACAGCAAAGACGAACGAATTACTATTTCAGGTAATAGGGACAATCTGTGCTGTCATCTTATCCACCCTTGTCTCTTCACCACAACTGACACCAGCAGCTGAAACGCTTCTTCAGCAAAACCCGCCAAGCTAAGGCGGCAGATGCTACAGGGGTCCGGCCAGCAAGCCCGCAGCGACGGCAGCGGCTCTTCCCACCCCAGTCTAGCGCTGCAGGGGCCTGAAGCAGGGCAACCAGGATCTGCGACAGCCTCGAGACGCACGAGGCGCCTGCTGGGTCTGCTTTGCTGCTATTTTCTCTCCCTGTTTTGCTCATCACTCCAAGCGAGAAGGTCCCCTTCACGTCAATCGGATCCGCGCAACCCGTTCATCTCCATTTCCTGGTAAGCTCGTTTGGATCTACTGATGTTCATTGGATCCCGTACTGCGTACCACCGTCACGGCTGTCCAACTCTCTGTCTTGAGAGCCCCAAAACCCATACCCATGTCCAAGGGGCTTCACGGCAGGCATTCGAGCCCATCGCCTGGAGGTCTTGACATCTTGACGAGCAAAGAGTTATTCCTCCAATCCTGTCGCCGTCTCCCCGACTGATCCCAAGGGTCACAAACTGGGATGGGGTCTGTCGACATCAGATGCATACAGGCCTGTGAGACAGCTAGAGCCGCAAGACTGCCCACTTGAGGGTCTTTCTCATCCTCGTGTAAGTTTGCACCAGGTCAACCATGGCCCTTTTGCGGAGTCGCAAGGGCACCTCTATACCAAGAGATCTGACGGGATCCCACCCTATCGAACCTCTTGACGAGGTTACATGGCACGCATGGTAGGCTGGTGATTTTCCTATAAGATCTCTTGGATATCCTCCTGCCCAGGAACTATTTCTCTTGTCCTGCATCCATCCGCTCTTTGGCTGTTTCATCCATCTCTTGGTATTCTTCGCCCTTCATTACAGCTGAGCTGTCTTTCTATTCCCGTTGCTGTGCAGCATCACCACATTCGTCAACTTCATCACCACTTTCGCGTCTGCCGGCCAGTCTCAAGACCCACTTTTTCAACAACAAGCTTTTATACCCCCTGATATCCTCCACCCTATCCTCTCGACAAGATGTACTTCGCCAAGGCTGCTACTATCCTCTCCCTGGCCCTTTCGGCCATGGCTCTCCCCATGGAGATGGAGAAGCGTGCCCTGACCACCCAGTCCTATGCCCAATTCCAAGTTTCGGACGGCAAGGCTGGCAATGCTCTGGCTGAGGTCCAGGCCAAGTTCCCTGTAAGTAGTTCCTCTTCTCCTACCAACATAACAAAAAACACTTGAACGAAAATTAACATCTGTTATCAGATTGACGAGACCGACCTCGCTGGTGTCTCCGAGGCCGACCTTGACATCATCAAGGCTGCTCGCGAGACCGCCGAGGCCGCCGAGACCGACGCCTTCAACCCGGCTATTGACGCCGCGGGCAAGACCTCCACTGCTGGCAAGGCCCTGCAGAACGGCAAGATCAAGAACAAGGTCCTCAAGCTCAAGCTCGAGACCCTGGCCCTGCAGATTGACCAGGCCCAGAGCGGCAAGGACAACACGGCCAAGATTGCCGAGGAGCAGAAGAAGCTCGACACCAACATCGCCACCGACAAGAAGAACGCCGGCCAGGCCAGCCAGAGCGTCGACTTCTCCGGTTAGAAAGAGACATGATTGGGCTGTCTTTATGAGTGTACAGTAGGAATTGGAAGGGGGTTTTACCCGGGGGTTTGAAGGACTGCGTGAGTGGCAGTGATGATATGCCAGCATTGGGGTAGAAAGTTTTACCCTGTCACTTAATATTCTTCCAATGAAAGTTATTTGATATCCCATTTTAAATACCCTGAGCTTTTCGTTCCGTCATGACCTTGCTCCCTAGTGACCCGGCGTTGTCCTGTGAAGCGGCAGTTGCAAGTGCAGTCGCCATGGTTGCAGCGTCAAGTCAATTTACCATGTTATCATACATTTCTGTTGTTTGACCGACAAGGCTTTCCTTGGTTTTCCTCCTTCTGGTTCCGGCAGACGTCAATGAAACCTTGGATGGCCTGAGGAGGCTCAATTGGTTTTGACTGTGCTTTAGCAGAGTAAACAGGATGCCGGTGCTACTTTGAACTAAGTTGAATCTGAGAGCAAAGTGAACGGAGGTTTTGCATACAACTCGTTAACTTTTTTTTTTTTTGAATAGCTCACTCAAATACAGTCGCGTCGTCAATCATCCGATCAAGTTGTTTCTTCAACACGTACACACAAACATGTCTCCCGAATTCGACCGAGCATATCGTCGTTCACTGTGCCCAAGTCCGGGTCTGCGTCTGCGTACCACCCAGTAGTGTACCATAGAACCCATACAGTCCTCATCCTCCCCCTTCTTGTCCGGGACCCGTGTTTTCTTGTTGATTCCGGGAAGGTACAACAATTGCCTCGGGAAGTTTGGATATCATCTCATCGAAAAGCAACGCATATTAATCATATCTCATACCTGACACCCGGGCCTCCCCCCCTCCTTGTCTTTCTCCTTTGTCAACAATGAGCAGTCCTCTAGACTACTCTCGCCGCTTCACACCTCCTGATCACGGCCCTCCATTGCGCCTCCTCGAGACTTATTCAGATATCATCCCGCAAGACATTTCTCCTGCGCCCGTCCCACCTCCACATCAGATCCTCTCCTCGGGGCGGCCGCTCGTTCCCTTCGATCCTCACCCCTTTCCCTCTCCCCCTCGCTCAAGGATACCGCGTCACGAGCGTCACGCGTCCTACTCCTCTGGCTACTCAAGTCTCTACAGCCAAGCCAGCAACGATAGCAGTGCGACTGTGCGCCGCGCAGAACCAGAGTACAACCTCCGAAGGCCACCGCAGCTCCCTACACAGGACTTTGTCACTCAACACTCTCACCTCGTCTTCCGCAGGACCACTGCACTCCAGAGCGCTACCCGCAGGCAAGAAGCAACAGAAAGTCGAGTCCCATCACCCAGAAGGGAATCCAGACCAGGCTACAGCACAGCAACGGGCAGCCCCAACCCGCACCGCAGAGCCGCCGTCCAGCGCCTGCGCAGACCGGGACTGCCATCCGTAGTAGAAGTAGGGAGCAGCTCCGAACTCGATCGCGACGACACGAGCCCCATGTCGCAATCGTACGACAAGCAACCGAAGCGGGCCCTGCCCAACCCGCCCGCTTCTAGAGGACGGGCGATGGCAGGCTCGCCCACCAGAGCCCGACCCCAGGGCAACGCTAGGACGGCGCCCTATGGAGACACAAGGAGGACACAAGACGCCCGTCTTACTGTTACTGGAAGCCCGTACAGGCCGCATCCACGTATAGGCTACGACTCGCGGTTGCCGAGGAGGGTGCCCGCACCTCCCCAGGGCCAGGAGATGAAGAGTCCCCGTCCGCGCGAGAGCTTCTCGCAGCCAAGGCCACAGGGCCGCCTGCAGCCTTCTGAGACGAGTCTTTCCAACATTCATCCTGCCTTGCGCCAGGCCCGGCCGCCACCGCAGAATAATAGTCCTTTCAAACCGACGAGCGTCAATGACGAGAACCGTGACAGGCTCTCCATCGCTGGTCCGGCGTACGTACAGCCCGAGCAGCAGGATGAGACCCTAGACGACGACCAGTCTTGCCACAGGACAGCATCCTCCGCGACGACGGCATCGTCGTCGACGCAGGACCAGCCTACCAAGCGCCTGCGCATCAGGGGTCCCCGCGAGCCGTCTTCCTTCAAACTGAGGACTCAACGGTCGAACCTCCAAGACATCGCAGCGCCTCAGCAGGAACAAAATGTGCCTACTAGGATGGACAGCATCGGAGCAGCCTCGATCACCCCTGAGTACACCACCGCCGTCGAGGGCACAGAGAGCCTCGAGCGATCCGACAGCGGAAAGTCGTCGTACCACAGCTTCCCCGACATCGACGAGGACGACCAGACCACCCCGAGGGCAGGCACCGCGCCCGCAAATAACACCGCCGAGAAAGACCCAGACTCCCCGACCCCAGGAGACGCAGCAACACCGGCGCAACGCCCTTCCTCCATCCCAATCCCCAGACGCACCTCGGACCCAGACGGCACGCCCACGCCGCAGCCCCTGACCATCCAGCCCAAGCCGTCCCCGCCCCCGCCAGCCGACAACGACGACGACGACGGCGCACAAGCAGACGCGGAGCCCAACTGGACCCTCTCGACCAAGGCGTCATCGTCGGCGGCGTCGGCGTCGTCCTCGTCCCAGTCGGACCAGCCGACCTGGAAGCCCTCGCGCCTGCACGACACCGTGTCCCGCACGCAGGCCCACTACGACCAGTTCGTCATCAGGATGTACCCGGCCGAGGGCGCCGCTGCAGCGCAGAGGACATCGTCATCGTCGTCGTCGTCGCTGTCGGAGCCGGCGCCGCCCATACCGGCTCGCGCACCGAACCGGCCGCCGTCGTGCCCGCGCCTCAGACCCGCCGCCAGCGGAGCCGGTGGCCACGCGACAGCCGCAGCTCCGGGATCTACTACTGGCGCTGGTGCTGGTGCTACAACGGCCGCCGGAGACAGTCTCCGGCCGAACAAGACTGGCATGGCAGAATCGGCGAGGGGGAGCCGCACCAGCTCCGACGACAGGGTCGGTGACGGCGACAAGGGCGAAAACGACGGCACGGAGCGCGAGTCCAGCTCTTGTTTCGGGGGCCTGCGGAGGTTGTGGAAGAAGAAATGAGCCTCGGAGGGTTTCGAGACGACTATTACTGTGTGTATATGGTATGGTGGTTAAAGGGGATGGCGACGGCTAGGAGAGGTCCTGGGGGCTGTCGGATCAGTGTTATACTGCGAGTCTTTGGTTGCATATATGTCTTGCTGGGCGACAGACCAAGTAATTGGTATTGTTGATGTGAAGCAAGGAGCGGCACGAATATCTCCATAATTGCTTCTCAATGTGTGTGAATGTATTTTTGGTAGCTATTTGAATTAAGTGTTTCAACCCCTTTGGGACCTGTCCGTTAACCAGCTAATGTACAAATTCCCATATCGCTCTGTTCTTAAAATGCAATCTCTAGCTCTCCTTTTTGTACCAGTCATATGTAGACCGAGCAACTCAAACCCGTAGTGAAGCAATAACTGGCTTGTCCCGTTCACCAAGGTGGTGACACCATGGGAAACGAGATATGGTAGCTCGGAATCAGCGTCCATATTGTGCTCACTCTCCTGGGCAGTACCGTGCCGAACTTTGGTCCCTAATAGTTCAGCTCACCACCTCCACCTCCGGACACCTGGTCGAGATCTTCGTAGCTCTTGATCGTGCGACCTTGGATGGCCTCGCGCGGGCCGACCGCGGCACCGCCTCCAGCACCATCACCCCAGCGTCCACCTCCAGGGCCACCTCGACCACGGCCTCCCATGCCACCAGCACCATCATAGCGAGGGTTCTGGCGACGATCATACGGCCCAGACCGATTGTTATAACGGTTACCACCGGGTCCGCCCCGACGGATTGGTCCGGCACCACGGTCATCTCCCGCGCCGTGCCATCCAACAGCCTGTTGCATCGCAGCGGCGTTGAAGAGATTTGGCGGGAAGTTGCCTGGCATGGGAAACCCTGGCATTGGGAGCATGCTGTTCATCGAGTAATTCTGCAGGTTAAATCCACGCGGCGTGCCAGTCGGCGCTTGACCGTTGGCAGGCGGGAAATGACCGTTAGAATTTGCGTCCGTCCTAGAGGGCGCAATGTGGGCGGGGTCAAGCACATAGGCGTTGATTAGTTCGAACTGTCATGGCGTCAGCAACAAGTTCCCATATATTGAAAGGATAACGCAGCTGGTGACTTACCTCCTCCTTCAACTTATCAAGCCATTCCCCGTGGCGTTTCTCAACATGCTTCTTCCAGAAGTGCTCCTCTTTGAAGAGCTTGGTGCAGTCGGGAACTTTGCAACGCCACTTGTGCTCGTCCTCCTGCTTGACGAACTTGGCAAGGTCGGCATCGATGGCCTCCTCAGCTGGTTTACCGCCCAGTTTGCGGAGATCGACCGAGTCAGGCTCGAGGATTTGCAAAATCTTGTCCTCGAACGTCTTGACCCAGTTATAGGCTCGCTGAAGCTGCTGCTCTGTTTTGGCCGACGTGTTACGGAACTTTCGATCTGCTTCGGAAGCCACCTCTCCTTCCTCGCCATCTGCGGCTTCATTTCGCTTTTTGCTGGGGAAAGGATCGCCGACAGCACTTGCTCGGGCCACATCTTTCGCCGACGAGGATAGAGTGCTCCTGGGACGGCGCAGATGTCCACCAGGGCACTTACGAGTTAGCTCGTGGATCGAGTCGCTCTCGAATACGCAGAAGAAGCAGAAGTTGAACACCCGTCGAAGATACTCAATCAGCAGGTCTAGTTGCTTCTTCTTGACCAGAATATCCTCGTCGTCAATCTCGTCATCGACCAAGCCCTCATCTTCATCGTCTGCCTCGGGCTCCATCTCTTCGCCCTCATCCATGGCCTCGTCCATGCCTAAGACGCGTTCCTTCTTCGTCTTCTTGGACGTTGCGGGGAGAACCGGCTGCAGGCGACCAGCACTGCGAAGCTCTTCTACCTTCTCCTCGACCTTGAGAATGGCATTGAAATCCGAACCGAAGTCCCCTTCAAACTTGTTGACAAGTCTCTGGACTAGAGTAAGGTCTTTGTCGATGCGTTCGGGGGCCGAGAAGAGATCCCAAAGAGCCTTCTTGCGAGGGTTATTGGGCGGGTTGTGTACTCCAAAGTGGCAGACAAAGTCACCACGGACCTCATCCTTGACGGTCTTGCCATTCACAGCTTCGAGAGCTTTCTCGGCGGTCGATGCCGGAGGAGGGGGGGCAGTTATTTCCTCGTCTCCATCTTCGTCCTTGGCATCGGTGCGCTCGACGACGGAGACGCCCTCAGCAGCGGGATGAAGCATGATCCAACCAATCCGATGGTATCGCTTGCTGGGATTGGGATCACTCAGAGAAAGCCATTTGAAGCCGCCCTCATCTTCGCCCAGATGCTCCTTGCAGAACGCCTCGAGGTTCTGCCGGCTCACACTGGGTGCAATGGTTTTGATAAGAAGGGTAGGCTGGAAAAGGTTCTCATCCCGAATATCTGCGTTGCCGGCGGGGACAAGGTCACCGACGCCAAGCACCTCGTTGGCAGCGGTCGCTTCGCCCTCCTCCTTCTCGACGACGCCACCAATGCCATTGCTCTCACTCTTGGGGATTCCCTCAAGAGTAAAGTCATCAAAGGTGCCAGCTTCGAGATCCTGCTCCCACTGGCTGTAGCCGCCGCGTCGGTACTCGTTAACTTGCTGCCTCAAGCCGTCGCGTATCTCGGGAACATAACGCTCGCGGAACCACTGCTCGTCCTTGTGCTGCTTGACGAACTGCTGTGCCATCTTGGCTTGCAATTCCTCCTTGTAAGCATCATAGGCCGCTTGAATCTTCGCTTTCTCCTTCTCACGCTCCTCCTGTGCCTCCTTCGGTCCCCGCGCACGATCAGGCTCGCGTCGGCGACCACCAGTTCGCAACCGCTCTTTCTCCTCCTTGATCTTCTCGTTGGCTCTCCACCATTCTCCAAAGAAGGAGAATCCAACCTGATACGACAGCTTCATAGGATCGGGGATCGGGTTGGTCATGGGAGGAGGAGGGCCGGCGTCCTGGCCAGGTACATATCTATCGATATTCGCAGGCGGAGAGCGCATGCCCCGGCGGTCGTCCCGGTCACGATCGCGACTAGAAGCATAATCATCGCGAGCGCGATTACCTCTTGGTTCATATCGATCGACAGCTACCGGTGACCGAGACCGGTTGGAGCGACGGGGTCGCTCATGGCCTTGAGTGTAAAGTAAGTTTATATTGCAAGGACCAATAACAAAACCAATGGCAGGGAAGAAGACGAAGCATTTGGGCAGCCGATTACGTCCTCAAATACGAGGGAAAGATCATGACACTGAAAGTATGAACGAGGGGGCTCTTCTTGCAAAATACCAAACGCACCTGGTGACCTGCCACGATAGAAAGTATCTCGCTCGTCCTTGACTTTGATGTCATCTCGGCCACCCCAATTTCTGTCAGCCGGAGAGCGTTCCCGGTAAGAGCTGTAGGAATCCATCGTAGTCCGTTCTGCGATTTCGTCGTCTGGAGAACAAAAACAAGTCAAGCTTTCGAATTTCCGGCGCAGAGCGCTCGTGTTGCGCTTGCTCGGGGTCGCTTCTTCTTCTTAAGTAATGCCAATTGCTTGACAAACAGGTCGAGGGAGGAAAGAGAGCCTATTGTTTGGCCAGAAGATTGCGGTTAGAGACATGATTCTGATTGTTTGGGAGGTGTAGCAAAAGAGGCAACAAAGACGTGTAAGGGTAGTAATTGACAAGCGGAGGCGGAGGAACCCGCTGCTGGAGCAAATGAGCCACTACAGAATAGTAGTAAGAGGAGTGCAGAGAGGTAAGAGGAAGAAGGTTGTGAAGAAGAAAGCTGCGAAGCTCGCGCTCAGACCGGAGGTCGGGAGGGAGGTATCATGAAGCCAGTAACGAATTGGTTCTTTTGGAGATTCAAGAAGGAGGGCAAGACGCAGCAAGAGCGCGCACGAGGGCAATGGATGGGGGACCAAGATGACGACGGATGACGGGGGTCAGAAAAAGGTGGAAGAAACGAACAGTTATCAATGAGGTGTCGCGGCGACAACCAGACACGCGGCCGTTGCGAATGCAAGAGGCCGGTCGCAAGATGTGGTGTTGATTGCCTTTGTGGTTGGAGGAGGACGGAAGGAAGAGAAGCTCAGAAGATGGCTTGGAGGGAGGCTGAAGGACCGGGTGGCCTGCGACACGATTGGTAGCGCCCTGGGTGCCGTTAGTCTGGACCTGGACGCGAGTCGTTGCCAGCCGGCAGCGCAATCACGTGGGGCGCCCGACTGTACCGGTGGACCGTGCGCCCGAGCATGCGAAACGGCCTAGAAACGGAGCACCAGGTACAGGCATGAGAAGACAGCCCGTCGATGTGCAAAGAAGGTCAAGTATTTTTCAATAATATTCTGTCCATGAGCGGATAAGGGAGACAGGGGAAAGGAGAAGTATTTTCTGCGCAAAAGTGACATTTTCATACTGCTCAAATGTAGTACTCGAAGCAGCTGGGAATGGTCAATTGACCACGGCGTGCCCCCCGGAGCGGCCTAATTCAGGTACGTGGTGGAGAGGTCGGCAATGTTCTGGGCAAGCTTCCCCAGAATCGATCGCTCAAACACCATGTCGTCATAGGCGCACCTCTCAGATCATATGGTTATGGCGACTCAAATAACCACACCACCTCCTCTTGTCACATATCTTAGTATCGCAAGACAACCAATCCCAGCATATGTTTGCTCTCACTTGGCCTCATCCTTTTCTCAGTTGACGGAACCACTCTATTCAAGCACAATTCAGACCACCTGGTCGAAAGCAGACTGCCCATCATGACGACCTACATTCCCTCCCTCACAATTCCCTATTCCGTCTTTGCCAACCCGACGGCCTCCGTCCTGCTTCCCGTCGCACTCGGGACGGCCGTCGGCTTCGGCACCAGGCGTGAGTACATTCTTACAGCCCTGAAGAGACGAGACAGAACCGGGCACTGACACATGTGACGCAGCCACCGAGCCCCAAAAGACCTACATGGCCCTCAAGCAGCCTCCCCTGCGCCCGCCACCGGAGGTCTTCGGCCCCGTCTGGACCGTTCTCTACGGCCTGATGGGCTATGCCGCCTACCGGGCCGTCAACACGGGCATGTCGCCCCTCAGCAGCGTCGACCACATCCGCATGACCAAGCACGGCGCCACCCTCTACACCATCCAGCTCGGCCTCAACCTCGCCTGGATGCCCCTCTTCTTTGTCCTCAAGCGACCTATCGAGGCAACCGTTGACGTCGCCGCCCTTCTCGGCATCAATGCCTATCTCGCCTACCTCTGGGGCTCCGTCGACAAGGTCGCCGGCTGGTGCATGGTCCCCTACCTCGGCTGGCTCGGCTTCGCGACCTATCTATCCGCCGGGGCGGGCTACCTGAACAATTGGAACTTTAAGAACAAGGACACCAAGTCTGCGTGATCGCGACTCGATCATGACAATCCATCCCGGCACCTTTATCTACTCGGAGCATATGGAGCTTGGCTTGACAGCCGACAGTAGCTACATTTGTTGATGACTGTAATATTCAGATGCAGATAAGCCATAAGATGTCTATGATGATTCTTGAATCTATACATAAGAAAAGCCCACGAAATGCTCCAAACGCCATGCATGACTGATGCCTTTTGCGGCCATTGCGCCGTCTATCCGAGTGCTTTTGGCAATCTGTACGCCTCTTTATTATGCCTCTTTACTTCATGATAGAGGAACATATTTCTTCAGGCCGTCATAAACCATAAAAATGAAGGCAGAGCTGGGTGCCGAGCGCATGACAGTGATTCCACAACCGCGGTAGAAGCCCTTGAGGCCAGCTTGCTTCCACAGAGTCTTCGTCTCGCTCCAGAACGTGCGGTTCAATGAGGAGTCGCCAATTGGTGTCGTCTGCATCCGCGACTTGACAGTATCCGCAGGGAAAAAGAGGAAGTTGTACGACATGCCCGCAGAGGCACCGGCCATAGCCTGCTGCCACAATGGCAGGTCCCCATGGGTCGCTACTTCAAGCTGAGCCGGGGTCTTCGCACCGCGGATATTGAATTCCCGGAACAAGGTCGACGATGTCTCTTTGCTGCCAAACCACGCGGCACAGCCACCCGCCTCGCGAATCAATGTCCCCATTTGACCGTGCCAGAATCCCATGAGACCTTGGTGACGCCAGATGTCGCGGATCACTGACAGAGGCTTCAAGGGCGCCTTGACGACGCCCCGCTCTGTTTCCGGCACCTGGATTTTGCATTTCACCAACTCAATTGGCGTCAGAATGAACGATGTGAAGACACCGGAGAATGCGCCAGTAAACCATAGTGCCGGGAGAGGTAGGTGTTGCTCCCTCGGCACGAAGCCAGAGCCGTACACCGTCTCGCGCCCGATGCGCTCAAAGAAGAAGAGGCTGCTCGTTTCGAGTGCCGCCCCGAACAGAGGCGCCGATATGCCACGATACAATCCCAAGACTCCATCCGCCTTGATCGACTGCTTGAAACAGTCCAGAGGTCCCGTATATCGAAGAGGGAGGTGGTCTGGTTGAGACTGGAGACGGACTTTGACTGTGTCGAAGGGATACTCGATGTACTTGCCGATGATGCCAGCGACCTAGGGCGAGAAGATGTTAGAGGGTAAACCTAGGGCCCGTAGAAAGAAGCTATCCTCACCGATCCATAAACAATGTCCTCGACAGCTTCCATGACTGCAGAAGGTGGCTTGATCTCCAGAATGTCCGAAGCTGACACTGGGGCTTCGACTTTGGCTTGCGTGGTGGACGCCATTTTATGCCCAGCAAAAGTCGAAGTCGCCAGGCCGCCCGAGTCAACTCCTAGCCGGTGAATGTAGAGAGCTCAATTGAGTAATCACCGAAGCTGTTCGTGTGTTGCTGTTGGTACCGGGTGGCGGTGGTGTTGGTGATTGCAAGAGACGTTGGAGGGCGCTCGCAGCCCAATCAAGCCGGATCTGAGAAATCACGCGTGCCGGTTTTATAACAAGGTGTGGACGCACACTCGATAAAACAGGCGTGTGAGCGAATTGTTTGCTCTGTCTATCACATGCAGGAGGGCGCCAACAGACAAAACGCTATGCAGCTTCCGTCACCGCTCCTTCGTGATGGGCGTAGGATGGGTTTTCTCGCGAAGGCGGGGCAAGTTCGGAGCATAGGTCGACTCGGCACGAATAGCCAAGGAACAGACAAGAGCCCCAAATCTGACGCCGGTAATTGAGGAGCGATAATTTCCAGGAGGATGGAAAGCGGGTCAGTCCATCGCCATTCGGTTTGAGAATGCTCGTCAAGATTGGTCGAGCAGACTCTGCATGGGCGGAGGCCTGGCCTTCTGTACGAAATAGCGCCGGGACTCGATCAAAATTTGGCGGGTGACTCGTCTCCACGCTTATCTTATCTGATCATCTTGCAGAACAAAAACCCACCTACCATGTCAAGTTTCAACAAAGTCGGCCGAGAAACGGAAGCTTGGATGAGGGGCAATCCACTCTCGGTTGGTCAGGTACCGAATTGGTTTGCCATTGCAAAGATTTGATTCACAGAAAACAAACGCACCGAGGTTTACACCTTGCATTATTATAAGCTAGCTACTGACGTCTGAACTTAGGCACCTCCGACGTCCAAACCCATGGCACAGCTCCACTGACAGGTTTGTGGAACATGCGTGACAATGCCTGGTCTGCCAAGTCCTTCTCACTCACTAGGAATGCGATGCCCAGGCAGCGCAGCCTTCAGCGCAGTATTCACCCGTAGCTCGCGCGAACAGCGGCTTTTAATCGACCTAGATGGACCGCTCGTGCTGCATTTTGTACAGATGATGACAATAGTGATCGGAACTCCTGGTTGCTATGTGCGTCTCAGGTTGTGGTTGCCATAGGCTTGAAAGACACCCCTGGACCATGTCTGATGCTTGAGGTCCAAAAGGAATGAGAAGCAGAATCGGCAGAGCTTGCTTGTTTGTCTGGAAATGGGGTCTGGTATTTCAGTCCTCGGGCTTGCGTCCCTGGCTGCACAAGGAGGGCCGGCTATGCTAAGTATGTAGGTAAGGTCTGTGGCTTGCATCTGGGACTGGCGGTCAGGCTGAGTTGAGGACAGCAGGCATGGAGGGACGACCCGAGTGTGTAAGGTACGAAGCCATAGTCCATTACCCGTATCTAAATGGGCATCGCAGCTGACCGGGGAGGATGAAATTGTAGGTTGAAGTCATTAGGCTTGCGGTGCCAGTCTCTGTGGCTGTGTGCTGATCAAGTACTGGGGAGGGAAGAATGGAGGGGGTAAGTCAGAGGGGTCTTTCTCGTGACAGGCGAGTGTTTGGTCATTCAGAAGGCTCCCACATACAATATATGTTCAAGTCATGTCGTGACACTGATCATGAGAGGTAAATTTGAGGATTAGTCCAGGGAAAACATAAGGACAGGTTGAGAACTTGTATGGATCCTTCCATACATAGTACACTTTCTCCTGTCTGAATAGTGTCAAGTCCCAAATGGTAAGAACCAGGCTAGCAAAGAAGAGGGAAGGCAGTCTGGATTGACGTGGTCAACTACAGGTCTGCGTGTCTTCCGCTCTGGATGTCCAACCTGATCTCTATCACAACTTGTACGTGGCCTTCGCGTTGACGAGAGGATGGTCTGCGGACCACTTCGGGAGAAGCAGATCTCCTGTTCTCTCGACGGTTGATCGCATCGTCAAGCTCGGTCCTAGGAGCTGGACCGGGCACCGATACTCGGGAGTCGCGTCTTGGGACATGCTCGGTGTCCTCTTGGCGATTACGATTGAATACATCGGCAAACGTGGTCCCGGGAGCGTAATCGGGCATCGGTCCCCGTGGCTTACGTCTTGGGACATGCTCGGTGTCTTCATCAAGGTAGAATACATCGTCAAACGTGGTCCCGGGAGCGTAATCGGGCATCGGTCCCCGTGGCTTACGTCTTGGGACATGCTCGGTGTCTTCATCAAGGTAGAATGCATCGTCAAACGTAGTCCCAGGAGGATAACGGGGCATCGATCCCCGTGGCTCACGTCTTGGGACATGCTCGGTGTCTTCATCAAGGTAGAATGCATCGTCAAACGTAGTCCCAGGAGGATAACGGGGCATCGATCCTCGTGGCTCACGTCTTGGCACATGCTCGGTGTTCTCTTGGTTCGATCTTGTTGTTGCATGAAAACGGTACTGCTGACCGCCGGGTCGTTGAGTGTTGTCCATCCTCTTTTTGGTTTCGGCCTGTCGAATGTCCCCAGACTGCTGTATCTTTCGACAATGCTCTGCTCTAGCTCTGACAGACCTATCCACGGGGGCCGGTGCTTATGCAGCGAAGCGTCGTCTCGTAAGAGAGATCTCTGAAGTCGTGGGAACGATGTAGTGCAAATGATGTAGTGGAAATGATCTATGTAAGCGTTGGGTTGTTGTGTTCTATGAGAAATGACGCCCTTAGGGTCCAAGAGAGCATCTTAAATATGTTTTCTTGTGGCACGCTTCACAGACAAGGTATTGCTCACAGCTTGGAAGCCTGCATAAGTAGCTAATAGACTAAGACATTATGACTGACATGTTTTTATGGTATTCGATGCCTGTCCGTGATTTTCAAGCAAGAAAAGGGTTCATGGTCAATAGCTTTCTAGGCGTGACTCGGTATTGGATTTTTTTTTTTGTAATACTCGACCAAGGGCACAGTTCGTGATGAGTTGCTAATTATGTGTGACTCGGTACTCGATGACTTGATGTAATACTGGGCCAGGCGAGCAGTCCGTGATGAGTGACTTACTGCTTGTGGCTCTTAAGGAAGTGTCACTATCGACTCCTTGACAGAGTTTCATTTCGATGCTGCTACACTCTTACGAAGGTCGCAGGCTGAGATTTCGAGCCCGCTGTCAGGTATCGACTGCTCAGTTGGGGGGTTATCCCACTGCCTAGAACCATATAGGTCAATATCTCGCAGAGATGTCTATTTATCTTTACCACCTCTGTATGCATACCTGATTTGGATAGCACCAGCTGGTTAAGGCCCTAACCCTAACCCTAAAGATATGAAAATACACACCCATTACAGATATCATAACACCCGCCCTGGCGGATTCCGCTCCGAACATGTCGTATTCCCTCCATTGATAAAACGCCTTGGTCACTTTACCTCACCCAACACCTCAAGCACTTGATCAATATTAGTGTTGACATGATACAGCTAGACTATCAGTAGAAGTAAGAACCAGGCCTTTCTCTTGTAAAGCTGCTGCTTGTACATCCTAGGTGTGCACCTGAAGGATGCGCTCCTATCTGAAATATGCACTGAGAAATGTTAGTGTGTGGGCCTTCTTTCAGAAGTAATGATGTCTACTCACGACTCACATCATAACTAATTTAGCTATGTGAAAGTGAATTCTCACTCCACTCTAGGGCACTTAAATTAAGATAAGGAAAAATTATTAATATGTCTGGATGGCCCAGCTGGTTAAGGCGTAGGTCGTAAGTAGACATCTTTACTTCCGGAACAAGGTCCGCAAACTAACATTTCCCAGTCATACATATATGAGGAAAGAGGGAACTCTATCTATAATCCTAAGATCGCGAGTTCGAATCTCGCTCCGGACATGGTCATTTTTTTTTACTTTTTGATGTGATTATCAAACACTTTGTCTCTCTTTAGAGATTGGTAAATGTATTTTATATCTTTACATTCTAGTTCTTGGCTGTGGAAGGTGCGTACAAAGCAGAGGTGTACCTGAAGAGGCTAGCCCAGTTGGTTCAACTTACAGATGCAATTGCTTTGTTGCTAACATGAGTCTGGTCATGTTCATGTCGTATCGTAACAAAGCACCGACTGGGTCACAGCAGATCTGGGATTCAGTCACAATGCAAGTAATATGCAAATTGAAACTAGAAACATAGCGTGCCTAACTTGAGAAGTTCTCGATGTAGTTGGGCATTTGGTAGTTTCGAATGTACCGAGGTCTGTTTCCAAAATTTGAATAGCACGGTCACTACTCGCATGTCAAGTGCATGGTGAACTCTTCAAGTGTATTGAGAATACGGCATCCTGAGTATTACTAGCATGCTTAACGATAATTGCAAGACTGTGCCATCGCACTCCGTAAGTACTTAAGTAGACAAGGAGTAGTCTCCGCCGCCATGTCTCCCCATCTGGACCGCAGTATACTAATTTCAGTAGCTCTTCTCACATGCGAAGGTCGTCGAGCTTAGAGTGCCATGTCCCATTTGGGTTCTTGATACCGTCAAGACTGCCACCTTCAAAGCTGCCGAGACCCATTAATCTAGTTCCATCCAGCCTTGCTACCAAACCCGCCACTGCTCTCGTCCGTCTTGCGACCTCTCGTTGGCTTATTCTGCGCCGCCTCATGCCGCCTCAGCTCGTCAGGCAGCTTTGAGATAGAGCTCTTCGAGATCATCTGCTTGAGATCGTACAGTACGTCCGAGTCCTCGTTTCCTAGGAAGGTGATCGCAACACCGCTCTTGCCCGCACGACCAGTACGACCGATTCTGTGCGTGTAGCTCTCGATATTGGTCGCCATGTTGAAGTTGACAACCAACGAGACGTCCGGAACATCGATACCTCTGCCAGCCAAATCCGTAGCCACAAGGATATCCGTCTGCCCGTTGCGGACTGATGCCAGCGCAGCCTCACGCTGCTCCTGCGTTTTGCTGCCGTGCAGGGTGACCACCGAGAAGCCCATGCCCTTGATGTCCTTGGCCACAGTGTCGCAGTTGCGCTTGATGTTGACGAATACAATGATGGGCGGAGCGAAGTAATTCGAGTGAAGAATTTCGCGCAGGCGCTTCTTCCGCCTGTCTTCACCCGAGACGAATTCAACGCGTTGCTCGACGGTCTCAACAGCCTCGCCAACGTTACCAATGGTGACGATGGCGGGTCTTCGAAGGTAACGCTTGGCAATCTTTTCGACGAGGGGCGGCATGGTGGCCGTGTACATCATCGTTTGACGATAGCGATTCTTGCCTCCCAAATACCGGGTCATTGCCTGCGCATCCTCTGCGTCATCTGTGTCCGGCTTCTCGTTTGAGACTGGCAGAGCGTCTAGAATTTTGCTGAGCGAGTCCTCAAAGCCGAGATCGATCATGCGGTCTGCCTCATCCATGATAATGTAGCAGCATTGCGACAGCACAAGAAGACGCCTCTCAATACAGTCCACCAATCGTCCAGGGGTTGCCACAATGATTTCGGCTCCATTTCGCAGTGCAAATGCCTGTTCCTCGATAGAGTGACCACCCACAATACTGACAACCGTGTACCCAAACGGTGTGGCAAACTTCCTGGCTTCGGCCTCAATCTGCTGCGCCAATTCTCGGGTGGGCGCGAGAATCAGGGCGTAAGGGCCGTCGGCTTTGGTGTACTCGTCCAGCGGCGGTAGCTCCTTGATATAGACAAGCAGAGGTAGCAGAAACGCAGCTGTTTTACCTGAACCAGTGACGGCGACACCAATGAGATCACGCCCTTGAAGGGCGATGGGGATGGCGGCGCGTTGAATGGGTGTGGGTTCGTCATATCCAACTTGCTCGACGACGTCCAGTAGCCTTGGCGGTAAGGCGGACTCTCGCCATTTCCGCATAGGATCGGGGATGCTGCCACCCTTGGTAGCAATGCCAAAGTTCTCCTTGAATATACGCCAGTCACGCTCCCGCATTTCCTCCAGGGTCTTTTCTGACCAGTGTTTGTGCATATTACCGCGCATGCGCCGTTCTTTGCCCCGCCGGAACTCCTCGAGCAGCTGCTTCGCCCGCTCTTTTCCATGTTCGGGGTCTCTCTCCTCGATGAGGCGGGCCTGGCGGCGGATCTTCTCCTCCTCTGCATCCTCACTGTACGTGGTGGTCTGGACGATGGGGGCGACGGCCGAGGTGTAGAATGAATCCGTGGTGTCGTCGTCGGGGTTCCAGTCGAAGTTGAACTTGGTGCCTGCCGTGCGGCTGCGCTTCTTTTTGGCAGAGAACTTGCTCTGGTTGACATCGGGGCCCATGTATCGGGCGCGGATAAGTTGCGCTTCGTCTTCTTCGGCGGATCGCTTTACACCCCTCGGGGCGGATCGATTTGAGCTATTGCTGTTTGCGCCGTTGGTCGGTCCATCATGCCTCATAGCCTTCGGCGCAGTGGGAGCAGAATATCGACCGCGATCGTCGCGGTCCTCGCGATCATCGCGGCGCCAGTCTCCTCGGCGTTGCTGCTGCTCCTTCTCTTCCCTCTCCCTCTCCTTCGCCTTCTCTCGCTCGCGCTCCTGCTCTAACTCTTTCGCCTTTTGTTCGGCTTCGAGTTTCTCTCGTTGCTTTCGTGGAATGAACTTGGGCTTGGCAGCAGCCGCCGCCGCTTCCCGCTTCTTCTTCAAAAGCTCTTCGAGATCAAGGGGCGCCATCGTTGCTGATGTTGTGTGGTAGGTGGGAAGCTTGGAGGTGAGTCTTGGGAGTCTTGTTCAAATAGGCCTTATCGGCTTATCGGGGACGGCCAAATGTACCAGATTCCACCTACCCTAGGTGGTACTTCCAGTCCCAGGTTGCACTCTTACACTGGAGTTCTCCCACAGCCTGATATGAACATTGAAAATCTTCACAAGGTCGAAATAATCGCGAAGATTTGTAAAATAGCTAAACATCAATAGTGTAATTCAAATAAGACAAATCGAGCCTTGTAAACAAACATCATAGCAGTCGCAGTGCCGATGTACACGCGAGAGTCTTCATGAGAAGCACCGAGTAAAAACGGACCCACCTAAATTTTCCCAATGCCGATTGACTGACCAGGAGATCCCAAGTGCTTCAGTCTCAAATCCAAGCACTTGGTTCTTCGCCCACGTCGTCAACCACGACAACACCCTTTCCTCGACACCACTTCCACGAACACCCCGAGGCCCGCAGACGGGACCAGGGAATCATGGCCGCGACAGGCAGCAGCGCGCACTACATCCAGCTGGCCAAGGCCCTGCCGCCACGGCTCCAGCAGTTTCTCGCGCGGTACCCCCCGGCCGCCATTCTGCCCGCCGGCACTGTCGAGGGCGCCGCGGCTACGGCCTCGTCAGAGAACCCGCGGGTGACGGGCTACCAGCAGGACCGACCGAATCCCTTCCTGCCGATGCGGCACCCCGTCACCGGCAAGTGGCACGACCCCATATACTCGCTGCGGCGACAGGCGGAGCTGGTCAAGCTGGCGCGCGAGCACGGCGTCGAGGAGCTGCTGCCCCCGACGCCCAAGGGTACCGAGGATAGGCTACGGAGGAGGGTCGAGTTTGGCCTGCGTGTCAAGGGTACCGGTGTCGGGCAGCAGGTCAAGGGTCACGCGCACGAGAGGCACATGGTTGCAAAGTACGTATCACCTCAAGGAGTAGTAGAGGGAGCCACTGGGCGCCATGCCACGGTTAGTTCTGTGAGGCTAACATATTATTTCTTCTCAACAGAATGGAGAAGAGGAGAGAAGCAATGCTCAACATGCCGAAGCTCATCAAGGAATGGAAGCAGGTAAGTCGTTGGGCTAGTGACCTTGTTTGGAGAGGAATTGATGGCTAATGCAAGTGATTTGACTAGGTTGGAAAGAAGAACTGGACCAGATTCCCCAGGTAATGATTCAAGAGTGGCTAGTCGGCTCGAAAAAATTGTATGCTTGGAAGACTGTATATATACCACGACCTGTACCAACAATGTATACAAAATCAAATCTAAATTTTACATCCCGATGCTGCGCCTTACCGCTCCCACGCCTATAGGGCAAGGCGAGAGGAGGGATATGTTAGGCGACACCTCTATCTGGCATAGGAGTGGAATTTTCCTCCAGAGCTGTAGTCCATCCGCTGCGATATCTTTCTATGTTGGAAGAATGTAACTTTGCTTGGGCACAATGAGCTGGGGTTATGAACTCTGAAAATGCTAGTTCCCCTAGAATAGAAGGCATTCAACAGAAGAAGAAGCTCTCGAAATCATATGATCTGCTCATCCCTCAGGTGTATCCTGTCTTGATATGGCAACAGACCAAAGTTGGTGATACCCTCATGGCCGAGACCCACACGTGACCTCAAAACTTACACATCTTTCCATACCATTTTTTTTCCGCAACACCTTTGCACAATATCCCAGCCTGGACACATCAGAGCAACTCAAAAGTCTTCAGACACTATACAACTCAAGAGTGTCTTGCAATGGCCGTGACGCCCTCCTCGCCTTTCGAGGCCGGGCAGCCGACGCACTACGAGGTCCTGGACCTGCCGCAGTCCGTCCTCGCCGACCAGCGCGAGCCGGCGCAGCTCGTCCGGCGCGCCTACCACCGCGCGCTCCTGCGGCACCACCCGGACAAGGCCACGCCTGCACCCCTGGCGGCGTCGCGGACGATCGACCAGATCTCGGTCGCCTTCGCCGTGCTCTCGGACCCCAAGGCCCGGGCCGAGTACGACCGCGCCCTCAAGCTCTCGCGCCAGCAGTCGTCGTCCGCCTCGTCCGCAGCAGGTGCGGACTTCCAGACGGGCATCGAGACGGTCGACCTCGACGACCTGTCCTACGACGAGGAGGGCGGCGACGAGCAGGAGCAAGGGTCCGGCCGCTGGTACCGCGGGTGCCGGTGCGGCAACGAGCGGGGCTTTGCCTTTGGGGAGGCGGACCTCGAGGAGGCTGCTGAGGACGGGGAGTTGCTCGTCGGCTGTCTGGACTGCAGCCTGTGGCTGCGGGTGCATTTCGCCGTTGTCGAGGATTGAAAGAGAGCGTGAGACGCAGACATCCGATTCCAGTCCCCATCTCGCTTGCAGCAAGTTCACGGGCTCAACGTTACCTCCGAGGGTCTATCGGGTATCAGGCATCAAGCACTGTAGTTTTGGATAAGACTACACCCGCCAGACCGGACAGCTCGCTGGAATGCCCTCGCATCAACCACTGCCCTCACATTGGGACAACCTAGTCACCAGCTGTGCTCGAAGGGTGCCGCATCCGTTACGACCCGCCGGCTGATGCCTCTGTCACAAGCCTGACTTCACCAAAGAGGCAGCTTCCAGGGGAAGGATCAAGGCTACAGAGTCCCAGGCATGATTATTGCCACATGGTGGCACATGGCTCGTATATGGCCATTCTATGAAACCGGGGCGAACCTATGATCCGACATTTGTGTATACCTATCAGACTAGATAAATACACACAGGAAGGGTATTGGAGGCACCCAAAGCACGGACAGGATAGATGAAAATACAAATCACTTAAGAGGCCAACAACAATTCGGCCCATACCAGTGGTATTTTAAGAATTTCGAGAAAATTCACGAAGGAAAAGAAGAATTTTTATTGTCCAGACGATTCAGCCTTCTGCGCATTAGAGTCTAAAAATCAAGCAATCTGAGAAATCAGAGTCCAAGATGCCCATTGGTCTTTTTAGCCCCCATTGCCGATTAGGAAAAAGTCGTCAAAAATCGTAGTGTTCGCATAAACATGCAGAGTCTTGAAGAGTTCGACCAGTCCACACTCCATAGACACCATTTCCACCGGGGATACCCACCAAAGAAGCAACCGGTTACGATACCAGGGAATGCATTTCTTACTCGGCAGCCTTGGCCTCCTCTGCGGCCGGCTCGGCGGCCTTGGCCTCCTCCTGAGGAGCGGCATCGGCGTTGCCGCCCGCAGGGGGCTCGGCCTCTGATGAAGTCCACAGGGTCTGTGTTGCGGGGTTAGCGTCAGCAAGTACGAGGGTGCTAGACTGGAGCTTACGAGGTTGTCACGGAGGAGCTGCATGATGAGGGTAGAGTCCTTGTAGCTCTCCTCGCTCAGCGTGTCGAGCTCTGTAGCATTTGTGTTAGCCAATGTAACCAAGTGATAAGGTCCTGAGCGAGTACTAACCAGCAATGGCATCGTCGAAAGCCTGCTTGGCAAGGTGGCAAGCCTGGTCGGGCGAGTTGAGGATCTCGTAGTAGAAGACGGAGAAGTTCAGGGCAAGACCAAGGCGGATGGGGTGGGTGGGAGGCAGCTCGGTCTGGGCAACCTCGGTGGCGGCCTTGTAAGCCTCAAGAGACTTGTCGGCAGAGTCCTTGCGCTTATCGCCGACGGCGAACTCGGCGAGGTAGCGGTGGTAGTCACCCTTCCTGTAGTGAGGGTCAGCGGAAGATATCGTAGGCTCGTACGGCATCCCGGGACGTACATCTTGTGGTAGAAGACCTTGGACTCGCCGCTCTTAGCAGAGGGGATCAGGTGCTTGTCGAGAACCTCGAGGATGTCCTCGCAGATCTTGGCGAGCTCGGCCTCGATCTTGTTTCGGTACTCCTTGATCAGGGTAACCTGGGTAGAGTTGCCCTTGGACTCCTCCTTCTGCTCGATGGAGGTGACAATTCTCCACGAGGCACGGCGGGCACCGATGACGTTCTTGTAGGCGACGGACAGGAGGTTTCGCTCCTCAACAGTCAGATCCCGGTCCTCGGAGGCGACGATCTTCATGTTCTCAACCATCTCTGCAAGGGCGCGATTAGCTCGGGCCATCGACATGGCGACATCGTCAACTACGTACCCTCGTAGCGCTCAGCCTGCTCGGCAAGCTTGGCCAAATAGACAGCATCTTCGTGACCCATTTTGAGTATGTTGATCTGTTCTCGTGGAAAGACGGTCAGCAAATTCCGGGTGGTCTCAGCTCAGGCCAGAGTGACCAGGGGGTGAAAATGATGGCAGAATTCCAGTCATCAAGGAAAACAGAGATCGCAGAATGAAATCTGAGACCGCATTGAGATCTCTTGAGGGGTATTCAGGCAATGGGTGGAAATGCGCCTCATTGACTTCATGACTAAAAAGGAGGCTCCCCCGCTCACGGTGGGGTCGCGCATCGCCAGTCGAGCTAGCAATGGGCATGAAGCTCTTTGAAGTCAAGGCAAGGCGAAGGCGGAGAGAGGATTGGGATGGCCAGGCTGATTCGAGATGATCGAGAAAGCCAGATGGCGTTGAGGCCCGCGGGGGAAGGGGGTAACTCGGCGAGGAGGCGATGACGACAGTTGTGGTGTGCCAGCCTGCAACTTGAGGCAGAGCAGGGCAGGGCAGAGAGGGAGACGTACCGTGTGCGATCTTGGTGGTAGAAAGTCGGGGATGGGGAGAGGGGAATCGATTTGATGATTTGCAAGTTAACAGTCGTCCGTAGCAGAAGATGCTGGGCAAGCTGTGTGTATTGCGGAAATGAGGATTGGGGGTATTTGGGTATTGTTGTTGTTGTGGCTTTGGTGATGGTTTAGTGGAAAAGGTAGGAAACAAGTAGAAGTCGCGGATTGGGGAAGTTGTTGGATTTTTGGCTCAGGTGGCCCCAGGTGAGGTGGCTGTTTGGGCAAAGGCACAGGCAGGCCAGGCCGCCAGGAAGGGGCCAATTTCAAGGCGCGAAATTGCAGCGACCCAAGGGACCAAGAGAGGGAGAGAGAGATTTGGGGGGGGAGGGGGGTGCACGAGGATTCATTGGGAGGGACCTGGCTGGCTGTCCGGGGGGCGTGTGAGGAGCTTAGATGGGTGTGTGGGCGCCAGAGATAGGTGACAAAGTACCTACCACGCAGCACAGCCCAGCTCCCTGGAAGAGCTAAAAAGTAGGCGGGCGCCAAAACTCAACACACCGGACTGGCCCAGAGACAAGGGAAACACAGCGTCACGGGCCTTTCATGCCAACACAAACAAACACTGCCCTTGGATAAGGTCCCTGCGTAGCTATTGACACGGCTTGAATGGGCTGTGCATCTGACACCCGAACACCTCACGCATCCCCTTCTTCTTCTTCTTCTCTTTCTTTTGATATTCCTATGTGTCCTTTGTCTCCCATTCCTTCATCAAGTCGGCTTTAGCTGAGCTGGACCACCGGCCAGCCTGTGAAACACATGCCTACTAGTGGGGTACTTTGATCCACCTTACTCTCAAGTCCCTTCCCCACTGAGGACAGCCCTTGGAGGGACCAGACTGTTCCTGGAGCGCAAGTACCGACACGTGACTGTCAATCTCCCATAATAGGAAAAGCCAGCTGGTTCGGGGCGGATGGGCGAGGCAATTGGCAGGGTCGTTGCTACTGCTACCCCTCCTCTGGCCCCCTCAAGAGGGAAAAAAACCCAAACCGGATAACGTCACTCTTGGACCCAACAATGCCCACATTGCTGTGTTTTCTCGTGACCTGCATTTTCAAGATTGTTCTCTGCAGGAGACCCTACGTCAGTGGTCGATAGCCTCGGGGCCACGCGCCGTTAGGCTGTCACAGGCTCTCGGTAGATCTGCATCATGACTAAGAGCTTTGTTGGAACTGCTTTCATTCAGTCTGGTCTGTCTGATGGTCCGGGGTTCGGTGTTCCTCTTGAGGCGTCTCAACCCTCCAGTTTCATTATGCGAGTCTATCTGCTTAGGTGTAGGGCTGTCTGTAACAAGGGACAATTAGTTACTAAGCTTTTGGAATGCCACCCTCGATAGTTCCGACAAGAGCATTCTATAGATCAGCTAGATTTTGAACAGCCAGCTATGAAGCTACGGCTATCGATTCCAATGTTCGCTTGCCCTTGGCAGAAAGTCGTCGCCAAAGGTCCAACCACAGAACATTTTTAAAATGAATCGTTTGTTCCAAAGGTTCTAATGGTAAATGTACGAAGTACCTATATGCAGCCCTGTTGACTGGCTACCTATCAGAGAGTACAGCAATCGTTTCGTGTCGCACCGTGACTGGAGAATACCTTTGTTCTGATCAAGTGCAAGTATTAGTCGCGCTCAGGACAAATCAAAAGGCAGGCAGCGCGATCAAGCATTTAAGATGAAGCACTTGATCATTTGCTTGAACTGATCATCTCAATATGTGGCTCTTTCACTGTCAAAGTAAAACTCTTGTCTCCTTCGTCATGAATTTAAGCCACGATGTTACCTGTTGCTGGTTGTAGGCGTTAAAAGGGAGAATCACGTTGTTGAACCCTGCATGCAAACACTTGAGGCCGTCAAGGGCCACTTTGATCTCCACTCCCGGCTATCCGTCATCAGCCGAACGGCCAAGCCAGCCAGCCAGCCAGGCCAGCCAGTAGCCTTGGAGATTTGTAGCTTGCCCAGAGCTCCAAATCGCTCGCCTTTTGCGACGACGAAGTTCATCATCAGACCATCCTATTTCCTCCTCCTCCACCAAACCCCAGATCAGCCAATTGCACCCGCAAAGGTATTTTTACCCCTACCACTTCAATCCATTGCACTTGGATCCCCAGACTGAAGAGCAATAACGACATTAATTGTTTTCTTCCCCTCCCTCCGATCACCTATCCGCAAGATTACCTTTTGCTAACCTCTCAACCGCATCTACAAGACGACCTCTTTCTTCCTGCTACCAACCTGCTCTTCGCCCACCATGCTCCGCCAAAGCATCACCAAGATCGCCCGCCCGTCCACCCGGACCTTCTCCGTCTCTGCCTTCCGCATGGGCGAGGGAGACACCGGCGGCATGCCCAAGGGCCTCTCGCAGGCGTGAGTGGAGCCGAGCCTCTCTTGTTTTTTTCTGTATCAGCCAAAAACTTCATGATACACGCCGCGGGAGTTAAAGGAAATCAACATCGGGACATGGATGCTAATGTGTACTCGCCGGTATGACAGTGACGCTTTCCAGAAGCGCGAGAAGGCCAACGAGGATTACGCCATCCGCATGCGCGAGAAGGAGAAGCTCCTGGAGCTCAAGCGCAAGCTCGCCGAGCAGCAGGCTCACCTGAAGCAGCTCTCTGACCACATGTACACCCCCACCGCCTTTTTCTTACGAAAACTACCGCTTTCATGTCAATCTTGAGCTGCAACGTAGATACTGACCGTTTAATAGCGACGAGATCACCAAGGAGCAGGGCGGCGAGCACAACTAGGAGGACTGCTCGGATTGCAAGTGCGGGTAGGATATCAGTCGATCCCAGAGCCAATATATAAGCATTAGGGTTTCCTGAGACTGGCAAGTGGACGGGAGATTCGAGATGCGTTGATCAGAAAGAACGAAAAACATTTGATATTTTTCTTTGTTTTTCCATTCCTCCCGAAGATCATGACTGCGCGGACTCCGCCATAAAACACCCCTCAAAGTGTGTCTACCTAGTTGTACATTTACATATGCATTAGCACGTCGTGTGCATTCATTCCGTGTTCCCTTCTTCATCTACTTGACCGTCACCCTTGATGACTGTCTGGTTTGACCTCAGTCATATCTGCAGGCCTCTTTAACACCATGAGTTTTCCCGCCATGAACCTTTGAATGAAGCGAGTCTACCGTCGGCCCATGTATGACCGGTAGAAGCTCTCTGCCGCATCACTCTCAGGGCCACCATACTGAGCACCGATGCTCTTGCTCGCCTTCTGCGCAGCCGAGATCTTGGCCTGTAGATTAGCGGCGTTGGTATCGATCCACTGAAGTTGAGTAAGGTGGCCGTTGAGAACGCGGACAATCTGGCTCAGCTGTGGCGGATTCTAGTTAGCAAATATGATCACGGAAGGTTGACATGCATAGTGACTTACCGGATCGTCGGGCTTGCTACCCTTGCTCAAGGACCCGGAGATGTCGTTAATCTCCTTGATCATCTTCGTCAAGTCCTTACCCATCTCATCCAGTCGGTCGGTGAGCTTCTCAGCGAGCTTGTAGGTCCGCTCGCGTTCTTGGTCCGGACCAGCAAGCTGCTCAGCGGGGCCGACCTGCTTGGCGAAGAGGTCGTCGACCTCGCGTTCGTAGCGGTCCAGCCAGCTCGCGAGCTCGTCTTGCTGGCTCTCGACAGACTGCAGCTGACGCTCAACCTCGTTGCTGGCACGCTCCGCCTCGTAGGTATCGAGGTAGAGCTTCTGGATCTTCTCGCCATTTTCAACAAGTAGCCGGTCCCACTGGGCGACCTTCTCTGCTTGTTCTTTGAATTCCTTCTGGTACTTGGACAGATCGGTCGCCCAACGGGTTATGATCTCGTCCATGGTCTTATTCTTCAAGCGAGCAATTTGAGAGGGGGGGCCCATAGTTGAGCCTCCAAGATTCGCAGCTGATGGTGTGGTACCATTCTGTGCGGTGGTGGAGGCTGCTGGAGTGGCACCGGCCGGCTTCGTGGCTCCAAAAAGTGAGCTACCGCTCGCAGGCGCGGTTGTCGCAGCCGTCTGCGCACCAGACGTAGCGGCCGTGCTGGCTGGCGTGGAGGCAGTTGCCGGCGCAGTAGTTGTGGCCGAGCCGAATAGGCTGCCGCTCGGCGCCGCAGAGGAAGCTGCCGCAGGGGCTGAGGTAGTGGTGGCGGCTGCACCAGCACCGAACAGTGACTTGGTCTGAGCAGGGGCAGACGTAGCTGTAGTTGATGCGGTCGATGCGGCGCCAAACAGACTACCTGGCTTTGCAGCTGGTGCTGCACCGGAAGCGGGCGTTGAAGCAGCGGCTCCTCCGAACAAGCT
The DNA here is from genome assembly GCA_018873225.1 of [Phialemoniopsis] sp. UDSM-2020. Lineage (NCBI taxonomy): Eukaryota > Fungi > Ascomycota > Sordariomycetes > Thyridiales > Thyridiaceae > Thyridium > [Phialemoniopsis] sp. UDSM-2020. The sequence continues at coordinate 3,502,472 of JAEILZ010000001.1, forward strand.
GGGTGTGCTGGATGCGGCCGGGGCCGAAGTTGTAGGAGCAGCTGGTGCTGATTGACCGCTGGCCGGCGCAAACAGAGAAGGCTTGGCGGCGGCCGATGTAGTTGCGGCCGCTTGGGACGCAGGTGTGCTGCCACCGCCAAACAAACCAGGTCCTGATGAAGACGATGGAGCCGCCGCAGGCTTGTTGAACAGGCTGGGGCCTGAAGATGCTGCCGGTGTGTTTCCAAACAGGCCACCACCTTGCGCCGGAGTCTGAGATTGGGATGCACCACCAAACAGACCACCAGCACTTGTTGCGGGGGTTGCGGCCTGGCTGGTGGCAGTAGTAGCAGTAGCTGTGGGAGCGCTCGTCTTGGCTACTTGACCACCAAAAAGGGGAGTGGAAGATTGTGCGCCAGACTGAGCTGGCTGGCCAGTGCTAGCACCGAAGAGAGAGGGCGCGGCAGGCTTGTCAGCTGGTGGTGCTCCAGCGGGCGTGGTCGAGCCCAATCCACCAAAAGAAGGCTTGGAAGGCGTCGCAGCTCCAGCACCCGCAGAAGGGAACAAGGACTGCCCTGAAGATCCCCCAAAAAGACCACCGGACGGAGCTGCTGCTGATGCGGCTGGAGCCTTAGCATCCTTGTTACCGAATAGACCGCCACCAAAGGATGGTGCGCTAGAGGTTGTCGTGGCCGGACCCGACGTGCTTGAAGGAGTAGCACTCGCACCGCCAAAGAGATTCGTCGAGGGAGTAGAGTTGCCACCAGGTGTGCCTGTGCTGGCGCCGCCAAACAGACCGCCGCCCGTTGCTGGTTTCGATGTTGAGGCTCCTCCAAAAAGACCTCCTGAGCTGGGCGTCGTTGATGACTGTTGCCCAAAGAGCGAAGTGCCCGAAGCTGCGGGGGTAGATGCCGCCGGTGTCGACGACGACGCTGCGCCAAATAGAGATGGTTTCGATGCACCGGTACTGCCTGATCCAGCAGCGCCAAAGAGACTACCGCCAGTTCCACCAGTCGTTGAGGAGCCTCCAAACGAGAAACCTGCGCCGGTAGATGGGGCGCCACCACCGAATAATCCACCTGAAGCGGGAGCGGCTGTCGACGGAGTGCTCGAGGCAGCCGATGACGGGGGCGCCGTGAAGCTGAAGCCTGGAGCAGACATTTTTGGTTGTTGTCGAGGCTGCTACTTTGACAGAGACCTGCGCCTGTGAAGACTATTGATAATGCGTCCTAGGGTTGGCAACGTCGATGCAGGACGCTCGTTGCCAGGGCGCGCTCCGAATACAACAAGCTTCACCAAGGCGCCAATGGCTGCACAGTTCAGTTGGCACGGGCGCTGGATGGTGTTTCAATGGCCCTCCGTCGAACCCTCGCACGGTTGAAAATGTAATGCGAAGAGTCCCCACGGCTTGAGGAGTTCTTCTTATGAAGCTGGGCGTAAGGTGATGGAGAGATGTTGTCAAGTAAGGTGTTGAGGAAGGGAGTAGTAAGTAAGTAGACCTTGAGGTGGGAAGCTTTTTCGCGACCAGCACTTTTTCTGGAGCAGCATACAGCAGGGAGAGCTCGCGCCAGGGTGTGACAAAGACCAGTAAAAGCGCGCCCAGGTTGTTCTGCGCCCAGCGACTGGAACAAAGCAAACAGCAACAGTGCGGCGGCCCCCACATTTTTGCCCAACTCACCACCAGCTAAGGTACCTACCTACGACCAATCCTTACCCAAAACGGTTGGCAGCACATTCGACCCTCCAACTCCAACCCTCTTCCTCATCCATGTGAATCCATCCATGACAGCCTCACTCCCCCACAGTGCTGTCCCGTTTGCACGAGCGCAGCGTCAACATTGTCCGTACGAGCCTGCATTCAACAATCATTTATTGAGTTACCTTTGAGGGTCTGTCATTACACGACTTCCTGTTCATCTCGCTGGCCACTATAGCTACGTCCATTAGCGTACCAGCATTAGCAACCTCCGGAGTGGCTGGCCCACCTCGAGCTTGTCGACAACGCACGCTGGCATTCTGAAGCCCAGATAGTAGTTCGAATCAAATCCACAAGACTCTCGGCTCTCTTCTACCAAGCAACATGTCAGGCAGACGAGACAGTCTCACTCCTCCAGACAAGACAGGAACGGAGGATCCTGGTGCTCATGAACTAGGTAAGGAGAAGACTGACACCCCCACATCGTACGCACTCCTGCACATGATCACAGCTGACACCTATTGTTGTATAGAGTCCGAATCAGATGATCACTTCTCAGATGCTCAATCAGCTCCCTCCCGAGGATCTCAAGCTGCTTCACCCATCCCCAAGCTTCGAGTCGAGAAGGTCAGCGACGAGCCGTCATATGGCGAAGTTCCTGGAACTGATGCCTACAAGATGAGGGAGGGTGATGCCGAGCCGGATGAGATAGCTGTCATACCTGATGAGTCGGACAGTGCTTCTAGCGAGAGCAGGTCTCAGTCTGGAACTCCAAGTGGAAGGGCCATCCCCACGACCCTGGTAGAGGAGACCGCCGATACTGAGGGGTCTGAGACACACCCAGAGAAGCAGCACAGGTCTGATCCCCCGCCAGACTTGGTGCTCAAGGCAGACGGAAATGTCGAGACGGGGAAGGACGCTACTGGTATGGGCAAATAGTCAACTCTTATTTCTTTATTTCAGATTATTGACAGATTATCTCGTAGAAACACCAATATCACCCCCATTAAAATCCCCAAGTACCGTCCGGTCGAGGAGGAGATCCTCGACAAATCCTAAATCACCCGGCCTCGCCTCTCCGTCCGCTCGTAGTGCAGCACTCGCTGCTGCGGGGGATGATGAGGCAGACGAGGACTTTGGGGACGACTTTGACGATTTCGAGGAGGGTGGGGAAGACGATGACTTTGGTGACTTTGACGACGGCTTCGAGGAGCCTGCACCTGCACCTGCGCCCGCCGCAGCGCCAACCGCGCCAGCCCCCGTGCAGCCACTGTCAATTGTAATGGCTCCCTTTCCTCCATCCAAGGTCTGTCCTATACTGACTACTTATCATAGCCTATTCCGGACTTCGAAGGCCTGGATGCCGACGAGATTCTCTCCCTGACGGAACCTTACCTCAACGCCTTATATTCTACCCCTGAAGATGACGACTCGTCGCCTACGCTACCCCCCTTGCCTAGAGATGCCAACCCTGTCTTCCTCACACCGCGCAGCGCCTCTCTATGGTCGCAACTGGTCGCCCCTCCGCCTCTCCAGCCGCCGGACTGGATCCGCTCTCGCATCCGACGTCTTTTCCTCGTCAGCCTCGGCGTGCCCGTCGACCTTGACGAGATCCTCCCGGCTTCGAAGCAAAAGAAGCTCATCCTACCGTCCCTCGCCGTTCCCAGTCGTCGCGACTCGCCCCGGACGTCCTCGGACTCGCGCCGCGACGGCGTCTCGCGCCTCAAGCAGGCCGCCGCCAACAACGGCTCCAACACCAGCCTCGACTCCCAGGGCAAGCCCAAGGAGTCGTCTTCGTCGTCAAAGAGTAAGAGGCGCGGCCCTCCCCCGGCCCCGGAGCTGGACTTGGTCGCCGGGCGGCAGCTGTGCCAGACGACAGACGAGGCTCTAGACGGCATGACGGACGCGGAGCTCAAGACGCACGTGGCGCGCCTCGAGGCCATGGAGGGCACCGCCAAAGAGGTGCTCGAGTACTGGACCAAGCGGACAGACGAGAAAATCGGCGACCGGGAGGCGTTCGAGGGCGTCATCGAGAATCTGGTCAAGCACGCGCGCAAGGTCAGGAAGTGAACGAAAAGACTAAAAGTCATGTTTGTAGCACGCGGGCGAGGCGCGTTGTCCACTACGATGGGCAAGACCTCGTTGGGTCTGCTTTCATGACAACGATATGGAACTGTATATACATTTGGCGGGCGCACTAAAACACACACAAATCTATTACGAAGGTCAAGACATGTTAGACTTGGGACGATACCTACTACTCGGTTTTGTAATAGAAAATAATTTCAATTCTTGGCGAAGATTTATCTCCTCATAGTAATCACTTGCAGTCTCGGTGAAGCTACCACTACAACTCACCCCAGCATCTTCAACATGCAAGTGGGTGTCAGAGAGGTTGACTGTTTTGAATCAATTTCTACCCGAATTACGAACAAACTGCACGATCCATATGTGCTTAGGTAGTGGGATAATCCTGGTTGACCAGTCATTAACTGAGGCACATCGAGAAGGCGAATCCTCAATTGATCTGTCGCACACTTGAACATGTTACAGTCGACAGTCGTGATCAACATCTGATATGGGTTCATATTCGCTCTACCTAAGTAGCTCGTTACGTCTTATTGTTGTCACAAGGACCGCTAGTGTAGTCAAACCACAAGAGCTTTTCGGATCTAACCTGATATATCCCGCTTTCCTTGCCCAACCAAAATGAAACATGACCAGCAACCCTCTCCTTAAGATGAGGTAGTCGGGTCGAGAGTAACACCACTAGAGGATCATTAGCTTCTAAGTAGATAAGACATTTGGGGCCAAGAGGTACAGAACTTACGCAGCAATAGTAGCCCATCCAATAAGACGCCAATGCTTGTCGATACGCCGACTGAGGGCAACCTTCTCACCGAGACTCGTGCAGGCAGGGGTCGTGAGGACGAGCTTGGCAGCATCCTTCTTGATAGCGGCAACCTTGGCACCGGTGGAAGTAGAACCGATGTTCACCATGAGCACTTCGTTCTTGGCCAGCTTCTCGACCTTGGCCTGCTTGCCGTCGGCAGTCTTGACACCGAGCAGCCGCCTCAGGAGGTAGAAGTTGACCTCGATCTCACTGTAAATCTCGGGTAGACGGCCCTTGAGACCAAGGACGTGGCCGACGAGACGATCGGCTCTGCACAGGGTAGGGTCGATGCGGGTACCGACACCGATCAGACCACCGGGGACGGCGTACTTCAGCTCGTTACCCTCAGAGTTGAGCGAGACGATTCGGCTGAAAATAGGAGTGCACTGGAGAGCACCCTTGTCGTCCCTGGTAACGATACCAGGGCGGATCTCAATCTCATCACCGAGCTTGAGAACACCGTGGAGCAAACTGCCACCAGCGACACCGCCCTTCAGCTCATCGATCTCCGCACCGGGCTTGTTGACATCGAAGGACCGAATGATAATCATCCTGGGCTCCTGAGTGAAGTCGCGGGGAGGAACGGGGATGGTGTTGACAATGGTGTCCAGGACAGCATCGACGTTCAGCTTCAGCTGAGCAGAGATGGGGATGATGGGCGCGTCGCTGGCGACGGTACCTCGGATGAACTTCTTGATGGACTCGTGGTGTGACTTTGCGGCTTCTTGGCGCATCAGGTCGACCTTGTTCTGGAGGATGATGACCTTGTCGAGCTTCATGATCTCGATAGCAGCCAAATGCTCCGAAGTCTGGGGCTGGGGGCATGTTTCGTTGCCGGCAATCAGGAGCAGGGCGGCGTCCATGACGGCAGCGCCTGACAACATAGTGCTCATCAGAATATCGTGACCAGGGCAATCGACGAATCTGCGCATGTTAGTTAGTGGGATAGTCCTCTCGCGATGATACGCGTGGATGTGGCACCTACGAGACGTGACGCTTTAACCTGTAAGTACCTCCACAGCCCTCGCGCTCGCAAGGAGGATCGACCTCCTTATCACTCTTGTAACTTCTGTAGCAGGTCGGCCGAGGGCACGCCTGGTTGTCACACTGGTAGATTTTGGCGTTCGCATAACCCAGTTTGATGGTAATGTTTCGGATCAGCTCGTTCTTGAATCGGACCGTCTGCACGCCTGAGATGGCCTTAACGACAGTAGACTTTCCGTGAGCGACGTGGCCGATAGTGCCGATATTTATGGTCGCCTGTCTCGCGATAATCTCGGGAGTCAGAGGGTTCAGGGTGGTGACATCGAGGTCCTTGGGCTCGGTCTGCGGGGGGAGGTAGGGCTTCTCGACCGGTACGGGGGCGGCGCCGGCCTTCTTCAGAGAGGACTTCAGGGGCTTCTCCTCAATCTCGGCATCGGATGCTTGCTGGGCCTCAAGGACGGGAGAGTCGGGGCCGGAATCGGATTCCGACTCGATGTCGTTTCCGAACTTGTCACCGTTGGAAGCCATGTTGGCGTTGGCGGTTGGGTCTGGTGATGAATCGGTGGCGGAGGTCGTGATCTCTGTCGTCTGGCGCAGGTGATGCGATATTCTCTGTGAATGTTGGTGAAGAGAATTTCCGCCAGGGATAGAGTCGACGTTGGGGGCGCTGCCTATGGATGTAGTCAAACAGCTGGTCGACCTTTTTCGTGCTGGATACAGTCACAAAAGATAAAATTTGGTGTGCAGTCATCGATGGTGGGGTTGCCGCCTCACTCGAACCTGCCGCACTAGTCCCTTTCGGGGCTGATAAGATATGGCCATGTAGTTCCCCGCGTCGAGTGGGCGCGTGGGTACTTTCCTTACTTTCCAAGGTCCGTCTCAACTGGGAGCTCCGAGCAAGATTCACACAAATCGCATCGCTTCAACCATGGAATTCTTGATATTTCTTAAACTTTGGATTTGAGTCAATGATCTCTGCCATGGGCTGATATCTGGCCTTACTGCTATGACTATCTGTCCTTACTCAATTGTCCCACTGATGCACGTAGTGCTTGAGAAATCTGTCGCAGAGTCCGGGGAACACTGAAAGCTTCGCGGCAGTACCTACCCGTGGCTCAAGGCTTCCTTCCAGACTTGGAAGAATAATCATATGAAGGTTTTCTGGTTACTGGCCCATGATCATCTCGCAATGCTCCTTGCTCCGAGAGCATATGCACCAGACCCCCAAGAACCCCATCGAAATGCCCAGAAAAAATGTAATAAACCCAGCCAGAAGTATAACTTGGGCGTCTGAACCTGTCAAAGTTCGAACGCCCTTTCAAAGCACGGCTAGGTAATAAGATCGATCATTTCTAGATTCAACACACTTTCAAAAGACTCCCACAGGCTGCAAGCGAGATCGTACTCCTGCATATCTCAGAACAGGCTGCAAGGGCCGAGACTACGCCGCACGTAACTCTTTGATGTGCAGCCTTCACCCAAACCGACACTGTATCCATATAACAACTACATGAGTTCTGTTTTTCATGGCTGCAGCATTTCATCTTGGCTACCAAAATTAGTATGTCAGCAAGCCAAAGATGGGCCCCCGGTCGTTGGATGCATTTTGAGGTATATCCCGGGTAAGAGTCCGTCTCCGGCTGACTGGACTAGTTCTTAATCACAGTAGAAGCTCTACAGAAGCTCGCTCTGGTGGATGTTCGTCTCTCAACCCGGATTTCCAATATCACATTAGCTTGCAAGCACCAGCGTACAACCTACCACCAGGAGAACTGTCCGGGCAAAATGATAAGAGCTACTACCACTTTGACCACCACTACATGCATGCAACGGGCTAAAAATATCGTCAAGATGGTGTGCTAAATTCTTGGAGGTGGGTTAATCCCGGTGCACGAGCAATGCAGCAAGCGCACCGTTGTGGTGGGCGAACCGCCATGAAGAACGCTGCAGGTGTGCGTACCATCACATTTTCCATATTGCGGCATCGCCGCAAGGCACCATTATCACCATCCAAACGCCAGATTGAACCCCAGCCATTCTACTCTGGGCTGGTTATGGAGACGATCCCCTGTCTACAAAGTTTCGCCACTCTGATGATCTGTTCGGAATTGCACCCGAACACAGCATTTCATCGTGGTCCGAGGCGTGATAACAATAGATCTTCCCCTCGCAGTTGCTAGCGAAGGTTACGCTCGTCGTTGATCGAATCAATTACGTGAGATACCTAGTGTCTTCAAGGGCACCAAGCGGAGCCATGGCCGGCGTTCGGGCCTCATACAGCACTTGTGACAGTTGGGCAATATGCTCCTCCTTGTGTCCATCATGACGATGCGTGTCACGCATGGTGTCTCCCCGAACATGCCAGCAGAAGGACGCACTTCCACGTGTGAACCTCCCGTGTGCGCCGGGGCCTCCGCGATCGACCGGGTTTGTCCAACCCCAGAACGAGAGGATCGAGGTATCCGTCGAGGACCATGAAAAGCCCAGAAAGCTCGCCGAGAAAGACAAGGCGACGCGGCAGCATTCGCAGTCGTGTGGGTGTGTGATGGGTAAGCGACTGATATTGTTGGTTACCGCCCAGGCTACGAGGCATGCAGCATGGGTTGCAGGTGTATCACACAGTTCTGGCCGTTGATTGGCGCCGTGTTTGGGATCCGGCTGACCCACCGCATGGCCCGCTGCCGGATGGAGCCTATCAGCGCCCGGGGATCACAGCCAAGGATTGACAGGGACGGCAGATTGCTGGCGGGGACCCCTGCCAACCTCTTCAAGCATATTCTGTGCAGCCAAACAGAGCATCGACAGGTTGAACAATAAGGCAGGGGTGCAGGGGATGGTACATCCCATCCACTGCCAGACCTGCGGATCGTCCATGTCTTCCAAACCTGTCGTCTTTGCTCCGGGCGGTTTCTTGCCGCCAACCACCCTCCACACACCACCCACTTCTGTCCATCCACACTTCTGCACGACGTCCGTGGGCTCGCCCAGTCCCTCGATGTCCATCTATCCGCCCAGCAAGTGCGGGCCAGATGGTAGGTCGTCCTTTCAAATTTGGCAAAAGAGCAGGGTCCTCGCGGGCCGTGATTGGTTCTGTCATGCAGCTGCTCAGTCCCGGCATGCTAAAGGCCAGGGTCGAAAGAGGGCGGCAAGAGACGAGGGCTAAAGACCATGCAGACGGAGCGGAAGGTAGGTAGGTATCTCCCGCCCTCCAAGACGACCTGGTAAGTGATATTTCGAGTAGCCGAAGCTCGACGTGCATCTGCGCCGAGATGGAGAGCGCTTTGTGTTTGTTCCTTCGCCGCCCTCCTCTGCCCATACATTAACAAAGTCCAGCCCCTCTTTGTCCTTCCGTCCTTTATGCCTCATATACCGGACGTGCGGTATCCGTGATATTTCCTCCATTTCCCCTCTTCCTTCTCGCTGTCCCTCGAAAGGTTTACAGAGTGTCTTGAGAGAGTTTGTCCTGGTCAAGCCTGCAACCCCCTTCGATCCACATATCAAGGATCAAGAACCGTATAAGTCACACGCCGTCTGGCAAAGCGCCGACCAGCCAACCCGGCGCCACTCAGTCACCCAGTTGGGCGTCTATTTCCATCGAGTATCGACGGACCCTATTGGCAAGCTCTCGTAGCTATCCTATCAGCGTCCCGGAACCCATCTGGACCACGACCCCCTTGTCGACTGTGAGGTCGCTCATTGCTTGCATGTCGAACCACCCCGCTGACTTGTCCCATGCAGACTCCTCCTCCGAGAGGTCGAATTATATCTTCTGTTGAGTGGCGGCGCCAATTCAAAACCGCTGGCCTTCCCAAGCGTCCCGGTTTCTGCTATCCTTTCATCTTTGGCAGCTGGTCTCCTCAATATCTGATTCTCGCATTGCTTCATTTCTGCTTCAAGGGCGTGTCGCCGCGTCTTCAACAGTTCCGTCTTCTATCCACTTTCTTTTCTTATATAGGAAGAGCTACTCGAAGCTCTCTGTCGACTCCCTTTTCTTTCTGCCAAGCATAGTCTACGTCGTTCACCATGGTCGTCGACAAGAAGCGGCCCGTGGCCCTCAACCTTCGGCCCGTACGAACACCCTCCACAGACTCATCGTCCTCCGATGGTTCTCTGAAGCACCCAAGGACACCCCGTTTCGCAGAGGCCACTACTGTTCACTCTCCAGTCGACAACCGCAAGGGGCCCTTCTCCAGGAATGATAGCTCGGTCGTTGCTCAGGCGCAGCCTGGAGATATCGGATTCGGCTACATCAATGACAGCTCGAATCGCGAATCGGTCAACATGCCGATGACCCCGAGATCCCCACTCAAGAGTGCGATGAAGGTGCCTGGCACTCCTGGTCGGAGGTTCGACAACCCTCTAAGCCCGACCTTCAGGGAAGAGCAGGTCCTGGAGAAGCGAGAAGCCTCCACGGAGAAGGAGCAGGCCAAGGATCTGGTAAGTGTCTTGGATATGGACACCCGCCCCGAGCTCAGAGCTAATTCTCCCTGCAGAAAATCAAAATCCGGGTTCGGATGGCCAAGTTTGCCCTGCGTGGTGTCAACTTCAGTTGCAGTCTGATCATCTTGGCCATGCTCTCATCGTCCTTCGCCATCTTCAACGCCACCAAGTCTCTTCCCGCTCAGAATGGTCTGCCTCCATGGGCCACCAACACCAACGCCTGGCCGCAAAAGGTCGTCCTTGCTGCTTCTTGTGTCTCCCTGGCTATCTGTGTTCTGGTCTTTATTGGGTACTGCCGAGGTGGTCATCGCAGAGCCGAGAAAGTCGGTGTCTACTACACTCTGTTCGCAGTCGGCTGGTTCATCTTCAGCATGGCCATGTGGGCTGTGGCTGCCGGCATCTTCCAGCACTCGCGCACCAACAGCAAGAACCAAGACATGTGGGGTTGGTCGTGTGTTCAGAATCACCGATCTCAGATCTTTGAGGACAAGATCGATTATGCTCTGGTTTGCAGACTTCAGGTGAGGCTTGATGCATATCCCCGTTGAACTTTGAATTATGAGCTGACTGAATTGCACCACAGAACTGGTCTCTGATCTGCATTATCATCGAAATCGTGGTGGAAGTCATCAGCATCACTCTTTATAGCATCATTTTCTTCCGATACTACAGGAAGCGTCAGCTTACCAAGTCTATGGACTTGCGAGACAAGGCCCGCTCCGACCTGTACCTCGCCCAGCTCCGAACCCAGTCCGCACCCAACACTCCTGGCTTCGGCCCCAAGTCCCCTGCCCTGTCGCAGTATGCCATGTCCCCGCGCTTCCCTCCCTCGGCCCACCAGACCTACCGCTCGCTGGGCGACATCGAGGAGGGAGCCTCGCCCTTCACTCCTGGTGGTCAACGCCTGGTCGAGCCCACCTCGGCGTTCGACAAGCCGGCGGACACGGGATTTAAGCTCCAGGCTCCACCTAGCAAGGCCCGTTCTGCAACTCCCAAGATCAGCTCGAGCGGATTCCAGACCCCAACCACCGACTCTTCGACCCCGATGCCGTCACAAAGCACTGCCGAACATGCTCCCGTAGCACCAGGGGAGCAAATATATGAAAGCGTTCCCCTCCCTTCTGCATATGCGGATCAGGCTCTCAAGAGCCCACCGGCACAGCAGACCAGCTTCAGATACTCATAGAAGGCCTGAGGCACGGTGGTTGAAGAGTGAAAAGTCATGGATTCTGTTCTATCTACATATTTCTATTCATTTTCCTTTGTACAGCTGAGCTGAAGCTGCAATCTTTACCCTTGGGAGTTATATACCAGAAAGGCGTTTTGGGACGAATCGGGAGGCTCATGGGATCATACTTAGTCTAATGCATGGATCGAGCTTGTACAGTAGGAAGTCTGCACTTCTGCCCTTTCAAGTAGGATATCGGTAGAAAGAATGGCAACATTTTGTCTATATTACATAACTCTTGTGCTCATATCGGGGTGTAGACTATCTACGAAGTAGTATGTTGCAACTCCTGACTAGGTATACTATATCGTTGCAAGTCATGAAAGCACGGTTCGTGGGCTATCCCAATACCTAAAATTGCAGAACATCAAACGCGCGGCTCGTAGGTTATCCCACTACCTAAACTGTAGATACGTTCTAGACTTCTCACAGTAGTAATACGCTTCTTGACCCTGAATGTAGAAAATAAAATAGTTCAAGTAATCACAGGCGACCTATGTATGGGTAGTTACGGACAGATGCATGGGGTCTCCTCCAGGGGATTGATTAGGGTGGTGGGTTTTGTACCTGTAAGAAGTGCCCCTGTCACTAATAATAATTCATTGGCGCTGTCATGTATATAATTTTGGATCCCGACATGTTGCGGAGACAGCAGTAATTACTTGGGAAAAAATGTCTCTCCATCATCATTCTGTTCGCCGCTAAAAGTCCGTCTAGCACATGGTGTGACGTTTGTCAAGAGCAGCAGCCGTTTTTGTCTCTCAATTCCCTCCTCCTGACTAGCTTTCAAGAAATCTAGACCTGGTGACCGAGAGGTGTGGTCGTCATCCTGCAGACAACTACCCCAATTCCGACACCACTCGTTTTTTTTCCTTGGAAGGGGGAAGAAAGGGACAAAAACAGGGTCGGCAAAGCAAGAACAACCACACTCGACACACAGGCACACCAAAGCACCACCACCATCCAATGGCTGGCGCACTTCCTCGCATGCTCTGGCGGCACCTGCCCCAAGCTGCTGCTCCTGCGACCAGGGCAGCCACCGCGTCCTCGTCCAAGCTGCAATCAGCTGTCGGGGCCTTCCAGAAGAGAGGACTAGCTACCCTTCGACCAAAGACGAGCTGCGCGCCCATCCGCTTCCCACGACAGACAACTCGCCGTTCCTATAGCTCTGAGCCGCGCAAGTCTAACCAGACTGTCAAGTTCTGGCCCTTCTTCCTCATCATCCTTGGTGGTACTGGCGGCTACATCCTCCTGGCCAAACAGCGCAACCAGAGTAAGTGCTTCAGGAGCCCTTTTAGTCGTACGATGTTCACATGCGCTCGTCGAACCGCACCGCATTGTGTGAACCTGGGATCTTGACATGGCTTTGTCTACTTTGCTTGGAAGAGGAAGCTAACTCGTGGCGATCCCAACATCATAGACATCAATCCGCACTACGATATGCCCGCCATCGAGGCCCCCAAGACCTCGGGCCAGCTCCCCGCCCCCGACAAGTCGACCCCGACCTTCTCGGGTGACGATGTGACCGTCATCTTTGTCCTCGGCGGACCCGGCGCCGGCAAGGGCACCCAGTGCGCCAACCTGGTCAAGGACTACGGCTTCACCCACCTGTCGGCCGGCGACCTGCTGCGCGCCGAGCAGGACCGCCCCGGCTCCCAGTTCGGCGAGCTCATCAAGGACTGCATCCGCAACGGCGCCATCGTGCCCATGGAGGTCACCGTCCAGCTTCTCGAGAACGCCATGACCGAGACCATCGGCGACAAGGCCAAGGGCAGCGGCAAGAAGGCCAAGTTCCTCATCGACGGCTTCCCGCGCAAGATGGACCAGGCCCTCAAGTTCGAGGAGGCCGTGTGCCCGGCGCGCTTCGTGCTCTTTTACGACTGCCCCGAGGAGGAGATGGAGCGCCGCCTACTCGAGCGCGGCAAGACGAGCGGCCGCGCTGACGACAACGCCGAGAGCATCCGCAAGCGCTTCCGCACCTTTATCGAGACGAGCATGCCCGTCGTCGACTACTACGCCAAGGAGGACCGCGTCGTCAAGGTCACCTCGACGGCCACCCCCGAGGCCGTGTACAAGGACACGCAGCGTAAGCTCACCGACGTCCTCGGCAAGGATTTGTAAGAAAACAAGCAGAAAGACCAAAAAACATACCAAATCTTCATGGAGATGTCTTTATATACCTCTTTGGGGCCTTCTCTGGAGCTCCCTTGGTTCTCAGGGGCCGAAAGTGCCGGGTGGATAGACGGGAAAAGAGTGGGATGGATAGATTCCTTTGCGTGCGTTTGTTCGCGACTTGTTGTATCATCACGGCACCATTTCGCCCCTTACACTGTATAAGTCCTAGAAAACAGCCTGTTCCCCTATGTAATACCAATAGAATAATTTCTCTGAACTTGTTATGGGCTGTCATGCACGGCAAGCACAACATATATCGCATGTGTCTTTGTCCATGACCGTCTCATTGGGAATCTCACAATGTCTAGTATCTTTTAATTGTACACAGATCATGGTCCCATCCACGCGCCCTCTTTTATCACCTCCAGCCAGCCTCACACTCTCAATCCGCTCTTTACCTCGTCAGAGCAATGTCGTCTATCCGCAGAATCATCTTGACCGTCTCGGCCGCCAGCTCGATGGCGCTCGTGCTGACCAGCAGCGGCTGCAGGACGTTCTCCTTGGCGATGTTGGAGTTGACGCCGCCCGACTTGATGCTGACGCCGGCGTTCTTCTCGCCCATGTCGTGGCGGTGCCGCAGGTCTGTCACCACCTTGATGGGATTGAGGCCGGCGTTCTCGGCCAGCGTCGTGGGCACGACCTCGAGGGCGTCGGCAAAGGCCTTCCAGCAGATGGCCTCGGTGCCCGTGAGCTCGCGCGCCTGGCGGTTGAGCTGGGCGGCGATCTCGATCTCGGCGGCGCCGCCTCCGGCGATGAGGGCCTTCTTCTTGACGAGGCAGCGGACGACGCAGAGGGCATCGTGGAGCGAGCGCTCGGCCTCGTCCAGGATCAGCGAGTTGGCACCGCGGCAGACGACCGATACGGTCTTGCCGGCAGACTTTGTGCCTGTGACCTTGACCATGCGGGAGCCGGAGGACTGGACCTCCTCGACCAGGTCGGCGCTGCCCAGCTTGTCCTCGGTGAAGGAGTCGATGTCGGCGATGGGCTTGCAGCCGGTAGACTTGCAGATGAACTCGACCTCGTCGCGCTCGATGTCCTTGATGACCATGATGTTGAGCTTGTTGAGGAAGTAGAGAGACAGATCGTTGATAGCGTCGCGCAGAATCGACTTTTGGATGAGCAGGACATTGCACTTGGCCTTGGCGATCTTCTTGGCCATGTTCAGGAGGTACAGGCGCTCCTCCTTGACGATCTTATCCATCTGTCGGTAGTCGTTTACGGAGATGCTGTTCTCCATCTATTCGAAAGTTTAGCACAGGCATGTAGAATGATAAGTTGGACATTGGGCACATACATCCGGCTTGGGAGCACTGAGCTGGAACTGGATAAGACCGATCCTCGCTTTCTCCTTCCTTACGGGGCCGCCAGCGTTCTTCAGCACCGGCTGCGTCAGGACCAGGCCGTCCACCAGCTCGCTGTCCTCGATCGTTCCTCCAACCTTCTTTATTATTCTGATGTTCCGTAGATCAACATTGTCGGCAGTCTTGACGTTGATGGTCTTGGTGACGGCGTTGACCGCCATGGGTCCAAGCAGGTTCGAGTACTGCGACACGATCTTGGAGGACAGGGAGGTGTTGGCGGCCTGGAGGAGAGCGGCGTTGTCTGATAGGGAGATCGGCTGTGACATGTCGTGCAGAACCTGGACCGCCGCTGCGGCAGCTCTCTGGAAAGACTCGGAAATGACTGAGGGGTGGATGCCCTTGGACAGCAACCGGTCGGCGGCACCCAAGAGACTACCGCAGATAACAACCACCGACGTCGTACCGTCACCGGCCTCGACATCTTGTGCGTTCGATAGGTTTACAAGCATCTTGGCTGTGGGGTGCATGACCGACATGCTCTTCAGCATCGTGCTGCCGTCGTTGGTAATAATGGTCTCTCCTTTCCCGCTCCGGATCATCTTGTCCATACCCCGCGGTCCCAAGGACGTCCTGACGGCATCGGCAACGGCTATACCGCGGTTAGAAATGTTGATCCACCACTAGAAGGAGCGATGTTTGGTGACAGATGCGCATAGCATACCTCTCGCGGCGACGATGTTGGAAGAGCGCACAGCCATGGGCTTCTCCTTATCCTGGGGGCCTGTTAGTGGGAGCTCCGTAAGCTATAGAATCTAGCTCTAGGCAACCTACCCTGAAAGCAGCATTCTGCGGTGCTGCCGCGGCAGCAGGAGCTGTAGTTGCCATCTTGACCTCTTGATATGTTCCGCTCACAGATAAAGAAAGGGTGAGTGTGGACGGGATCGCAGGAAGCTCGCGGTGTAGATGGGGTTAATATTTCGTAGGCCGCCAAAAAGTGACGGTCTGGTCCCTCCAAAAGCTCAAGCCCACTGAAGTCAAGCTGGGATTTTTTTGGAGGTCGCTAGAAGGGTTGTTCCTGCGCCGGCCCCTGTCCCAGCGCCAAAGCTACGCTAGTGTTTGATTGGTTTAGCGCACAACAGCCTCGCAGCTCAACTGTGGCTCCAGAAGCTCAAGGCAACATGTGGATTACGAGCATCAATCAATCCAATGGTCCCGTCCGTCTCAGTCCAGTCCTGACCAAGCACTTCCACTTCACTCATCCTCTCTACCTCCACGACCGGCGCCATTTTCAAGAAACGAACACAGACACCACGAACATCTACATCGCATCTGATCCCGACCATCCTTTATCAGGCCACTACAGCGCAATCTTTTCCAAACAGTCCAGGGATCTGAGATCCCATCACCCTCAAGATGGTAAGCTCCAGGATAGCCCGCCACCTAGCCATCATCACATTACTTACGAAGCATGACAGCCTTCCGCTACCGGCCGCGACTGGGAGAAGTACCAGAAAAAGTTCGCGGATGACGAGATAGAGGAGAAGAAAATCACACCCTTGACAGACGAGTATGCAGACGCGTTTGCAGGATATCCGGGCCATCGAACTTAGCTGACTGGTCACAGGGATATCCAAGTGCTCAAGACCTATGGCGCCGCACCCTATGGAGCGGCCCTCAAGAAGCTCGAACAACAGATCAAAGAGAAGCAGCAGAGTGTGGACGAGAAGATCGGCGTGAAGGTATGTGATTTACCAAGGGACGATGGTCACGTTGCGTAGCTGACAATGACGACTTAGGAATCGGATACCGGACTTGCTCCCCCTCACCTGTGGGATGTAGCCGCCGACCGGCAACGCATGTCAGAAGAGCAGCCACTTCAAGTGGCGCGGTGCACCAAGATTATCGCCGATGAGAAGGACGACTCCAAGAGCAAATATGTCATCAACGTCAAGCAAATCGCCAAGTTTGTCGTTCAGCTCGGAGAGCGGGTTTCACCCACCGATATCGAAGAGGGAATGCGGGTCGGTGTCGACCGGAACAAGTACCAGATTTTGCTACCGCTACCTCCCAAGATCGACGCGAGTGTCACCATGATGACGGTGGAGGAGAAGCCCGATGTCACATACGGCGATGTTGGTGGCTGCAAGGAACAGGTCGAGAAGCTGCGCGAGGTCGTCGAGATGCCCCTGTTGTCGCCAGAGCGCTTCGTCAACCTCGGTATCGACCCGCCCAAGGGCGCTTTGCTTTACGGCCCTCCCGGTACCGGCAAGACGCTTTGCGCTCGTGCGGTTGCCAACAGGACAGATGCCACATTCATCAGAGTCATTGGAAGCGAGTTGGTGCAGAAGTACGTTGGTGAGGGTGCCCGGATGGTGCGTGAACTGTTCGAGATGGCCCGAACCAAGAAGGCCTGCATCATCTTCTTTGATGAGATTGACGCCATTGGTGGCGCTCGTTTTGATGACGGTGCTGGTGGTGACAACGAGGTTCAGAGGACTATGCTGGAGCTTATCACCCAGCTGGATGGTTTTGACGCACGCGGCAACATCAAGGTCATGTTTGCCACCAACAGGCCGTCTACTCTTGACCCTGCTCTGATGAGACCTGGTCGTATCGACCGCAAGATCGAGTTCTCGCTTCCGGACCTGGAGGGCCGTGCCAACATCTTGCGAATCCACGCCAAGAGCATGTCGGTGGAGCGTGACATCCGGTGGGAGCTCATCTCGCGTCTCTGCCCCAACGCTACGGGTGCCGAGCTGAGGAGTGTGTGCACGGAGGCGGGCATGTTCGCCATCCGCGCAAGGAGGAAGGTCGCCTCGGAGAAGGACTTCCTGAGTGCGGTCGACAAGGTTATCAAGGCCAACCTCAAATTCAACTCGACCGCCTCGTACATGCAGTACAACTAGACAGAGGTAGACGATGGTGGTGACGGTGGCGGCAGCGGCGGCGACGGACAGAAGTGGATAGGACGGTCTGCCCTGTGTAATAATGTACGAATACAGCGGGTAGCTACGTTGAACGCCTTGGTTCACTTTCTAGACAGCATGAAAGGCAGCCTTTATTCTTTCGCATGGCGACTGTGTTGATTATAGCCTTTTGACTTAGGGCTTCTTGAGCGTGATACTCATCAAAGATACGCCTGATGGTTTTCTATATAAATGTGTAGTACTTTCAGGTGTTCCGTCAACGGCTACACAGTACCGGATCCCCAATCCTATGCTCGTCCAAATAATACATCAGAAGATGAGCCCGAACCAATGGTTCAACAGGCCTTTCGAAAATGATAGTGACCACGCTTCAGTTCCAAAGATAACGATGAAAAGAAACCAAATCAGAAGCTATGAGTGCACGCTTATGTCGTAGTACGTGAAGGGTATCGTCAAGTCATTTACTGGTGGGTGTACGTCATCAAAATGCCAGACAACAAGGTAGTAGTCCACCGCCGCAAGGGTTCATGCCTCAACAAATGGCAAACATCCCAGACACACTACGTCGCCATCCGGGCCCCTCTCCACGCAGCACCGGCTGCAGACCATCTGGCGGTGACCGCCGTGGCCGCCAGCCCAACCGGGTTTCTCTCGGTGCTGATGCTCCGCTTGTCTCTGGTGCGGCAGCGCCTGCTCCGAGTGGCCGTTCTCGTCCGGCGCGTCCTCCATGTGGAAGGACCGCGAGGCCTCGTCGTCGTCGTTGTTGTCCGCCGTAGTAGGCTCGAGTGGCACGTCGCTGCCTTCGGGGTCCGGCCGCCAGCCGAGGCACTTCCGCATGCAGACGTAGCACGTCCGCTGCTCGCATCCCTCGCAGTCGGCAAACGAGTCGAGGTCGCTCTTCTTGGTCGGCTTGCGGTGACAGATATGGCAGGGCGTCAGCAGGGCCACAGACGTCGTGCTGCGGGTGAGTTGGGGCCGGCTGTTGGCGTTCGTCTGCTGGAGGGCGGCGGCAGGCGCTTCTGGCGTCCTCGCACGGCGAGACGTGGGCGAGTACGAGTGCCGGTCATGTTCTTGATCGTAGGCGTAATCCCGTTCCTCCACGAGACGCAGTCTCTTGGCGAAAGGTAATGTTTTCCGTGGTGAAGCGCCCTGTTGGGCGTGGTATGTGTGGTGAGTGTGGTATAGAGGTGCGTCATTGCTCTTCATGCTTGTTATGAGACCTGACGACTGGAAGCGATGCGGATGCCTGTTTGAGCTGGGGTGATTAGTCTGGCGGGAATATGCAACGTTTGTGTCTGCGTCTGATCGGAGGATTTGCTCGTACAAGTGCAACTGCATGTCCGCATCTTGCTCGTCTCGCCTCCTCTTCTTGCCGGAGGACAGCAACGGGTGCTGCTCTTGGGCGACCGAAGGCATCACTAGCCTGGTGGTGCCCCGACAGTGGCGAAGCTCGGGCGCGATATAGGTCAAATCGGTGAGTTTGATAACTTAGCTCTGCAGGCCGTAAGATGCAGGATACTGGACTATATGTCAAATAGAACAGAGAAATCGTTGGGACGAGAGTAATCGGGGAGGTGACAGCACAAAAGCGGAGGCGTGCAGAGGGGGACGGATTAGTAGAGACTCGGCTGGCTGCTGGGGTATGGAGGACCGCTTTCCCGAGAGGCGGATGCAACAACAAAAGCACAGGTCAAATTGGAGGTTTAGTCTGGTAGCACTTTGGTGAATTCCATCTCCCGAGTCCACCAATCCGCAGGTGTTTGGCGAGGTGTGGTGTTTTGGGGCCCTTTTTAGTGAAGTTGACGGGAGTTTCAAGGCACTGAGCAGCCTAAATTTGCTGTCAAGTGTTGTTCCATTCGCTGGAGCATAGGCGGGTGGTGCCTGAATTGACCAGACCCAATTGTCTGGGTCCGGGTGCTACTTCATGTCTGGTTGTTTTGGTGCTATCAAAAGGCCGACTTGCTCCGGACGGTAGAACGGCCTATCTCCTATCGGCCATACGAAGACTGGTCTGGTAAGGCTTCTGGTCACTTCGTGAGGAAAAGAGTTTAAGCTTTTGTCACGTGGAACCCACTAGCCACACAGATTCTTCCCTCTCGCCTCACTAGCAACGAAGCAGCACTAACAAACACTAGCGGCACCACCACCAGGAGACACACTCACTGACTGAGGTGGTCAAAGCACCCTCATTCTCGAATTCCACCACCATTCCTCTTTTCTACACCATTCCGCGCAATCACTCACCATCTTTCAACGTCCACCCCTCCCTGTCAACCCTACGGAATACACCTCCCCAACAACCACCCCCCCTCGTCTTCTCCGAACCAGTTCAGAGCGAAGCCAGCAGATACCGATACTGACGATCAAGATATGAGTCGAGCCGGCAAACTTGCCCCGGAGGTCAATCGGTAAGGAGTGCCGCCTGATTTTCCCCACCCGGATCTCTTGTCCTGCATCGACACACGGCCTGCCCGGCTTCTTTTCCATCCCGTTCCGGACAGCTTGATATCAGAAAAAGTCAATGCTAACAGTCTTTGTCATGGACAGAGCTTTATTCGTAAAGAATCTAAGGTTGGTTGCCCTTGCCTCTCATCCATTCCTCCCATTGGCGACCCCTTGCTGACAAGTCGCCGTCGTGCAGCTACAACGTAACGCCCGAGGAGCTCTTCGACCTCTTCGGCAAGTTTGGCGCCATTCGGTAAGTACCATCATTCTCGTCATCGTCATCACGACGAAGAGACATCTCTTGTATTCCTCAGCCGACTGACCTCTCAATAGCCAAGTGCGACAGGGCATTGCCAACAACACCAAGGGCACTGCCTTCGTCGTCTATGAAGACGTGATGGATGCGAAGCAGGCCTGCGACAAGCTCAACGGCTTCAACTTCCAGAACCGCTACCTTGTCGGTATGTTTTACCCCATACGTCGAGTCTTTTGAACAACTGTGCGGTCGCCAACTAACACGTCGCGTCCAGTACTATACCACCAGCCCGAGAAGATGATCAAGTCAAGAGAGGACCTCGAGGCTCGCAAGGAGAATTTAGCGCAGCTCAAGAAACAGCACGGTATCGATTGACGATTAGACGAGCCTATGGACAGGCAATCTCTACAGTCACGAAAGTCTGTAGGCTCGTCTTCTCCCACCCACTCGCCCAAGTCTCCGGGGTCCCGCGCGGCTCCGGCATCGAAAAAGGGCAAGCCGAATTATGCTGGGCACACTGTGATCTCCATCCCACACTTTGTGCGCAAGCTCCTCCCGACAGTTCCAGAAGTCGCCTAATATCGCTACGTATGCCACCTTTCGCTACGTCGTCATATTGAGCCACGCAGGCTGTACGGGTGTGTCTTGGCTGGCTGGCTCGGCTGCCTTTACCAACTCACAGATCGTCCGCTCGCTTCCACACATTCTCTCATGGAGCAGCGTGGCTTTTGTATGATTCATGACGCTGTTACTTTACTTTGCTGCTATTATCGGGGTTTGCTGGTTTTGGTATTCTTTTTGGGACGTTTTGACAAACGGATATCGGCGTCAATCGCCTGCTCGACTATCAAGTCCGAGATGGGTAGAGGCATGCGGAGCTCTTGGTCGTTTCCGGCCAATCTTTGCCGTTGAAACATTGGGTTTTGGCCATATCATTACTTAGGGGGAATGCAAGCTGCGGAGACAGATATCTCTCTACTTCACTCACAACACGCACTTGCGTTTCATGTTTCGTTCGGTCTTGAGTCTGTTTCCTTCTTTTTCCTCATTGATGTCTACGTGATATCGACATGTTCCCCACTGTTGCCTACTGTCCTGTTTCCAGAGGAATGTGCACTCTAGGTTGCTAAATAATCAAGAAACGGATGTGTGTTATTATCAACACTCTTCAATTGAATTGGACACACGGATGCGTCGAGAAGAATTGGACTGCGCGCGCGCCTGACCTCGTGGAATTTGCATTGGTTCGAGGCTAGCTGCAAGTACTTAGCTCAAAGCCCCCCTGTAAGGTGCCCTGATAAATGACCCCCGGCCGGCACACTGTTGCACTGCGGGGCTCGGCTGTGGCAGACACATGTCCCTAATCTGCAGCGCGCATAGGCGGCTTGGCCACCAAATGATGAGACGCCTGGGCGCCCACGGGTCCATTCTCGTCTAGCCCCCATGACTAAGAGAGACATGCCTATGACCACTACAATCCACATCGCAGGGGGCGAAATAGAGTGCAGCCCCGGTCGCATAGCCTGCCTGAAGGAAGTGGACATCCATCGCGACGACACCGTTGTCGACCAGCCCACGACTTCATTCAACACTTTCTTGCTCATCCATGTATCCTTTTGAACTTCAAATTCCACGTTGAGCTCCTTTTCTTTTCTTCTCTTGCCTGACTTGATCCAACACTCTGCACCCACGGTCTCCCCGTTATCTCCTTCTTAAACTTTCAGTCCCCATGACTTGGACAGTGCCTGCCTAGCACTACATTGCCCCAAGCACGGAGCTCGACGAAACGATCGACGAATCTGCCCTCCCGCAACAGCTCCTCCGCGAGAGGAGCTCGTCGGCCTCATGGCTGCTCCTGCAGCCTTTCTCCCTGCTCTCGCAGCCAGGTTACCCAAGGATGCTCCCTTCATCACGCCCACGGGCCCTGCAGCAGAGGTAGCCACCGCCGCCCCTATCGGCATTCTTACCGTCCCCAATGACGCTTCGATCCCCTCCGAGACCGTCGACGCCGTCGTCGTTACCATGACGCCCAGTCCAGCGACGCCAGATCAGCAAGAGCCGCCTCCGCCGCCGCCTAAGGAGTCGGAAAAGTCCGTCTTCCACGCAGAGAGGCCGGCCGCGACGAGCGCGACCCCGGCTCCAACCTCAACCGAGGCCCCTCGCAAGGAGAAGCCGGCTGACTGCGAGCTGCTCGGGCCCTTCGCCCTGCTTATCCAGCTGGCGCTAGGAGGACTGGCGCTCCTGTCCCTCGTCTACAAGCGCTGGAGGGAGCGGCCGCAGCGGCCCGTCAAGATCTGGTTCTTTGACGTGTCCAAGCAGGTGTTTGGGTCCGTGCTCGTGCACATCGCCAACGTCTTCATGTCGATGCTGACGTCGGGTCGCTTCTCGGTGCTGGAGCCCGGGACGGCTGCGGCGGGCGGCGTTGGGACCGTGGCGACACGGCTGGTGCACCGGTGGGCGCCGGAGCTGATGCGCAGGGCGGCCGAGAGCCAGGACGAGTACACGCCGAACCCGTGCTCGTTTTACCTGCTGAACCTGGGCATCGATGTGAGTTCACCGCCATATTGGCAAATACTATAGAACTTCTGTATTGACATGCTGCTAGACCACCCTCGGCATTCCCATCCTTATCGTTCTCCTCCGCCTCACCACCGCCCTCGTCTCCTACACGCCCCTGGGCAAGCCCCCAGAGTCGATTCGCTCGGGCTACTACGGCCACCCGCCCAATGCGTGGTGGTGGCTCAAGCAGAGCGTCATCTACTTCTGCGGCCTCTTCGGCATGAAACTTTGCGTTCTCATCATCTTCCTCATGCTGCCCTGGATCTCGCGCGTTGGTGACTGGGCTCTCGGCTGGACCGAGGGCAACGAGCAGCTCCAGATCGTCTTTGTCATGATGATCTTCCCCCTCGTCATGAATGCCGCCCAGTACTACATCATCGACAGTTTCATCAAGCAGAGGGAGGCCAAGGATGGCGCCGGCGGCGACGCCGAGGGCCGCTACGACCACATCCCCGGCCAGGAGGACGGGGAGGAGGAGGAGGAGGAAGAGCTCGAGGACGAGGACGGCGATGGACACCGCGTCAAGCAGGGCGGCGCCAGGACGACGGTGCGCAAGGACAGCCGCGAGTACGACCCGGAGGTCGACGGCGACGGGCAGACGGTCTTTGGCAGCAGCTCAAGCCGGGGCGTCGAGCCCGGCCGCGACAAGCTGGTGCCCGAGGAGCTATATCCTCACGAGTAGACATCCTCAGTTGCCGGGTGATCTTGTCCTTTGCGGCGTTCTAGCGTTGCCTTTGTTTCCTTTTCTTCGAAAAGATCGTCGTCATACAACAACAGCCTTGCATATCTTGAGAGAAAGGTCCTCCTTCGCCTCGTCCTCATGTTCCCTTTCACGTACACGTATACACGTATATACACACCAGAGCAGCATGTTTCTTGGGAATATTAGCGTTGCATAGAAAGTCTAATCATTTTAATGTTTTTTCCTGCTCCTCTGAGTGGCACTCTATATAATGCAGGTGGTGACAGTATGCCTGATGTTTACCAGTCCTGCGTCCATTTTGCGGATAGGTCAAGGGAGATACGCGACAAGCGCAAGTCCGACTTCAAGTAGGATACGTTTGCACCGCCATGGTTCGAGCTCTTCAAGAAATACATGGCGGAATATTCCAAGGGGACTTGCAACGAAGAGGTTGATTCATATGCGATATCGTAAATTCTGATGCTCTAAGCCGGGGACCATTGCTCAGCAGCCCGACCCAAGTCGCATGGAAGCGGCCTGGCTATCTCATCGTGACCAAGTCCAGATATCTACCTGCCTGACAGCAACCCAATGGCCTCCTAAATACGGACAACATTCGAAGAGTACCCAATACTCTCCAGTTTCCGGGTTGTCTCCAAGCCATCGCCAGCCAGCAGCTCCTGCAACAAAGATATATACAAATCTTTCCGCCTCACAGTATACACTCTCTTGAACAAATATGGTATCTCCAAGCGTGAAAAAGGTGTAGTACAAGGTAAGCCTCTCTAAAGGCCAAGCAACTCTCTGGGGTCTGGAATGACCAAGTGCCCCCCAAGGTTGTAAAGATGAAATGTATATAGGCGGACCATGTACAAGTGGCCAGAAGAACAAGCCAACAAGAAAGCGCAGTCCGGAGGGATATCAGCCCCGTGCCCGAGGCCGCATCAAAAGAACCACAAAACGTCGCCGAGTAGATGCCAGACTCCGCAAAATACAAAACAGAATTTCAATCATCTATGGTTAGACATGACGCCCAGATGAGTCTAATAGTGATCGGTCATGAGAAGGAGCGTATTTTACAGACCGCTCCAGTTCTCGTGCGGGCGAGAGTTGTTAGTCGCCGAAGGGGGTTGGTATGCCTTGAAGCCGGGGTAAGCAGAGGCCCCGCCGGCACCCCCGGTGTGCTGCTGTTGCTGTGGCTGCGGGCTGGCGTGCCGCGGCTGGTCAAAGCTGTTGTTGTTGTTGTCAGACGTCGAAGGTCGGCTGTAGCCCGAGTTGAAGTCGAAACCGCCGCTGTTCTGCAGACCCGTGGGCGAAGCAGGGGCTG
Organism: [Phialemoniopsis] sp. UDSM-2020; assembly: GCA_018873225.1. NCBI lineage: Eukaryota > Fungi > Ascomycota > Sordariomycetes > Thyridiales > Thyridiaceae > Thyridium > [Phialemoniopsis] sp. UDSM-2020. Next base: position 3,527,364 of record JAEILZ010000001.1, read on the forward strand.
GTGAAAATTGGCGCTGGGGCGGCGGTCGCGCCAGCGGCCGTGTGGAGTCTGAGGAGTACTGCCTCTGCGGTTGAGGAGGCCCGTAGGGGCCGGGCGGAGCAGGGCTCCGGTTGTAGTCACCCCGGTAGCCTTGATGGGCCTGCGGTGCGGGTGACCGCCTGGGGGACTGGTCGGCATATGCGCCACCCATAACGTCAGGAATACGTGGTTCGCGCTGGACAGAATCGGAGCCAAAGCCGGGCATAGCCCCAGGAGTGCCACTGCCGTTGCGTCTGTAATTGTCGTAGCTCCCTTGCCGTCCTGGTCCCGGGGACGCACGAGGCCCCGGGTAGCCTTGACCCATCGGGGGCGGAGTTCCATACCGTCCATTGCCCCCGTATTCCCTGGGCGAACGTCGGCCAGGGCCCATAGCCCCTCCTGCCATGCCAGCTGCCGCCATGCCATAACCCTGGTTCATACCACCGGGCTGGCCTTGGTCCATGCTGAGATTCGAAGTCGACTGCCCATAGCCGTCGCTTGCGCCATAGCCATCACCATGTCTGGCGTATGGATCGGCGGCGGCAGCTGCCCCGCCTGCCAGATAGGCATTTGAGCCCTGACGACTTCCAGGGTGTGCATAAGGATCCTGCGGGAGTGGGCTGACGGGGCTGACAGGCCCGGGAGTGGCGCTGGTGCCAGTCATCAACGGTACGTTCTGGCCGGGCTGCTGGGTGTTGGTTGCCGGCTTGCTCAGTTGTTCCAACTCTACTGCCTCTTGTTCGAGTTCGATCTTTTTGTTGCCAGAACCTTCCCAGCTGGGCATTGCCGGAAGCGAATCTTCCCCTCCCTTCTTGCTCATGTCGAATTCAGCATACTGCGGGGCCTCGTGGTGGTTACTCTTGACTGCCATGGCTCCAGCCATGGGCGCAGTCATAGGCGCCTCCGTCCTGTAACCTTGATGAGGCGGGATGTATGGCTCGTCCAGGTATTTGTGTTTCTTGTGGGGCGCATCGCAGCATCCGCAGCAGTTTCCGCAGCACTTGAGGCAATAGAAACACTCGCAGCAGCACGACACGCCGCAGCAGAGGCATCGAGCACAACACCAGACAATAGAGAAGATGAATAGCCCACCAATGACTATTATCGCGATCACTGGCCATCTAGTCCATATAGTCAGCGTACAAGTTTTATGACTGCCCGTGCGATTCAACATACTTGCAAAAATCTGCCTGCATGCAGTTGTCCCAGCTCGAGAAGGCGGTCTTGACATCGACAATCTTGCCCTTGGTGTCGGTAATAATATCCCGTTTCTGTACCTCCTGTACCACAGGTCGCATTGCCGCAGCAAGCAAGTCCAATGCACTTCCGGATAAGCTCCGTCGCATAGCGACGTCTATTGAAGGCATCTTGGTGGATGTGAACGACGTATTCCAGTCGTAGAAAGGTGGTGAACGTGGTCCTTTCTGAACCGACAGCAAGAGTAGGCGACTGGCTTAGACGGCGCACGCCAGGAAACCAGGTAAGACTTGTTTGGAAGCGATCACTACAGACGCATCCCAGGGCCTTGTAATGTCGATTACGTCTGATCGCCTTGAGAGATTGTCGTCGCAGAATCAGGCTAAACCACGAATTCTGGTCTTCGAAAAGAACAAGGGATGGGTGCGCGGCTTGGCGTGACCAAGCTGTCGTTGGAGGGAAAGTCGCTCCTGCTCCTGTACAAGAGCGAACGAAATGATGTCGTAGAAAGAAACTAATGCGCACGCAGAAAAAGAGAACGCGCTCGAATGAGGAGAAAGGGAAAAAGGCAACGTCGTAATGAAGCTGGTGCGAGCGAGGAAATCAAGGATCGTAAGCCAAATAAGGCTGGAACAGGAGGGATCCCAGGCCTATATTGCGGAGGGTCGAGAGGCTATTCTTTCTCAGGGACGCCCCAGGAGCTGCAGCTAATAAATCGGATGGTCCCTACTGCAGGATGGTCGGGAAATGGGTGCGTCGCCTAGCGCTCTGGTTCGTCTCGAAATGTTGGAGGGGTTGAAACTTGGACTGGGCTGTGCAGCCGCCACAGTGCTCAGCACCAGTAAGAGAATGCCCAAAATAAGTTTCTTGTTGCCTTGGCTGGAGTCAGCAGGCTTTGGCAGCTCGTTCCTCTGTACGAGATCTACACTGATGCCCGCAATCCGAATCCGGTTCCAATATGCTGAACGTGACCTCGTCTTCTTTTGAATACGGCCAGGTGGTGCTCCTCCCAGCTCGTGTAAGTCGTCGGATTCTGGCAGCAAACAAGATGGCGGGAGTGGACTAATGAATGAATGAATGACAATTGCGTCTTTTCGCCTTGATCAAACCTCTTACGTCGTGAAGAAGAATAGAAAGAGTAGGATGCTGGGAGGGGGAAAGGAATGACTGGCACACGTAAGAAGACGTGTGGTTTGGGGGCTGGCAGCCTTGAAGAGCAAGAAGAGGAAGGAGCGAGAAGCCCCAAGTTTAAAAGAATAGCAAGATCTCATCTGCAAGGAGGGCAGCCTTGGCTGCATTGTGCCTGACTACTTCTCCTAACCTGCTCCATATTGTATGTACCACTGACGATCCTGGATATTGGGGGGAATCCTGCATGCAGCATGCTTGCCGACGGCTGGGGGAGCGCAAGCGAGAGTGACTCGGGACTGGTCCGACAGTCAGCACCTACGGAGTACAGCGCCACCGCCAGACCCCACGAAAGACGCCATTGTTCAACCGAGGGTGCACCACCAAATCCCGCACAGAGTTGCCATCCAGAATAGACAAAGTCGGATCGTCCCTGAATTGCGATCGCACATCTGAATTTCCCCTTTGCGTCAACGGTCGGAGTGGTGGACAAAGGTGTCAAATGAGATCCGCAGACCGACAGTCTGGGCGCAGGGTTCGTGCAGATGGAAGTGTGGTTTAGGGGCCAGTTTCAGGATGATCTGTGCCTTATCAGAACTTATCAAGACCCTGTAGCCGCTGTAAGCGGTCAAGTTCAACGTCCGGGCTGACAACTAGCACCCGATCTTCAGGGGCAGTCCCCTGCCAAACAACTCCACTGTAAAAAAGTCTTCCTCGCTCATACTCCAATGTGCCCTGGGGATATCGACGTCATTCCAGTATTAATGAAACATCCTGGCATACTGGATATTGCCCTGTATGCGTCCAAGAAATTGTAAAGACATAAAGTCAAAGCGAGTCTTCGACCAAGTTGAGAAGACAGCATGCTAAACTCGAAGATGGGGTCAAACGTCTGAAGGGGCCATTGGCGTGGGATCTGGTCTAAGAGGAGCAGTCTACGCAGACTTTGATTTAGGTACTTTGCTATGATGTTAGTGGCATTAGGCCGCCTTTCCTCACCAATGCCAAGTCTTGCGTCGTTTCTCACGTGATCACTACCTGGGATGTCTTCCTCCGTAGATTGTTCGCTCCATGAGGTGCTTCCACCACGTGCCAACACAGCCACGATCTTGACAACATTGCTATGTGCATACTTGTTGCCACACTTGCCGTGAGAACCGGCAAACCCACGATCTACCTGCTCTTGACTGTTCCGTCAGACGCCCTCATCTCCACTACACCTTGATACATAGCCTTGAAAGGTTGGAGCATCATCATTATGTACCATGATACCGTCTTGGACCAGGTCTAGCATTTCTGGTTAATGAAAGTATTGTTTTCAGAATTCAAAGCTGTGTTTCTGATATCTGTCGGTGCGGTAGAAAATCACATAATAGGTACAAGCCGACCCTTCCCTCAACGCCAAAGCTGTTGTTGGTATAACCCAGTTATCGTCTCAAATCAAGGAAAGTCGTCATTAAAACCCTCCTCCGTGTTATCTCGGCCGCCTCTGCATCTCAATCATGCAACACGTCTCCTTCTCCCTGTGGATCAGACCCTCGTCTCTACTTCCTGATCTCGGGCGACGTTCCGGGAGGGGGTCCAGGAGGAGGGGAATAGACGTCTTCACCACCGCGAGGGTAGTAAGTGTTGCCAGGCTGCTGCAGAGGGATATTGTTCTGCTGGCCATAGTAACCCTGGTTCTGATCGTAACCGCCCTGGTTGTACTGCTGATTGTTGTAGCCTTGGTTGTAGTATCCGCCGTTCGCATCGTACTGTCCGGGGTTCTGGCTGTACTGAGGGGGCGGATAGGCGGGCTTGCCACCCATCCAGCCGGTACCGTACATGGGCGAAAGACCCTTTCTCCTACGGCGACGTGCGCTCAGGCATCTGTGTAGATGATTATTAGCTGAAAGTTCAGACCCATGCCCTTTGTTGCGTTAAGATCACTTACGCAAGCGACAGCATGACGACGATAAAGACGACGATGACAACACCGGCAAAGACCCAGCGACCCCAGCTGTACCATCGGGAATTCGGGTAGCAGTAACCGCTGCTGTAGTAGTAGTTCGAAGGGCAACTACCGAAGCTATTGGCATGTCAGCATTATGAACGTATGCAGGCTTCGCAGATGTGGCGAGGACTGGGAATGCGCTTACTATCGCGCAACCAGCGTTGCGATTTGTGATGTAGGTGCCATCTTTTAGAATGATATAATGATATCGATTGTTTTGATGAATAGGATAGTGTGAAGGAAGAACAAAAAGTCCACGACTATCGACCCAAATGCCTTCTCGACGTGGTTTGTGGGGAGAAGGTAAGTTTGGTCACAGCGCTGGGCAGCACGGAAGTGGTTTCAGGTTAGCCCCGGGGTGGTGACGTCGTCAAGGCGACCCAAGAAATGCGCGGGTTGGTGTGTGGTGGTGGTGGCTCTAAAAAGGCGTAGAGGTTCGAAATCGCAATGCGACCGACCACTTTGGTTTGCAGGATAGAGAATGCCGAAAAATGCGCTTGAAGCAGCAAGGAGGGGACGGCGCTTTAATAAATGGAATCTAAAGAACCTTTCGACGCTGTGGGGTTTGTCTTTCAGCAGGATTTGATGGCTTCGAGATGGCAATACAAATAAGAAGACGAGGCCAAGCCGGACTAGGCATGTCCAGGACAACCGGTGGCTGAGTTGTTTGGCTGGATTCGCTCTAGTCGGCACCGCTACGGGGCATTGTCAGCCTTGGCATTGGGATCCACCTCCGTCCTGACTCTCAACCTCACCACGCAACCACGCAATAAGCTCCTCTCCCCCAGGGCAGGCAATCATGTGCTAAAGTGGCACCACATGGAAGTGAGACTTGGGCTGAATACCCACGAGTCGATGTCAAAATCTCGTCGGTTAGTGACTCGGCACTACCTAGGAATTCAAGGAGTAAGATATACTCACGATACTCTACCTTACTCATTCGCTCAGAGCCGGGGCGTCGCAATGAATTCAATGGGTGGTTGGTCCCTCTAACGGCTAAGCCTTATACAGTGGGCTGACCCATCTTCCTGGGGGAGCATCCTCTCAGCGGCTTTGCAGCTGGACGCATACGCAAAGCCGTTTTGGCTCCCTCCCATTCTGTCGCTTGCGTGTTCTTCCTTTGTTGTCAGCACTCAATTCGCATCGGGATCACTGCAGCATGCCTTGCAGAAGGGGGACACCTGGCTCTTCTGATGCTTTTCGGCACTTCAATACGCCAAGGTGCTCATGGCCGATGGTCGGTCATCGAAGCTTGATCTCAAACCCTGGAACGAACGTAGAAGATTGCATCCTCATCGGCCTGGGGCGCAAGCCGAATCCTCCCCACTGTTAGCTCAACGCGGCGCTGCCTGCTTCGCCTACTTTACCTGACTTTACATGACCTTACTCACTCGGGCAATAACATGTCTTCGGCGGCCCCGGTCGACCTTGGTCGTTTTGCTAAACGCCAGCGATACGACAGGTGTCGTATTATTATGGCAACGATCTAGCGACCCTGATATGCTTATAACTCAAACGTTCGAGAAAGCGATGTTAGGGTAGCGGCTTCTCTAACGCCCACTTACAACTCCCGTTCAAGAGACGGATCATGACAGTATTCCAAGATATCCCAATGGCCTCCTTCTTTCTGTCGATTGACTGAATGCCTTACCATACATTTGCCTTAAAGCGTGCTCGAAAGCCTGCAGGCAGTTTGCTCAAGGAGAGGACAACTAAAGAGGTGGGCCATAGAACTGACATCCATCCTTTTCTCTCAACAACGTTATCAAGCCAACAATAGTCGCAAATTCACCTCGTAAGCATCAATTTGCCGCATTGTGATTTTGATATACCGTCGCCTCCGCAGGCACGGTTCGAGGATGTTCGACCAGAGGCTATCTGTCCCTCGCCCGGCCGAGATACATGTACGAACACGTCAGTCAGAGACATGCCTGCAGACATGGGCGTCACAACGGCTCCTCTTCACCCAATGGGTTGCCCGCGTCTGTCTCGTTCTGTTGAAATCCAGCTTCCTCTTTGCCATCTCCATTACTCTGCTGCCATGGTTGTCTTTTTTGTTGCACCGGGGGTTTCTCTGACACACCCTTCAAAACCGGCAAGCCGGCCGTCGTGGCCAATCAAGCTCACCATGGCATATGCAAGATTCGCGCTGTCTTTGCTGGCCTGCAGCGTCTCGATGAATTGCCAACGCATCAAAGTGGTCCGTGTGCAGCTTCCCCGGCACCTTATGTATTGCACTGATCCTGCACTCTTGTATTCCCTCTTTCCAGTCTCTGCTCTGTCAAAAACTTCTGCGTGGACTCTTTGCGTATATATCTGAGAGCACTCTTTGCATGCTACACGAATGAATACTCCAGGAACTTCTACCCGGTGTGCGTATCTTGCCCAGCGTGTTCAAGGTCGGAGGTCTCAGGCCAGGCGCAAGCGACGACACGCAACAGAGTAAACCGCGGCGGGGCGGTCAGCTCATACACAATTCCATGGTCTTGAGTGTCGCACACCTGAAATGTGCAGCAAAATTCATTTGCTATTACCGGCATGCAACCATTTTTTTTAAGTAAGAAACCCCAGCATGAGGAGGTATTCATGAATTACTGCAGTTGAATAGCGGTCAAAGCTCATAACAGATGTGAGCACCTGGCCCGAAAGGCTCGTGAGAGAACTTATTTATCATACAGGTCGTCGCCGGCCGGTTCCTTGACTCGTCTTTTCCTCTGAACAAGAAAGATACCACCGCCAACCCCGGCTACTCAGTCGATTGATCTTATGGTCGTCATTGTTGTTATCGTCATCGTCGTTGTTCGTCGTTAACAGGATTTCCCCCCGTACGTGATTGCGCTAAAACAAGAAGGACCCGTCGCTTGGGCTGTGGCACCAAGATTGACGCGGGCCGCTGATCGCTGTCTGCCCCCCAGATTCCCGAAGATCACCCTCATTTGTTATGCGCCCACTTCATGAGCCACTGAATCACAGCTTCAAGATTCGTCTCCTCTTTGGCACTGATGCCATAACAGCAGACTTCGCGATGCCCGATGTTTTTAAGATCCATTGCATCGATGAGCTCGTCCATTGTGACCTTGTCTGGCAGGTCCGACTTGTTGCCTAATACGAGCAGAGGTATGCCTTCAAGGGACTGTCGCTCCATCAGCGAATGCAGCTCGTCTCGAGCTGTCGCGAGCAGATCAATATCCGCAATGTCGACGACGAAGACTATGGCGTCAACACCCCGAGCATATCTCTCCCACATCGGTCGGAATCGGGGTTGTCCGCCCAGGTCCCAGCATTTGAGGGTTACGTGCCCTCGCTGGACCCGTTTCATGTTGAATCCGACGGTCGGGATCGTGCTAGATGAGACCTGCATTAGTTTTCCAGTCTCTCCCACTTGCTTTCAGAGTCGCGCTCAACAAATGACAGCCTCAACGGCCGGCTTCTCCCGCGGCGTGTTTGATCGACATTGAGGAGGGCTTGGAATCTGACTTACTCGACCGTGAACTCGCCGCCCTGTGCAATAATCGCACCGTCAGCAAACCCGAGCGAAACAAACATGGCGGGCCACAGCAGGAGACTTACGGACAGCACTCTGAGTAGCGACGTTTTGCCGGCGTTCTGCAGTCCAAGCATCGTAACATCAAGCTCGGTAGCCCTATCAACCGTATCAGTCTATGAATCGCGCACAATAACTGTTTGGCAGACCGCTGCCCGTGCTAGGAGATCGAGCGGGGGGCGCACTGAGGTCCTGGCCAAGGCGTGCCGGTCCCCGAGACTACCTACCAGAAGGTCCTGAGCAACCAGTCGTACACTTTTCGGAATAAGCCAGCCATGATGTCGGCAAACGTTTGCAGGTCGGGTACAGTGTGCAGTACAGACTCGAGAGAGTCCTCCCGTAGTCGAGCGTGGCGCGCGTAGTAAACTGCGCTTCCTTCGCAAGGGGACGAGAAGACGGTGAAGGATAAAAGGTGTGGGGTATCAGTCGGGCATTTAAATGTTGGCGCTCAGACAAGACAAGGTCGCGGGAAGACGACAAAGGTAGGGGGATCACGAATGCGAAGTATCGTCTTTTGACAACGAAACATGAGTTTCGCTAGGAGAGGAGGACTATTGCCTGGGCTTGCGCGATCACTGAGCGTAGCGCCGATGTTGGACTCAAGATTAGGCGCAAAAGGTAGGTGACGACGGTACGGGAGGGACAAGGTCGAGCCCCACCTCCGAATAGTCTGGGTACAGGTGACTCGGTGCTCTTTTGCTCGGCAAGGTGTACCAGTCTCTTTCCTCTTTCCTGGGACAGAGCAGCGGCTAGACACAGGCCTTTATTCGGTTGCACCAATCCCGTGGAGCTGAGAGTACCGTGGGCAACTAGGGAAGAAGAAAATCTAAAATGATCATCGACAAAGAGGCGTTTGATAGCGGCGACAGGGGGAGGTCCGGAACGTGACAGTCGTAACGTCAGTGCTCAGGTTTGGGGGGAGCGGCTGACCTGTGAGCTCCCTCGCGCGCGCGCGGGTAGGCAGGCAATGTTGTATGTAAGTATGTATGTAAATGCCCAGAAGCCCCAAGCAGGTCGACAGGGTCCTGACGCGCGATGCAACGAGATGGGAAAGGTAAGAAGAGGAGAACGAGCGTTGCCGCTATGGGGTGCTGCAGGATGGATCGGGAAGACGCCTTATGCCTGGACTGGCCACCTGCTTGTTATGCCGGTAATGCAGATTGATGCTGCTGCTCAATGCTGGCTGCCTCGAGAGACACTAGACTGGGTCTGCGCCTTGCACCAGCTACCTAAGCGACTTCAGATGGCTTCCAGGTGAGCTGGCTTAAGTACTTTCGAAGCGGCAAGCCAAGACAGCTTCCCTTCTTGTTTACTCGTAGGGATTATTGATGCAAAAGCGTGTATGTGTATGTTTTTTTTGCTCTCGGCCTTGGCCGCAAAGAAGACGGCCACCAACAGCGGGGTCAGCGGTACAGGGACGACAGGGCGATCAGTGCGAGATGGGTTCGAGCACCCCGGCACGGGTTGACCTCATCACCCGGGTTTATGTAAAAATGTAGGTCTGAAAACAATATCGGCGAGGGTAAGATATGCAAGCGCCCGGGAGAAACGGCGGGCAAATAGATGAGATGTTTCGTCTGAACTGAGGGAGCCGGCCCAAGAAGAGAGGAGGATTCAGAAAGGAAAGAGGGATGAATAGCGGAGGAGAGATCGAGCCTACGAGGGAGCTATGTTGTTATGGGGGCCGCCGCTCGAGAGGGTCGAGCGAGTGAGCAGAGCCGTTGCGTGGGATGGCGGAGACGGGTCCAACGGCCACGGCAAGGTATGCTTGTGTTTTAGAGGTAGCCCGAATCTGTGTCCCCGTATCGTCTGTCCTACGTGCATGTCAAGTATGGGGATGGGAGGGGACACAGGACAGCCAGTATGTTGTTCGACACTCTCACGCTGAGATCACAGATTGGGCTCCAAGTGTTGTAGCCGCCTTTCTCTAGCCCGTAACCTTACGGGACTTGACGCGAGAACGGTTGGCCCGAAAGACGGCCCTCTAGCCTTCTCAGGCAAGCTCCTGAGGTCTGCATTGGGGCCCGAGGTCTGGTCTTCGATCACTTCTCCAAAATCACTGGGCATTAGACCCTGTTTCTTTTTCTTAGAAAAGCGAAAAGCAGGCCTCAAACCTGAATGACTGGATAAAGGAGGAGTTGAGCTTAGTTTTGCAGTGCCACGGCCAACTCTTTGGTTATGTCTATCAAGACCATAACGCCGCCCACCACTCATCAGCAACCCCAGCCCGGTTCAGGTATCAAGTATCGTAGCTGGAGACAACGAAACAGCCAGCCCAATCGCTGCTGCTTCCGGACACCTTCTTCCCCCCCCCCCCCCCCCCCCCCCCCTTCTCTCTCTCTCTCCAGCGCTCAGTATGGTCCTACCTAGCCTCTGACGGGTGCCGCGATCCGGAGCCAAGCTCCTCGCTCGAGCAGAACACGTCCACTTAGCGCCTAGCCTATTCTCTGCAGTCTTCCTGTAGTTGTTCGCACGGATTGGGAGTGCAAACTTGAAACGGGCCTCCCCAGAGGTCGAGTATCACAGCCAGCCTGCAGCTCCTTGCGTGAACCGTTGCAACGCACCAAAAAGGCCGGCAGGACACCAGCCCATCACGGCGCAACTACACCCCACATCATTGGCTTCCGAGAGATGCGGCGGGAGGCCCCACCGGCTCCGCTATCCATGCTTATCATACTTAGGTGAGACTTTATCGCTCGGTTCTCATTGGCCGACTCTCCAAGATCCTTCATCCACCATAATTTTTTTTCTGCGATAAAGATTTGGCTGCGATAGCCTCAAGACCCCCCAAAATAAATCAAGCTCTCAGAATCACGACAGAACATCCTCCTCTTTCACCCCATTGCTTTGAGCAACACTCTTCACACGAAACACCTCGGCTCTGGCACTGGCACTGGCAGGGTATGGTCATTGAATAGCTGTGAGTTGATGTAAGTGCAACGCAACCTCTTGCTGCAATTCCACCTGGCTGACATGGGTGGACAGTTTTGCGATCACTCACCATGGCTCCCTCCAAGAAGCCCACAAGCACGAAATGGGACCATGAGTACCACACTCTCCGCAGGGAAAATCTCTTCAAGAACCCTCCGAGCGATCACACAGCCTACCCTCTCCTACAACTTGCTGTGAACCCCCACATCGAGGCATTCAATGCTCTCTTCCGTGCAGACCGACGGTCAGGTCCCAATGCCAAATCTCTCCTCACCCACGCTCTTGCCGACATTGGCACAAAGACATATCTCGACGCCGATGCCAACAGGTTGACGATCCGCTACAAGGATGTTTCTCTGCAGAGATCCATCGTACCTCCGACGAATAAGTTCGCACGTACTCGAGAGATCCTACCATCCGAATGCAGAGAACGACATGTCACCTACCGCGGCAAGCTTTCTGCGACCTTCCAGTTCCAGATCAACGATGGAGAGGTCCAAGAGTTCACTAGGGACCTTGGGCAGGTGCCTATTATGATCAAGGTAAGCTACCAAAGCTTCACTGGGTTTACCCAAAGCTTACTGACGTCTCTCCAGTCCAACAGATGCCACTTGGAAAACAATTCTCCCGCGTTGCTTGTCGAGAGAAAAGAGGAGTCCGAAGAGCTCGGCGGTTACTTTATTGTCAACGGCAACGAGAAGATCATCCGACTCTTGCTTATGAACCGCAGGAATTTCCCTCTGGCCATCAACCGGCCCAGTTTCCAGAATCGCGGAGCTTCCTACACGCCCTACGGTATCATCATGCGATCAGTCAGGCCCGACGAGACGTCTCAAACCAACGTACTCCACTATTTGAAGGACGGCAATGTCACGTTCCGCTTCTCGTGGAGGAAGAACGAGTATCTCATCCCAGTTGTCATGATCCTGAAGGCCCTCATTGAAACGAACGACCGAGAAATCTTCGAGGGCCTCGTCGGACCGGTTGGGTCCAAGGGCATCGAGAACACCTTCTTGACAGATCGTGTCGAGATGTTGCTGCGTACCTACCACAGTTACAGCCTCTTCAGCAAGTCGCAAACTCGGGCATATCTGGGAGAGAAGTTCCGAGTCGTCATGGGAGTGCCGGAGACCATGTCACACTACGATGTCGGCACAGAATTCCTCCGAAGAATTGTTCTGGTGCATCTAGGGAATGTCGATGTTACCGAGGAGCAGGACACGGACAAGTTCAATATGCTTCTTTTCATGATCCGGAAGCTATACGCTCTAGCAGGCGGCGACTGCACGGTGGACAACCCTGATGCCGTTCAAAACCAAGAAATCCTGCTTGGTGGTTTCCTCTATGGCCAAATTCTCAAGGAGAAACTCGACGAATTTCTCTCAACCAACATACGGCTTACGTTGCGTGATTACTTCAGAAGGAACTCAGGCAATACTTTCACCTCCGAGCCATTCCAAAAGGACTTCCCCATCGCGATCTTTAGGAAGGCGAATGAAAATGTGGGAAATGCACTCGAGTACTTCCTCTCAACGGGCAACCTACAGAGTCCGTCCGGACTGGACTTGCAACAAACCTCGGGTTTCACTGTCGTCGCCGAGAAGCTCAACTTTTTGCGTTTCATCAGCCACTTCCGCATGGTGCATCGTGGTAGCTTCTTCGCCCAATTGAAAACAACCACTGTCCGAAAGCTGCTACCTGAATCCTGGGGTTTTCTTTGCCCTGTACACACGCCCGATGGTGCGCCTTGCGGTCTGCTGAACCATCTGGCACACAAATGCAAGATCATGACGGAAGCCTCCGATGCTTCTGCCGTACCTCAACTCGCCGCAGAGCTTGGAGTTGTGGACAGCTCATCTGCCGCCACGGACGAGAGCGTAGTGGTCATGCTCGACGGCAAGATTGTTGGCTGGTGTACTCCCACCGAGTCCAAGCGCATCGCCGACACCTTGCGACACTGGAAAGTCGACGGCTCACACCCGGTGCCGCTCGATTTGGAAATCGGATACGTTCCTCCTTCCAATGGAGGATCTTATCCTGGCATATACATGTCTTCTGCGCCCGCGAGGATGGTCAGGCCAGTCAAGTATCTGCCTTTGGATAAAGAAGACTTTGTTGGTCCCTACGAGCAGCCGTACATGTCTATCGCATGCACGGAGCCCGAGATCGTGTCTGGCCAGTCCAGCCATGTCGAGTTTGATCCCACCAATATCCTCTCCATCCTCGCCAACATGACGCCTTTCTCGGACTTCAACCAATCTCCCCGAAACATGTACCAATGTCAGATGGGTAAACAAACAATGGGCACTCCAGGGACTGCGATCCGCTACCGGACAGACAACAAGATGTATCGCCTCCAGACTGGCCAGACTCCCATCGTGCGTGCCCCGTTGCACAATGACTACGGTTTCGACAACTTCCCCAACGGAACGAACTGCGTCGTTGCAGTCATCTCGTATACTGGCTATGACATGGACGACGCTATGATCATCAACAAGTCCGCTCACGAACGCGGCTTCGGTCACGGTACAATCTACAAGACGAAGAAGATCAGTTTGAAGGACGACTCCAGAACACGATCGTCTAAGAACGCGACCAAGCTCTTCGGCTTTGCTCCTAGCGGAGCTGTCAGAGCACAGCACCGGGAGTTCCTCGATGAGGACGGCCTCCCCTATGTTGGGCGCATGGTTGAGCCTGGCGATATCATTTGTGCTTGGCACACTGTATCCGCCGATTTCAGCGGCTCGCTCGTCAACCGCGATGGCATTACGCACTTTGAAAAGTACAAGGAGGAAGAGATTGCCTTCATCGAGGAAGTCCGGGTGATAGGCAGTGAAACTGGCAACGAACCGGCACAGACGATCTCTATCAAGTTTCGCGTTCCGCGTGCGCCCGTCATTGGTGACAAGTTCTCATCTCGGCACGGCCAAAAGGGTGTCTGCTCACAAAAGTGGCCTGCCACTGACATGCCTTTCTCGGAGTCCGGTATGCAGCCCGATGTGATCATTAACCCCCACGCTTTCCCATCTCGAATGACAATCGGCATGTTTGTCGAGTCGCTGGCTGGCAAGGCCGGTGCCCTTCACGGTCTGGCCCAAGACTCCACGCCCTTCAAATTCGACGAGCACAACACGGCGGCCGACTACTTTGGCCACCAGCTCATGAAGGCTGGTTACAACTATCATGGCAACGAGCCAATGTACTCTGGTATCACAGGCGAGGAACTTGCAGCGGACATCTACGTTGGCGTTGTCTATTATCAACGTCTCAGACACATGGTGAACGACAAGTATCAGGTGCGAACGACGGGCCCGATCGTGCCGACGACGGGCCAGCCAATCAAGGGAAGGAAACGAGGTGGTGGTATCCGTGTCGGTGAGATGGAGCGCGATGCCTTGCTCGCTCACGGAACGGCGTTCCTCCTTCAAGACCGTCTGCTCAATTGCTCCGACTATTCTCGCACCTGGATCTGCCGTACGTGCGGCTCCTTCCTGTCTGTCCAGCCCACAGTCTCGCCCTTTGTCGGCAAGAGGAAAGCCGTCAACACCGTGCGGTGCAGGAATTGCGCGACAAGGTTGGATCAAATCGAGGACCTGGATGTGTCGCGATTGGACGGCGAGATTTGGGAGGATGGTCAGGGCGTACAGTGGATCGGTGGCACCAACACCACCATCGTTGTGGTGCCAGGAGCTCTCAAGTTCCTGGACGTGGAGCTCGCTGCTATGGGTGTGAAGCTCAAGTACAGAGTCGACCCCAAGGATGCTCCGAGGAAAGGTCCGCTCAAGCAGGCGACGTTCGATGGTGTCAATGTGGAGAGGGTCAAGAGGATAGAGCCTCCGGCGCAGAATGGTTCTGTTTAATGTCATGCATATCTTGGAGTTTCAATACATGAGGTAATTTGGTCGAAACAATGCTGGTCAACAACATCAGATTGGCGCCTGCGCAAGTGATTGTCTATGAGCCGTAACACGATAATTATAGCACTGTAAAACCATATCCTCGGAAAAGTTGCCGGAACCTGCGCGCTACGGATTATCATTGTCGTACAGGACAGTGGCAGTCAAGCCTCCAGTTGGTTGGTGAAGAGTTGGGGAAACACAAAGGATCGGACCAGGTCTTCATGATTCAGGGGTAAGTCTGCGTTGCCAAGTACTCATGCACCCTACCGCGGGTGAGCCGACTTGGAAAAGATGTTGTTCGTCCCGGTACAACTGGGGAAGTCGAGCGTCATCTTGCAGGACGAGACGGTCCAGGACGCTCGGTTTCCTTGTCGAGGGCCTCTGACTTCTGTTCCTGATCTATAGCATTGTGCTTGGCAGCAGCTTGGGGGCTGCAGGACGAGGGCCTTTGGGATCTCGTATAGACATCCGGTGGCCGGTGTTTGCAGGAGATGGCGTTGATTGTCCGGGCGGGAGGCTGCAGTAGCACATTGAGGTTTCTTTTTCCTTCTGCATCCAGCTGTGCGAAAGGGCAATCACGATCTGTGTGGCTGCCGTGCTGCACAAGTACGAGGCATGTTTTCTTTTTCTCTCGCCTTGCAGCATCTCAGCTCTGGCTGGGGAAATAGCAAATACAGCAATTGCAAGCCTCTTTTGATCTCGTGTCATAAGAGAATCACCAGATCTCTTAAGATTCATCCAGCCACTTTTGTCCACCCTCGGGGTACCACTTTCTTGCTGTATATTAGTCATGATTCTTCTTGTCCATATAATCTTTCTTGGCCCTGATCTCTGTCCCACACTCTTAACGCGTTTCCCGATTCTTCCTCCTATTCGTGATTCTCCCCTGGCCGTGGGGTTTCCAGGCATGCGATCGCTCTCCTGACATTCTCTCAACCCCAATCTCTTGAGATTATTTGTTACATCAGGTCGTACCTCCTCGATCTGTCACGCCCGGTTTGTTCCTGTTTTGGGTTGGTCTTTCATCGCGTTCTTTCCTCCCTTTCGTACTCTTCGAAGTCCGCCAAGGAGCCCCCTTTCCTGACTTTCTCGCTGCCGAAGACAACTCGTCGCTCACAACCCCGACTTTTGGTCGCCCGATAGGCCATGTTACTCCCAATATCAGTAGGCGTCATAGCCTCGACGCTGGCGCTTCTTGTGCAGTCCACCGCGGGCCAGGCCTACGATTATGGTTTCGATGCCAGCAAGCTCGCGAGCCGGCAGACGACAGACTCTCCTTTCGTCGTAAAGGGTCTCCCGCCAGTCAATGGAAGAATCCCCCTCCGTCAAGAGATCAGACAGTTGCAGCAAAGTCCGGAAAAGTGGACCTTGTACATCCTCGGCCTCAGTATGCTGCAGTATATGGACCAGTCGGCGCAGTTGTCGTGGTACCAGATTGCAGGTAAGTGATATCCTCTTATCGGTGTTTCCCGCCATGTCTGGACCACAACGCGCGCCAAAGAACCTGAGTCTGACTTCAAGGCTGTCTAGGCATTCATGGAGTTCCTTTTGAAGACTGGGGTGGCGTTCATCCCACTCCGGGGAACGAGATGAGCGGCTATTGCACCCATATCTCGGTGCTTTTCCCTACCTGGCACCGGCCATATCTTGCACTATATGAGGTGAAATGGTTTCCACTTCTCATGGACTCAGATATTTTGGGTGCATGAGAATCTACTTGCAGAACTAACATCGGGCTATAGCAAGTACTTCACAGCCTGGTCCAGCAAATCGCGTCCTACTATGAGGGCGATGAACTCATCCGCTACCAGACAGCAGCAGCCGACTTCAGGATACCGTATCTCGACTGGGCGACTCTTCCACCGACTGGAGAAAGCTTGCTCCCCTTTAGTGTCGGCGGCAGTGCAGCTGTGAACGTGTCGGGTCCGAACGGGGTCCAGTTGATCGCAAATCCTTTGTATACGTATCAGTTCAAGCCATTGAATTCGACGGCCTTTATTCAAGCGCCGGTAGGTTGACAAGAGTTTCCATGAAGAGGACGATACTGACCTGATTCACGAAATAGTATAATCAATGGCTCACGACAGTGCGCGCACCGACTAGTAACGATGCCGGAGCTAAGTCGAACGACTCGAAGATCGCCCTCGCCCTCGATCGAAATTTTCCATCTTTCCAGCAACGTCTGTATAATCTGTTCTCCAAATACGGCAATTACTCAACCTTTAGCAACGAAGGTTGGATCCCTGAAGGCCAGGAGACTCAGTATGATTCGATCGAGTCGCTCCACGACACCATCCACACACTTACAGGCCTGGGAGGACATATGGCATGGATCCCATTCTCATCCTTTGATCCGATTTTCTTTCTGCATCACACCATGGTGGATAGGGTGTTCGCCATGTGGCAGATCCTCTACCCGAATTCATGGATCACCCCGACACCAGCCGCAACCAATTCGTACACTACCAGTCAGGGCCAGATCCAGGACGCGCAGACGCCTCTTACGCCTTTCTATGCCAACACGGAAGGGACTTTCTGGACCTCAGATGCTGTCCGGGATACCCACGTGTTCGGGTATAGCTATGCAGAAATCGCCGGGCTGAACCGTGCCCTTACGCGAACAAATGCAAGAGCACAGGCGAAAGTGAGGGCTGCCATCAACAGGCTGTACGGTGCCTCGAGTCCTGCGAGCCTGGTTATTGGCAATGGCCGCAGACGAGATGTCGACCGTCGAGTGCTGCCCGCCGATGGCTCTCGCGATTTCCCAGTATATCAACCTTCGAATCTGGAGGGTCGGTCTTGGATGGGATCGCCGTCCTCTCCACGGCTGCCTCCGGCTGGCAAGATATTGACGGATAACAAATACCGCGAGTGGACGGCCAATATCCGGGTGGTCAAGCAGGCACTCGAAGGACCCTTTTTCATCCACCTCTTCCTCGGCGAGCCCCTTTCGACCAACCCACAGGCTTGGACGTTCGGTCCTAATCTCGCCGGCACCTTGAGTGTATTTGCATCACCAGCGATGCCGGGTATGCATATGGGAGGCAAAATCACATCGGGAACAGTGCCCCTGACTTCGGCATTGATGAAGAAGGTGACCGAGGGAGCGGTTGACTGTCTGCAGCCAGAGGTGATAGAACCTTTCCTGAAGGCAAATCTCAAGTTTAGAGTCGTCAAGACAGATGGCACGGTGGTAGATCCAACGACTGTGCAAGGGCTGAAGATCCAAATAGTGAGCTCCGAAGTCAAGGCCCCTGCCAGTGAGGAGGAATTGCCTACTTGGCAGGATCAGACAACACACTTTGATCTCATCTAAGAAGAAGGTGTACTGCGGTCACACATGAAGGTGGTTATGTCTTATTCTTATCTGGGCTCTCTATTTCTTGTGGGTGGGTGGCAGTCCTGTAATTTCTTTCTTGATGCTGTCGTAGGTTAGCGGGTTCAATAACGACAAAGTATGCATACACAATTTTTCCCATTACGCTGCATTTACTCGAAAGACGAGCGAGAAAGATATCGTAGATAATTCATATGCCTAGCTTCTTTCCTCAGGCTCGGCTTTCTAACCGGGTTCCCAGTCAATCAATATGAGCAAAGTTACGTTGAAGGATGGTTCTCTTACAACTTTGACATCCCATCTCTGTTTGCACCATTTTGTTCGTATTAGGTACAGATAGCAAAGAGCAGAGAAAAGCAGAGCAGAAAATCTAGGATATAGGGGATGGACCTAGTCATTGCCCAACAAGCAGAACAGTCTTGCTCCATGAGGATGGGATTCGCTATTCATGGCTCTCAGTACACACATGGCGATAAAGCATGCACAATTTCAGCGGTTCTCATCAATCTCTCAAAAGCCTCCTTTTTCTATTCATCTGGAAAGCGAATGATTACAGGTCCCTGGCCATCGCGCCACCCCTAATTTCGACCCGTTGACTGACGGGCCGGTTACTCTAAAAGTGTTTGTGTGAACAGTACTAAAACGATTGGTATATGCAAAGGGGCAGGACAACATTGTTCCGGACATCCAGCCAAGGCTGGCCGGAGAGAGTGAGCGAGCGAGATCATGCTATATCGACCCCAGCTCGACTGAAGGAGAAATATCAGAACACCTTTTTTTTTGTATGTTGTTGTCCCCGTGGTCGTCAGAAGAGGAAAACGAAAGAAAGAAAAATACAACGCTCGTATGCAAATCAGTTCTATACGCCCAGATTGCTCCTTCACCTCGCTCTTTTTATCGTGTTTGGAAAATATGATGCTGTCGTTGTTGTTGTTGACAACCGGGAGAGGGAAAAGGAGAAGGTCATGGCTGTGCTCCTCTGGGCATCTTCTAGAACCCAAAGATGCCCTTCTTCTTCTTCTCCTTGCCCCCGTCCATGCCCTGCAGGATGTCGTCAAAGGTGCTGCCGCCCGTCTCTGCGCCGCCTACGCCCGCGCCCATCGTCGCCGAGGGCGCCAGCCTGCTGCCAGGGCCACCACCGCCCTGGCCCGCGACAGAACCGCGCGGGTGCGAGGGCGGGTGTGATGCCGACGACATCATGTACTGCAGGTTGCCCGCGGACGAGGGGCGTGGCAGCGCCGCGGCGGGCGCGCTGAAGACCCGCGAGCTGCGGTCGATCATGGATCCGGGTGGCGGGCCGCCGAGCTGGTTGAAGTCGACGGGCTCGAGGCCGATGGCGATGCTCGAGGGGCGGTACCCTACGGACGTGCGGGCCGGTGAGCGTCCGCGCAGCGCCATTTGCGGCTGCAGGCCCGGCGGGGGCGAAGGGCCCGCGATGGGCGGGGTCGGCGGGTTGGACAGGGAGCCTGGGTCCATGTCTTGGAAGGTGGCGTGCGGGGGTTCGAGGGGCGAGAGCTCGGGCGGCGGGGGCGGCCCGGGAGGGGGCAGCGGTCCGCCTGAAGGGCTGGAGCGTTGTTCGGCGTAGGCTTCCCACTGCTTGGCGGCGAGCCAGCAGTGGGAGCGGTGGTAGGTGGCCTCGACGGAGAACATGACGACGTCGGCCGACAGCTCGACGATGCTGGCGCCGCCGGCGACCTCGTACCACATCTTGCGGACCTCGCCGGCGTCCTCGAGCCAGGGCAGGTTGCCCTGCGGGGGCTCGCAGAGGAAGTACTCGACGCCCTCGGTGTACTGGAGGCCCGGCGCGTCGACGACGAGCATGGGCAGCGACTGCAGGACGACGTAGAGGAAGAGCCAGTAGCCGATGCGCTGCTCGGCGAGCTCCTGCGACGAGGAGCCCCGGGCGGCCTTGTGCTCGAACTCCTTGAAGCTGTCGAGGAAGGGCGCCTTGAAGGCGTCGGCGTCGAGGTTGTACGACTTTATCAGGATGAGCTGCAGCTCGTGGGGCGCGATGCTGCGGTCGAAGCGCTGCTGCTCCTTGGGCGGCATGTCCGGGTACGTCTCGCGGATGGTGGTCATGGTGGGTATCTTGGGGACGTCGAAGGGGATGGGCGGGAGGACGGGGGGCGAGGAGTGGTCGAACTCGCTGAGGATCTTGCGGAGGGCGAGGACGGTCATGTCGGTGGTGTCTTGTAGGTCCTCGGGCTCCTGGTCAATGCCCCGGGGCGTCAGGGACTCGCGGTCGACAAGGAGGTCGTAGAGTGAGCAGAGGTCCGAGTACAACGCCTTCAGGACCTGCCTATTGAGGCCGCTCTCCGAGAAGGGGTTCTTCTTGCTGCTGGCCTTGGGCGGCCAGTTGCCAAACGAGCTCTTGTAGTGCTTGAGGACGAAGCTCCGCATGTCCATAAAGGCAGCCCTCCACTTGTTGAACCGGAGATTCCGGTACTCGGCCGTAGAAGTGGAGCTAGCGGCCCCGGCGAAGACGCCGGGGAAGTCAAACGACTCTAGCCGGATGTTGACATTGTGCTGGCGGTTCAGCAGGTCGAGGTGCGCCCGCTCCAGTCGTTGCCTCGTATTCAGAGATACCCTGGGGAAGAGTGGAGACTTGATGTCCAGAATGGCCGAATACTTGCCGACCGCGTGCGCAAAGGCTTCATTATATAACGCCCAGGACTTCATCTGCTCGCCAAGCACCAGGGCTTCTATCGTCTTTTCGCGGCTGTGTCTTACGTCAGCGAGGCCGAGTTGGTCGATGTAAAAGCCGAAGCTCAGATCGACGGCTTCTCCAAAGGATGACCCGTCAGCGTTGCTAAAGTCAAACTCCCGCAGTAACGAAGCGATCTGGAAAAAGGCGGAAAAGGTGTTGCCGTGCATGGTAGTGCCGACCAGTGGTTGGCCGGTGAGGAAGGCGAAGAGGTTGCGGATAGCGACCAGCCGCTCCAGGTCTTGCGCTGGTGGCTGATTCGAGACTGCTAGCTGACCGTTTCCGGATGACAGATTCGGGATGAATAGGCGGGTCTCGCCCTCGCCTGGGAGAGGAGGCGAGGCTATCCGTGTTGCGTCAGCCACCGATAGGCTGTCCCGGCCGCCGAAACTCCTGGCCCTGCTTCTAGCACTGACAGGAGACGACATATCCGACTGGATGAGCTCGGTGAAGACCCGGGAGTGGCCGACGATCCACGACGGGACCTTGAACGATGCGCCCCGGCCGCTCTCGCGCGGGTATAGGTAGACGTACACGGTCCCCGACTCGTTCCAGAGCTCCGGGACCTTGCGCATCAAGTCAGCATGAGGTGAAAGAACATGCGGCAGAGGAAATACTACTGACCTTTTCGCCATTGGTAAGAAGGGTGAGGTTATACTCGGCGTTGCTCTCGGGAGACATGACCCAGGCAGCAGCGGTGCCGTTGGCAGACTGTCCAAAGTCGTGGGAGTTGGACCGTGACCTCGATCCGGGAAGGAACGACCTCCGAATTCTGCTCCGGTCTGGCGCTGGGCTATGGCCGCCGTCGCTCGAGTTCTTGGAAGCTTCTCGCGGCTCCGGCTGTGGCGGACCGAGCCCTAGCAAGCTGTTGCGGTTGCTCGCAGGCCGAGCTGAGCTGCTCCTCCCACGCGGTTCGGGCGAGACCGAACTCCCACGTCTCGGCTGCAGGCGAGCATGGTTGTCCTGGCCCGACTCTCTCCGCTTGTGGTCGCTGTGAAAGGTTCCGCTCTGCGCCCTCTGCCTCGTCTTTTGCAATACGGAAGGAGCCTGTTGCGTCTGCTGTGGGACGGGAGGCAAAGGCGGTGTAGCATCGTGCTTGGAGGGGACAGGCGGCGGGCCGTAGGAAGGTGGTACGGGGACGTCGTGCGTTCCGGCGGTGGTACGGAACATATTGCTATCTAGCTCGGCGGGGGAGGTGTCCAACGTCAGGCGTCGTTGGAGCTCCTGCTTGTCGGGAGGGCCCTGAGAGTTTGCAGGGCGAGGAGGAGGTGGTGGAGGAACGTCGGGAGCCCCGAGGTTCAGGCCTATGGGCGTCTGGTCGATGTTGGGCAGCTGTGATGCGTTGTGGGAGAAGGAGGCGGGGTGGTGGTATTCGTTGGGCGACGCATTGGCGGACGAGCCCACGGGCTTTCTGAGGAGCGATCGTGACTGGGAGAGTGGTGGGGGCGGAGGAGCATCTGCTGGTTCAGAGGTGTTGAGCTTTGGTATAAGAGAGGCCAAGACCTGCAGCGTAGATTTCCTCCTCTTTCTGCCGCCCTCGGGCACTGGCTCCGGGGCAGCGGTGTCTTTTGATACCGTCGATGAACTCATCGAGCCGGTTTCGTCTGCGGTGGCATCTGGGACTGGATTGGCCACAATGGCTGGTATGGGGCCATGGTGCCCTGCCTCGTGGGCAGGCATTGTCGAGTCTTGTCTGCGCGATGAGCCCATGGTGGTGGTTGCATCGGCGCTGACATGCGTCATGGTGTCCTCCGGCTAGACGAGGGAGTGTGTAGAAAAAGAGAAAAGGGTCTAGGACTGGGTCTAGGTCTAGGAATGAGGCTCGTTCACCGTGTCCACTTACTGGAAGCCATTATGTCCCCGAGCTAGGTGCGGATGGGTAGGTATGTACAGTACAGTCGAGGTAAGTCTGTAGGTACCTCCTAGCTCGCATTTGTCTACCTCTGTGCCTCTCTGTGCCTCTCGTTCTGCTCAAGTCTCTCGTTTCTTCTCTCTTCCTCGGCGGGAGGAGGTACTTCGTAGCTCCGCTTGCTGGGCGCGCGAGCCGGGATTCAGGGGCTCGTAGGTGGGCTGTGGAGCTTCTTTTTTTGTACAACGTCTCTAGCGTTTGGACCGGTCGATTTGGACAGTGTTTCGCGGACCCAGAAGGCTAGAACAGAGCGGAGGGGAAATGCTGGCGTGCTGGCGTGCTGGCGTGCTGGCGAAGGGAGGCTGCGCAAGGATGGCTGTGTTTCTGAATAGCACGGTTTTGGGCCGTTAGACTTGGTTCCAAGCTGGAGCCAAGTGGACCCTGGCTGCGTTTGGTGAGATGACGTTTTGTGGAGGAGTGGACACTGGCAAGACTGGGTAACTGGGTAAAAGAAAGGCAGATCTCGAATAGGCATCGGTATGTATCCCGAGCCCGTAGGATTGATGATGCGCGGCCACTTGCAATTGGGCAAAAGTAGAGTACCTTTACCAATAACAATGTAGAACAAAACAACGAAACAGAAACACTTGGAGAGAAACGTCGTCAGCCGGCGCAGCAACAATATTCTTCATTCATTCGGATTTCCAAGAGGACGAGACGCGAGGTGGGCTGAACGACGACGATGACCCGCAACTCAGCAGCAGCATCAGTGAGTGGAAGCAGCTGCCTGACAGGAATAAGAAAAAGTTGGCATCGGTGTCCTGGTTGGTGATGCTCCTGTTGGTGGGTTTGCGGGTGTGGCTTGCTTGGCAGATCGTACGCCATTCAATTCAAGAATGTGCAGCTTTCTTCCATGGCATACCTAGGTCCACCCATTCCCTTCCAAGCTGAAGTCACGGTATTCCAGACACATGCAGGTTGGGGTTGCATATCGGACTTTCTGTCGTGACATATTAACTTTTTTGACTTTCTTTGCCCTTCTAAGCTCACCTGTCAGTGTCATTTGTCGCTGTCACTTGTCACTGTCATTGTCGCACACATACAAACATGCATACACACATGTTTGAGATATTTACTTTAAACCAAAAGTGCTCATACATACGCGTTCTTCTAGTTCAAACTCTGCTCGGGGTGACGTACAGTCGTATGCTCAGAGAGGAGAGAGAGAGAGGGAAAAATTGGGCGACGTTTCTTGTCATGTCTCACTACGCAAACGCTACTGCTGAGCATGTTATTTTTACTTATCTTTAGCTAGGTACTTTAGTACCCGACAGGACGGAACGGAGCCCAGTCTGACGCGGCAGCGGCCTCTAGCCGGCCGCCTCGAGGTGAGACACGCGGCAACCAGCTCGCACGTTTTACGGTTACGTTTTACAGAGCTAATTTCCTAGTTCGGTCTCCCGTTTTTTGGTTCTTTTGGAAAAAAGGCCGACTTACACCAGGTGCAACCATCGTCCAACAAGCCAGTTTCGGAGGCGAATAACCTGACTGACAACCGAGGCTGGTGAGACAATTGGTACTCGGTAGTCTGAGAGGTCTGCACATCTATCTGTCAAGGCAAGATGATGCAGCCTTTCAAAAGAAACCCTCAAGGTTGAAGCTCCAAAGGGCCCATAACACCCCAAAGGATCGAACCTTACTCAGTGGTGATTCATGATATGCATTTCCATCGTGGGCGTAAGGCTGCATGCACGTACATTATGATCGACCAGGCAGCAGATCTCTTTTGCACAGCTTTCAAAGCACATGTCGAGGCGCCGCCATCAAAACAGCCTCGAAGGATGGCAAGCTCATGCAGCAAACAAGACGTCATGCAAAATATTGCGGCGAAAAAACTGACAACACACAAGGCGAATCTTAAAATAAATTTCCCACACGCGACCCTAATGGAGATCTACAGGGTCCGTTGGTAAGCACAGGGTTGCATTGTCTCCGTACTTTTTGTTCTGGACCCTGGAACCCCAGCTCCAGTATCTACTGCTTAGCCGACAGTCCGCCTTCAGACAGCAGTCTGAACTTGTTCGAATGGTATGGCTATGCAGAACAATTGATGTTTGACATGATCAATCTAGCGGTACCCGACCAGGCCGGCCTCTAACCACCCTGCCGGATCTTGCGTGCGGATTCGGTACTCCTCAGCCAAAGTCTCAAACACAAAGCCCTTGGATCGCTCCTCGAAACCATTGGCATACTCCTGCCTGATCTTATCTATCCTCGCGGTCTCCTCCCGCTCAATATCAACAGCGGTCTCGCCGCTGTCGTTCTTGATGCCTTCATCCGCCCCGGCATCGATTAATGCAGCCTTCATCCACTTGACCTCCCTATCCCCCTCACTCTCCCACGGCTCGGGCCCGCCGACAGGATCAGTGTCATCTCTCTCCCGCCAGGGCGGTCGCCTGCATGCGTGATGGAGAGCTGTACATCCTTGTGCGTCTTGCTCGTTGGGATCGGCTCCCAGCAGCACCAAGAGTTCCACGACAGGTGCAACAGAGTTGACAGCTGCAAGTCGCAGAGCCGTGTTGCCCTCTTTGTCTTTTTGGTCAGCCTCATAATCAAACTGCTTCAGTAAGGTCACTACTTTCGGCACATCGAAGTCGTAGCTCTCGGCCCTCGTCCAATGCCCGCGGGCCAGCATGTGCAATGGTGACTGCCCGTCCTTGTCTCTCGTTGCAAGGCTGGCACCGTACTGCAAAAGAGGCTCAAACAGACCGGTGCTCATTTGCGAGGCTGCGTAGTGCAGAGCTGTCCGCCCGAACTTGTCTTGATGTTTGGCGTCTGCGCCGGCTTGCAAGAGCTGTTGCACCGCGGATAATGTACCCTCGACTTTGAGCGGCGGCGTCCAATAATAAGAAGGGGTGGTGCCCAACCTCTTCAACGTAACCCTGAGATCAAGATTCGGTCCGCGGTTTTGGCGCGCGTCAGCGACCGCCCAGTGCAGCGGCTCTCGACCAAAACTGTCAACGGCGTCGATGTCGGCTCCTAGGCTTAAAAGACCTCGTACTGCGTGCTCGTTAGACTCGAGCGCAGCAATGTGGAGCAAGGTGGCCGGGGAGTCGCCGACATTCTCGTCGTGGTCATAGTACTCCATCATAAAGCGCTGACGGAGACCGAGGTCAACCTCGTCGCTGAACAGACGGCGCAGGATCTGGGTCCCAAAACCCATGATGACAGCAAGCTTGAAGGCGTCCGGTGTTGGCCTAGCCCCGGCATCGAGTAACACGTTGATGGTCTCGGCGAGTTCCTCCATGGGCATAAACCCGTCTGGTAGAAAGGCCCATTCCGGACCGCCGCACGCGCACGCGAGAGGAGTATAGTCCTGCTGCAGGTTGCGCGGCTGGTGGCTGGACATCCTGCAGCTCCTCTCGAGGTCGGCAACGGCGCCGCGCCGCAGGAGCAGCCGGACGATCTGGGCCTGGCCGTCCTGGGCAGCCATGTGCAAGATGGTTGCGTTGAGTCCGTTGCAGCCGTGGACAATGTCCGAGACGGCCCATCCCCGGTCGAGAAGCATCTCCATGACCCGGGTAGCGCCGCCTTGAGCTGCGACTCCGAGGGCAGCGCGCTGTTCGGAGCAACCATTGTATTCGAGGTTGGCGCCTGCCCTCTCGAGCAGCTGTAGAACCTGGGGGCTGTCGTAGTTCACACACGTAAATCCGACAGCCCACGTCTGCCTCAGTGTGTCCTCGAGGCGCGCTCCGCGGTCCACGAGCAGTCTGGCGATCGTAAGACACTCCGGCGAGGGATCGAGAACACGAGTCACTGGTTGATTGGGGCAGTGCCCCGTCAGGGCCAAGGACCTTGAGAGAGCCAACACAAGCGGCAGGCTAGACCAAGGGTACTTAACCTTATCCCGCTCCATTGAGTCGAAATTATTATCATAATCCAAGCAAACGTGGTGATGCAGACGCTGGTTAACAAGCTCAGGATGCGTGTCGAGTAGTTCTTCACACCGCGCAGCATCCTGGGCCCAGATAGCGTCGACCAGCCTACCCTCGGGAGTGCCTTCCTGCCAGAAGTAACTTATGCTTTCTGGAATTTTCTTCCACTCCCCTGCCATCATGGTGAAGAGTCCCACATCACGCTCGGCCCCCATCACGGTGAAGAAAGGGCCATATAGTTCCCTCAAGGGGAACGGGCTGGTATCACCCATCACGGGAAATGGATGTCACACGAGGGATGGTCTTGTCCAAAATGCATACCGAGTGGTTAACTGGTAAGAAATACTGATGCATCTGAACATCGATGCACGGTGTTATTTTATGTTTTCTTCGCTTGCGAGAGATGAAATCCCACTCCGCTATGCCTAAACAGACTGACCGCAGGCTACAACTAAACTTGGCCAAATCGGTGACCTCGGCAAACTCGACATAACTATGAGAGGAGACGAGATTCTTGTTTTCTTGTCATATGGTTGACCTGCTTTCTTCAAGAAGGGTACCAAGTCACTGAAATTTACATGTTCGGTCCGAGAACTGCTTCCCTTCCTCAAAAGCCCTTCTCCCTAGGCAGTGGGATAATCCACTAACATCACGAAACAAGTTATACAAGTACCTGCGTATCAGTGAGACAACTACCAACAATTTGGGATATATATAGCCTTTGTTTGTCTACATAGGGGTGGGCTGTCAACACTGTCTTATCTCGTCCTTCGAAGAACTACAAAGCCTCACCTCGCTACGAATGCGCGATATGCAGATCTAAACTTGGATAATAAACAACCTAGAGGGCGTCTTTTCCGGGTCCTGCTCGGTTCATCTCGTCCCAAACTTCATCGAGATGACCGCAGGCAGCGTGGGTCAGCTCCACTGAGCCCGACCGACATGATGATGATAGTGATGCAGGGAACATGTCTCTTCGAGTAACATGCTGGTAGCAAAGCCACTATCCGAGCCCCTTCTACATATCCACGCCAGCCGCGACTCTCTTCCAACTTGTATAATGATGAGTCTGTGAACGTCAAGATAACTTCTTCAGCCTTGAGAAGGATCATCTACGGCTCAGACCTCCCGGCTCAGCGAACCTCCCAGCAGCTGTACCACTTGGAACCTGCAGATTCCCCTTGGCCATAACCTCGGGTTTTTGCTCGGTCCGGAAACTCAGCCCTGCTTCACGTTCCCCAAGTCCGCCAACTCCTGGACGTGAACCGTCACAGTCCGCCGGCCGCCGTTGTTCTTCTTCTTTCTCACGCCGCTGAAGCAGTCCTGCACGTCGTCTAGGCTCAGGCCCCGTAGTGCGGCCGACGCCACCGACACCGTCAGCACGAAGCTGTCTTTCTCGCCATTTGCCGGGTCCGCGACTCCGAATCGGATCGTCCGCTGCAGCTCCTCTGCATTCTTTGGCCACGCCGGCACCATTAGCGCGATGGCGGCTGCCACGGCGCCGATGTACATAGCCCAGAAGACAGCCTCGGAATCAGGCCCACCGGCGATTTGCTGGAGGCCGTTATAGAGCTGCTTGTCGCAGGGGGCGATGCTACCGCCCCATCTGGAGCAAAGGGTGAGGCCAAGCAGAGCCCGAGCCATGTGGTTCAAACCAGGCGCACTGGGGTGACCGTGAGCGGCCTCGTCCAGGGCCAAAGCGGCGTTCGCACTGGCGTCCTCGCCGCGCCCATTCCAGAGCTGGCGAGCAAGCATCGGTGTGAGGTAGAGCGGCACGACCTTGTTCGCCGCGATGTTGCGCGGGATCGCCGAGTCGAGCAGGTGACCCACGGCCTGGACAACCCTGGAACTGTCTCCGGTCGGACTCGTCGGGGAAACGCCCAGCAGGTTGAGAGGGTTGGAGTCGCGGACCTCGGGCGGCAGCTTCATCATCAGGGCGCCCTCGCGGTTGCCACCCGCGCAGAAGGTCACTGTGTTGATGCGCGGGACCGCCTCGACGAGGCCCTCAATTACTGTTGCTATGGCGGGGAACTGCTCGCGCCGGCGACGGGACATGCCAAAGATCTTGTCGCCGCACTCCTTGTTGACCTTGCGCATGCGCTTGACCTCTCGGAAGTACTCGCCGGGGACCATGTACGTGCCGATCAGCGGGATCGGGTACGGCTGCACGAGATCGTTGTGCATGAGCATGCTGCCGTAGCCCCGGAACCCGCCGCCGCACAGGTAAATGTCGACCCCCTGACCACTGTCGTCGTCCTCGCCCCTCACGATCCTGCCCAGCTCCGGGAATTTGGCGCACATCTTGGCAAAGGCGCCGGTCATGCCCCCCCTGACCTCCTCCGCGACGGCCTTGGCCTTGCTCTCGCTAGACTGCACGGCCCTCGTCAGGCGCGCCGCGCCAAAGGGCATGCTCTCGCCGGCCGTGGCCGCCTGCACCTCGTAGCCCTCGCCGGCCGCCGTGTCGATGTACGTCATCTGCACGCTGCCACCACCAAGATCGAGGAATAACCCCTTGACGTCGACGAACCCGGACCGCGCGCCCATGGCGCCGAGCAGGGCCTCGACCTCGGGCGCGAGCACGCGCACGGTAAGGTCCGGCGCCGCGGCGGCGATGGCGTCGAGCATGGAGCCGGCATTGGAGGCGCGGCGCATGGCCTCGGTGGCGAAGACGGTGACCTGGGATGCCGGGACGCCGTGGGCGGCGGCGATGGAGCGGAAGCGCGCGAGCGTGGCGGCCACGCGCTGGATGGTGGCGGGCGGGAAGGACAGTGACTGCGACGAGGAGCCGCCCTCGGCGCTCAGGGCGTCGAAGAGGGAGATGGCGGCACGCTCGCGGTAGATGCACTTCAGGAGGCGGGTGTGCGGTGGTGTGAGGTCTGATATTGAGAAGCGGATGCCATTACTTGTGTGTTTGTAGTGTTAGTCTCGAGGAGTGTCTTGCGTAGTGACGATTGAAGCAAGCAAGACGAACCTGCCCATATCTACCAATGCGTGAAGATGATTGGCGTCCTCGGGATGCCACCGAGGCATTTTCTCCTCCAGGTTTCCCAAGGTGACGATGTCTATTGAAGGCGCCATGTTGGTTTGTGTGATGAGAGAGTCTAGGGGCAGGATTGGTGTATTTTTTGTATATCCCAGGGAAGCAATTATTTGTATGCTATGACATCTAGGCAAATGAGTGAGAGTCGCTGACGGCAATGGATGACGGCAATGGATGACGGCAAAAGATGCAGTGGCAATCGCTGTGATGAGGAAATGCAATATGAGGGAATGTGCGTGTAAGTCAAGGTGTTGCAGAGTGATCAAGGGTGTTTGCATGTGAGGCTGATGTCATGGCGTGGGGTGAAGTTTAATCTCCAGGGTTTTTTTCTGTTTTCTGGCTGGCATGTGGCTCCGGTGCGACGAGACCGAATCCGGGCAGTCACGCCGGACACGTGGGCCGGCCCTGCTCCGACCCTTCCCAGCCGTGGCGGATGGAGCTCCACCAAAGAAAAACAGCATCACGATGGAGAAGCTGATCACCTCACTCAGCTGAAGAACCTAAACGAGGGCGTAGGTATTGAGGCAATAAGGCCCAAGAATTGCTAGGTTTTATTGAAAGGCAACTAATAACGGCCTCTACCAAGCCATCCAGAAACTCCGTACCTAGATCTACCCAGATGTGATTGTACACGGCCATTGATTTTCCAAACTCCAGCCCATACAAAGAAGCAAAAGACGCCATAAATAAATTCTCAAGGCCAGATGCTCAGCTGGATGTTGGCTGCCACACCCTCTGCTCCAAAGATGACAGAGTACTCGTCGTTGAATCGGACGGCCTTGCTGTCAGTCCCGTTGATCGGTCCGCCCGATGACCCGAATGAGTTCTTACGCCGCATGGCCAGATTCCACGCGAAGCTGGACATGCTCGTGCCCGTGACAAGGCCCGCTCGCAGCATGACTTCGTAGTCGACGAGAGCCCGCTGGTCCCAGCTCAGCGTCTCGAGGTGTGCACGATCGCTGCCCTCGAGGACATCTGTCTTGAGCACCACCGATGCCCCGAAGTCCTTGCACCGCTCTGCAAAGTGCGTAACATTGTCCTTGGTAGCTCCAGTAGCCAGGTACACTATTGGCACCTTGTTCTTCACGATGATGTCCAGGTAGTCACCCGCTTGCTCCTCGTACGCTGGAAATTTGCCCTGCACGTCACGCTCTGTTCGCAGGTGCACGCCGACGAAGCTATCTCGCTTGAGGCCCGTCCGCGGGTCTAGATTCAGGTTGAACATCTTTTGCATGTTGAACAGCGCTGCAGCCGCGAGCCGCCGTACGTCCTCTCGGAGGCGTAGGATGCGCCCAAAATTGTTGGTGAAGTCCGGGCTGTCATATCCCGTGGGCCAGAAGAAGGTTGGGGTCATTAGGTGAACCATGAACGGGTACTTGCGCTGACGGGGTGGCGACTTGTTGTCCATGAATTGCTGAATCTTGTTGGCAAGCTCCTCGGGCTTCCTCATCACACTGCCGGCCTGGAAGTCCTGCGTCAGGTCACCAGTGGTCAACTTTGGCGGGTGCAGGAGACCCGGTTCATGGTAGAGTTCGTTCATCGACTTGTAGACCTTCATCTGCGGGCAATGAGTCGCCAACGAACTCAGCAGGTGGGGAACGTCAAAGAAGTAGTCCATCGGAATGCCGCGTCGCGGGCCATGGTCGATGGGAATCAGCACTTCGATTTTCTGGTCTGATCGGCGAATGATATCAGGAAGGACGAGTTCGGCTGTGTCGACATTAGCATTCTGTCTACCAACAATGATTGTTGCGGGTCTGAACCAACCGCCCATCTCGATGGCGATCCGGAAGCAAGTCAAGAAACCATTCTTGACCTCGCCGATACCGCCTGGCACAGGGTCGCATGACAAGATCAAGCCCGGGGTCCACGTCCTCGAGGCACAAAGTCTCTCGATGCCAGTTCCGTCGAAAGGATCGCCGACCTCATGCTGCAGAAAGTCGGTTTCAAACAACGTCCGCTCATTCTTGAATTGACGGAGGAAGCTGGCATAAGCAGAAGAATACGTGGCCGGTGTGGTCAGGTAGGTGATAACCCATATCAGGAACAACAGAGGTACACCCAGCTTGATGGCTGGATGCCGCAAAGAAATGAACATTCTGAAGCCAATCGAGATAGAACCAAAAAGAAAAGGCACAAAAGAAGGCGGAGTCAATGAGAGTGTACGAAAAGAAGAGATCCTACTGCCACTACGCAGTAAAGAGCGACTGACGGTCCAGGAGAGAATGAAAGACAAAATGGAGGATGGAAGGGGAAAATGCTCGACACTTCGCCGGCCTGGGCGCCATGACTGAAACCTTGTTCCAGTTGACATGGAAATGGCGTTCTTAGAACGCATGCCACTTCAATAGTTTGCCCCGATAAGGAATAAGGGGAACCAGCTGCCATTCGCCCCTGGTGGAGCTACGAGATAGCTACGTGCCTTATTTTCGGAACTGAGGCTTGCCAAATCAGGTCTCATTTTGGACACATATCTGGTCTTGGGAAAGTTTACTGGAGAGCCTCGCAACTCTGGATATCAAAAGTTTTGGTGTTCTGGATGCCGCAGAGCCACAGTGAGAAGTATTGAGCGAGTGAGTGTGTGTGAGTCGGGGTGGAGGAGGTTTGCAAGGACAGGACCATACTACGTAAGTTTAGAGTAAGACATGGGAACCACGGACTCACATCAATTGGACCTGGATTTGTCCGCAACCACGCATTGAGGGTTTTTTTTTTGGGGGAGATGAGGTGTGTGCAATCACGGGCCGTGATAGACCTGATGCTTGATGTGGCATCAATTGATATCACCTGTTGTGCCTTTGCAGGTTTGGGTACCACCCGGTTCTTCCTGCCCGCGATGTGCGAAGCAGGCGTCTCGAGATGTCCGTGACCGCCGATGTGCTCTGCGGGCAGCAGATCGACGGTGTCGTCGCGCCACGGTACGGTAGTTGGGCCTTCTTACACCCCTAGTTGGCAAAGCCCTTGGGGCATCTCCCGAGCCAAAAGGCGCGCTAGACTGGACCGTCAGTTGGAGCATTGACAAGGGAGCCGTGCTGGCTGGCCGGTCTCTGCTGATCCGCGGGTGGGCGTGTCTCTGGATTGACTTTTGGTCCCATCGGATGCTGCCAAGGTTGGAGTCGACGGGAAACGTAAGAAGAACCAGAGGCTCGATGCCACCAAGTTGGACCCGACGTGGGTTCAAGACCAGACTTCCTCTACGTATATATGCATGCTGCACCAGCTGGCAATCCCCCACCTTTGCTTTGCCCCGTTCGTACGCGGCATCTCGTGTGAACGCATGTACAAGTGTATGTATACTCCTCATTATCCCATCCTGCAAAGGAATCTTTGGTGATGCTACTGCGCTGCTGCAGTTGTTGCTGCTGCACGCGGGAGGAGAACCCCCATCGAACACCGGATCAATGAGCCCACTGGCCCCCAGTCTGCAGCAGCCAACCTGGAGTGCAGGGCAGGGACAGGACCACAGCTGGGAGAAAAGGACTGGGTATGGGATGCGTGGATGGAGTATGTAAGCATGGGTTGGGTGCTGAGCTGGGGCATCGCTTATGTGTGCACTTTAGCTCTAAGCGCGTCTCTTTTGGCGCGAGGCCGACGCGAAAAAACACGCGTTTAGGTGGGCGGCCATCATGACTTTGGCTGGACGGCACACGACTAACACGACTGGGCAAGCCGGGAAACCCCTTCTTCCAAGTGTGTAAGAACTGGTAAAACAACGGTCTGGAGGCTACCATCGTGCTACCCACCAATGACCAACCGCGCTACTCTTGCTGTGATGCAATTGAACTGCTCTCTCATCGTGATCCAGGTATATGCGCGTCGAGTATCACAGCAAGGAAAAGAGAGTAAAAGAGACCGGATTCCCTGCTGCTGTCTAGAACAGAACAAACCCCAGCTGGCTTTGATTCATCATTCTCTTCTCTTCTTTCCATCTTCTTCTTGTTCACAAAAAGAACACACCTATTTTAGTTTTGCTTCTTCTCGTTGCCGGTCGGCCAGTATCCCTGCATTGGCCGCCGTCTCCAGAGAACCACATTCCAGCCTCTCGATTTTCCCGTTGACTGGAAATCCGAGGCGGACAACGTCCAGAGTAGCGAGGTACAGCAGCAACGCACGGCCGGTGGGAACGGAAGAGAAGCGATTCGACAGCCCTCACTCTTTTTCGTCCTACCCTCTCTGGTGTGGCACCTTGTGTTCCTGTACGAAGTACCTCGTGGGACTTTGAGGGTGATACGATATCGGCACACAAAGTTCACATGGGATCATCCATCTCACCAGTCTAAGACCTGCCACTTTGCAAAGCTGCGATCCTACCTGACGGGGCTCCATCTGGCAGTCCATCAGTCAGTCTAGTCTGTTGCATCCATTGGTGACAAAGAGGTACACGATCATCGGTGGAGACGTAACGGTTCTTGTTGCCCTCGTTCCGGAAGCTCAACGTCCTCGCTTGGCCTTGGTGGTTCCGAACCCCGAACCAGGGCTTTCTCGACCTGGCATCGCCATCACCGCCTGGTCGTCGTGCATTTACCCATTTGAAGATCGCTGCATATGCACCTCTATTAGTGCTACTACTTGGCTAGACCCTCTAATTCTCACGAGGAGGCGTGCAGCTTCTCTTGGTCCCCTTCCCTCCCTGCTAGACAGGAAAAGAGATCCACGACAAGTCAAGTCCCGGCCCACGGGTTGGTCCCGGACAAGCACACGGACAGGACGCGAAGACGAGACAGGGCAAGACTGGACCACGAGAACAGACCAGACAGGACCCCCAAAATTCAACAGGACCCAAAACCCTCAGGGGAGCCCTGCAGTACCCACCCTTGGACCTGCACGCGCTTTGCATCTCTTGCCTGTTGAATCAGAAGAATCAATTTCTTCAGTGGGGTGCTGGGAGCTGCTGGTGTGCTGGGGTACTGATCGCTGGCACCTTGGGCTTTGTGGGTGCTCCAGTGCTGCTTTAGTGCTCCCGCTGTTCGCGCTGGGTCCCCCCCAATCGCCCATCACCCACTTTCTTCTCACTGATCCAGTCCTGCTCTTCCCCCCCAAAACTTCACTTCACCACCCACTCCGCCCTCTCTTGTCCACTTCGCGATTCTTCTCTTCTCTCTTTTCCCTCATCCCACCCCCAACCATAGCGAACACCACGATATTTCGACCACCGCGTCCTCCCCCCTCGACCACTTCCCCTCTACACCCTTCCCCTTATTCAATACAGTCATTCATTTTTCAACTCTCAGATTTTCACAAATATTGCGGCATATCACAGCTTTACCCGGCCCTTACTTGCTTGTCGCATTCCCATCTCCCATCTCGGTTTCCTTCAACTCCCTCGCATAGCAAAACACGCCCAGCAAAGACATCATAGCATCATATTCTCAATTTTCGATCAGACGACCCGGACGAAAAATTGTTTGCTACGACGCGCCCGACTTCTGGATCTGTCAACAACAGCACACCAGACTGCCAACGAGCCCGCAAGCTGTTCGACCTGTCGCTGTCTGCTAGAACGATTGCGCATGCTTGAAAAGGCTACCTTCAATTTAGCCGCGACGAAGAGATTACTACACCCATGATAGTGTAGTCTGCGGCTTTGCTGAAAAGAGCGCTGGGTTGTCATCACCCAGTGCGCTCGCTCAGTCTTGAGGAATCAGTCCCATTCTTGGGAAACTCGAGGCACACACGACCACCATCAGTTCACCAAAATCTAGGTGGAAGAAGAGTGACGCTTGCAAGGGCAGCTGCCGCCTTTTATTTGCAAGGACCGATCCATCGTCGGGCTTCTGACGGCGGTGTCGTTCGCGCTGCCTCGTGCGTGGAGTCTACATTCCACAAGTCGCGCAACATCTGCCCAAGATGGCCACTCCACATTCCAGCTCGCCGTCTCTCCCAACGGTCCTCTGCAATCAGCCTGCGAGACGCGATGGACCAAAAACACCCGAGCCTTTCGCGAGCGCGCCAGACGCTAGTCTGTCATCTCCTCGACCGCGCTTCAAATTGAAGAGGCGCAACGTTCCTCATCTCTCTGCACCCACCCAGCATTTCCTGGCCTCCGTCGCAGCCGCCGACGTCCCCATACCAAGTATCGAGGAACCCGAAATTGCATCCCTCGACTCAGATATGATTGATACCTATCCTGGCATGAGCAATTTCCCGGATGATGAAGACATGGCGCTACTCGCGATTCGAGGACGCACCTTCTCACCTCCAAAGACTCCAGCACCGGGCGTTGTCCCGTCTCTTTCGCCGTCGCGGTATCCCAACTGGACCATTGACTCGTCCTTTACCAGTTCCGCCGAGTCCAGCCCGGAGCCCAGCCGGCCGTCGACATCGCGGTCGAACCAGACCAGCGCCTCGCTCTTCTCGGGTCTCTCCCAGTTCTCGGATGACAGCCAGTGTGTAAGCCCGGAGACGGACAACTCGGACAAGTTTGTCTGCTTGTCTTCTGATGATGGCTTCGAGGCGCGGCCCCGCCCGTCCAAGCGGTCATCGAGAAAAGCCCCCTGGACCAAGGCTATGAGCGCGCACTTGTGGTCCACCTATATCCTCTACCTCCAGGACCCCAAGGTCACTCCGTTCCGGATTGGCAAGAGCTGCGTGCCCCCTCATGGCGTCTGTCTCCGTGTGGCGCGCGAGGCCCGGCGTAGCTGGAAGGGCGCGAGGGCACTCGGAACAGTGGCTGCTCCCGTGGCACCGGGCACCAAGAGTGGCAGCAGCACCCCAACCGCAGAGAGCTCAGGCACGTACATGGAGTGGCCGCATACGTGCGCCGCTACCCGCGCGCACCTTCGCGATCTGTGCAAGCTGAAGGCTTCCACGCCCGGTATTCGGGGTCTTCACCCCCTATCGCGGAGCCCTACTCCGTTTACTCAGGCGGCTACCCGGCACTGGAATCGCCGGTCGACGCCGGCCGGCCTTGCGTCAGCATTCGGAACGCAGGACATGGCGCTTTCGCTCACGACAAGCACTTCCGAGGTTATGCAGCCCCAAGGCCCGCTGGCTCAACTGACGGGCTCTGGACCGCAGTTCCCTCCAAGCTCACCACCTTTGGTCTTCTCGTTCCCCGGCCCCGGCCTTATCAATGATGGCGAAGCATCCATGGCTGAGCGCCGACGCCTCGGCTCGCCTTTCACCGCACGGAGTTATGGACCCAGCTCGTCTGCGCCCCTCGCTGCGGTTCTGGGGTTGACCACCAATACTCGTCAACCCCACACGGTTGGTCCGCGACGCACCCTACAGTCGCCGGTTCGCCTCAGCAGGTCCGGGACGCAGAAGAGGCGGTCGAAGCAAGGACACGAGGCTCGCAAGCGTCCCAGCTTGGCTTCGGATATCTTTGTCGATCCGTCCATCGCCACCACTACGGCTCCTTCGGAGGCAAGTCTTGGCCCGGCTTTCAGCTCGACCAGCACGACTCGTAATGATGAACTGTTTATTCCGAGAAGCCCGATGGGCTCGCTCACGACTTCCTCGACGGCTCCCCAGCTCTCGACAAACTCGCTAGCGCCGCCCCAGGTCCCTCCACCCCGGCTTGGCTCGCCCTTCCGAGGCCATGGTCACAGCGCCAGCTTTAGCTTCCCAAACCGCTTCACGCAGCCAATCGCGCTCGACATGGAGGCTCTCGGCCGGCCATTTTCCACTGTGCGGCAGCCAGTTGTCGCGACTGAGTCGACGTCGCCGCCACCGCGCACAGATCTCGCGTCTCGTCTGGCCTACATCGACCAGCGACTTAAGGAGTTCCGGAGCCGAGATATTGTTCGCCGCCGCTCAGAGTCTCCCCTATGACCGGTCTCACAACGATGCGATGGTCACATCGCAACCACATTCCTTCCAACCCCTTTTTTCGACATTATCTTTCCTTTTCATTTTCTTTGTACAAATTTCACATCTCCACCTCATGTCTTTATGATTTTCAACGACCTGATGCGATTTCTGTTTCGTTCGCTTCTTTAAGGCGGCAGCATGGAGGTTGTAGTCCGGCTTTGACGAGACAGGGAGATACCCCCTCGGAGATACGGCATAGTGGTGGTCGAACAGCTGTTCGTGCATTGTTCTCGCGGCCCCCATAGTTTGGCATTTTCCATTCCCATTATCATTTTTCTGGGGTGCGCCGCATTTTGTCTACCATTCTGCATCATCTTCACCTTTTGTTTTCCTCGGGGGTTGAATACTGGTTTGGAGACCAATATCTCATATCACCTTTTAACTTTTCAGAAGTGCTCTGGTCACCAGTCAAATTCCCCAACCGTCTTCTGCACGCGATGGGCGAGAGCTGGATTGACCGAGCCTTTTTGCAACGAAAATAAGGCATATAACGAAACGACATGAAACGACAACCGACATGATGAACCACGTCTAGGGACTTGGGCTTTGATTTTTTTAATCTCCTTGAGTGGAAGACTGGAAAGGAGGAGAAGAGTGGTACAGAACTTTGAAGATCGAATATCGGCTGTATGCTGGTGTCGTCTTCATAAGGGTATTATTCGAAACAGACCATTGTTGTTTCCCATCAAGGGAGCTTCTCATTTTTTACCTATAGATCTGGAGTTGGGGATAGGGCAGGATCTGGAACAGGTCCAGGAAATTTCTAGACGTACAAAAAGTCTGATGAGATATGAAGATACAGTATCAATGAACGCACATACCTGTTTTTTGCTGATCAATTCGGGGATTTATCTCGTACACGTACCTACTGTGTGACTTGGATGCGGCCCTAAGTGAGGCTCAAGGTCAAAGGTCAGTGAGCCTCTCGGGGACGACGGGCGCTACGGGAGCCCGCCTTTGCAGCGCCCCCTAGGCTCCCGTTAGTGGAGGGATCCACCCCGTGCCGCTGGGAACAGGGGACAACCCTAAATTTGCTGGTGGTGGTGGGGAGCTTGACGCGGGCGGGACAACCTCCGAGGCTGCCGCGTTTTCTCTCGCGCGACCCTTTTCCCCCATGATATCTAAAGTCTATCCGGACGCCATCGAATCCAACCCATCTAGTTGCCAGTCGGCGTCACGATCGATTGAGCTTGCACTTCCTCTCTTGCATAATACCCTTGCGCGGAACAAGTCAGTCAATGAGAGCAAGATGGTAGGGCCGCTCAGGGAAAGGAGGCCCGCCTCCTTGTTGGTCGTGCTGCTGGTTGTCCTCGCCCTTTTCGCCGGGGCTGCCCAGGCCTCGGTGGGAGACCGGTCGCATGAGTTTAGGGAGTGCGTCGAGGTACCGTCTCACCTTAACAACCATTGCTTGTTCGTGGAGACTGAACGCTGACCCTTCGCAGGTCTGCAAGCAAGAGAATTGCGCACCAGGACGAGATGCGACCCCGATCCGTAAGACCTGACTTGCCCTTCCCTCCCTCCGTCTTGCCTCCGTCGACGACGACACTTCTCGAGCCCCCCGACTGTCTAGCCAGCTAAGCTAACACTTGCCCCGAACCCCAGCCCTCCACCGCCGCCTCCTCCTCTGGAACTGCGCCTCCGAGTGCGACTACACCTGCCAGCACATCATCACGGCCCGGCGCGTCGCCCGCGGCGACCCCGTCGTCCAGTTCCACGGCAAGTGGCCCTTCTACCGCCTCCTCGGCCTCCAGGAGCCCCTGTCGGTCCTCTTCTCCGCCGGCAACCTCTGGGCGCACCTGCGCGGCTTCGCCAAGCTGCGCGCCGCCGTCCCCTCCGCTTACCCGCTCATGCCCTGGTACCGCGGCTTCGCCGCCGTCGGCTCCGCCTCGTGGGTGTTCAGCATGGTCTTCCACTCGCGCGACTTCTGGACCACAGAGCAGTTCGACTACCTCGCGGCGGGGGCTTCCGTCCTGTACGCGCTGTATTTCGGCGCCGTGCGCGTCTTCCGCCTCGACCGCACGCGCGGCACCTTCGCCGGCCTGCTC
This sequence comes from [Phialemoniopsis] sp. UDSM-2020, assembly GCA_018873225.1. NCBI lineage: Eukaryota > Fungi > Ascomycota > Sordariomycetes > Thyridiales > Thyridiaceae > Thyridium > [Phialemoniopsis] sp. UDSM-2020. Next base: position 3,566,796 of record JAEILZ010000001.1, read on the forward strand.
GAGGTCAACACGGCGCGGCGCGCCTGGACGGCCCTGTGCGCCGCGCTCTACATTGCTCACGTCGCCTACCTCGAGCTCTGGAGCTGGGACTACGGGTATAACATGGCGGCCAACGTCGGCGTGGGCAGCGTGCAAAATGTCTTGTGGACGTGGTTCTCGTACCGCCGGTGGCAGTCGACGCGCCAGTTCTGGGCTGTGTGGCCGGGAGTCGCCGTCGCCTGGATCATGGCCGCTATGAGTCTTGAGCTTTTTGACTTCCCGCCGCTGTGGGGCTCGCTCGACGCCCACAGCCTGTGGCACCTGGGCACCATCTTCCCGACCATGCTCTGGTACAAGTGAGTTTTCTCTCCTTCCTCTCCAGCCTCTTTTCGTTGTGAATTGTAGCGTAAGGACTGACGACGGGTCGTGGCATTCTTAGCTTCCTCATCAAGGATGCACAGGACGACATTGCCAACTCAGACAAGCTCAAGTTCAAGGCGTAATGAGGAGAATGGTATGCGTGAGTATGTGTAATAAGATGTACTACTTTCCAATCTAGTCAGATATAGGGCGTTTAAAAGAGCGGCCGGCTTATTCAGAATCTAAGCTATATCAACTCGAGACTTCAAGGCGGTTAGTTCTAGTCACACAAGAGAGATCAAGGCACAATAGTAATAATAACGACATGTAAAGACTTCGTTAAACTATCTACGTATCCGTATGCTCATTCTTCGCCGTTACTTGCTAGACTACAGGCATGAACAAACGCCAAAAGCACCGATATCAGGCGTCCAATGCACTTCGCGTTGTCGGCCGCCATTCATCATACACAAAATCCAACATACAAGTTGCCCTCCTCGCGTCCTTGATTTCTTCACTCATCGTCCATGGTCCAGACATTTGGACCGGCTTGCTGGAGTGCAGCCCGGAGACGATTCTTGACGCCGTCCCGCTTGGCAAACTTCTCCCGGATCGCTCGCTTCTCCTCCTCGTTGTACATGGTGACCTTCTTGCGCGTGGGAGTTCCGGCCCTGCCGCCCATCGAGCCAACCGACGATGTCAGCGCTGGTGAGAAGACCGACGCCCGCTTCTGCGGCGTGTTGAGCGGCGTGCCCTCACGGCTTGCAGCGCCGTTGAGGCCCAGCTTGCGCATTTGCGCTTCGAGCACGTCGATATCACCGCTGCGCTTCTCCACCATTGAAGTCATCTTGGTGATGGTGCGCATGACGGCGTCCACCGTGGGCGCCGCAGCGCCCGTCTTGCCGCCGCCAGCCGCAACAATCTTGGTCTTGAGCATGGTGAGAGACTGCTCAGCCTCAGCAAGCAGCTTGGAGAAGGCGGTGAATCCGCGTCGCAGGTCGTTCTGCTGCGCGGCCTGCTCGGCGCTAAGAGGCTGCGAGCGCGTGGCTGCTAGCAGTGAGGGGTCTGCCTGGGCCGTCACGACTTTCTTAACATCGTTCTCCTTGGCTCGCAGGCGCGCCAGCTCCTTCGCCAGTTCCTGGCACGAGTCCAGCATGGCATCGACATCTTTGACACGGGCCTGCTCCAGGTTCTGAGCGAGCTTCTGCTCGATGATTTCTTGGCAGTCTCCAACCTCGCATAGAATCCAGCCCTCCTCATTCTCAAGATCTTCCACCTGCTTCTGGTCCTTGTGGCCCTCGATTTCTCCACTATGACCGGCAATGAACTCTTTCAAATGTCTGGCGTTGACGGCCAGGCACTGAATCATGCGGTTGATATCCCGATACACTGCCTCGGCTTGGTCTGCGATGGAAGGTCCGGATTGGGGTGTCTCGCCCAGCTTGTACACGAACTCTGCAAGCTGTAGCGTCGGTTCGACGGGCTGGGCAAGTTCGTCCTCGAGAAGCTCGTAATCGTCATCGATGAGATTACGTACTTCTCCGGTCTGCTTCTTCTGAATTCTTCGCTGCTCCTGGACGTTGACATCTTCGACTGGCGTTGCGCGGCCCAGTCTAGGGACGCTAGCCGAAGGGGCCTGCCTTGCTCCCAAGATATTGGAGGCCATGTGCGGCGCACTAACCGAGCGAGATGCTTCCGGGAACCGCGCGCTGAGTCTGCCTGCGAACTGGCCCTGAGCACGCACTGGACTAGGCGATCTGGGACTAGTGGCCAGAGGCGGCTGGAAGACCGGGGCATTTTGCGAGACTTCACCGAACAGACGATTGCCTTGCGCTCTATTCGCCTGCGACGCATTGGAGAACAAGCTGCCACTGACGCCAGCAAAAGAGCTCTGGGGTGTAAAACCGGGGGTCGTACCAAAGTCGGTGGTCGTCGTGGGACTAAGATCTTGAGCCACGTCGACCCCACTGCCCTCAGTGCCGGCTTCAGACCCGCCAGCCTCTTCCTCATCATCCTCCCCATCGCCTTCTGAGACCTCGCCTTCCTCATGCTCATCATCATCATCCTCATAGTCTTGCTCCTCATCGTCGTCAATGTCACCCTCCTCTGAAAGTTCTTCCTCGGAACTACTGGGAATCTGCTCTGCGGCAGCTTTAGCAGCGGCGAAGAATGGATTGGTTGGTAGGATCTCCGGCGCCTTCATGGTGGTTTTAGATGTGAAGTCTGGCGGGAACTTGGCAGGCTCTGGCTTGGCTTTGGTAGCCTGGGGCGATGGGTCCGGTGGCAGCGGGGCATCTTCCACAGAAGGTAATGGCTTGTCCATGGGGACAGCCGCCTCGGGCGTTTTGCTCTGGACCGTTGTTGGGTCAGGAGGCAACGGCGGCTCGGCCACAGCCTTGACAGGGGTCTTGGAAAAGATGTTGTGGGACTTGGCCGAGGCAGCAGATGATGACGAAGACTCGCCCAAAGGATAAGTCGCCTTGCTGGTGGTGTCAGGTGGGAGCGGCTCTTGGCTCGCTTCCTCCACCTTGATTTTAGGGGTCTCATCCGCGGAGGACGGTTTCTCGGATGCAACAGGCTTAGGTGTGCCAAAGATGGTGCTGCTGCTGGTGGCGAAGGGATTTTGTTTCGGCTGACCAAATATGCTGCCAGAGCTTGGTGGCTTAGGCTGGTTATCAAAAATGCTTCCTGACCCTTGCGACTTAGGTTGACTTCCAAATATACTGCTAGAGGTTGCTTGCGGGGTTCCATTCGAAGTTCCACCGAAGAACTTGGACGGTGCAGGTGTAGCAGTAGGGGTGGTAGACTCAAAGATGGACTTTGGTTTCGCCGGCTCGGTAGCAACAGGTGTCGTGGCGTCCATATCTTCGTCCTTGGACTCGACCGCGTCGGGGGTTTTAGCTGTCTCACCGAGCGAGAGGAATCCGGACCCAAACGGAGATGCGCCACTGCTCGGTTTCTGCGGTTCATTATCTTTAGCAGATGCAGGGTCTGCCTTGAAGGTAGTGCCGAGAACGAAAGGCGTCGAGCCAAAAGCCGGCTTCGCATCGGGCTTAGATGCAGGCGGCGGGAAGGATGTTTGAGTATCCATTGACGTGCTGGAAGCGAACGAGCCGGCGGGCTTGCTGGAACCAAAAACACTGCTTCCAGTAGTTGTAGAACCCAACGACCCAAAACCACCCTTGTTCGCGAAGCCGGCGAAACCACCGCTGCCCGGAGAGGAAGATGATGCACTCGCAAAAGGATTGGCGGGTGCGGCGCCTCCATTTCCAAAGCTTGACTGGCCAAACGCAGGAGCCGGTGTTGACGTCGAGGCAGATGCCCAAGGAGAGGCTTTCTGACCGCCCATACCCATGACGGATGACTGGCCAAAGGCTGGCGCCGCAGGCTTTGCGCCAAGAGAAGGTGTGCCGAACGACGGCGCTCCAAAAGACGGGGCACCGAATTTCGGTGCACTAGCCGCTGGCGCGGCGCCGAAAGAGCTTGAGCCGAAAGCAGGCGCAGGGCTTGAAGTGCCGGTAGTCGCACCAAACGCGCCCGAGCCGAAGGGGGATGCAGCGGCTTTGGAAGCGAAGCCACCGCCCTGAGGAGACGGTGCCGAGCCAAAAGCAGTGGCCGTCACCGGCGTGGCAGCGGACGCGGGCTGAGATGCCCCAGAATCCTGCACTGCAGCGAGGCCGGGATATGTTGTTCCTTCCCGAATGGACTCGTTGTAGACGATCCACCAAGAAGCCAGCACACCTTCATTGTTCAAGACCCAGAGGCCGGGGAGAGGTCCCGGCGACTCGTCCATTTCATCTGTGGGGATAGGCTTGTAGACCTTGTCCTTCGCAGACAAGTCAAGAGCAGCACCGATAGGGAAGGTCTCGCTGTAATCCTCAGCCATGGGGACCTGGGCTCGCTTAGAATCATCGGCAAGCTCAGTGGTGGTGTACACACCCGCGACCTTCTCTGCCGGCGCACTGCTGGTGAGGGGAGTCTTCGACTTGGTGATCAGACCGATGTTTTCTGCAGCCGTCGAAGAGATGATGAGAAGATCTTGTAGATTGGGCGGGAAGTCGCGCAGTCTCAGAATGGAGTGATGAGGAGTCTTTTCACCGTACGGATCGACGGGATCTTGTAGGCTCTGGAATACAAAGGAACCATCCTGTTGTTTCGTAGCAACGTGGTAGGCGGACTTGCCATCGCCGTTGGTAGGGTTATGAACCAGCAACCAGACCGTGTTAGCCAGCCAGGCAATAGAAGCAACTATCGTGCACGTTAGCAGGAGTCCGCGCCGTCAAGTCAGAAGTCAAGAAAACTCACCATGGTAGTCACCGAGCTTAGGAGGCTTTGGAATTTGCCCCTGCTCCTGACCATCGGGTTTCATCTGTATGACTGTGCCGTCCGCCATGCCGGCGACGATCTGTGTACCCTTGTTGCTCCAGGTAACGCAGCTTACCTGGCTCTTTATAGCAGATTCTTTGCGCTCGCCCAAGTGAGCCATCAACAGATTTCCGTTGTTCGTCACAATAGCGCAAAAGTCGGACGTCTTGGGCATCGGATTGGGAGCGAGCGCTCGCAAGGTTTCGCCATTCGTAGACAGCTCAAAAGTCGACTGAGTCGAGCCTCCAGAAAGTGCATCGACATTGTAGACGGCCAATCCTCCACCAGTCTCAGCGGAGAGTATGAGGTATTGCTCGTCAGCCGAGAAGGCAACTTGTGACAGGCGAACCGGTAGCGGTATCTTGACTTGCGGCTGGAGCTGCCGAACCTCGGACTCGCCCTCTTTTGGGGCTTCGAACGCTTTTCGGACAGCTTCTGTGGTAGCGACGTGAACAGCATCTGGTCCGGCTGCGGCAACAAGACCTTTTTGTGACGCGATGGAGATGAGCGATGCGGTTGGCGCAGGTAGATCGGTCCACTTCGAAGTAAGCTGGACTTTTGCATCTCCGGCAAGAGATAGAAAGCCGAGGCCCTGGTCACCAGTTAGCTCTGGGGAGATAAGTGCAAGGTGAGAAGATCTTGAGCTACCTCTGTCTGAATGAGCGCGAGCGGCTCTCCTTCTACCAGTCCTCCTGCCCCTCCGGCACTACCTGCCATGGCAGCGCCCGAGTTGCCAAAGCTGCTGAAGGCCATGACCGTCGCAATGTAGCCGCCTTTGGAGAGAGGACCCGAAGTTCATAAACTCGACCTCCTTCTCATCGAGAGGCGGCTAGGCTAGCGATCTGGGGTTGGCGATCGCTCTATAATGCAAATGCGATTGGCTTTGTTTGAGGTTGAGGGTGGTGATAATGTTGACAGTGGAATAGTCTTCTCGGAATGGGTGAAATCCAAGAAGCTTTCTCGGCCGCAGGAAGGAGTATTCAAATATCAGCCGAATTAAGTCGCAGCCTAATGAGACTGAAGTGAGGTGGACGATAAGCTGAACCAAGACAAAGTAAAAGTAGGTAGCTTTTGTTGGCTGGGATCAATGGTGGTGGTGTAGCTCCAGAGACGCGGTTCTGCCTTTCCTCACCTACCCGACCCACCAAAAAAGTTAGGTACCCCTGCCACTGCCATAGCTTTGGCTGCTTGCCTTGCCCAGCCAAGCCCAGCAAAGTCTCCAAATCACGTGCGGGGCTAGGCAGCTTCAAGAGGTATCGCAGCCGGGATCAGGACCCATCCAAAGCTTTGGCCAATCACGAGTCCTAGCACCCGACCGCGTCTCAGAGAGCTTCCAATCGGTGCCTTGCAGTAGCTGCGACGCCTGAAGGCAGCTTTTAGCCTCGTCATCAGCGTAGGAGCACCTAACCTTTGCCTTCCACCACGACCGTCACCCAAACGAATCGATTAGAATTCATCCTCCGCCATCTACCACCATCATCCCCACCGTTTACCTCTACCCGAATCGATATCTGCCACGGCGATTCGACCTGGAGGATCGCAAATAGACCTTTTCTTGTCGCCAGGATAGCCGTGCCTCCCCTGGCCTGCTCGCATCCCATCCATTCCTCACAATGCCCGGCTTCGATTTCTCAAACTACAACCGCAATGCGGCCCTGCACTCCCGCGGCGTACCGCTGCCCAAGGCGACCAGCACAGGTACCACCATTGTGGGATGCATATATGATGGTGGTGTGGTGGTGAGTACTTGCTATTCTCTAAAGCCATCAAACTCAAGCTTCTCCCATAGATAAGCCGCCCATCGGAGGAGTATCAATAGGAGAAGCAGAGTTCGAACCCCAGCAGGACCTGAGACTGACAGGAAGCGCGCACTTATAGATTGCCGCCGATACTCGCGCGACGTCAGGTCCCATCGTCGCCGACAAGAACTGCGAGAAGCTGCACTACATCGCGCCTCAGATCTGGTGCGCCGGCGCCGGCACAGCGGCCGATACCGAGTTCACCACGGCCCTCATCTCCTCCCAGCTCGAGCTGCACTCGCTGTCTACGGGCCGCAAGCCCCGCGTCGTCACCTGCATGACCCTGCTCAAGCAACACCTCTTCCGCTACCAGGGCCACATCGGCGCCTATCTCGTCGTGGCCGGCGTCGACCCCACGGGCACCCACCTCTTCACCGTCCACGCCCACGGCAGCACCGACAAGCTACCCTACGTGACCATGGGCTCCGGCTCCCTCGCCGCCATGTCCGTCTTCGAGACCCGGTGGAAACCCTCGCTGACCCAGGAGGAGGCCGTCAAGCTGTGCTCGGAGGCCATCGAGGCCGGTATCTTCAACGATCTCGGCTCCGGCTCCAATGTCGACGTCGCCATCATCACCAAGGAGAAGACCACGCTCAAGCGCAACTACATCAAGCCTAACGAGCGCAGCCAGAAGCTCAAGAGCTACGCCTTCAAGAAGGGCACAACCGCCGTGCTCAACGAAAAGGTCATCCGCAAGGAGGAGATTGGCAACTTTTTGAGCGTGCACGAGATCCCCGTTGGTCAGGACACGGAGAAGATGGACCTCGACTCATAAGAATGGGGTACTACTGCAAGGGAGCGGGAATGACGGATGGGCAACGGGTTCTGCGCTGTATTCATGTACCATAAACTCACGGACACAATGGCATTGCAAATTGATTGACTTGTTTTCAACTGAACTATAAAGTCGCCTATTGGGCATAGTATCATCAGATCCTCCTCAGTGTCGAATGCTGGAGGTAGACTTGCCTATGTGTTTACTGATGCCACATCAAAGGATGTGATTCCGCCATTCGATGTACATAGGGCATCAAAGGAAAAGAGGCGAAGGAAACAGAAGCAAGTGGAAAAGCGTGAAATAGACCAGAGGCACAAAATGACAGGAGTAGGTGAGGCAAGGGAAAGAACACGAAAAGGACATCCGTATGAACTGGACAACCGATGACATTCCAGGATTCGTCCAGCACAGCTGATAGCCCTAATATCTGTCCAGGGACATACTTGTACTTCACTCATGCCTCTCCTCTCTGGTAGGTCATGGATGCCCTTTGTGTCATTCACTTCTTTGTTTTCCTGCCCCAGTGGATCAGGAGAACAGTCACTTGGAGAGATATCATTCACATATGAGATTTCATAAAGAAAAAGAAATTACCAGAATGTCAAGTGCAATCTTTAAAAAATTCTAGAGAAATTAGAAAAAATCTAAATAAATCAGAAAATAGCTTAAAAAAATGCCAAAAAAAATTCGCGTTTACACACGCGATTTTTTCATGTCATTGCCAGGAGTCGAACCTGGGCCATCACAGTTTTTGTGCATGAACAATACAAGTAATTAAACAAGTAATTATTCACTAACCACAATGTGAGATTCTACCGCTATACTACAATGACTAGTGAATGTGAGTTATTTTTAGAAACAATTTCTTTATCTTATACAGGTTGTTGCAATTGATCCCAATTGCTGGTGAAGTATCGAAACCCTAGCACAGGATGAATGAGAACCACAGTGTGAAGTCATGATTGGCAACCCTGTTGAAAAGAAGCCATAAGTAAATAATTCACCAAACAAAGGACAAAGAGCCCGGCAGATGGAACAAATGACTTGCATTCATCAAAGCCTTAGACTCGAATAAGTCGGTGAAGATTATTTCTTCTGTTATTATCTTGATCTATGGTGCTGCCAAGGATCACCGCTTACAAGAGTATGAGAGGGCTCCCAATATGATTTTGGTTAGATGTGGCGATTAGCGGAATTTGCTGCACTCAATTTGACAGCCCGTAATGGCAATTCATGGCCAGAATAATACAAGGTTTCATTCCCATGCGGCATGGACACGGATGGATCATGTGCGTAGTGACAATTCGGGAAGCACTATCCTGGGGGCCATCTGCTAAACCAAACAAAAGCTGAACTTGGTAGATCTAGATCATTTGTGCCAATGACAACACTGACGGTAAACACCGAAGGCCGTTGAAACCTGTGGGCAGCACAACATAAGTACCTGTCTGATCCGATAGAAAAGGGAATAAATATTGACACGACTTGGTAGTCATCAAGGACGAGGCTAAGAAGCACATAACATGGCAGGTTCGCTCGTACGCAAAACACCCGCTCTGAAAGGACAAAGTCAGCACTCATCCTGTCCGGGCCTGTGGGAGTGTGCCCTTTCTCCATGACTCGGAACGCCTGACTTTCGACCAAGATTGTTGCCGAAAAGTCTACTGTGGATGAAGATGAAACTTTGGTTTGATGTAGCAATGACGCGAGAATCGAAACTCCCTTTGCGCATTCAATCATGACCAGCTTCGAAGCACGGCTTATGATAGTATAACTGCATGCCAGGCAGCGCGAGCCGGTTGGAGCTCTGCGATGCGTAGAAACAAGCTTAATGCTCGCTAGAGCTGTTGAGCTCCAATACGGCATCCTGTCAACGGACGGCTTCAGAAGCGGCGTCGATTTTAGCGGACTATTGGTCCTGCTGGCCTCGATCGAGGCCAGTGCGGATCCACGGCGGGCGGAACCCAGACCCTGCCGGAGAGACCAAGCGCTACGACCGGTCACTCTAGGCTCGCGGGCTGGGCTCTCGCCTGTCTTGTAGATGCGGAGCATCTGTCCAAAATAAGGATTAGTACAGTGGTTGTGGATGTCTGTCCGTGTAAATGACTTCGTAATGATATTGCGATCTAGCCACGACGCGCCGAGTCAGGAGAGCGGATGTAGAGCCGGAGTGGTCAGGCTTGTCAGGGTCGGCAGCGCACGAGCGATGTTATTGTAAGTAACCAACACGAACCCTGGCTGGACCCTGTTTCTGGGGTAGTACTGTACGGTAGCATTACGCTAGCATTTGGTCATGGGCTTGCAGAAGTCAGAAGCCATCTCGTGTATTGTTTCCCCCAGCCGACGGAAAGTGGCATCTACCCTGGCAAACCTAGCAATGTTAAATTAAGACGAGGCACAGGGCTCGTCGCCACAGATAGTACAAGTGAAAGGTTTTCTGGTATGAGCGGCAACGTAATTGGAGGCGAATTGGTGGCTGTGGCTGATGAAAACAAGAAATGGGAAGCGGGAGGTAAACGAGAAAAATCAGACACACGACATGACATGCCAGGTATGTACGGAGTAGAGATGTGCAAGGCCATTGGTGCTAGTAAAACAACTGTTTTGCTGGTTCTGAGACGGCGACTCTGAAACGGAGCGAGCTGTTGGAGGTGTGGGCAGTGATCGACAGCACAGCACAGCGAGATCGAGAGACAGCGAGCAAAATAGGGGGAGGAAAAAGCCACCATCAAACCAAATGTACGTAGTCTATGTACCCCGTACTTCTCATTTCAAGGTGGCTGCCGTTAGTGGTCCAAGGCCCTGTGACCTGTTCCAATTATATGCTCGAGGTGCCTGGTGCTTTTCCGTTTGGGGACTGGGAAGCCCTCGAGGCTTTCCCCCTAGACCTCGTTTGGAGCACTCTGGAGGGCCTTCTTCTGCTTCGATGGTGGTCCTGGAGCATTTTTGGACTGTCCCGCCAGCCCGCCGTGTCCACTCAGCTCCAATTACGATGGACCTGGCCTCCCGACTAGCGTGGCCCGCGAGTGGGTTTCGACGGGTGTACCTGGACCTGTCCTGGGGACAGACCGCACTGGAACAGGCAATCCGTACGGAGTACACTGGCGCAAGTCTCCACGCTGCCATGGTGCGTGTGGGTGTCCATCATGGACCATGTCTCTCCCCAACTGGGTCTCGCTGGGTCTCGTCATTCCCACCTCCTGTTGTGCTCCCTCCCTCCGTCGAGCCACCATCTGCACATTTGCGTTTGACAGCTTGTGAAATCTCACCCCTTTCCATCTGTCGAGACCCTTTTTTTTCTCTCCCGCACTTCTTTGTCTCTGTTCCTCGTTGTCGAATGCATGTGCTTCCCCTTGCAGCAGTATCGTCAACGGCTACTCCAACCTGCAGCACAACACGGGGCAAGACAAGCCATAGCCGTGTTCCCTGTCACTAACAAGCGCAAACCCAGTGCTTCTCCTGCTGGCACCGCCCACCTTTCCACCCCTGCGCCCCTAATCCTGCTGGGGCCTCACGAAAATCACCACTCCTGATTCGAGCATCTTGTCACAGAAACCTGTTATCCTTGCTATCGACTCCTCGGCCACACCCAACACTCCTCTGTGTTGCGAGCAGACACGAGCGCACTCACTCTTTCTGATCTGCTTCGAAAACGAAGACGTCGATTTTCGCCTTCAGCGATCAGCCCGTTGGCAAACCGCCCAATCTCGAGCTTTGCTTGCTACGACCCCTGCATTGTTCGACGCATTCTCCCGCGGTTCTTGCCGCTCTTCGCAGTTTGGGCTGGGTCCAGGTTCATGCGACACCCTACACGACCACGCCTGACCAGACTGTACTCCTCCGACTTGATTGAATCGCCTTTCGTCGTTTTGGCAACATAACTCATCGTGCTCATTGCCAAGACGACCTACTATTAGATCCTGCAAGACAGCTACGAATAGTGCAATCGAGGCGACTAAGCAACGAGAGAGAGGGCCCACGCTCATTCCAGCTACAGGTCTCGCCTTCGCAACACTTGAGTCGTGCTAGGGGACTTTCTAGTCGGCTCGAAGGATTGATCGATGGGTATTTAGACATCTAGGGTCTCGATTGAAACATTCTTCACCATGTCGAACGACCGACCAAACTTCATCGACCTGAGGTCGCAGTCGCAGATGTCTGTATCGCGGCCCCTCAAGTCGCCGCGCCTCCATGTCGCCGGAGAGGTACCGCCAGAGCTCTCGCCCCTCGATGCATTCGCATTGCAGAGCCGCCTGCTAGCGAGGCAGTTGCAGGAAAGCGCCAACAGCGACAAGAGACTGAGCCGACTGCCGCCGCTGACGACGGAGAGCCCTCTTGTGGTTCAGGGCCGTTCAGATTACTTTCGGTCCATGTCCCAAGATTCTGATCCTGAGAATGGAGAGGAGCTGCCACCACTCCAGCCCCCGCCCGGGCTGGGTCTGAGGACCGAGGTCGAAGAGAACCCTATAAGACCACAGTCGATGCATCCGCGAATGAGTCGTGTGCCACCAACTCCCGACGAGCCCATGCCTTCTCTGAACCAGGCCGCTCTTGACGAGATCCGGGGGCGCCAACCGAACAACCAAGATGAGGAAGGAAGCTACTTCGGGGCTAGGCAGGATCGTTCACCGTCCCCGATGGGCAGTTACTCTTCACATCGAGACGGCTCTCCCACACCTCATCCTACCGAACCAATTCCGCAGAGGTCTCCCCTACGAAGCAATACAGCACCTTCTCCCGAAAAGTTCAAGCAGAACCCGTTCGAGACAAATCCAGGTCTCGTACCGCCGCGCTCGATATTCCCTAAGCGCTCGTCAAGCATCATGTCCTCGCCCATTGAGGTGACCGACGAGGAGAACCTGTCGTCCATGACCAATTCATTCTACTCCCAAGGCCCGCGGAAGCTCTCGGCGAGCAGCGGCTTGGCATCGCCAGTTCCTCCGTCGTTTCAGCGATCGCCTTCTATCTGCTCCGACATGTCGGCGCCCCTTCCTCGGCCCTCTTTCAACTTCTCTAGGCCTCTGAGCAGGGCTGGCACCCCCAGCTTCGACATGCCTGCTCGTCAAGCATCGTCAGATAGCCAAGCCTCATTCGTGCTGGCAGACGAGTCTGCGACTACGCCGATCAGCATGCATAGCGAAGGGTTTCCTGACAACCTGACCGACGATGGCCGCGGCGGCGCACCCTCATACATCTACTCAAAGTTCACTTTGCCACGAGGCAAAGCTCTTCAACGATCTGGGGAGTTCCCTGAAGAACCAAGCAACGGGCATTCTCTACCTCAGAGCGGACAAGCACCTCCCTCACCGCCTACCAGGCCGTCAAGCTCAGCTGGTCTTGTCCCGAGGCCTTCATTGGAGAGAAGCAAATTGAGTACAGAGATTCTTGGCTCCTCGGATCCGACACCTTCGATCTCCAGCAGACCTTCAACCGACCTTGGGCGGGAATCAGAGGACGTGCCACGTGGCCGAACACTCAAGTCACCGCTTCACGAGGTTACGAGGGCAGATAATGAAACTGTGGGAACTAGTGATACCGCAAGTACTATCAAGCCCAAATCTCAGCACACTCTCGCGTCGGCGGCGGACATCCCTGCCGAGGAGCATGTCGAGAAGGCGATTCAGCTGCACGAGAACGGGTCGTTGAACGAGTCAACGTATCACCTCCGGCACGCCGCCCGCCAGGGTCATCCCACCGGTATGCTCCTGTATGCTCTAGCTTGCAGACATGGATGGGGGATGCGGCCAAATCAGCGAGAAGGCGTGCAGTGGCTACGGAAGGCGGCCGAGTGCGCCGGTCTCGAGATCGCGGACGACGAGGACCAAATCAAGGAAGGCAGAAATATCGACTTCCTGGAGAATAAGACACGCAAGGCTCAATTCGCACTCAGTATTTACGAGCTTGGTGTGAGCCACATGAACGGGTGGGGCATTGAACAAGACAAGGCCCTGGCCTTGAGGTGCTTTGAGATTGCTGGATGTGAGTTTCTATGCTTCGAAAGAAGATCCAAGGAAGGCGCTAATCCATCTTATAGCTTGGGGCGATGTCGATGCACTGGCCGAAGCGGGCTTCTGTTACGCTCAAGGCGTCGGCTGCAAGAAGAATCTCAAGAAGAGCGCCAAATTCTACCGGCAAGCCGAAGCCAAGGGTATGAGCATGGTGGGCAACAGCTGGTCAGTCTACACAACCATTTTAGGTCCTCATAATCTGGCGCACGAGCTGACAAGTCAAAACAGGATCCACAAGTCAAAGTACAATGATGATGGGAAGGATGGCAAGAAGAAGACCCGGTCCAAGTCGCGCTCGCGCCACATCTTCGGCAAGAAGTCGACTTGATGAGCAAGCACGGCACCCACCCACCGACCTGCATGCCCCGGACGAGAAAGAAGGAATAATGATTTATAATGACCAGACCAAGCCAGCATTACTAGCGCCACCCATACCCTCGAGCCAGCTACGTATCAGGAGTTCTTAGATAGATGTTTTTTGTGGCAGAGGAAGCCTCGATATGTGTTCAAATATTCCTTGCATCGCAGTGCCTTCATTTCCATATCATCTCGAGAGGGATATATGGGCCTGCATAGGGGAGTTTCAAAATCTAAAAATTAGTTTCAACAAGAATCTTAAATGGATTTGCGACAGTAGCAGGCGGGGACAGCATTGTCGTCCTTGGTCTTTGTCACGGAACACACCCAGTTCTTCTCGAGAGAGTCTTTGTTGATGGGTGCTCTGGGCCCACAAGGTTTCTTGAATGTCCGGGTTTCAAAGCCAAACCAATGATTACGAAACGAGTACGATGTGATATGGCCTTGATGTCACGCATTTGATCGAGTTCATCTCCTCCAAGAGACTGGCTTAATACGGGTCAGCATAGCACTGGCATAGGTGTCTTCCAATTGTGGTCTCTTCCCATATCACAATGGGCATCAAGAAAGACGTTATGTAGCATCGGTATGTGATTGTCCCCAATGTATAGCAAAGCAATATCCAGGGCCGCACAGTGAGGAAGGAGTGTGGGTGGCCTAGGCATGGCCCATGCACTCTTTGGAAGCAAACATGCCTTTGTCTGTAGATCACCCAAAAGTGTTGCGTGCACCACCTTCTCTCACCGCCCACATTCTTTGCCAGTTTTGTTTTGGCAGTGACGCTACTGTGCTGTATTTAACCTATACTGAAGTTTTCTAGGGTTCTAAATAATATTTAAATAACTGCTAATTTGAAATAGAGGTAAAAAATATAGCTTTTTCATAAATTGTTAAGCAATAGTGATTTTTTATTCTAGCTTTTGAGTTTTATATGGCTTAGGACCTAGCCTAAAGAGACCAGTCTAGTAGCAGATTTTCATAGGTTGCTGTATTCAGGCTGCATTGCAGCCTGGTTAAAACAGGCACAACTGTAGGGGGTGAATTATCATGTGTAAGAAGGTTGAAGTTCATTCTTGCAAAGCTATTACAGAGATCTGCGCTTTAAGTACAAGATCTTTCTTCGCTATCGCTAGGCTTAAGGCCTGGGCTGCATGTAATAACAACTTTCATTGTATAGAATCTTTAGTAATTTTTTTACTATACTAACTTCAGCAATTTAGGTGTTACACGGCAGAAAGCTTTGACCCCTGTGGTCCAGTGACTTAGCCCCAGCCGAGTAGTCACAGGATAGCCCTAGACTCACTGGTGATTAGCTATCGATTAGGGGAATAGGCCCCTAGGATAACTTTGAATTTATAAGATTCAGTCTTATACCTTTACGGGGAATAAAGATTAATTACTAGCTATTATTATACCTATCTAACCTATATAACCCTATTATAATTTTAAATCTTCTTTAAAAGGTTACCTAGGATGAAATAGCACCTAATTGATATAGAAAAGCAATTAATTCAACTAAAACTATAAGGCATTTTACAAGTAAGCTAGATATAACCTAGATAACTACTAAGAGTAATATAATTAAAATTATTAATACCCTAGCTACTATTAAGTTATAGGTAATTTAAAACTAAATCATTTAATTTAAATAGCTAAAGTAGCTATAGGCCTATAAGGCTTAATTAACTTATAAACTTTATAAAGGGAGATATTACTAAAGTTATTTTAATTTAAATTTAAATTAGAATGAAATTAAGATTAAGAATCTCTCTATATTTAATCTAAATTACATTTTAAAGTAAAGGGATAATTAGCTTTTAGATTTAAAGTAAATTTTTAAAAGAGCTTAAAAGAAATATAAGAAGAATAAATAAAAAATTCTTAAGGCTTTTATAGAGATAGAGCCTAAATATAAAGTAAGATAGTACTAATATATTACTAATTTAAATAATAAATAAGCTTAAATTATAAAGACTATTTAAGATATTTTTAAGGAATAAATTAAAAGTCTCTTATACTATATATATAATAAAGAAATTAAAATAATAAAATATTTAAATAATACTATTTAGCTTTTAAATTAGTTCTTAAAGAATTTTTATATTTATTTTAACTCCCTTAAAAAGAAATTCCTATTTAAATCTAAAGAGAAAAGAACTTTAATCTTCTATTTTAAACTATACTATAAAATCTAAAATAATATTAACCTATAAAACCTTTAACTACTTAAAGATTATTTTAAGATAGTATTATTAGTATCTTAATATTAATATATAATCTAATTAAGACTTAAATAATTCTATATTTAGATAAATATATTTTTAAATCCTATTTAAAAGAATCCTAAGTAATTTTAAGGTAACTCCTTATAAAGTTAGCTTTAAAGAGATTTTAAGCTAAAAAGATAAATCCTTTATATTAATAATACTATCTTATATTAGTAAAACTTTATTATCTCTAGAAATCTCTTTAAAATAGATAGAAAGTAACTTATTTATTATATATATAATAATTAAGATTATTTTACCTTTACCTATTTTAAAAGGGATAATAAGATAAGTATTTTTTAAGTTAATTAAAAAAGAAATAGCTATAATAATTAATTTAAATTAAAAAAAGCTTAAGTATTAAAATAATTACTATCAACTTAATATAAATTCTAATAGTAAAAATTAAGATATAATTTTATATATTTATTTAAATTTAAATTAATAAGAAATTAATAATAATTTATATTAATTTTAATATCTATATAGAAATAAATCTAATTAATATAAAATTTATTAGAAGGTATAATTTATAAAAAGTCTAATTAGTAGCTCTTTATTTAAATACTACTAATTTAATAGTAATTTCTATTTATAGTATTTAAAAAGTCTTTATTTATATATATAATTTAAAGGGTAAATAATATTTAATTATTTAGAACTATATAGCTATTAATTATAATTCTTATTTTAAAAGTAATTTAATTCTTCTCTTTTAGATTACACTTTATAATAAGTAACCTCTTTATATATCTAAATTAATAGTAATTTAAAACCTTTATAGAAAAGTTTACTTTAAATAGACTTTAAAAATTTATAAAGAAGATATATAACTATATAGTAATCTTTATAATTATAAAGACTTAAAAGAAAATACTACTTAATAGTAATTTACTATTAAATACTTAAAGAGATAATAAAGTACTTATAAAACTCTTAAAGTTTAAAAAGGTCTTCTATATAAAGAATACTAAAGTTCTTCCTATCTATTAATTTAAAGATTACTTTATTAATCTTATTAAAAGGGATATTCTCCTTTTAAGTTTAATTTATCCTTTAAGTTAAACTAAATTATAAGTATTATAAAAGTATTTTAATAATAACCTTATAAAGGGTAAGATTTAATCCTTTAAAAGCCTAATAAATATCTTTATTTTTTTTATCCTAAAGAAAGATAATAGCTTATAACTATATATAAACTACTAAGAACTTAATACTATTATAATAAAGAATTAATATCTATTACCTTTTATCTTAAAGATCTTAAATTATATATTTAAAATGAAATATTTTATTAAAATTAATATTAAGAATACTTACTACTATATTTATATTAAACTAAGAGATAAATAAAAGATAGTATTTTAAATCTAATATAGTTACTATAAGTACCTAATTATACCTTTTAAACTAATAAATATATTAATAATATTTTAAAGTTATATTTATAATATCTTTTATAATTTATTTAATACCTTTTATATAGTATATTTAAATAATATTCTTATCTTTTTAGAGACTAAAAAAGAATATATTAAATATATAAAATAAGTACTAATAAGATTAGAATTAGCTAAATTATTTATTAATTTAAAGAAATATTTATTCTATTAAAGCTAAATAGAATTTCTAGGCTTTATCCTTAGTAATAAGGGTATTTTAATAGATAATTAATAAGTAAAAATAATTAATTTCTAGCCTATATTATAATTATATTATAAGATTTAATAATTCTTAGATTTCTATAATTTCTACTATTAATTTATCTAAGGGTATTTTATAATTATAGCTTTATTAATTATTATACTTAAGGGCAATTAAAATAGAAAGAAGTTAAAAAAGATAGATCTATTTAGTATTAAAATAGATATATTTT
Source organism: [Phialemoniopsis] sp. UDSM-2020 (assembly GCA_018873225.1). Lineage (NCBI taxonomy): Eukaryota > Fungi > Ascomycota > Sordariomycetes > Thyridiales > Thyridiaceae > Thyridium > [Phialemoniopsis] sp. UDSM-2020. Next base: position 3,584,585 of record JAEILZ010000001.1, read on the forward strand.
AATATTTTAAGAAAGTATTCTATTTAGCCTCTCTTTTAAAGTATTTTAATTCTAACTAGTTTTTAAGATTAGAAACTAATACTTTTAATTTTATACTTATAGAGATTCTAATATAACCTAATTTAAAAGGATATTAATATTTAATTACTTTCTATTTAAGAAAGTTTTAAGGATATAAATATAATTAAAGAACCCCTAATAAAGAAATACTTATAATAATAAAGTTATTTAAATATTAGTAATACTACCTTAAAAGGGTATTAACTTAAATTAAAATCTTATTAAATTATATTAACCTTTAAAGCTTTATAAAGCAACTAAAACTAAATAGAAAGTAAATATATTAGTATATATACTTTATACCTTTTAATTTTATTATTAAGTACTAGCTTAAAATATAAAACCCTATTAATATACTATTAAAATAACTAAATTATAATAATAAAAAGACTACTTATAAAGAGTATTTATCTATTTTATAATAGAAAATAGCTATAATATAAGAAATCTATATAAACCTAAGTTACTACTAAAGATATAGTAAAATACTTTTAAAAAAGAAAATTATTAAGAAGGGGTATTATAAATAGAGTAAAGAGAGATAGTAAAGTAATAGTATAGTATAGTAGGTTTAATTAAGTAGTAATATTAATAATAAATTAAATTTTATCTTTTTTCTTTCTTTCTTTTTATAGGAACTTTACTCTTTTTATATTATACTATCCCTAGGGCCTAAACCTATATTATATATATATACTAAGGGTATAGTACTATTAATATACTACTACTATTTTAACCTCTAGTACTAGTAGAGGCCCTATCTTAGTCCTTTAATATAGCTCTTCCTTCTATTAGTTTTCACCTTAGAAGCCTATTTACTAGCTTAAAACCCTATTTATAGTTTCTTATATATTCTAGCTATATACCTTTTATATATTTATATTATAATTCTAATAAGCTATTAATTTACTATTTATAATAGCCCTTATAAATAATTAATTTAACTAGTAATAATAAGATTACTACTATTTTAATAGTAGTATACTTTAAGTTTTAAATATATTATATTAATTATATAATTAATATAGCCTTTTTTTACTACTATTATCTTTATAAATAGGATAATAATAATTATAATAGTATTATTATTTATTCTAGAAATAATAATAATAATAGCCTCTTATATCCCCTTAATAAAGGTACTAATAAATAATACCTTTTATAGTATTATTTACTTTCTTTCTCTTTAATTATAAATATTTCTTTTTTATATTACTCCTTTTTAGAATCTTTTTCTTTTTTTTTAATTAATTTTTAATTATAAATACTATTTCTATATCTTAATTATACTAATAATATACTAATACTAAAATAAAATTTAATTAAAATTTAATTAATAAGAAAAATAATAAGTTCCTCTTTTATAATATACTATTACTATATTATATCTATATATATACTATACTTATATTTCTAGATTTCTATTATAATTCTACTTTTTACTGCCTAATAGCTTAATAACTTTACTATTACTATATAGTAGTAGAATTTTACTATTATTAGTATCCTTAATAGTAATAATAATAATAGTAGTAAGCTATTTAAGTGCTTTATCTTTATTAATACTTCTAATTCTCCTATAGTAGGTTTCTTTAGCTATTTAGCTATATCTTAGATATATTAATATATTATTATAGGCTAAGAAGGGGAAGAAGATTAAGAAGATTAAAAAGAAGGTCTTAATAGTTTTACTTAGTAATTATATTATACTTATATAGTATAATTTATATATTATATATATAACTAACTATTAGAATAGCTATAATAATCTTTTAAGTAGTAACCTAATATTCTATTACTAGTAAGTTACTAATATATTATATCTATTCTATATCCTAATAGAATATTAATAATTTAATAGGTTTAATTATTTATTATATTATCTATTTTAATAGTAACTATTTTTATATTTATATATATATTCCTTTAACTTTTCTTTTCTATATTTCTACTACTAATATATTATATACCTATAGCTTTAAATATCTATTATTTCTACTCTTAAAGCTATTATTTTTACTATTAAAACTATTAAGAAGGTAAGTTATTATCTTTTTTATATTATCTTTATAATATAACTATTAATCTACTATTAATTTAATAATATCTCCTTTAATAATAAAGAGAATAATATAACTATATAATAGGTATATAATACTTATAACTAGGCTTTAGCTAGTATTATTAACTTACTATATAATACCTATAAGTATAAAAAGGGTTTTATATTATTTCCTACTATTATTCTTATTACTTCTTATACTATTATTATATCCTTATTAGAGGTTAAGTTTTTTAATAATAAAAAGAAGAAGTACTTATTATATAAGCTTATAAGTAGTATTTATAATATACTTTAAATACTTATAGTTAACTTAATTAAGATTAATTACTTACTTAGTTTATTCTTAAAGTATATTTATATTATTTCTAATATATCCTTATTATATATTTATTTTAGTATTACTATGCTTTTAATTTACTTTAGCTTTAATATTATTATATCTTATATTTTTATTACTTCTTTAGTTTACTTTTTTACTATATTATTTATACTATTAAAGGATAAAGACCCCTTTGATAATAATAATAATAACTTTTAATTTACCTCTATTACTATTATATATTATATATATATCTCTTTTTTATCTTTATTTTTACTCTTAGAATTTATACTTTTATATTACTATATTTATACCTTTATAATATAATATTAATTATATACTACTATATTTATATCTTTATAGCGCTATAAGTTGCTATAAGATAGCTATTTTATAGAATTTAGTCTTTTTCTAATAAGATAGCTCTTAAGGCTTATTATTAGTATTACTTGTATATATACTTTTTTAACTTTTCCTTATAATCTTATAAAAATAGTCTATTATTAATATACTTCTATAGTTCCTAAGAGTTATTTTTACTATTATAATCCTTTTAATAGATAAGATATTATTAATTCTTTTTAAGGCTTTTATAATTTAGAATTTATATTATCTTCTAATAGATATTATTTTTAATATTAAATAACTATTCCCTTAATATAGTATTACTATATTACTTAAAAACTTCTAATACTAATACTAAAAAAATATTATAAATCTTATATTACTTTAGTAGATTTAAATAATAAACTATCTTTCTATTTTCTATTACCTCTATTATCTTAAAAGGCCTAAGGTACTTATTTAAAAGCTTCTAGCTAGGGTATTTCTATTGTATATTATAGGTGCTAAAAAGTACCTACTCTCCTATTATAAAGGTTTTATCTTATCTCTTTTTATTATATTATTTCTTATATACTACTATTACTTTGCAAATAAGCTATATTATTACTATATAATAGTTTATTAGGGCTTTAATTCTTTTCTTAACTGCTAGTATATTACTAATCCTTATAAGGAAGTAATCTAGTAATATATATAATAGATAACCTATTAATACTTATACTAATACCACTTTAATAGCTATATATAATATATTATTATATATAAACTATATTAAGAATAAATAATTAATTTAATTAACTTAATTTAATATATAATATACTCTTAAATAATATTTAACTTATTAGTTTTATCTTTCTATTTATCTATTTATTTATAGATAAAAGATAGTACTAAAATACTATATAAAAGCTATATATATATAAAGTTCACCTTAGAAATTACTTATAAAGAGAGACCCTTTATTTAAGATAATCCCTTTTAATATTTTAAATATTTAAATAATATAATATAGTAATATCTTTATAAGTTTACTACTAGTAAGCTTTATTATTATAACTATATAAAGAGAGTACTTTATTAAGTAATCTATTACTATTAGGATTATATTATAGCTTTTCTTAGTATAAGAGTTAATAGATATAGATAAGCTTATAATAAAGTTAAAGGTAATTTCCTCCTATAAATAGGTAAATACTAGTAGTATAGTAAATAAGCTATAAAGATAATACTTCTAGCTTTTTATTCTTTAATAGATTATATATATATTAATATATCTTTTAATATTCCTAGGTAATAATTCCTAGAAATAGCTATACCCTAGTAGTTTTATTATTTTACTTATACCTAGGTAGCCTACTATAGGTATATTATAAAATCTTTTAATTAATTCCTATTATACCTTCTTATCTTTAAATATATAGATTTTATCTCTATATTATAATAAGCTATTTATATTATATTATTATAATACTTTACCTATATAGATATTATATAACTTCTATTTAACTTATTTACTTAATATAATAAAGATATTCTTTTATTATAGTTAATATAAGAGGTTATCTATTAGTTTTAGTAACTTATTTTAAATTCTCTTTCTTCTTATCTCTTATACTATTAGTTTTATCTTTATTATTTCTTTACTATAGCTTTTCTACTTTATTATAGTATTATTCCTATGCCTATTTATAATTATAATTTAATTAAATTATAACTTAATAGTACCTATATCTTATAGATCTTTCTAGTTCTTTATAAGGCTTTTACTTTAGATAAATTACTCCTTAGTAGTATCTTTATCTTATATATTAAACTTCTTTATAGTATCCTTAGGATATATCTTAATACTAATTTCTTCTTACTACTAAAATATTCTCTTCTTTTACTTTTCTTTTATTATACTTTATAATATTTATATCTTCTTATTTATCCTTAACTTCTAGAATAGCTTCTATTATAATATTACTTATACTTCTTTAGTTCTTTTTAGCCTTCTCTTCTAGTTAGAGTATTATAATAGTATATTAGCTAAATTATATTTCCTTAGGTAATATTTAATATTAAATATATATACTATTAATTTATTTAGTTAGTATAGCTATCTTATATTAAGCTTCCTTTTTATATCTTAATACCTTAGATTTAAGTAGTTTATAAGAATTATAAATTCCTTTTCTAAGTATAATAGGTAATACTACTATACCTTTAAGGCCTTAATAATAGCTAGTAGCTCTCTTTTACTGGTATTATAGTATATCTCTAGTTTAAAGAGTTTTTATAATAGGAAGGCTATTAGGTGTTATTAGCCCTTAAAGAGCTATAAGAGGATTATATTAATTATAAAGATAGAAGTATTAGTTTTTATATATATTAGTAGTATAGAGTTAAAGTAATATAGTAGCAGTATAATAGTAAATACTAGTATTAATTATTAAAATACTATTTATACTAATAGGAATAGATTTAATACCTCTTTTAGTTCTTCTTTTAAATAATTAATTAAAAGGATTATAATCTTTAAATAGTAATATATAAATTAATAATAAAATCTAATAAACCCTAAAAAGATTTAAATATTATAGATACTATATAATAGTAGCTACTTCTTTATAGTTTTAATATACTCTCTTTCTATTTTAATACCTCTAGGACTTATAATATACCCTAAAAAGAATATAAATATAATTCTAAAGTTATACTTCTCTATATTAAGATATAGCTTTTATTATATTAGTTTTTCTAGTATATTATATATATACTACTTATATTTTATTTCTTTATTACTAAAGATTAGAATATTATTTAAATAAATAATATAAATTATATTTATTAAACCTATAAGGGCTTAGTTAATATATAATTAAAATATAGTTAATATATTAGTTAAACTAAAAAGCATAATAAAATACTTAAAATAGCTATAGTATATTTAAAAGGCTATTTTCTACTTATTACTTATATAAATACAAAGCTAATAGTATATATCTTTTAAGTTTAACTTAGTATATACTTTTATATCTTTTAACTTATTTAAAATCTTCTTAATAAATAGTAATATAATATAATCCTTATATATTATCTAATTAAGTATATAGTAGTTAATATAAAGATATAACTTATTATTCTTCTTTAGTATAAAGAGAATTAATATACTAATTAGGTTAATTAAGTAGTAAATCTACTTCTTTCTCTTTATATCCTTAAGGTAAAGATATAGTATTTCTAATTCTATTAATAAGAAAGGGTATAAAGGCCCCTAAGGTGGTATAAACCCCTCTTTTAGCTTAATTTTATACTTAATATTTAAATATAGTAGTAGGAGGTTATTATAGGTCCCTAGTAATACCTCCTTTAGGTTATAATAGGCCTCTAATAATTACTTAGGTATAATATCCTTAGTACTCTTTTAGCTATTTAATATTACTAAGCTAAAAGTATATAAAACTACTATTATTACTATTATAATTCTATAGTACTATAGCTCCTTAACTAATATACTAATATTAAGATGCTTTTTATATAAAAAGAATCTCTACTATTTAGTACTTTAATTAATTACTAGGTTTATTACTATTAGTTATAGTACCTTAAGAATTACTTTATTCTTTTTTATATTACTAACTATAAAGTAATAATACTACTTCTTTATTAGTCTATTACTATTCTTAATTTCTATCTATATCTTATATTACCTTACTATACCTATAGGCATCTTAGTAGCTATTATTAGTTACAGCCTAAGGTTAAAAGAGATATATAACCTTAAAGTAGTAATAATACTATATAATAGAATATTATAATTAAATCTAAAGTTAATAAAATAATATAAATATATCTACTAATTATTTAATTAAACTTATAAGGATACCTATAAATATAGTAGTATAAATTTTATATTTTCTTAGCTTTATTACTAACCTAAAGGCTAGCTATTTATATTTAAAATATAATTAATATTAGTTTTATTAGGGTAATAAATTATAATATAGCTCTTCTCCTTATAGTATTAGTATATTATATTAAAATAGTTAGTTATATAGTATCCCTTTTAACTATAGGTATAGTATTATAATTATATACTGTTTTTATTATAGGGTTTATTTATTATAATAGAAGTTACTAAGGCTAAAGAGGCCTTCTATTCTAGATATTTAAGTATATAATAGCCCTATTAGTTATATTAATAATAGATACTAGTAAAAGGGTATAATATCCCTATAGCAGTCCTATTAGGTTCTTAAAGTAATTAAAAAGGAATAAAGCCTTCTTAAAGCTTCTTTATTTACTTTACTATAATAATTAATTAATAATAAATAGTAGAAAATAATACTTATAAGCTAATAATAATATATAAGTTAGATTAAAGCTTATAAAATATAATAGTTACTTAAAGGGCCTTTAATTAGCCCCCTAAGAGTTCTATCTTAATATTCTTATAATACCTTATAAAGTTAATTATCTATTTATAATAGCCTTAAGTAATATAAACTAGTTATATTAATATAGTAATTACTTAAGTCTTTAGATTTAATAATTAGTTATAAAGAAATTCCTTAAATTCTTATTATAGAACAGCCTTAAGTATATAAGTTCTTTTATTATTATTTACTATTAGGTATTATAACTAGCTAATCTTTAGTATACTTTCTAAGTAGTATATTATATATATTATCTTATTATTATTACTATAGAAATATTAAGACTATATCTAAAAATAATATTAATAGTTAAATAGAAAACTCTTTAGGGCTTAATAACTCTCTTTTTAGTATTTTAGTATTAATAGAAAGAGAGACTTAAATAAAAAGAGTATAATAGTAGAGTATATTAAATTAAAAGATAGAAGAACTATTAGGGTTGTTTTAATCTTATTATACTATAACTATTTCAGTCTAATATATTTTATTTATAGATAAAAGGCTATCTCCTTCTATAGGATTACCTTATTAATTTATTATTCTTTCTCCTTTAAGATTATTAAGGACTTAGAATTAGCCTTAAGGATAGTTACTTCTAATATACTCTTATTATTCTTTTAAGTCATAGAGAAGGGCTCTAATGTTTATATACTGGTTTGAGTTAGTAACTCCTATAACTACTAAGCTGTAGCTATAGTAGTATATAAATATAAAAAAGCTATTACTATTTCTAATAATTTATCTCTCTAAAGAGGCTTATATAAAGAGTTTAAAATATTAAGAAGGGGTATTATAGATAGGATAAAAGGAAATAGTAAGATAATAGTATAATATAGTAGGTCTAACTAAGTAGTAGTATTAATAGTAGATTAAATTCTATCTTCTTTCTTTTTTTCTTTTTATAGGAACTTTACTCTTTTTATATTATATTATCCTTAGAGCTTAAACCTATATTATATATATATACTAAGGGTGTAATGCTACTAATATACTGCTACTATTTTAACCCCTAGTACTAGTAGGAGCTCTACCTTAGTTCTCTAATAAAAATTATTTAAATCTTTTAAGTTTTAAATATTTAAGAATACCTAGCTAAATATTACTTTAATAAAAGTAGAAATATAAGAAATCTATATACTAAAAGGCTATAGTTTAATCTTAAAGAGCAGATAATTCTAAGGTAACTTACTTATAAATATCTAGCTTAAGAAGTTAAAAGTAACTTAGAAATAAATAAAGACTTTAAAGGACTTATTAAATATTTATAGAATATTAAGTTTATAATATAGGTATAAAAAGATACTATATTAGTAAGGAAGATACTTAAAAAGTAGGTTTTAAGTAATAATAATCTCTTACTATTTAAAGGAAAGCTAATAATACCTAGTAAGAAATCTATATTATAGGAAATTCTCTATTAATACTATAATGATTTACTTATAGATTACTTTAAAATAGATTAAATATTAAAACTTATTTAAAGAAAATTCTATTAAAAGGGAATAGATAGAGATATAAAGACCTATATTTATAAGTACCTTATATATTAGTATACTATAGTTAAAAGATATTAGCCTTATAGTAAGTTTAAATTATTATTAATTCTATATTAACCTTAGAAATAGATTAGTATAAACTTTATTATAGGTTTACCTTTTATAAGGATAAAGTCCTAAGAGATAGATATTATTCTAGTAATTATAAATTAATTTATTAAGTATTATAGATTCTTACTTATAAAATAAAATCTAAATACTATTAAGTTAATTTAAATTATTTATAAAGAAATAAATCTAAAGTTTAGGTTTTTAAAAGGTATAATATCTAATTAAGAAAGTCTTTTTATATTAGAATTTTAATTTAACTTATATTACTATATAAATATTAAATAGAGGCTTTTAATAGTATTTTATCTTTAAATTAATAGCTAAATAAAGAGGATAAATTAGATATTTAAATAGTATCTTAAAAGCTTTTATTTAGAATAAAAGAAGTAAGATTATTAATTATATCTCTTATATACTATTAAAATAGCATATAATTAAATATAAAATATTATAATTAGGATATCTCTATTTAAAGCTCTTTATAGATATAATATAAAGTTTAAATATAGTATTAAGACTAATACTATAATAAAAAGGGTACTAAGTATTATTAAAAGAGTTTAAAAGCTAAAGGTACTATATAATAAGCTTATAAAGTACTAATTCTAAGTTACTTCTACTTAAAAGAAGTATTATAATATAAAGTATAAAGAGATAAAATTAAATTAAAGAAGCCTTATTATCTTATTAATATAGAATTTATATCTTAAAGAGGATAATATAAAGCTTTAACTTAAGTTTATTAGGCCTTTTAAAGTTATTATAAGAATTAGATTATAAATGTATTAGCTAGTACTTCCTACTAAATATAGATAGCTTTATAATATATTCCTTATATTCTTACTAAAGCTTTAAAGCTAGAGAGAGAATAATTAAGATATCCTATTAATTTCTAATCTTATAAATAAAAAAGAAAAATAAAAAGTTAAAAAGATATATAATTACTAGTAATTTAATAGTAAGTTATATTACTTAATAAAATAGAAAGAATAGCCTTTTAAGTATAACTAATAGATTTCTAGATTAGATATAACTAATACTAAAGGGTTAATTAAATAATTTAAGAAAGCTTAATTAAAGAAAATAAACCTTAAAGAATAATCTTAAAATGATATTAAGATAATATTAAAAAGGAAATATAGTAAGCTAAAGAAAAATATAAAGTAAATTTTATAATTTATAATTTTAAACTATCTCCTTATTATTAAATAAAGAAAATTCACTTTAAGAATTATTAATATTAATAGTTATACTTTTATAAAATATATTTTATAGATAGAATAAATTAATTTAATACCTAAAATATAGTAAATATCTACTAATTTACACCTAATATAATTATCTTATCTTTAAATCTATATTTAAAGGAAAAGAAGTTATTAAGAAAGTTATAAAAACTAATTTAACTTTAAAAAGTTTTTAATTACCTAAAAAATAATTATTATTCTAGTTAGTATCCTACTTTATATTAGTTTTATTACTCTTACTAATTAAGAAGTAATTACTACTTTTAATTTAAGTCTCTTTTAAAAGCCTATTAAAATAATATTAGAAGGGAATTAGAATAATTCTTTACTACTAAAGAAATCCTAATCCTTTAAATAATAATTAATTTTATATAGAATTTTAGTAATTTAAATTTAAAATATTACTTTAGTATTAGCCTATAAAAAGTAAATAGAATCTTTAGAAAGTAAATAAAGCTTTTATTAAATAGTTAGTAAATTAGTTTTAAATACTAAGATAAAGAATATTTATTACTTTATTACTTATTAGTTTATAGTAAGTAGTAATAAAAGTTATATAAATATCTTTTTAGGAAATAAATATTAATAAATTACTACTAAAAAGGCATTTAAAAGCTATTTATACCTTATAATTCTTTTTCTTATTAGTTATATTATAGTAAGAATAGTACTACTTCTTAATATTCTTAAGGTTAAGAATAAGATTATAAAGATATTCTATAATAGCTATTTAATTTTCCTTTAAAATAATATTAATTTAGTTTCTTTCTAATATCTTATTATTAAGACTAAAAAGATAGAAGTATTAAATTTACTATATAATAAAAGAATTCTTTATTATATTAATAGCCTAATATTAATCCTTCTTCTTAGTATCTATTTTTAAAATAATCTTAATTTAAATTTTAATTACTATAAAAATTACTATTTAACTAACTATATAAAAGAAGTCTTTAAAGTTCTTAAGAATACTAATAGTTAGTTATTAAATTAATATTAAATTATAAGGGAAATACTAGGAAATATATATCTATTTATAAGACTTATTATTAATAATATAAAGGAAATAATAGATAGTAATACTAAGCTAGAAGTAATATTTAAATAAAGTACAGCTAATTATCTAGGGAATTTTATTAATTTAATATTAAAAGTAAAGGATATAGAGGGTATTTAAATACTTAAAATAAAAGCCTTTAGGTATAATTATCTTCTTAGGCTTATACTTTATTATTTTAATATATTTTTACTTAGGAGGTATAATTAATTTAATATTAATTTAAAATAGAATAATTAATAATTCTAATAAGTACCTTAAGATAAGGTAAATTTATATATAATATAAAGAAGAAAAGAAAAAAAAAAGTTTAAAATTTAAAGAGGAAAAAATTTATTTATACCTTTAAGGCAGTAAAATTAGGTAAAATATATATTTATAGGCTTACTAAGGGATTAATTAAGGATTAAATAAAGAGTAACTTAGTAAAGTAAAGAGAATAGTATTATTCTATTTTGATTTGAGAGTAAATTATAATAGTAATACTAATAATAAGGTGCTAATTTAAAAGGTATAGGATTAGGATTACTTTGTAGACTTAAATTAAGATTTATATAAATAAAAGAATAATTATTATATAGTAAAAAGCTTTAATCCTTATAGTTTAATAACTTAGCTTTAGCTAAGTAATTATAGAATAGCCTTAAACTTACTAGTAATTAGCTATTAATTAAGGGAATAAGCCTTTAAGATAACTTTAAATCTATAAAATTTAATCTTATGTCTTTATAGGGAATAGAGATTAATTACTAGCTATTATTATACCTACTTGACCTATATAACCTTATTATATTAGGTAAGAAAAAATACTCTTTTATATTTTAGTATTATTCTTATAAAGGCGGTAAAAAAAGGTATTATATAGAATACTTTTTTAAGTAGTATATAGAGTACTTAAGTAGGTTTCTTTGTTAGTCTTATTCACTAAGGGGAATGTTCTTTACTGGGGTAAATATTATTTACCTAATAAAATTAACAGTCCTATTTAATAAAATTTAAATATTAAGAAAAAAAATTAAAAAAATTAATTGTTTATTTAATGTAATATAAAAAATTCACTGAAAAATGTATAAAAATTCACTAAAAAGTTTTCATTCACTGGAGCCAAAAAATGTCTAGAGCAAGAATCGAACTTGCGTCACCTCGGATAGTATTCTAAATAGTGTACTCATATTACATGAGTTTAACACTATTTAAGATTCCACAACGAGGCATACTAACCACTATACTATCTAGACTTGTTGGAAGAGAGCAGCCGTATCTTTTGCTATCGCCCTAGGTGTGTAAGCATAGCTGTATTGCCGAAAAGGGAAACAAAGCACAGGCCTCAACACTGAGAAACGCCTCTTATTGGATGCTTAGGATGGGTTGTGCATGATTCACAACAAAGAGAGCAGATGTTATGCTCACTCTCCGACCGGTTTGATCATCTGTATCTTTGTTGAGATGTACCACATGGGAATGCCGCTGCTGCAAGCGTTTGCTGGTCAGTGAAAGGTTTGATATCTTCTCAGAAGCTACGTCTTTTGGCGGCAGCAGACAGCTATCAATGGTTTTCCCTTTCGTTGGTCAAAAGAGTATCCTGGATTGTGTTAATCTTGCACAATGTAGCGATCGATTTGTATCTGGCTGCCAAGCTCTTATATCTCCTCACATTGACATCCAGAGTCCTGAACTCGACGAACACCTACCCCTAGTTCCAGTGGTTCACAACTATTGGCCTTATAGCAATCAATACGGAACATAGCAGTGTCCGACGTGGTGTGATCATCCGTGGTTTCCAAGATCTGCCTTGATAAGCCCGGTACTGAGGGACTGACGTTGGAGTTGATGCATAGACACTGACCGGCGGCCCCTTACAACATCTATATCTACGAAATGGAGTACATTCAAGTTCTATCTTACAACATAGATATGTAAGTTCTTGAAGCAAGCAATCGAAGGATCGGCGGAGAGCCCCTACGTCATGCTGTAAGGCAAAGGAAACGAGATGACCTTTACAGGCCTGGCAGCCAGTTCTTGCTTTACAACGGGTGACAATGTTCTAGCCCAGCATGATTTACAGTGAAACGGGAAATGGACAGGAAGTGAAATCGACGTATTGCTCCAGTTGAGAAGAGCTGATGGATACGTACGGAGTACTCTGTACGGGTTGTCTGAGAACATCTGCTGTGCATGCACGTCACTGAGCAAAAGGCGGAAGAAAATCAGTACGTGCATCGCCACTATCGTGGGGTCGCGTCCAGTTCGGGTAATCTTAGATAGTTTTGACATTTCTAGCTGGTAATATCAGCAGGAGGCTCTCAAGCCAAGTTTCAAGCATGTTGTAGGTAGCCCTGTAAGCATGTAGTAGGTGGCCCTGTGCATGAACAAAAGGTCTGGGAGGCCAATGCATGGCGCTTGTGGAATACATCAGACGATCTGTCCAGGCACAGGACAGGCATATTGAAGACAAAACGCTGATCATTTACCGCTTCTTTTTACAAACTGCTCTACAACTGTACTCCAGACGAGAGGGGAACAGGCCCTCTTGAGAACATCTGTAAACCCAAGCAAGACCATTCACACTTGTCCAAAGGCAAAAAACTCCATAACCCATGCATTGGCAAGAAAACGTCATTTCAGCGCGAGATATTACCCTTCTACGCCTCTAGTCTGGCACCGCAGCACCTTTGCGCTTTTACTGGTCCTTTGACCGGAGCTTCTTGAGCCTCGTAGCGCCCTCAAAGAGACCCCTGTCCACGGCGGCAGCAACCGTCAGCGTGCCACCGAGGACGGCGCATAGGCCGGTGAGGAAGCCGGCGAACGTCTTGGCACGCTCTTCCCTGTTGATGACCTTCATCGGCGAGATATCGTAGGAGAAGAAAACACCAGGAATACCGCCGGGGGAGTGGTGGCGTTCCTGGTGTCCCTCGGCAGCATCGTCACCGCCACGGAGACTGCGCTTGTGGCTGGTCACGGAGTACTGGTGAGTCTCCATGCTTCCATCGGTGTTTTGGCCGTAGGAGCCCAGGTCAGTGTTGCTGTCGGGCGCCCTGTACTTCTTCTCCCAGCCAAGGGGCAGGTATGAAGTCGGCACGATCTTGACAAAGTACATAAAGTTATAGTTGGGGTCGTCCGTCTCCTGGTGGGTGCCGTCGAGCGGGTTGATGTGGTGGTTGGTCCAGCCTAGGGCGGCCTTGTTTCCGAGCTTCTTGTGAATTTCATCAGGCAGCTGAGGACCGAAGCGCAGGTGGTGGATGATGTGCGTGAACGAGTGCGTGTTGGGGTTGGGAGCCTCCCAATAGTTCTTGAGATCGTGGACGTGCATGTTGCCGTTGCTGAAGGAGCGGCCAGGGGCAAGGTGGAAGTTTCCAACCACCTTGTTGACACGAAGACCGCCCTCAATGCGGCATCCCTCTTGGCGCTGCTCGTCCAGGCGCTCGGCGTAATGTTCACGCAGACACTGCTCCACACCTTCACCCTTGCCGAAAGCCCACGAAGCCTGCGCATATGCCTCTCGTACCTCCGCACAAGTGTTGCAGCAGCCGGGCTTCTGGGCATTCGGCGGGGACGGGGCGCCGTAGCAAGGACCGCAGTAGTTGGGGTCCAGATGGGCGGCCTTCTCGTCGTCGGCGTGCAGGGAGAGCTCTCGGGAGTCAATCTCGGCGCCGCCCTCCGACTGAGGCCGGAGCCTGACCTTACGCACACCGTGCTGCACGCCGTGTTGTTGTTCGCCCGACACATCCATCACATCGAGGGTGAGCAGTTCGCACGGTATCTTGGGGAAGGTGATGTTGAGATGGATCTCCATACGTTCGCCTGTGCACCGTATTAGACACCGCGTATAGTAGATACGGTCCAGAAGTGAGCATACCTCGCCCCTTGTCCACAATCAGCTCCGGATGAATCTCTATCCTCCTGTAGTCGCGCCATTCCCCTAGGGCCAGGTAGAGCACGACAATGAGCGAAACAATGGTGACAATACCGCCGGATGTCGTCCTGATGCGCGCATCCTCCACTGTCTTTGTAAAGGCGTCGAGCCTCGTGAACCTCGACTTGGGAGGCATTGTGCTTGGCCACGGCCTCGGTCTCCTCGCTTCAAGTCAGGGATCCTGCGTGATTTGAAGCTGAGAAAACAGAGGCGACAATGAGTAGACGAGCACAAATTCAGTTCAGTCCGGTACCAGAACTGTTGGGCCGTCAATTGGGTCGTGAGGTCGCAAATGAACGCGTGGCCAAGTCGCTCAAGAAATAAGAAGTCCTGAGAGCTTCTTAGCGATGGACCCTGGCGCTATCTTTAGACGGGCGAGCGCATGGAGCTCCACGAGTTAAGGCCACATTCACCTTTTCCCCACCACGTGCTGACAACGGAGCTACGGTGCCCTTTTGTCACTAGCACAGGCTGTGCATCACTTTTGGTTAAAGAGTGTATTGTTATGTAAGCTACGGGCAGGGGCAGTTCTTGACCAATGGGGATACCGCGAGGAAAAACCCAAACATCCAGCTCGTCGAACTCGATCATGATGATTCGGCCCAATTCCTAGCTAAATATACCTCGTTTGGGAAAAAAGGTGTCGTGGTATTTGGTGAGGGGGGGGGGTGCCAAAAAAACGAGAACCGAACAAAGCTTGGGCAGGTTCCATTTGACAGGAATGCGGCTGTAGGGAGCATTGTCGTAGCCAATGGCCAAAGTGGCAACATCGGCGAAATTGGCGATGAAGACGACAAGCTCAACGTGACCAAGTTTGTCGAATTAGACCGCCTGCTTGTCCTGGATGACGACTTTGGCCGGATCGTATGCTTCCGGCTCGCCAACGGTTCGGCGTTCGTCTTTGACGAACGCGAAACCGTTGACGGCCTTCAGCACGACCGGGTCCACGACGTACTGCATCATCTCGGCATGCTCGTGAACTTGGGTGGCCGATAGATGCGGGTTGTCTAGCGCGATGCCAGCAAACATCCGAAGCTTGGATCGGCACCAGCCGTGCCAGTTCCAAAACACCCAAGCCTCATCGATTGCGACTTCACAGTACGATCCTTTCTTCTTCTTACCGGCCATGGTGACGGGGGCCGAAAAGAACTTAGCCTTACGGTTATTGAGACGAGCCACAACAAGTTGCAACTTGCTCTTGCGTTTAAGGCTTGGTACCGTTCCAATGATCACTCCGTCCTCTTGCAGGTTCTTGCTGAAGAAGCGTCCCTTCTTCAGAGTAGGGCGGAGAACAATAGTGAGCTCTCGGTTCAGCATCATCACCTGGCTTTACCAAAACCAGGTACAAGATTGGAGTCGAAGTCGGCGGCTCAGGGGTGGGCTCAGGAATGGGGTGATTCGACACCATGCTCGCAGGTGCATCATCGAGGTTTCCGTGAAGGTCCGTGGCTGTTCAGCCTCTTCCTTGACGGTGACTGGATTCATCTCTATGTCGTTCAGCGGCGAGCCAGGTACTCCTGCCCATGGATTGTCGGCACCACTACCATCGTCATCGATTGTCTGGGAATGATGGTTCTTCTTCATGAACGGGGACTGGCAACGCGATGACGCCGGTCTAGCAAATTCCATAACAACTGAAGCCCGTTGGTGTCGAAAGAAGTAGGCCTTCAGCTTCTTGGGCCATTCGCCAAGATCCATGCGGAAAAGCGCCACAGCGTCGATGTAGTAGATGTTCTCGTTGGCTACCGATAAGTCGAATTGGCGCTGGATATTGGCATAGAGCAGTGTACGGATGATTACTTCATCAGACCAGATTCGAATCTCTTATGATTCGAGCAGCAATGACATTTCGGTGAGATGTCCAGCCAGTCCGGGATCAAACGAAGGGCTACATTGACCCGGTCCTTCAGCGCTTGGGCGAAAAAGCTTTGTTACCCAGTTCGTTCGCCAACCTCGAAGCGGCGTCAGCCTCCGTGATGATACGGGCCTTCGGGCGACCTCGCGCCTCGCGGCGTCTTGGCGGCATTGTAACGAAGGAGGGGGATTTCGATGCTCAAAGTTGGAAAACCCCCCTTTCTGCGATGAAGTTGCAAGTTTATATAGCAATAAGGTGAAAGAATGATGAGTGAAATCTAGTGATGATGGGGTGAGGAGGTTTTGAGTGAGGAAGGGTAGAAAGCGAGGCAAAGAGAAGGCTTCTTCGTCACATTGCGTTTCGCTGCTAGATTCCTTTTTGCTTCAGATCTGACGGACTAGACAGTCTACCTCGTCACGATTCACATCACAGTCATCTGTTCGTGAGGAACACGCTCCCAACGTAATATCTTGACGAGATCCCATATTCTATCGTGTCTTGCCCGTCTTTCCCGTCCGTTACTACTTTAATCAGGTCAACTCACATGCCCCTTCGGTCGTTTGGCGGCCAGCAACGTAGGAGTCGGTGGGTACATGGAACTTTGGGTGCCTATCTGTCCATATACACCCGCATCTAGTACATTGTACTTGAATACTTGGAGGATCGTAACTTAGTGGTTCACGAAGGTCGACTCGTCCTACAGTTCTGAATACTGCTGTTGAAATGTTGCTCCAATTTTGCTTGGAGCTGCTTTCCCATGCAATGAGGCTCATGATAGAATGTTGCCCTTCGGCTTCGAGCTGAATTTCTGGATCTTCTGCTTGGAGAAGCGCACCAAATCCAAGCTTGTGCTTATTCTCGTATTGGGACTCGTTGAGGCAGGATTGGATCAAGGGGGTCGCCACATTCAAGCTATGTTCATCCTCATTGTCGGCATCATCACCCGACCAAAACTGTCGCGTTTGGCCCATAAAGAATCTGAATACAAGACAATAGAACATTTCAGTAATATTCAACCGGAATTGGTCGTCGTCCAGATTCGTCTTGTAAAGGTCTGGAGGTAGGAGGGGTGTGACTGTTTGTTTAGGCAGTGGGATAACCGGGCTTGTGACGTATTATCGTTCCCCTTAAACCATACCTACGTCTGTAGAGGTACCTAAGCTGTAGCTTCTGGATAACATGTTGTGATGAACGGATGCTCCCTTCCTTTTCTCTCTTCTATTCCCCTGTTCCAGTTGCAGTAGGTTGAGTCAGCGTCTCTTGAACCATGGCACCAGATCTACTCGGATATCAGGGCTATGCCAATGAATCTCCAGGCTCAGGTGACGGAGTACTTGTTGTCGGGCGATATATGTAATCAAATTACAGGAACAGGGAGGAAAGGACATTCAATGAAGGAGAAAGGAAGGAGAAGAAGAGAAAGAAAAAGAAGGAAGATGAAGAATAAGAAGGAAGGATAGAGGAAAGAAAGTAAATAAGGTATTCAGCAGGAGAAGGGTAAGATAGAGATGATTAAGAAACAAGGAATTTTTCAATTTGAAAACCACGGAAGCTTGCCACATGACATTTAAGAGACATCTCATCAATAGCACTATGTGATCGAATGGTATGTAGAGGCGTCATCCGCGACAATTAGACTACAGCCACCTGGCTACCTTTTCTTCCCTCAAGTTCTTCGTTGCAACGACATTGACAGGGACACGTGCAAGACACAACGGCCTTAGCAGCCTGCTATATGCCAGTTTAGAGTGTGACACCATTGATAATTGGTGTTTTTGTCGACTTTCTACGAACATCATGTGAGCTGCCTTCCCCTGATGCCATGCGTATCTCGCAGGTGTCGCTGGAGATTGTCTTGACTGGTGAACGACTCTACACATTGGTGACATCCCCAGGATACCAGACCCCTACCGTGCTTATCTCGCAAGTGTCGTTTGAGATTGTCTTTCCTTTTGAAGGTTTCTCCGCACCTCTCGCAACAAGCTTCCTCCGAAGGTATGTTTTGTTCCTTGGCGTATTCCTTGTGCGCGTTATGATAGTGTCTGTCAAGATCACGCTTTGCGGCCTTTCGTGTCGGGCAAGCCGGGTAGAAGTGACAAAAGAATGGCTTATAGTGTGTGTCTTCATGCTTCCTGAGATGAACTCTATGTTAGTCAACCCAGGACTTTCATCACTCTTAGGCAGCATGGGCAGTAACACACTTTAGTTCTGAGCGGGTATCAAACCAACGTTGACAGTTAGAGTAACTGCAAAGGACACCGTGCGAGGTCCCAGCATAGTCTGTGAATGCATCCGGACTATGCAATCCTTTTTGATGGTATTCAACACTGACATCAGCTGGGCCGGACATTGGCACTAGTGTCTCGACAGGCATCATTTGGGGCTCTTGGAAGGGGTATGTCGTATGGTCCATCGAGCGCCACATCTGGTGTTCCATCTGTGCACTTGCATCAGGCAAGGCGACTGAGCCTCCTACTAAACCCGAAGACTTCGACTGTGGATCGGGTTCTGAATCGGAGAATGGGAACAAATTCACTCCGGCATAAGTCGCAACCTCCGGCTCGTTGCCACCCCCCATCAATGCAACCACGACAGCATCGCCCTGGCTAGGGTCGATTATCTGTCGGTGATAGCTAGCAATTGGGGTATTGAACGGACTTGAATCCTGGAACTCAATTCCCTCGGGACCATCTCCGGCTTCCGAACCCAAGTTATTCTGGTGTGGCACCTTGACCCTCACCGCGGAGGCAGCGTCGGCTAGACCCTCATGTGTCTTCTTGTCATCGTTGGAAATTGACATGCCCAAGGGGTCCCAGGAATCGGCTTCCTTTACGGGTCCTGGCCGCGGCTCAGGCTCTTTAGGTGGCTCCTCGATCGCGGACTCCGGCTCGGGGATGGGTTCTGGTTCGGCGGCCTTGCCCTTTTTCTTCTTGTCCTTCTTGCTGCTGCCCCAACCAAACCAGTCATTCTCTTCAGCTTTCTCCTCTTTAACTGTTTCAGGTTCAGGTTCAGGCTCAGGCTCAGGCTCAGGTTCCGGAGGAGGATCGGGTTCGGCCTTCTTCCCCTTCTTCTTGTTCTTCGAGGTTGTGGTACCCCAACCGAGGTCGAATTCGTCGGCCTTCTCCTCCGACTTCTCTTCGACGACCGGGGGCTTGACAACTTCTTCGATGGCGCCCTTCTTCTTCTTCTTGTCCTTCTTGGACACGGGCGCCCACCAGTCGTCGTCTGCCTTCTTCTCCGGTTCCGGCTCCGTCTCGGGGTCAGGTTCGGGTTTTGGGTCGAGGATGTCATTTTTGCCCTCCTTCTTCTTGTCAATCTGCTCGGTGTCACAAACACCCCAGACATCATCGTGCGCCCTTCTTTCGGGCTCAAGTTCCTGTTCAGGCTCCTCTACATGTTCGCGTCCGATAGATATGCCCTTCTTTCTCTGCTCGCTACAGACGGAACAGAACCAGATGCCAAGAGGCGCGCTTTCGAGACCTTCGCAAGACCAGTGGAACAACTTATAGGCGCAGTCGTCGTTATCGCAAGCGACCATGTTGCCGACTTGAATATTTTGACATGTGCAATACAGACGTTCGGGGTCTTCGATGCTCTTGTTGCCAGGCAATGGCTCATGAACCTTGACCTCGCCTCCACCTGTGAAGTTGGCACCATTGTCACTAAATGCCACACCCTCAGAGTATTCTGAACTGCCGCTAATACTGTTGTCATCACTACTTGTCCGATCGTCGTCTGACTCAATGCCAGGGAGCGAAAATAAGGATAATTGTCTCTGATGTCGACCAACGTGGTGTTGATACTTTTTAATCGTACCCAGTGAATTAGGACAGAGCGGACAGGGGATCCCACTCTTGGTATCAAGAGGCTGCGCTGTCAGTCTTATGAGTGCATCCCACTCTGCTCCAAGGGTAGCATGTGCATGGACTTTTATCATGTGGTCTTTGCATTTGCTTGTGGAAGAGAATGTCGCGTCGCACGCGAAGAGACATCGGTAGAGCTTCCAATGTTTCTCCTTGGTGTGGTTTAACCAGTGGTACCTCCTGACGTATTGCTCATCAGCAGTCTCGCAATCTGGCTCTAGACAAACATAAGGTCGGAGATCGCCGTAGACATGTTTCCTGTAAAAACGGCGTCAGATCCTGTGGAAGATTGCCCAAGTAATTTACTCACTTCCACGTAGATCGATCGCTTGCGACGATGAGCATGTAGCAAAATGGACACTGAAATGGGCCGCCATCGAGAGCCTCTTTCGGTAGTCGCGGCACACGAAGCGTGCCCTCCCCTGAGATGGACGTGGCATATGATGTTTGCGAAGCACAGGTGTCAGAAGCAGTGTCATCCAAGTTCGTGAGATTTCCTGCCATAGATTGGTCCTTTAGATGGCTGGGAATTGATGAGGCGATCGTCTGTGGTGCTTTGGATCCTGTTTCATCGTGTTCCAGGCCATACGCGAGTTTCCCATGATGGTTTTGACGATAATGGAAATACCCCCGTCTTCTCGATATCGCTTTCCCGAGCCGCTCTGCAAGATAATCATCGATACCTTCACACTTGGAACGCACATGAGCTATGTCGTAAGTCTCGTAAGCCCCCGTATCCAGAGCAAGTCGGTCGTGCGGTGCTGGGTCCCTAATCGCAACACTGAGTCGAAGGAGGCAATAGACCACGTCTTGTAAATCGAGGGAAATCTGTTCGATCTCTGTCCTAGGGAATGATTCAAGTCCAGAAGAGAGCAATAAGTCCATCTCGTCGCTAGCCTGGTCCCAAGGAGTCTTATTTCCATCTAGGATTGCAGTCGCATCCTCGAGTAGTCCGGCAAGTTCCTGGAGCAACAGTGCTACCTGCTCTTTAACTTGGGACGCATCTCGGAGTCGGTAGTCAAGGGACATCATCCCCGACCTGTGCGCTCCCATGTTCCCCGACCAGACCTTGAATCGACTGTACTGGTCACCAATCCTCATCAAGGATTGCTCTAAAATTTTGTCGCTTTTTGCTTGTCTGGACTGTATGGCGTGCCAGAGTTTGAGACACGGCGCGACATAGTCAGAAATCCTATCAGTCATCTCGAATACGCGCGAGGCTGGCTAAGTCAATTATACGGAGGTGAAAATGCGGCGCGTTGGCGAAGTCGTGAAAGACAGAGGAGTGAAACCCCCGCTGGATTGGGCTATTGGCAAGTTAAAACACCTTACATCATGTGGTCATATCTTGAACAAATCAGAGTTCATGTCTGAGTGGTAGCTGCAGGTAAAAGTGCACAATCTCCCCCGCCATCACTTGCAAGGCTGAGGTCGTCTGAGATTTCCATCCCTGCCACTGTTCAACTTGACCCACGCAAGTCCTGGCGGCAAACTTGGCTCTCCGCTTCCCAACGTTCACCATGTCGGGATTTGAAATCGCAGGGGTGGTCCTTGGATCGATTCCGCTGATTATCTCGACCCTGGAACACTATGGCGACGGCCGATCGAAACTTTTGATGTGGCGCAGATTCGACCGTGAGCGGAGAAGCCTCATCCGTGATCTCGGAACAGAGAGGTTCAGACTCAAGACTGTGTGCGAGAAGCTCCTTCTTGGACGTGTCCCCCATTCGAAAGTTGATTCTATGATCGAGAATCCATTTGGAGATCTGTGGAGCGAGAAACAGATACAAGAGACGATCCGATCCAGATTGTGGGACCGCGTCAAGATATTCAGAGAGACCATCGAAGCTGTACACCAAGCGATTGAGGAATTACAAAGACGAGCCGATACGCTCACAGAACATAACGTCTCCGAGCTACAGAAACTCCTCTTCACGTTCAATCGGGCAAACTATAGCGATCTTCTGTCGACAATACGTGATGGCGTTTCCAAACTCGAAAACTTGATAGACCGAAATATCGAGCTTGAGCCTGAGCGAAAGATTCAGTCTCAAGGCAAACTCTGCAACATCCTTCGCTCTTTGTCAAAAAGCTTGTTTTGGGCCTTGCGATCTAGCCTGTCCTGTACTTGCAAACACCACGTGAGCCTCCGGCTTGAAAGTCGATCCGTGATAGTAACCCCGTTGGAAGAAGATGATGAAATCATGAGAGACATACTATTCCGAGTTGCTCTTTCCTACGAAGATCACAGGTTGAACAAGAGCACAGAATCGAGTCGAATATGTGTGTGGGAGGAGCTGCAGGCTCAGTCAATACCGCGACCGAAGCTGCAGTCATTGTCGACGAAGGCAACTCTATTATCTAAGCAGTCTTATAAAGGCAAGCAACGTGTCCAGAAAAGTTTGAGATTCGCTGCAGCTCAAGCAAGCAGTTCAACGACAACAACATTGGTTGAGACAGAGCTCAGGATCAACACAGCTAGCACAATTCCCAGGCTGACAACTGGTATGACGAGCATTGTGTCAGCAAACTCGGGGACATCCATCAACCTCTGTGAAAGCTTGGGCAAGGATCAAAGCCAGCCTACCGGGCAATGGCCCGGGACCATCATTGACCAGCGATCACATATACGGAGATATGCTGTGTCTCCGCTTCCGACCTCAGCAGGCCAAGATACAGGCGACTGGTCTATCACTTCGCTGAAAGATATTTTGGAAGATAGACACTGTTCACAGTTTCTTTCCTATCGTGCTCGCCTCAAACTTGCGGTGGTTATTTCTTCTAGCGTCCTCCAACTTTACGATACGCCCTGGTTTCCCGACAACCTAAGCAGCAACAGTATCTGTTTTCTCAAAAAGTGCGACGGTACGGATTTCGATCAACCTTTCATCATGAAGAGATTTCCGCAAACAAACTCGATTCGAGTCAACCACTACGATGGCCACTTCAGAGGTAACACGACGCTTCTATCGTTGGGTGTGATTCTGATAGAGCTTCACAAGGGCGAAAGCATCAACTCTTTTCGTAAACCCGAGGAAGCGTCGTTGCCTTACGCTCAGCACACCATTGACTACCTCACCGCCGGAAGGGAGATGCGAGAGGTCTACAGAGATAGCTCCAATTATGGGACTGCGGTTATGCGCTGCGTTGAAGGCGACTTGCACAACCACTGCACCGGTTTTGATGATAAGGACTTTTGTCACGATGTGTACGCGAGTATCATCACACTACTGGAAAAGGATCTGCAAAACGCCTCTTGACTTAGAGGCAGATAGTTGCTTGGGCGTGCAGGGCTGGCAAAGCTGGTGTTTCTGAGAGAAGTTTCTGGTACTCTTGTCTTGCAACTGGTTGTCTTTGGAACGCCACTCTTCTGCAGAAAAACAAACAGAGCTGTTTTCAAATAACGATTTCAGTGCTGGTATAATGAGCTATCAAGAATCAAATGCTAGTGTGGCCTTCAAGATAAATCTCAGAGCCTGAAATCTACATTGTAAAAAAAAGAGAAAATCAAAAAGTAGTAGAGGAAAGGAAAAATGTGAGAGGAAGAAAGAGAAAAGGAGAAAAGGAGAAAGAAAAGTAGAAAGAAAGAATAGAAGAAATGAAAAACCAAGAGAGATAAGATGGAAAAAAAAAGAAAGTGATAAGCACGCCGAGATATAGAAAGATCCTAAACGTATGACCAAGCTTGAAGGAAGATGTATATGAGGAATGATACATGATGAGTTGATACATGGAAGTCTAAACCTACATTTCGACACTGATTCGAAAATACTGAATCTGATAGCTATAATATGCAAGCCATTCGTGATCGGACTGATTGTAAATGGCCAAGAAAATCCTGGGTTCTCATATGACTACACTCATACGTGCAACCCAACATTTCCCTCTTATGCCATGCCTCGTGCTGAGTATAAAGATTACAGGTTTATCAAACGCCTACGAATTCTTGAAGGGGCAATTCTAGCTTGCTCCGAAACCCGATTAATTGCATCACCGCACAGCGGGATTTGGAGGACACACGTATATCCACTTCGACGTAGGCTGCTGTAACAACACGATGTGTTGACAGCGAGTTGCACAGGAAGAATCTTGGTTTTGACAATGATTAGTTTTGTCAAGACGTTTATGAAGGAACTGTTGTATTGCTCGAGGAGGGGTTCAAAGATACCTACTGAAAGGGATAATATAACCGCGAAAGACAGAAGCACACTGCAGCGACGTCTCGGCTGTCTCGACTACCTCAATAAGTTGTTTTCGAACAAGTATCGAGGAGCGGTATGAGAATGCATGCACATCGAAAGAATAACCAAAGTCAGAAACAAGGGCTTGTGGGTCAGTCGTGTTACTCAACCGCTTCGGGAAGGTCCTTGTACTCTTCGTATTGGCGCAATTAGATCCGAACACAGCAGGATGTCCAAAGCGACTGTGAGTCACTCACTCATCAAATACTCATAATGATACTGTAAGACTCACCTGCGTCACCATATAAAACACTATCTCAGGTCTTCTTCCCCGCGACAAACCTGTCTCCCCAACCTAAACACAATTGCAATCGATCGAGCCCCACAATGGACGCCGAAATCACCGTCCCAACCGTCCCGGCCATCGCGGAGCCCACCCCGCCGTCAGCCCCCGCCCCCGCCTCGGAGGCAACGACAACGACGGCGGGCCCCGATTCGGACCCCTCCGCCGGCGTCCCCTTCCCCCCGCCCCCGATCCTGACCCTGGACCGCATCACCATCCGGCCCCTGCACATGCGCGACGTCCCCGCCATGGTCGCCAAGGCCGACGACGAGGGCGTCGCCGCCAACATGTCGAACCGCTTCCCCTACCCCTACACCCCCGCCAAGGCCCGCGAGTTCCTGACCATGGTCATCGCCAACGCGGCGCACGACTACGCCATCTGCTTGAAGGAAAAGCCGGAGGACCTCGTCGGCGTGATCGGCATCCGCATCCACGGCGACGTCGAGTGGCGCACGCGCGAGCTGGGCTACTGGGTCGCGCGCGAGGTCTGGGGCCGGGGCATCATGACCGAGGCGACGGTCGGGTTCTGCCGGTGGGCGTTTGACGAGATCCCCGAGATGCGGCGGATCGAGGGCGGGTGCTACGGGCACAACGCCGGCAGTGCGCGGGTCATGGTCAAGGCCGGGTTCACGCCCGAGGGCACGCGGCGCCTGGCCATCGAGAAGAACGGCGTCATGACCGACGCGAAAGTGTTTGGCCTGCTGCGCGAGGAGTGCCCCGGCGTCAAGTCCAAGACGGTGACCGGGACGCACGAGGAGGAGCTGAAGAAGACGAAAGGGGGTGGTTGTTAGGGGAAAGGGGGGTTAGTGTGTTCAGTTCGAACGGCGCTTTATTCGTTTATTATACCATTCACAGCGAGAGAAGAGAGACAAGAGACGAATTTACAAGGAGTGTTTAGTAGCCATTACTGTTACGAATTACTTTAGACAGAAAGGTATAATGCCTAAGACAAAGGCTAGTCGTCATATCAAAAAGGGGGTATCGTCCCAAGAGACTCGATCGATACCCAAGTAACGTCAAGATAGACCCGTTATTCCAAATCCAGAGCCAAAAACAAACGCCTCTCAATCCCCATGTGCTTCATCGCTTCATTCTCTCACCTCTTGCGGCCAAACTTCTTCACAAACGACGCGTCGAAAGGGTCCAGCTCGACCGCCCTCCGCGGCAGGCCGCGCTTCTCGGGCGTCACGTTGGCCGCCGTGATGTTGCCGCAGTCGGGCCGCTTGAGCTGGCTGCCGAAGGTGTCGGCCGTCCAGATGAGCACGCCGTTGGTCCACCCGAACCCCTCGACGACGGCGTACTCGCCGCCGCCTCCCGCGACGTTGGTCGCGTTGTCGCCGTACTTTTCAAACATGGTGCCCTTGTCCTCGGCCGAGAGGCCCTGGAGCTGCGGGGTCTCCGACGTCGAGCCGCCCGTCGCGTACCACGTGCAAAAGGTCGAGTCGACGTAACGCTGGCCTAGACGCAGGGCCAAGTCCTGCACGTCCTGCCAGGCCGGGTCGTCCTCGCCAAAGGTGGCGGGCGTGTTGAGCAGGCCGTCCATGAGGGTGTGCATCAGCGGCGGCCACACGTTGGGCTGGTCCCACTGCTGGCCCGTCTTGAAGTTGGTGGCCGGGATGCCGCCGGCGCGGTCGTCGAGATACTTGGCGACGCGGGCGTAGGCGTTCTTGACGGCGAGCGGGTTGTTCTTGAGGCTGACCGGGGCGGCACCGGTCCACCAGGGGTACAGCTGGCCGATGAAGAAGAGGACCTGCTGGCCGGCTGGGGCCGTCGAGTTGTCGAGTGAGTCGGCGTCGGCGTCGGCGGGGATGTAGATGTTTTGCGCCTTGGAGGTGAGATTGTAGTCGAAGTAGCTGAAGAGAGTCTCGTTCCACAGGACGTTGTACATGGCGTCGCTGCGGTTCTTGGCCATATCGGACCACTTGGACGCCTCTGTCGAGTTGCCGGTCATGTTGAGGTACTTGCCGATCTGGATTTCGTTCCAGTAGAGGATGGAATTGAGGTCGACAGCCACCATGCCGCTCACGTTCAGGGAGCGCAGGGGGAAGTAGACGTCCTTGGCTGCGTCGTCGGGTCGGGCGATGAAGCGAGTGCCGTAGTCAAGACCCGACTCTGCGCCACTGGCCAGCTCTGCGTAGAGCAATGCCTTTTGCGAGTCGTTCAGGGGCGTAGTCTCGGGGTAGATTATACCCGACTCAGCATAGTAAGACTTGTTGCTAGCTGTGACGAAGTCCTCCCTGTACGATTCGGGTCGCGGTTGGGTGTTGGCAACGCCATATCTATAAGTCAAAGCTTGTCAGTACCCTACTCTGCGCATTACATAATGACTGAAATCGACTCGTACCTCTGGAGCTTGTAGGTCTTGCCATTGGCAGCCGTAACCTCCACCGAGCGGTTGTTGATAAAGAAGTCGTGCTCCTTGATCAGCAACGGGACCGCGCGTTCGAGGATGCTCGTGTCATTGGTGTGCTTGATGTAGATGCGCACCATCTGCGACAGCAGCGGCGGCTGCGAGCGGTTCAGGTAGTAGATGCGGGCGCCATTGGGTACAAAGCCGATCTTGTCGACAAAGTCGAGGAAGTTCTCGATGGTGTTCTTGGCGATGTTGGTAAAGGCTCCCCCCGTGCGCAGCAGGCCCTCGAGGATCCAGTACGAGTCCCAGTAGTAGGGCTCGCGGAAGCGGCCGCCGGCGACGACAAAGGTGCGGTTGACGGGGATGAAGCTGTCCTCGCACTCGGTGCAGTTGGTGGCGGAGCCCTTGTAGCGGCGGGTCAGGTCGGGCCAGATGTCGACGACCTTTTGCACAAACTCCTTGATGACGGTGTCGTTGAGCTTGTTGAGGAACTGCGGGTCGGTGTTGAGCTCGTTGTCCGGCACCTCCTCGAGCTCGCCGCCGGCCGGCGCAAAGTAGTTCTTGAGAAAGTCGTTGAGCTCGGTGTTGTTGCTCAGCGGCCTGGTCAGGTTGTTGAAGGCGGCAATAACCTGGTCCAAGGGCTTGGTCGTCGGCCTAAGGGCATCGAAACACAGAGGTCAGTACAAGTGCGACTGAACACACGTTTTCGTGGTTGGCCTTGTGCGCGTGCGACGGTGACTTCTGCCATGCGCATAGTAAACCGGATATCGCGGGGTCGAGGGCACTTACATGTCGACAAAAGTCTTGGAGTCGGTAAAGGGCTGGGCCAGCTCAACGCCCGCAAGGACGTCTCCATGGCAGTAAATGGGCGAATCGCACGGAGCAATGACTGAGCCGTTGATGTACAGCGCATTGGCGGCAGAGGTCAAGGTGGCGGCCACCGCCGCGATCCTCGAGAAGCTGGGCGTCATGGTTTGGGTGAGAGATCACCAAGATGGCGAGCTAGCTAAGGTATGTAATGCGCACGCAAAAATGATGTTACAAGCTCTTGAGAGCTTCCGCGACCAGATGAAGGACACGAGACAGAGGAGACCTGGGTATCTAATATGTTGGGCAGGTGGGGAGCATCATCTTTTTAAACATTTGGCCGAGCTCGGTCATGGCGGAGCTTGGTAGAGTGGCCGCCACGAGAAGCTTCAATGTTGATCTGCATGCAAGTCAGGGCAAAGACCACACGCACGCCGCTACGTACCTACGCACGCGCGTGAGGGGAGCTAAAGCTAAGGTACCGCATCACATCGCATCTACCTTAACAACCAAACTTTGGACAACCCATGACTCCGGGAGCAGTAAAAAAGACCAGCGTGTGGGGATCCGATGCCGATCACTGATGAATTGACTCCCGCAGTGTGATTCTGCAGGTGTGGGTGGCTCCCCCAGTAGGCCTGCCTGCTTTTTTTTTGCGACAAATCCCAGGTTGAGATTGGACGTGTCAGCCATGATGCAGGCACTCTCGTGACGGAGCGATTCAAGGCTTTCCAGCAACGAGCTTACTGCTCAATCTAGCTCACTGCTGCACCCACTGTCGTACGAGGCCCCAAGCGCGAGGCTGTCTGTCTGAATACCAAGTAACTTGCCCACCCTTCCGAGGACTCTCCCAACAAGAAAACACACTTTCGATAGTCCGCGGTC
Source organism: [Phialemoniopsis] sp. UDSM-2020 (assembly GCA_018873225.1). Classification (NCBI taxonomy): domain Eukaryota; kingdom Fungi; phylum Ascomycota; class Sordariomycetes; order Thyridiales; family Thyridiaceae; genus Thyridium; species [Phialemoniopsis] sp. UDSM-2020. The sequence goes on from JAEILZ010000001.1 coordinate 3,613,903, forward strand.
GTGTGAGTACAGCCTCTGCGACACGGCACTGGGTCGATGACGGAGTCCAAAACACAAATAGACACTTCCAAGCCTTTTCTCGCTGGCATGGAAGCTTTGGTGGAAAACGGGGCAGAAGCAAAGAAGCAAAGAAACAGAAAGGACGAGGAGTGGGCCAAGATCATCCCCCGCATTTTAGCGTACCGGAATAGTACCGCGACCCCCTGTAAGTCGCTAGGCCGATTGGTCTGTCGGTGGGCTTACAGCCAAGACGGGCAAGCCAATACCCCACTGTCAGTGCCTAGCTCTAAGGTGACGTCAATCAACTGGTGTTAAAAAGCTCCCACTTCTGGGGGTTTTTGGGGAAAACGCAGCAGGGAAGGAAAAAAAGGTTTAGTTAGGCCTCGAGAGGAGAAAAGAGATGGTGTGGTGTGGCTGGCCGTTGGAACAAGGCACGCAAGCATTTGACATCTTCAACTCGCTTAAACAATGGAGACCGCTGACGATCATGGTTCGTCCCTCTGGCTGTGTGTCTCCGTCTCTCGGTACCCGAAATCGTGATGATGGCGTGGTCTGATGTGGCATGCCCGTTACGGCCCTGCATCTGCCCTGGTCCAGCATTGGCACTATGTCAGTGGCTGGTGTTGCTCCTACTGCAGACGACATCCAGAGTTATCAAACCCCGCATGCAAGTGAATCCTCTGCACAGATCAGAAAGTCCATCGGAGTCTCCGAAAGAGCTCCCCCGAACCGTGCTGATGGTGCATATTGATACACGATACAACCTTGGCGTTGGTCACAGATTCACTTGCTTAGAGCTCTCGACCTGCTTAATCGGGCGATTGTCAAGAGACGAGCTGAGGAAAGACCCCTACCGAGTACACAAAAATGTAGGGTCTAGATGATATCGGACCGTAGTATTCGGTGTTTGCATAATATGACTGTCAGCCAAGAGCTCCCGAGGCACTTTAAGCACACCGACAGTCCTTTGGCTTCACTAGCTACACACTTCAGGACTTAGAGTGCTGACTGCCGCTCAAAAGATCCACCACATATGTAGCCAGGTAAGCACATTGCAGTAACCGCGATCATCGCTCTGCAGAATCGGTCCGTTAGCACTAGAGCCTCATCAACGCCGCCCGAAAGCGCGGTGCTAAGCAGTCTTGAGGCGGTCTGTCTTCCCAACGCCACATCTTCAGGTGAGGCTTTACGGCATTATTTAGATTTACACGTAGTTCTATGGCGTGTAGGCTCTATAGCATGACCATCGCGGTTCTTACGCAGCAGTCCTCTCCTTCATAGCCTGCCGCAGCACCTTCTCTAGCTTCGGGATCGTCTCCTCCCTTCGTTGGTAGATCTGATAATGAACAACCAGCCTGCCGCCCCCTAGCTTCAGCCCCTGCTCCTTGCCGAGCTCAATGAACCTCGCTTCGTCGACGCCCGACCCCTTGAGGTCCAGCCAGCACATGTTGGTCTGCACGGGGTACGCCACTTTGCCGCCGAGCTCCTCCACCCACATGCTCTCGATCTGCTTCGCCAGCTCGTGCGAGTGCCGCAGCAGGCCGCCCTCGCCGCTGGGGCCCCGGCCGAACGTCTCGTCGACGGCCACCCGCGCCGCCGCCGTCAGGGGCCCCGGCTGCCGCAGCCCGCCGCCGATGCTCTTGCGCACCCAGCGCGCGTGCTTGACGACGTCGCGCGGGCCGACGACGACGCTGCCGACGGGCGCGCCGAGGCCCTTGGAGAAGCACAGCGACAGCGTGTCGAAGCACGCGCCGAACTCGGTCAGGCTGCCGCCGCCCGAGGCGACGACCTCCCAGAGGCGCGCGCCGTCGCAGTGCATGCGCAGCCCGTTCTCGCGCGCCCAGGCCGAGATGCGCTGGACCTCGGAGAGGGGCATGACGGTGCCGGCGAGCGTGTTCTCGAGGCTGACGACGCGCGTCGGGCAGGTGTGCACGTTGTCGTCGAGGTGCGCGTTGGCCTGGACGTCCTCGAGGGTGAGGTAGACGCCGTTGGAGGGCGTGACGGTGGTGAGCATGGCGCCGCAGAGGGAGGCGACGCTGGTGAGGTAGGTCAGCATGTTGACAGTTTCTGAGAAACGTAGGTGTGTCGTAGACGTAGAGATTGCGGTCTGATTGTACGAGAGGGGGCATAAGACTTACCCGCCGGCCTCGTGCTGCACAATGTGCGAGCGCTGGTCGCAGAGTACGGCGTAGGGCGGCTGCGTGAGGAGCGCGCGCAGGGCGACCTGGTTGCCCATGGTGCCGGACAGGACGAACAGCCCGGCCTCCTTGCCACAGAGAGCGGCGCAATGCTCTTCGAGGGCGATCGTGTTGCCGTCTTCCTCAAAGACGTCGTCGAGTAGCGTGCATGACTGGATAGCAGCCAGCATGGACGGCGTCGGCGTCGTCATTGTGTCGCCTGTGGAGTGTGTTAGTAGAGCCTCATCATGAAAGACATCGCATCTCCATGTGCCGGGCTAGCCCAGAAATACTGGAAAGACATACTTCTGAGGTCGATTCCCGCCGCGCCAGCAGCGCCGACCCATGCATTGTGAGCGCCAGTCCCGTTTGTCGTCGCGGCCTGCGCCATATCTGCGGATGTCTGCTGTATTGAGCGTCGTTGAGAGGTGTAGAATGTCCTTATCGCCGTATTGACTGCAGAAACGGCAGCTCTTCGCGGGGTAAAAGCACCGGTGCCGGACCGGACGCGGATGGGGCGAGCCGATCTTGTCAATAGCTTGCACAAGGGACTCGATATGAGCGCCATGGGGGAGATGATGCTCTGGCAACTCGACTTCATGATTGTCGTCGACGTCGAGCGCCCCCTTAAATAAACGTGGCTCCTGTCAATTGATGTCCTGGCCTCGTGGAGTGTGACCTCCGCGATTTGACACTGCCGAAGCCGGGAGCATCTCGAAGCCGACCCGCTTGCGTAGGTCGACGCGGGGACCGAGGCCTGCCTAAAATCAGGCGCCTTATCTAACCCTAACCCGCATACCAAAAGGGGCAATTCCGTGTAAAGAGACGTCGATGGAACGCGCAATGCTGCAGCTCGAAGGCGCGCCTTGCACTTGACATGGACAACTTGATTAGGCTGAAGAGAAAGACGATGTATTATGCTTCTACTAAATGCAGTAACAATCTAGCTTATTCCCATTATGACCGGGTCAGATCAGTCCGACTGTCCTGCCTGAACCCCCTTTTCATCCCAAAACGCCCAAACAAATGTCGAAAGAAGGACCGAAGAGCCAAGGCAGCTGCCGCAAGCAGAATCCCTAATAGATGCAGAGAAGAGAAATAAGAAAGAGACTAATGGATGCGCCCTCACATTCGATCCGTACCTCTGCGGTTCGTCTAGCAGTTGGCTGTCAGATAGAAGCCCGCGAGAGGCGAGTTCTGCTGCGAAAACTGGACGCTGGCCGAGGAGCCGCCGGTCCAGGGGGACACCTCGAACAGGTAGGCCAAGTTGCTGGCGCAGCCCTCGGTGTTGATGACGGCCGAGGCGCCGGGGGCGACGGTAACGGTACCGAAAGTGCCCGTCTGGCCGAAGCCCAGGTTCGCGCCGGCGTTGTTCCAGGTGTAGCTGTTGGGGTAGGTGATGCCGGCCGGGTTGCCCTTGAGGACGGTCGTCACATTGAGCTGGACACCGGGGCTCGCGGCGACGGGGTAGCCCTGAGGGATGGAGATGGCGAGCTGGCAGCCGTAGGACCCCTGAGGGATGTTCTGGAAGGCGACGAGCTGGTAGGTGCGAGAATAGGGGCGGCCTGAGAGTATGGTATTAGTGGTATGTCCATGTGCATAGGTGGAAGTAGAAGGGCTCACCATCGCTGCTAATGTATTGGCGGACGCCAAAGTTGCCAGTCGAGCCAACAGTGTTGGGCTGGACGGCGTCGGGCTGGTCCTCGGAGAGCTGCTGGAGGATGGTCGGGTAGTAGGTGGTGCCGCAGCGAGGAGCAACCTCGACCGGGGTGGGAGATGCGAGGCTCAGGCCCAGGAGGGCAGTAAGGCCGATGAGGACGGAGTTGTACATGGTGGTTGAATGTGAGTGGTAGAAGAAACTCTGGTGTATATGGAGAGGCTGATAGGCTGAAGATCTGTATTGAACTGAAGCAGAGAGAAGATGTTGATGCTGATGATGTTCCTAAACTCAGATATCTGTTGAGGACCACAATGTCTCTTTATATCCATGAAAGTCAGAACCATCCTTCACTAGGTGGATCGGCTCCCTCACAGTTCAACATGCATTGCAATTACACATCTCTCGCCGTGTCATATGACGCTTGCGCATGCCCGACTGCAGCCGTCTGCTCACCAGTTCCATGGTACGACCACCACAAAGCGGCCGCTACGAAGGTAAACGGCCTTTTCGGAAGTATAACGGCGGCCAGGCCGTCAGCCGCACGGGCGGGCAGTGTAGGCCATAGTGGCACACAGCCCGAATAGGGAGTAGAGGCACCAGAAGGATCTTTCCTCAAGCCTGCTGAACAAGAGAAGATGCACTATTACCCGTGGGTGCCCAGAAGGCTACGCCGAAAGCCTTTCCAGCTGGCTTCTAGTCTCTGCGGGCTTGCTGAGGGTGTAGGCGTTGCGGCTGACGTTGAGGTTCTGAAGCTCTTCTAGATTCGTCAGGTTTCAACACAGGCGGCGGCTGTGCCCTCCACCCCCAAGGCCGGTAACCTCCGCATCGGCCTTCTCGCATGGCCCTGTCAAACACGATGTCATCAATCGACCTAGTCAAGCATGGCGGACATTCATCGCAAAGTTTATCGGTCACTTGTAGCGTCGTTGAGTGTTTAAGCTTAAACGGTATGAGAGAGATTGCGCTGATACGTTTTTGATGCCAACGGTCAGCAATTCCCAACGCCTGGCAAAAGGCAACGAACGGCCATCAAGATTTTGGATCGCTCCGCGACGGTACAGAAGGTTAGCTAACGTGACCGCTGGCGTGACTTCGTGGGACCGATACATGCAGCCAGCGGCTTGTTGTCATTCGTGTCGGTACTTCGGGACAAAGACATGATGTGATGGCTTCCCCGCTAAGTAGTATCGTGGCTTGCACCGTCGAGGTCATAAGGCTGGAGCAAACACGGCACTTGGTCTGTGGGGTAGGTTATTTTTGTAACTCAGGTTCCTCGTCCAGTAAGATCACCCAAAGAAGACCTGCACTTAGAGATGGCACGAAGCCATCGCGCGTCCTCCAAGGTTGAGGGGCAGACCTCTTCTTGGCAATAGGCAGGGCACCAGTAAGGCTGCGTTCTCTGAGTCGTGATCAGCATGTGCCGGTGTAAGCTTGACGTGTAGGCTAATCGAGCGTGTCTAAAGCTGACTTCTCACAGATGTGGTGCCGTACGTCAGCCTCAGCTAGCGACTTGCTCGTATTAGTCGGAGAATAAATGTCTCGAAAGAAAAATAATCATTGAGGCCCATGAGGGTCGGGGGTATAGCAGCTCCTTCGAATGTCCGATCCTCCAACCCATGCATTTTCCCTAACCGAACGCCATGTCATGCTATGTGTGTACGTGAGCGAAGCAAGTGGAATACCGCACCACCCTTAGAGATGCATCCCTCCATCGTCGTCCTCATCCTCGTCAACTCTCATTCGCTCCTCCAGAGCTCGTCGTAGCTGCTCGTCTGACAGGCTACCACCACCGCCTGGCCGCGGCCCATCCATGTGGACCTCTCCGTTGCGAATCGTGCCAGTCTGAAAAGTGCCGTCCCTCCAAGCCTCGTGGGCGCCAGAAGCAGCCGGCTCCCCGCTGGCAGCAGGCGCATCATCGCCATGTCCATTTATAGCAGGAGCGGCGCCGTCGCCATTCGTCAGGCCCTCTGCGGCCCTTCGCTCCGCCTCCACCTCTTCCTTGCTCTGGAACTCTGTCCAGCTGAAGCCGCGCTCCTCGACCTCCTCGCGAATCAAGCGGATGCGGTCCTGCATGCGGTCGATGACGGTCTCGTTTTCCTTGATGGCATCGACACAGTCCTGGTCTGGCTGCGCGGCGGGGGCGCCCAGGACGGGCTCGGCGCCCGTCGCGAAGGGGCGCAGCTGCTCGTTGGAGTAGTCGAGGTGGGCGATGGAGTTGCGGATCTCGAGAACCTTGAGGTGCAGGCTGCTCAGCGAGAGATCCTTGAGAGCTTCCGCGAAACGCGCGGGGTTGATGGGCAGTGCTTCGGAGGACATTTGCGCGAATGCAAAGCTTAGAGGTGGCTGGATGTGTTGATTGTGTTCGCTTCGAAGAATGCCGGGTCGAGTTTCGGGTGCGCAACCCTTCTGAGTGTCTTTCTGAGGTCCTTGAATTAGCTGGTCGTCTTGTCGTAATCCTGGAGCTGCCTGGTCGCTGCCGTGGATCTCGGTAGAAGAAAAGAAGCACTAACCAGGGCCGCTAGCCCCGCCATCGCCAATCCACTATGGCCCCTGTCCACTGCCCAATCAGGTGCTGTAATCTTTCCCTGTAATCTGAACTCCCCCGGACCCTGTAGTTTGGGACCAAGATGATTTTAGCTTCTGGCGTAGAAATAATTTTCGACAACCGAGAATCGGCCGACTCCGATTGTCGCATGTCACACAACGATTGTGCACACGGCAAAGATTCCATGATCGACAACGCCCAATAGCGGCGCCACCACCGCGCCCGTCGACACTTGGATCAAACATGAGCAGCTTCCTGGGGCTGGCTCCTGCCCGGTCGAGTCTGCGGGCCGTCCTCGGGGCTGCCACACGGCGTGGGCCGGCCATCCTCGAGCCCCAATGCGTTCGATGTTTCGCGACGGCGCGGCAGAGCACTCATGCCCCCAGCCGACAATTGAGGTTGCAACATCGCCCTAGGTTACTGGCCGCGCCGCAGTCGACTCTCCGCCGCGTTCAGGTGAGGAGTCTGTTCTCGGGGAGGATCATCAAGGACTATGTCGACCTGCCGCCGGACTACCAGGATGCACACGGGCTCGACTTTAGCAAAAAGTATCTCGACGAGCACGAGGTCCTCATGATATTTGGCCATGGGATGGACACGATATCAGCAAACAGGCTGCTGCAAATCTTGCACGGACGACGAGTTGCGGGCACGCTGGACGATCCTGCTCTGCAGCGTCATACGATTCTGTACTCGAAACAGCAGCAGGACGTCGCCCTCGCCTACCTGAGAAAGACGGTGCCGGTTAACGAGCTCGTCAATGCGGGGCTTAGAGCAGAGGACGAACTTGCCGAGCTGGAGGCCGCTGCCGCAGATGGCGAGGAAGGGCAGGAGGATGTTCAGGAGAAGCAGCGGGCTGCCAAGGAGGTGGCAAGACAGGCGAACCAGTCGAAGTGGACAAAGCGGCTCTACAAGCAGAGGACGGACCCAGACGAACTCTACGGAAAGGGGTCGTTTGACAAGATTCGGGCTCGAAACGAGCTCAAGTACCAGGAGGAGCTCAGGCGGCAGGAGGAAGAGAGGAGAAGGATAGAGGAAGAGGAAGCGCGGCAGAATCCGGGCAAGCTCCAAAAGCTCGACGAGACTGCGACACGTGAGCTAAGTCCTCGGATGCAAGAGTGGCACGTCGCGGCGACGTCTACTCTCAAGGAGCCTCCGAGGATGTCAAAGTGGCAGAGGTTATGGCCCTCGTACGCAGTCATCCTTTCAATCATTGGAGCCGGCGCACTGCTGAGCACATTCTACACGCCACCAAAGCGGTCTCAGCGGCTGTTCCCTGACATCCCGCCAGCGGCAGCGACAGTAATGACCCTGATGGCCGCCAACGTCGCCATATGGGTCATGTGGAAGGTGCCGCCCGCGTGGGGGATTATGAACCGCTATTTCCTACTCGTGGCAGCAACGCCCCGACCCCTGAGTGTCCTCGGCGCGATGATGTCTCACCAGAAAATTGGCCATCTGTCGGTCAATATGCTCTTTCTCTGGTTCTTCGGCACACGGTTGCACGACGAGGTCGGACGGGCCAACTTTCTCGAGATCTACTTCGCGTCAGGCACGCTTGGCTTCCTGGCGAGTCTGGCGAGCATCGTGATGCGCAATAGCCTGCATCTGACGACGCTGGGGGCGTCGGGCGCGATCTACGGAGTCGCGACGGCGTATTTCATGCTGCACAAGTACGAAGGATTCAAACTGTTCGGGTTGCCGCCAGACCCGTACAACGGGATCCAGGGCCTGGGCTTCATTGGGCTCATGGTCGGCGTCAACATCATGTCGCTCATGTCTAAGAAGCAGGTGTTGGATGTAGCGTCGCACTTTGCGGGCATGGCGGCGGGCGCGGTATACAGCGAGTACGTGCGGCGCAAGATGGACGACAAGAAGGCCAAGCCCGAGACGAAGGGCGAGAAGGATACGGGCATGCTGGAGAGGGTTATTGAGAAGTGATTAACCCACTATCTAGCAGAATGGGAGGCCTGTTTGTATCACTAGAAATGTATCCCTAGCCACCTACCCACTAGACAGCGCATAGATTTTGGCATTAAGACATTTTGAACACGCAATGCTGAAGCAGCGGCCAGCCCGTGATTGGGGCTTGGCTGTGAGAGTGTTGCGATGGTTGAGTACGTGTGGTGTTGGGCGGAGTGCATGCATGCATTGGCCACTCACAGGCCGGCCATGTGTACCGAGAAATCCATGATGCTGTGTTTCATGGCAATCTCCCGCTTGACGAGCTACGTCACATCCTTTCTCAGCGAGCTAGGTGTTATTAGCCGCCCGAGTTCCCATGCGAATAGTGTGAAGAAAGAGACAAGAGCTTGGACATCGTGTAATTGTAACGAAGACAACTTTCGAGAGAATAGGATCGTATGAGAAGCTGTCCCAGTTGAGGGGCCTGTCTATCGTTTGTTTCATGTGCGGACGATCAATACTTTCTTGGTGACTTTGTTTCATTCCAATCCGCGCGAATCTTTGCTGCAAAAGCTGCTGCACACAAGCGGGCTCGACTGGCGGGAGCCATGTGGGGAGAACAAGAAACGGCCAACCCTGCTGAGTCTGACGCAAGCGTGCAGCAACCGTTGGTGCACCGGTCAATCTTCATTTTAGTGCACGCGATTGTAGGAGATCGGAGCTTTCTCAAGGACCTCGTGACAGGTAGTGTGGTGGCTTCCGTGTGTATAGGAATAATGTATACTTAATGCATTCTCGATCCAGAGACAGTGAAGACGTCAATATGGCCTCCTGAATCCTGTACGAGAAGCAAGAAACGAGACGTGTGAGAGTGACGGCTGAATAGAAGAGAAGATGCCGTTGCAGCCGGGCTCGTTGCTGCGATACCACCCAAATCGAGCCACCACCCACCACCCGCAACCCACCGTGTGTGGCTGCCGAGTCAGTGGGATTCACAGCATGAGGCGCGCCCACTTTGGTGCTGGACAAGGGGTCTTGGTAACGTCAATACAGGGTTGGCAGCTTACATTGATAGCTGAAGCGGCTGCATCATTAGTTGATTAGCTCGTTACTTACCTGCAAGCTCTCCCCCACTGTGGGTGACAATTTTAGTGAGGCCTCATACCCATCTTTTGCAAATCCCTGGCTCGCAACAGGCCCAAATCCTTGGCCCATTCAATCCTTGGCGATCTCCCTCTGCTGATGAAATTGTTTTGATGCCTCTCTGTTCCTTCGTCCTTCTCCATTCTCCAAGCTTTGTCGAGTCCTTCTCGAGAGTTTCTTGACCTCTTTTCTTCTTGTGATACCCTACCCCCAGGCCATCTGCACGCCTTTGCGCTGTTGAACGTGTGAGCGCGTCGTGTTCCCGAGACAACGTAATTCGTGGAACCGCATCCTTCCCCACGTCGAGCTACCTTGACCCAAGCTCGACCCCCGGTCCTACAACCTCCTCCCTGACAAGAGTGTTGTCTTCCCCAAACACAAAGGTGAAGCGCGACAGCTCTATCTTTTGACCTAACGCATCGAAACCGGACTTGGCCCGTAGAGGAGCTCGCAATGGCTCACAACGGCGACATTCCCGACGAGGAGCTGCAGGCGCGCAACCCTCACGCCTCGGCCACCAGGTGGCGTCACCAGGAGTCCTCGGCCTATGCGCGCTATGCCGCCGAGCAGCAGCAAGCTGGCGCCGGCGGGCACCATCATCACCATCACCAGAAGGCCCGTGAGCCCGAGAACCGCGGCAACACCTCCGACCTCGCCAACTTTCTCAACTCGTCGCGCGTCTCCCCCGACGAGGCGGCGGCCGCCGCGTCTGGGTCCCCGGGCGGCACCGCCGATGGCAAGCGCTTCACGCCCATCGTGGTCGGCGCCGCTGAGGCCCGTGAGGCCACGGCCAATCGCAATGGCGATGGCGATCCCAGCCCGGAGGACACCGAGATCGCGCCCGATGCGACCACCGACGGCAGAGAGATTGTGTGCGGACCGCTGATCAACTACCGGCGCCAGGAGGGCAATACGTGGTATGGCAGCGTGCTGATCGTCACTAAGGGCGGCGGCAAGACGCAAGATTTCACCCCGACGCTGCTGCTGCGGTACGGCGGCGAGCGACAGGCTGGCAATGGCGGTGCCGCCGCTATCGAGGGCGCCGGCGGCGCAAACGGCGCATCTGGCGGGCAGCCGACCGAGTTCAAGGGCATTTGCCTGTACTCAGATCCGCGCAACACATTCTGGCGATTCAGCATCAGCTGCGAGATCCTGCCCACCGAGAGCCGGTGGGAGTACATCCTACCCGATATGCGCTTCCACAGCAAGTCGAAGCCGCAGACCAACGTCTACCATGTACCCGCTATCACCGAGTCGATGCGCATCATGTTCCACTCGTGCAATGGCTTCAGCGTTGGCACAGACGAGGACGCCTGGAGTGGCGCAGCGCTGTGGAACGACGTGAATCGGCGGCATGCGGAGGCGCCCTTCCACGTCATGATCGGAGGAGGCGACCAGATCTACAACGACGGTATCCGTGTCAACGGCCCGCTGCGGCAGTGGACTGCTATCGGCAACCCCAAGAAGAGGAGAGACTACCCTTTCCCGGAGTCCCTGCGCCAGGAGTGTGACGACTATTATTTGAAGAATTACATTCGCTGGTACGGCACTGAGCCCTTCGCTACAGCCAACGGCCAGATTCCGCAATTGAACATCTGGGACGACCATGATGTGAGTTCAGAGATGCCCTCGTGCTAGGTAATACCCCCACTAACTCTTCTAGATCATTGATGGTTTCGGCTCCTACGTCAACGACTTCATGAAGTGCGATGTAAGACGACGCTTTTGCTATATACACTGAGGCATCGCATACTAATGGACGACGACAGGTTTTCCGTGGTATTGGAGGAACGGCGCACAAATACTACATGCTTTTCCAGCACCACTTACCCCCTCCGCCATCGACATATACGACTGGTACGTTTGAGTCACAATCTCGGGGACTTGATAGCGTCTGACCTTGCTTTGCTAGATGCTCCTCAAACGACAGGCGGTTCCGTGGGCAACCATGATCCCAACCAGCTCATGGATGTCTACGTTGCTGATGCGATGACTGAATCCAATTACATTGTTGGGCATAAGCCTGGTGTAAGTGACAGCGCCGTGGCGCAAGATAGCAGTGAATTTGGAAGCTGACAGCGCTTCACAGCCGTACGTGGCCGAGAAGTCCCACAACATGTTCGCAAGCCTTGGTGCCAGAATCGCATTCTTGGGCATTGATGCAAGAACCGAGGTAGGCCTACCTAGTCTTCGTTCGTTAAAGCCTCTATCTGACCATGTAATAGCGCACACGCCATCAGATCAACTACCCCGAGACCTACGACCGCATTTTCAACCGCCTGGATGAAGAACTGCGCGCTGCCAAGGAGAGAGGCCAGCCCTACAAGCATCTGATCCTGCTTCTGGGTATCCCCATCGCCTATCCCGTAAGCCGATCTTCTTTTCCTGTATCTACACCAAGGGTGCATAAGGCTGACTTCACCGTAGCGCCTCACATGGCTGGAAAATGTCTTCTCCAGTCCTGTCATCGGCCCCATCAAATTCCTCAACCGCCGCTTCGGCCTCGGCGGCGGCGTGTTCAATCAATTCGATGGCAGCATCGACCTGCTCGACGACCTTGACGACCATTACACGGCGCGCACCCACAAGAAGGAGCGTAACCACCTGATCGAGCGCCTGCAGTCCGTCTGCGCCCAGCACTCGATCCGTATCACCATCCTCGGCGGCGACGTCCACCTGGCGGCGCTCGGCCGCTTCTACTCGAAGCCCAAGCTGCGCGTACCCACCGAGAAGGACCACCGCTACATCGTCAACGTCGTCTCCTCGGCCATCGTCAACAAACCCCCGCCGGCGGCCATCGCCAACCTGCTCGCGCGCCGCAACAAGATCCACCACCTCAACCACGACACGGACGAGACCCTGCTGCGCCTCTTCAACAAGGACCCCGGCGAGTCGGACAAGACGGCCGCCCACAACCAGGTCACCATGCCCTCGCGCAACTTTGCCATCATCACGGAGAACTCGCCCAACGGCGCGCCCTCCCCCGACCTCCGCGGCGAGGACCCCATCGTCAACGACTTTGCCCCGCCCTCGGCCCCGGCGCTGCACAACGGCGGCAGCGGCTCCGGCTCGGGCGCAGACAGTCTCGCCCCGCCGTCCTCGCGCGGCGGCGCCGGCAGCACCCGCTCCGGCCTGTCCTCGCACAACGGCGCCCACGCCAACGGCGACCAGTCCCAGTCCCAGCAGGACAAGAAGAAGAACCCGCCCGCCAAGCAGCCCTCGTCCAGCAAGGTCGACGGGCACTACCCCATCGGCGCGGGCGAGCAGGGCGCCGGCACGCACCACAAGGCCGCGTCGGCGCAGGCGCACGGCCGCGGCCACGACGGCTCGCTCGACGTGTGCATCCGCGTCGAGATCGACCAGCACGACCGCCAGGGCCGCACCGAGGCCTACGGCCTCAGCATCCCCGCCCTCGAGTACGACGGACCCGCCGTGCCGAGCCCGGGGACATTCCGGCCGTCTACGCGCGGCTCGTCGGCCGCGTCGTCGTCTGCGGCTGGTGGTGGCGGCGGTTCGAGTAGGCCTGTCACTCGGTCGTAGGGGGCCAGGTGCGAGGGCGCCGCCGGGGTGCTTGTGCTGACCCCTTGCAGGACCCTGAAGCGGCACAGGAGGAAAGTGAGACGGACTGTGGAGAGGGGGAGCGAAGGGAGCCTGGACGGCATGGATGATGACGAGCAGGAACATGAGCGGGAGACGGAGAGGGAGCATGTCGTCCTGCTGCGGCGATGGCAGCCGCGGGACGGCGGTGCGCACGTGTATCTCCAGGCTGGAGCGATGAATTGAGGAAGGTCCCAAGCTGGACATGAAGGGAGGGATGTTTATGGGGCGTGATGCTTTTGAATCTTACCTTGTTGGCTTTCTTGCTCTGCGCATACGGTGAGAGCAAGAAACCGGGTAAGGAGTAATGGGATGGATGGATGGAGCTGGAGGTGATGGAGACGACGCCTCTTTGTAGACGTAGAAAGACAATACCCATGTTTTCATTTTTCTTTGCTTTTCGACATACATCTCACAGCATAAAATGAAGTCACTTGCTAATCATCGTGTTGAGAAGTTGTCTGGACATGGCCCAAAGGCATTGTCAATGCATTGGCTCCATCTAAATCCGCCTTCCTCAGAAGTCCTGGCATGCGCCTTAGAGCTGGTATTTCATATCATCCTCTTATGCGACCGATCACCAGATACCTCGCATATAGTCCGCCTATATGCATCTTTGTCACCTGCTAACGTGAAGCCATTAAACCCCTAAAACAGATATCACCCCTTTTAGACGACAAGCTCCATCTTGACACCCCTCTTGCCCGTAGACTCGTCCTTCTCGTCCGAGATCTTAACCCGCACCTTCTGGAATAGCTCCACGGTCGCCTCCTTGCTGCCCGAGATCTTGAGCGTGTACGTCTCGGCGTCGAAGCTCGCGGCGGGCTCCGGGTCCGCCATCTCGCGCAGGCGGATGACGCCCTCGATGCCGAAGCGCGGCACGAGCACGACGAAGCCGTTGCTAAAGATCTTCATGACGAAGGCCTCCTCCTCGGCGACCTTGCCGCGCAGCGCCTGCCCTACGTAATAGGCGATGCTGGCGCGGCCCGCGAGCTGCGCGTTGCGGTGGCGCACGTTGATGTTCTTGCACACGGCCTCGAGCTTGCCGCGCGAGCGGACCGAGGGGTGCATGGGCTCGTACTCGATGGCGGCGGCGAGCTGGCGGTGGGCCACGAGGTCGGCGTAGCGCCGGATGGGCGACGTGAAGTGCGTGTAGATCTCCGAGGCGAGGCCGTAGTGGCGGAACTCTGGGTAGGCCTGGGTGCCCGCCGAGAAGTACTCGGCCGACATCATGCAGCGGGTGGCCATGATGCGGACGAGCGTGTTGAAGAAGGGCTCCTTGGGGTCGGTGCAGGTGTCGAGGCTGTCAGCTAGGGCGCGCGACGAGTCGACACGCAGCTCGAGGCCCTTCTTGACCTTGAGCTGGTTCGCCAGCTCGTCAAAGTTGGTCTTGGGCGGCGCACCGTGACGTCGCAAGATGGCGGTCTGGGGGAAGGCAGAGTAGATCTTGCCAGCCACTGATATGTTGGCGAGCAACATGAACTCTTCGACCAGCGACATGGTATCCAGGTGCACCTTGGTCTTGATGTCAATAGGGTCCGAAGTCTCAGACTCCATCTGCACCTTGACCTCAGGCGATGAGAGGCTTAAAGCGCCGGCATCCATTCGCTTCTGCTTGAGTACCTTGGAGAGCATCATCAACGTCCGAATACCCTTGGTAAGATCATCCTGTTGTGACGCATCGTCGACACGCAACTGCGCCTGTTCGTAGCTGAATGCCTCTCGCGACTTGATGACAGACTTTGTAAAGCGGACGTCCACAATATCGGCCTCGGGCGTCATCTCCCAGATGACCGAAAAGGCATACCGCTCAACATAGGGTTTCAACGAGCAGAGATCGGTGCCGAGCAACATCGGAAGCATATCAATACGCTTGTCGACAAGGTACACACTCGTACCTCGGACGCTCGCTTCCGTGTCCATGGCATTGTTCGGTTTGACGAAGTGTGAGACATCGGCAATGTGAACACCAACCTCAAAGTTACCGTTAGGCAATGACCGTGCATGGAGAGCATCGTCAATGTCCTGGCATCCGATAGGATCGATACTGCAGATCAGGAGATCTCGCAGATCTTTACGGTCTCGCCAGCCTGGATCGTCTGTACTTGTAGGAACCCTCCAGTCATGTCCCTCCTTAGGGAGACAGTCGAGGACGGTCTTGGGGAAAGGCCGATACTGCACGTCATATTCGAGGAGCAGGGCTTCTGTCTCGGCAGCTTTGCTCTCCATCTCACCCAGCGACCGGACAAAGTGCCCGACTGGATGCCTCGAATCGCGATCCCACGCGTCAATAGTGACAAGGATACGCTTGCCAAGGAGTTCTCCAATCTGCCTTGTGCGAAGACGGATCTTAGGGATCTTCTTGTCCATCGGAATCAAGAAGACAGTCTCTTGCTTTCGTCCTTGGTTGGCTGACTTGCTCACAGAGGACTGGTCGATGTGGCCAACATATTGTCGCCAATTCCTCTTGATGACACCGACGACCTTTGCTGTCGGTTGTGCGTGGCCTTCGGTGCTCTTGGAGTGTGTGCGCTTAACTTCTTCCTGCAGAGCTTTGCGCTCTTTCTCTGATATGATATCTCCTGCCTCCTCGCCATCGGCGTCGGCGTTCTCATTCTTCGTCATAGTCTCCTCCTCAATGATCTGCGTTGAAGGTTCTTTCCACTGGTCCTTCGGGAGAACCTCCACTACTACCACGTCGCCATCCACAGCTCGGTTGATATTCTCCCGGCCCAGGATAAGGAGAGCCTTGGGAAAAGCAGGGACCCTGATGGAGCCCTCCAGATAGTTATAAGGAGAAACATTAAAGATGCCTTGATGCAGCAACCCGCTCTTCACGCCGGTCATCATCTTGGACATGGTGAGGTACTCGGCATACAAGTGATCGCCTGGCTTCCTGTCTTTCGTAATCTCACGATCCTGGGTTTCGGGAATCATATCCACAAGGCTGTCGCCATCGGGGAGACTCTCGACGTACTCCCTGAGGGAGCAAGCCGCAAGGCCCTCTGCCCTCGCCTTCTTGAGATTCTCTCTGTCGTTGCTGAGCATCACCACCGCGGGCGTCTTCTTGCCCTTGACAACGGAGGCCAGATGCTCGCTGTACCATTTCACAGCTCGTCTCACTGAGCGATCATTTCGATCGTTGACCGACTCCTGCGGCTCACGTGTGACATAGGTCTCGAGACGGAAGTCGTTGAAGAAGACATAGAACCGCTTGTCGTCGCTCTTGACGAGCCCGACGAGACGGTTGTAGAGAGGAAGCGACCGGTTGCGGACTTCTTCCAGAACGACCTGCAGCACGATCACGTCGTAAAAGGCGGACGCGTGCTCAAAGAGATCCATGGCGCTCAGAAAAGCGTTGGTATCTGGTACCAGGTAGTGGCCTTGCGGGTATGTCTTGGTTGCCGCAGGCTTTTCTGACAAGACAAAAGGTGCCACTTCAAAAAAGATAGATTGGTAAGCTTGCGAGACAGACGTGACATGGTTGGAGCGGTATTCAACTTACGGTTCCCTGCGGCATCTCTCGGGGCGTTGTTCAGGCAGGTGCTGCACAGTTTTGAAGAACAGGGGATGTCCTGTCGTAGATAGACCTCTCGCACGATCTTCTGTACCTTGCCGCTTCTAGTGGAACGGACATAGACCTTGCTTGAGATGTTGGACTGGAGCGGGTCGGACCCCAGCGCATGTTTGAGGCTCGCCATGATGGTGAGCGAATGCCGGCTTGCCGGGCGCTTGCTCCTCTCTCCCGTGGGCTTTTTCTTCTGCTACAATCTTCTCAGATGGCAAATAATGGATGATAGCTGAAAAGCGCAAAGGCTTGTGATGATGTGCCGTGTTGTCCTTGTTGATGAGCTCTGAGCTTCTGGTTTGACTGGGCGGATTATGATATCAAAAAGTTGAAAAATGCGCTTGACAGGCGAATCAGCGGGAGCCCAGCGCTTGCTTATCCTTATCGGCAGGCGCTGGAGTGGTGTGGAGACTCACCTTTGGGAGGGGAAGATCTGGTGTGAACAATTACCACAGCCAGAGTAGGAAACCTTGGGCGTGCTTGGTAAATCCCGGCCACCAGGTGAGGGACGCCAGCGGTTCAGGCAATACCCATGGCCATGAGCCCTACGACCGACGAACAGATACATGCACGGCGGGCCACCTCTTCGCATTCAGGCAAAATAGGCCATGATGATGCTTAATCGAATCTCCAAATGATGCACAATTAATCACGTGGGGGTCGGGCATCACGTGTATCTATCCCCTCGTTTTGAACAGCCGCAAGCACGATGTCCGTATTGCCAAGGGAGTGAGGCGCTGGACAGTAATTCTCCCGTGAGGAGGACCATGCTCTTCCGTCAGACGTGGACGTGGACGTGGCCATATGATACACAAAGCCAAGTCATGTTGGGGTTCCCGAGACGCAGGACGAGTGCGCCCACAAAAAGCATGGTTGCTTCTGGCTCTCTCCGACAGCTGCAACTGCTCCCGGGTCGCCGATCTGACTCGGTTTAGCCCCGAAACACAGACGGTGACACCGGAACAGCTAGTTGAGCCCTTTGTGATACATCAGATCCTGTGGGAACGGACTCGTTTCTTCTTTGAGGCTACATTGTTATATCCTCGTGCCGGCAAGAGACGAGGCCCTTTTAGGCCTTCCGGGGCGCAAGGCATATTGTTTGTTCGTTCGGCGGCTACTAGACTACGTTACTCCTACTCCGTTAGTGACAAGGGGGGCGAATGCGCCGTCCGCCGCCTCCTCCGCAAGCAGCATCACATAGTTTAATAGTCCCCGGACCTCTGCACGCCTAGGCCCCTCGGGAAGCCTCGACTTCCTCTGCCCTCCAGAAGGGCCGTCTCAGAAGAAGAGGTACGCCGCGCGCGGTGCTCTCTCTCGCGCCCCCCCCCACCGAATGTCCGGGACACCCTAAGCGAGGTCGCCGCGAACGCTGGTCACGGCGAAGGCTTCTGGATACGGTAGAGTGAAATGCTAAAGTTTTGATTTATTGCGAATTAAATACAGGCATCCCGTCATATGATCTACTGCGCAATTCACCCGGGCTATTTTGCCAGATTGTTCAGGCGTCCCCGCTGCTGTGCGCGCCGCAGAACGCAGCATCTGCTGGGGACACCCCAGGGCCTGAGCTCCCCCCTTGGCCTCCAGAAACGGACGCTCGCAGCACTGTCAACCCTGTCTGGCCACATTCAGCGCCAAAAATAGTCCGAGGGTTTGTCTGGCTGTCTGTTGATAAGATAAGCTGCCGAAGGGTGGACAGACCTGCAGTCTGGGGAAGACATCCTTCCCGAGCGATCTACTTGCTAGGGTGGGCCGTGATGGTGTACGAACCATGTACAGAGGTCGAAAGGTCACGGTCTTTGGATGATCTGTGCCCCGGATCTCTGACCTCAACATCACGATTCGGGAGAAGCGCGAGCCATCTACTGTACACATACGAAGCAAGGGAAGAGGCGTTCTCAACTGTACAACCCTGCGTTTCATCATGATTCCACGGGGCATCCTTTGGCTTTTTTTGACCCAGGGCCTAGCAGGGAGGCATTCCTACTGGATAAGTCACCTGGCCTTAGATCCCCGACGGCGCGATTTTTGTCTGCGTAAGCATGGCCAGGCGCCGATCAGATGCGTCATTCTCGCGGGCTTGCAGCTCGATGGGGCTTCCGTCCGAGGCGCAAGGGTACAGCCCTTGAATCTTAAGTGTCAAAACGATATCGCTAGCTGCGATACTAGTGTTGGTCTTGCAAAAGGATCGCCGCCGTCTTAGAAAGACTCACATGTCGAGGTGAGGTCCACGCCGGAGAATAGTATCGAGGGAGGGATGGATGGATGGATGGATGGATGGATGGCAGGCCTTAGGAATGCGGCCAGGGTAAGGTGATGATGTCCCAAGGCTGGGTGGTGTGTAGCAGCACCATCGGCTGGGCAAACTGCCGAAGAGTATCAGTCATCGACCTTCGCAACCTGGGACGTTATTCCAATGTGCGCATATGCCTGTCTTACTGAAAACAGGGAATAGAGCGAGACAGAAGGACCCGTGAACGGTCGGTGCGGCAGTGCCGGGTTCTCTCTGCCTGAGCCAAGTCGTAGCGTTTTCACGAGATACCAGGCAGTGCTATGTCGACTAAGCAGCCACACCTTCCCAGGATGGCATTCCTTGCGGTGGCTCTATTTCTTCCATGTCAAAGGCCAGACCCAGAAGGAGGCTGACAAGGAAGAGCATTTCTGACATCGGGACGATCGAAACAGCCGATGGATGACTTACATGCTGGGGAGCGAATAGTTCCTTGAAGGGCCTAGACGAGTGAGCGAGTGGGTGAGGGCCAGAGGCTGGTCGGTACGTGCTTTGACAGGATGATTGCGACGATGCAGAACGGGTAGCAAGGGGGTTCCCGCCCACTCGCTGCAGCCATCGCATGCGGGAGCCCATATCAGCACGCACGCAAGCAGCCACCATCAAGAGTGGACTTGGGGGGATAGACCGCCAGGTTTGGTACCCAGATCGTGGAGAAAAGCGTACCATTGTTGGTGGGAGGCAACGGTAGTGGCCGTCGATGCGGACCAGGAAAGATGGGGTGGGGCCTGCCCATCCGTGCCTTCGAACGGCGGCCATCTCGAGCAGGGCCATGAGGGCCATTTCAGTAAAGTGTGTACAGGCCTGCATAAACACTTGCATCATCCAGATACTGGACAGCCCTGGAGGGCCCTCTGCTAAGGCTTAAGGGTGCTGTGCTAAGGGGATGGTGGGTGGGCAGGCATGTGGCCCATGGCTCACATGGTGACCCCCCCTTTGGAATGCCAGGGAGCAAGCCATGACCACACCCTCCTCCTCCTCCACACGACCACCCTAAAACCAGAGTCGTTAATCATGGACTTGGGACTGGGTCTGGCACTGGAACTTGGAACTGGGGTCTTGTTTCTGGGCACTTCCTGGGCCAGTGCCGTTGAGATGTCAGTTAGCTCCGCGTCAACGCCAACCTCGGGAGCCATGTACGCACGTACGTTTTATACACACTGCGCATACATAATCGGTAGGCGGATCCCAAGGAGGATAGAAGCAGTTTGGTCTTGTCAAGTTGTCCTGCATGCAGATGGCCCAACAATGTCAAGTGGCGTACGTTTGATACCTACCATGATGGAAGACATGACGAGGAACCTCTTGTCGTCGAGCCAGATACCTGGCGAACATGTACTCTGCGTCTGCGTTGCCCACATCTCCGAGGACCCAAGGGACATTTGGAAACACTTGTGCTGAAAGTAGGAATTTGATTCAGCCAAGTATCGGAAAGGGAACAGGCAAACGCAAGCATGAACAAAAGGCCAAAAGGACAGAAAGGCCAAAGGCTCGTTCATTCAAACCCATGATTTGCAGGCAAAGAGTGGCCCGTGTGTCAGCTGGGGGCGGCAAGGTCTGGCGAGAGCGAATCAAGACCCGCCGTCTCTAGCGCCAAGTCCACTCGCTTGCGCCCTTGCTACACCTTGGCTTAGACCCATGTCCCTGCTCGTTACGGGGTTTAGTCGGTTTAGTGCATCCCCTAACCGCACCCCCCGTACGCGCAACCTACGCCCCCTTCCCCCTCCCCAGTCATACAAGCTCAAGCCTTCACACCATCTTCTTTTTTGACCCGTCGCCGTGTGCTCCCATCCCCAGACTTCTGGGCCAGTGCGACACCTGTAGTGGTGTATTGCCATGTATTCTAGCTCGGGGGACCTGTCAGGCAATGATATAAAATCTCAAGAACCTCACACGAGACGCGTCGCAACATGCTGGACATCTATACGCGTCTGAAAGACGCTGCAAAGCTGTCGACGGTACGACTTGACAGTTGACTCGTCAATCTTCCAAAAAGGCAGGCGATTCGAAAACGAAAAAAGAGGGGTAATGTCGGAAACAAGACATGGATGGCCCTTGGCTTGGTCGGTCACCGAAGCAGTAGCAGCAGCGACTCCAAGCCATGGAATGGCACGGTTCAGTGTTAGTAAAGGCCTCGACTGCACTGCTCTAGGGCTGCTACTTGCGATGCGACACTCTCGTGGTTTGCGCGAATACCAGTCAGATGTCCACGGCCCTCACTCCCGTACATGAATGACGCACAACTGCTTGGGTGAATGCAGGAGAATATTGATGATTCAACAAACCTCCAGGCTCAGCTGTGGCGTAATATTCTATATCGCCGAGAACTGGGATTGTTAAGCCGACGGCCAATCACAACGGGCAGTGGAAAAGTGATACCTGCCCGTTGATCCGGTCAGCAATGGCGAGGGCAGAGGCATTTGAGGAAAAAAAGTCTAGTCAGGACTTGTTCCCTATTAGGGAAGTGAAAGCCTTCCACGAGTAAAAATTTACATTCGACCGGTTGGTGTTGGGCATCGTTAGATCTGTCCATGAACTTGCGGACAAACGGTGAAGTCTGCTGGCAGAGAAATCTCGACGATATGATCCGGCGTAGCCGAATCATCCACATCTCGGCTCATCATCTCGGAGCCTTGTTCGAACTCTTTGCTCACTTCTAGACCCCACAGCGAGATGCTATTTTTTGCTGTGCGACCTAGGACTCGTTGCAGGATCTTTTTTTTTTTTCCACGGCATTACTCCGAAAGTAGAACAAAGAACGCCATCATGCCCGTCTAGTGTTAGTGCTGCGTGGCTCTGACCTGAATATCGCCTGGGCTTGTAAATTGGTCGTTCACTTCCGCATTGGGCCAGGTTACACCCGTGCCTTTCACGTCAATCGATGCTACCGGCGAGACGACATCGACCATGCTTCGTAAAGCTTACGTTCGAGATCGTTCGTAAGCAACAGCTGCACGAAGACAAGGGCCGCTGTCAAATTTTCTTTTCAACCTAGTCCAGGTGTCAAGTTGAGATCTGACAGCCTTCTGCGATTGGTTTTCCCTCTCTGGGCCGACAGTGTGATAATGTAATAGAAGAAAAACGACACCGAATGAAGAGTGGGGTGTCAGCTTGGTACTGTAGGCAGTTGTGGGCCTTCGGGAGAGGCCCTGGGACAAAGGAGACTGCAAGCAAGCCCAGATATGTTCCAGAAGTTGAAGGAATAGCCGGGCCTGCATGCTGACCTCACTCGCTTTGCGACGGCCAAATTATGCCGAAGAATCATCCTTTTAGATCATCCTTTCATGTGAAGCAAAGCCACGCTGTCGCGTCGTGGTCGAAAACGAGTCATGGCAGGTATATCGCCCTCTTG
This sequence comes from [Phialemoniopsis] sp. UDSM-2020, assembly GCA_018873225.1. Classification (NCBI taxonomy): domain Eukaryota; kingdom Fungi; phylum Ascomycota; class Sordariomycetes; order Thyridiales; family Thyridiaceae; genus Thyridium; species [Phialemoniopsis] sp. UDSM-2020. The sequence continues at coordinate 3,636,137 of JAEILZ010000001.1, forward strand.
AGAATCATACCCTGGTATAGCCTTTACCTGTATCTCTGACATGCTTGGTGATGTATGGTGTATTTGGATGTTGGTGCTGGAAGTTAGGGGCAGGCTAGATCGGCAAGAGAATGAACGCGGCGACCACATTGACCAACCACTCCAACTTAGACAACTTTTTGTCGCCTGTAAACCTAGTGTAAATGATCCCGCAGCGGTACAAGATCTGGGGGAAGATTTGGCTAGGATGTGATCCCTCGGCAGACGCGCTGATCTATGCACAGAAATCTAGGCTGGTGGAGACAGTGTGAAGATCACTCAACCCCATCTGTTTCGACTTGGCTTCGCCTTTGGGGATATCGCACGTGGGAAAAATAGGAGGGCGCCTCGACGACATCACCACCCAGGACAGTCGTAAGCGGTCCGAGATGATTTGAGATGTTCACAAGCGAGGCGAAAGGACGCCAACCCTGGGGCGCCTCCTCTCCCCTAGAACACTTGGGACATGTGGTGAGAAGCGTCGCGTACCGCGCCGAGATGACCCTAGCTTCGTGCCGCACTGAGACATGGATGCAGTCGTCGGCGTCTTGGGAAATGGTGTAATGGGTCCTGACTCGAATTCTACTGGGACTCTTGTGAAAGCCTTGCGTTCTGGATCCTGTTACTCCTCGTATCTACCTCGGCGTGCATGTATGGAAAGACGCGTTTGGAAACCGGTGTGCAAGATGTGGATTCAGCGGATAATGTAACGATGCCTTGTTGACGGCGGTCGTTTGCCATATTTGCAAGTGAACAGTGGAGAATGAGGGCCAGAGTGCGGAAAGACCTGTCCAAGAGATACGGAGAGAGCCGTGACTGGGACTATTGGAATTTATGGATTGCCCATGACCGTCGCCGTTGAAGCCAACCATCTCGAGGGCGAAAAGGACGGATCGAAACCTAAATCGTAGCGTCAAAAGCCCACATGATGGGAAAACGTCAAGTACTTGTGGATCGGGGCTTGTCATCATCAAACATTAGGGGAACGGCGTGGGTTTGACGCCAGGAAACTCAGCCGCCATATACACACTGCCTGCACACGATGTGTTAGGGGAGGTGACTGGCATCAGAGTTCCGGATGTTGGTCATGGCAGTCCAGTCTTTAGCGGTCGACCGAGCCGAGATTGCCCGCTTGTGAGGTAGTTATAGAGAGAAAGACGAGAGGTTTGGACGAAGGCAAGATGGCAGACCAGGCCGGATCGGGTTATGGCAGCGAGGGCATGCCCATACCAAGTACTACTTGCTTGCGCCGTCTCTGAAAGGCCGCCTTGTGGCTGATTTTCCATGTTGGATAGATATCTTGGAAAAGACGTGCACAAGTATCTATTCTGAGCTGAGCAAACTGTGCACACCAGTCTGTACAGCCTGACAATACTTTTCCACGCGCTGTGTGACCTTCTCATCGTGCCCTGCCATTCCCTCCCGCCCGCTAACTGCCCAGGTAGGCCCGCGTCGCGACAAGGCAATTTTGGAAGAGTGGCAAATCGTCCTCGAGAAGTCCTCTTTTTCCCGTGTTGCCTTGTCAGAACCTTGAGCGCCGAAAGTTGCTCCGTCAGAACTAGGTAGCATGGTCTACGTTCTCGTCTCTGCTTGGCTCGCAAGAGAGAAACGGCACCTTTACTTCTGTTGCGGCCCAGCTTTCGAAACCTTTTCCCACCAAGTATTTCTCAAGGTCCAGGAGCAGAAGCAGCAAGCCACCAGGAATCATCGAAATGTCCAGATGAAATCCCAGCCTGCCTCGACAACGTCGTCTAGAGCGGAACAAAACCACACTTAGCCCCCTTGTCGAGCCTCCGTCGCTAGATCGCCTCCGCTTCCCACTGTATGTACTTACTTTAGGTCGTTTTGGAGCATGATCAGTGGTGCGCTAACTAACTACTACCCGCACTGGTTAGTTGGTGTTTTATCGTTTGGGTGGATTCTATTGCCATAGCTGGCTCGGATCAATCGAGGTCGTTCGTCGGGCAATCTGTGCCAGTATCATCCACCAACGCGCGGCGCTATCAAACCCATCTCCTTGGTACTCTTCGTGCTGCTCTTGATGCCTGATAACCTTCTCTGCCTCTTTTCACATTGTCTGCTCGACATCTTTCTCTTGGAGGCCAGCCATCGCCAGATCATTGTTAGCGTCACGCCCACCTTGGCATTTCTCTCCTACCAGGCCCTGGCTCTCATCCGTCGCCTGCTGACCCGCAGAGTCGCCACACATCCGAAGAGAAAGAGACCCACAGGCAAGCTTCCAATCTCCCTTATCCTTGTACGGACCGCGGTCTCTCCTGGCTTTGTCCAGCCTCTTTCGTGTCTACACGCCCCCCTCCATTACGCCCTCAATCCGTCCCTCCCAGTCGTCCTCCCTAGGCGTCCAGGCGTCATCCTTGGCTCCCATCCCTGTGGTGGCCCGCTGTGCGCCGCCCGCTGGTTCGTTCCCCAATCTTTGGTCCGTGTGCCGCCGCGCGACCGCTGTACTCGAGAGCTAAGTGCGCCCGCTAACGTTAAGTGGTAGATGCGCTAATCTCTTGCGTGCTGCTGCATTCTGCGTGCTTTCCGACGCCTGGCTTGCATTGCATCGTGTGAGTGTGTAAAAGTGTGTGTGAAATGGATATTCCTGGCGGAGCAATCACCAACCGATCGCTGAGAGGACCTGCTTTTACTGCTTGTACTGACTAACAGTACTTGTCGTACTTTTGTACTAATCTATCTGCTCTCAGTTCTGAGTAGACGGCTAACAACCGGCGTTTGCCCCCAAGGCTCCCTAGTCAAAAAAATCCCATACAAGGGCGACGATCGCTTCACTGGTCGGTGCTGGGCGGCGCGCTTTCCAACGAACGCGGGGTAGCACTGGGTCTAAAAGCAACATCCATATCTTGCGCTCATCGATTCACTAAATCGAGCCGCCTGTCAAGCCAACCCGCAAGCCGGCTGCACATAACGTTAGCATTTTTCATAACATCATCTGCCTCTCGAGACTCGAGGTCTGATGCTGGACCGACTCCAACTCGTCGCTGCTTGCTTGTCCTCTTCCAGCCGCTCCACTCTCGCGCGTCCGCCATACCCACAGATGCTTGGTGGTATTCCTGGATCTAGGTTACCATTCTCAAAGGCCTGTACGCAGCTGCGTCAGACAATAAAGCTCCCTGGACACGACCTTCCTGTTCGGCAATCGCAATTGCAAGTATGGTATTGCTGTCCACAGACTAGACCCGACCCGCGATATATGTAGCACATCACAACAAGTCCTCTCTAGCACCAACCCAGCATGTCGCGCAGCCTCGACTACCTTGGTTGATGAACCTCGAGCGAAATACTGGCCTTCGGTACCCCGACCCGAAAGCACTTTTGGCACCAAGTACAAAGCACCACACAGCGCAAAACAAACACGAGGGGGGAGCCACAACTCCGCTCCAGCCGTATCAACCTAGTCTCTCAAGTCGAGCCAGAACGGGCCTAAGACGAAACGAGCAGGGCCACCAGCAACCGATCAAATTACATACGAAATACTTGCCTGCTTCGATTGGCCTGTTTGCGCCTCTCGGCATCAGCATCAGTTGCTATCAGCCTCTAGGCCCACACCCCTGGGCGCGTTTGCAAAAGGCTGATGCCTCCTCTTTCCCTCGCTCTGCTGACTGCAACTGCGCTTCAAACAAAAGAAGAGGGCCTGCCTTGCACTCATTAGCCAACCATCATCATCCTTCATCATCATCTTATTCTCCTCACCTGTCGCTTCCGTCATCTACACTCTTCCTTTCCATTTACAAGCATCGCCCGTTTGCAAACGCGCATGCTCGGACCTTTCACACCTCTTCTCCCTTGGCCTTCTCGGACCGGGCGCATCATCTCTGTATCTACCGCGCGTGCGCAACCCGCTCAACCCTCGTCTCGCCTAACGCAGAGGGTCCAGAAGCACCCTCTCATCATCTAGTCTTGCCACATAATAAGCCAACCAGATCAACCACTTCTTGGCCCATACTACTACATCACCATTACCACCCACCACACCTCGCACGCCCCCCTCCATTCCTCTTTGACTAACCGATCCCGCCGCCGCGCAGCAGCAACCAGCAACCAGCAGCAGCAGGTCAAGTCAAATCCCAGCTTTTCATTCACACAAAGAGGCAACCTCCTTCAAACCCTTCCTCTCTTACCCTGCTGCTTGTTCGCTGCGATTCGACGTCCTGCCAACCCCCGGAAAAGGGTTCTAGAGATTTGCGCCAACCATATGCATGATTAAATCTTGCGTGCATCATACCAGTTGCGCACACTCCATCATTTCCGGACTCGCCATTTCGCCCTGCGCATCCCACCTCCACTTCACCTCCACTTCCACCACTGCCAACCCAACTATATTCAGACACGTCGTTTCGCAGAACCGTCGACGTGGTCGACGTCGCCGCACTGATGTATTCTGCGCAGCCAAACGGCGCTGACAGTGCAACAATCAATCCCGCCGCTCTGGCTTCAGCCGGTACGTCCTCTTTTATTGCCTTGGTCCCCCCCAGATTGGTCCTCATCGTCGCGCGTTGGCCGCGTCCGCGATCTGCGATCCATATCGGTCGCTTCCTCAGCACATCTTTCGGTTGCGCATGAGAGAACGATCGTCTTTGCTCCATGCAGTCTCGTATGCGGGCGCGCTGGCGCGTTTTTTGTTTCTTTTGAAACAGGGTTGCTGATGCTTTCTTTTGTTGTTCAGACCTAGCCGGACACGCCTCGCGAGGCATCAAACGAAGTCGATCCCCTACTGATTACCAAGACCAACTCCAGCCCGGGCCAGCTGGAGATGACGGTATGTCGTGATTCCTCTTGTGTAGCGATGTCCTCGAACTTTATGTCTGTGTTCACGTTACATTCGTGAACCTGTGTGACGATGCCAAAAAGGACAACCCCTGCTAACAACCTCGGTGCGCGACTCTAGATAAACAACCCAGGAAACGCGGAAGACCGATGAAGTCGCGACCATCCGGCGGTTTGAGCGAGAGTCCCTCCCAGCCGCCTCCTCCGACTCTCCCTCACCAGACTGCCATACCGCCACCGCACACTCCCCATTCGCAGAATGCGCCCCTTCCCAGTCAAATACAGCAGTATACACCAGCTCAAGCCTCGCCGCCAGCGCCCAAACCGACGCCCACCAAGTCTACTCTGAAAGCGCTCCCCACTGTACGCGATCACACGACCGATCAGCTCGGCCCCGGCGGCGATGAGTATCTCCCACGGGAAATCGATGAGGCAGGCGAGAAGAAGGTCATGCCGAATGGCCAGCTCCTGGGCGGTCGAGAGTACCGGTGCCGCACCTTCCTAGTTCCGAATCGAGGCGACAAACTGTTCATGTTGGCAACCGAATGCGCTCGTGTGCTTGGCTATAGGGACTCGTATCTCTTGTTCAACAAGAACAGGTCGCTGTTTAAGATCATTGCGAATCAGGTGGAGAAAGACGATCTGGTACAGCAGGAAATTCTACCGTTCTCCTATCGGTCACGGCAAATCGCCATCGTCACTGCTCGGAGTATGTTTCGACAATTCGGAAGCCGCGTCATCGTGAACGGACGGCGTGTTCGGGACGACTACTGGGAGACCAAGGCCCGGAAACAGGGCTTCACTGAAGCTGATCTGGCAGGTGAGAAGAGACCTGGCGCTTCCAAGGCTCGAGAGGCCGCAGCCGAGGCCAACCAGGCCGCCTCCCTTCTCGGGGCGCCGCATGGAGAGATTGTCTACAGCAACACCCCGGCTCAGTTCGGAGCTGCTCCGCCTGCTCCTCTCGTTCAACCAGGTATGATTGGAGCGCCGTCCGGAACCTCGACGAGAATGCCCGTGATAACACTAGGACCAGAGTATAATGACACCAGGAGCCGTGACTACTCCAGCATTCTCAAGACCGGCCCGCGCCAGGAGATTACAGGCCCTGCCTATCAGGACAGGACGCAGACCACCCCGGTCGGCGAACTTCATGCCCAGGCGCATCATGCTGCCGAGTTCAACCGCTCCATCAATCAGCAACGGGACATGAGGAGCGAGTACATGCAAAACCTGTGGCGGCGACCTCACGAGCAGCCGGCGGCGACGAACCTCACTCAGCAGGTGGCGACTACCGAGCCCTCGGCGGCGACAAGTCGGCCTGCACCTTCGCCGCACACCACCAGCAGCTCGATGCAGCAGCCCAGCATGGTCCCTAGCCAGAGTCCACAAATGATGATGACACAGCCGCCGTACTCCCAGTCAATAGCTGCTCAGAGCCAGATGCCGTCGACGATGAGAGGTATGAACTACAACCCGTCCAACAAGCTCCCTCAACCAACCGCCCTTTCGCCAGGATCCTCGGCTGGTATGCCGCAACAGCAAGGCTACAACTACCCGCAGTCGAACCCTATGTGGGCGCAAACTCAACAGGCACAGCAGTATAGCTATAGCCACCCCTCTCAGGCACAGCCGTCTCCCCATCAGCAAGCCTCTACTACCCCTCAGATGCGCCATTCTGGTCAACCTGCAGGTCTTCCCTATTCCGGGATGCCTGGTATGAGTCAGGCTTACCCCAATCAGCAACAGGGTATATCTTACGATCAAACCCCTAGGCAGTATATGCACCAAGGTGGGGCGCCCGCTGTCTCGCAGGGATGGTCCAGTCAGCAAACTCCGGCACAGTGGTGGACCAACCAGCAGCAATGATCGGTTCGACGCTATCGAAGCAGCGTGCGGGCTGGGAATGGCGGGCGGATCACGGAATGGATCATTTCCATGATGGGTGTCGGATAGGCAACTTGGTCTTCGGAACTCCCGCGCTCTGACCGTCCCCCCGACAATTCGCCTCGGCTGATGGTTTGGGGGTACAATCAACTTATTGGTGTTGTTCGACAGCCTTCGACGAGACTAGTAGCGCGTACGGACTGGCTCGCGGCTGTCAACTGCACAAAACATACCGGGGATATATAAGTGCAGTTTGGACCATCGGCGGAACTCATTGGCACACTAGGAACACCCGCATCATGTCGGACAACGCAACGGACCCGGGCTCAGCGCAGAGGAACAATGAGCTCGCCTGAGCGGCTTTTGGTGAATGGGAACGACGCTTGCCCACTGATATCAGCAAATTATGATCTCGACCGTCAACGGATTTGTTTATACTGTGCAGGTCACTTGGGTCATGGCTGGCATTCGTCGGAGTTCTTGCCATGCCCACGTGGAGCTGTGGACCAGCCTCTCTGTTGGTCTTGTACGCTTATTCCCCGGGGTTTCGGGTAATTTGATCGCTACACCGTAGCGATGCTAGTACTGGCTTGGGAGTTTGGTTGAACTTGGGCAGGGAAATTTGGCATATGGGGACTCTTCGTATCGGAGTTGTGTATTTGGTCGTGTATGCTCTGGTTGTTTCGCACAGATCGCTGTTTGTTTGTCTGGTCAACATGGGTTTCCTGCTCGAAAATCATGTGCTTTCACCATGTCTTTTATCCTTCCACTTTTCGGGATTGTGTTTACTCCTGGTTTATTTCTCCTTTAGTCCTGTCCCTGATTCCCGGGTGGTGATTGACTCGACGCTTCAGCACCCAACGTTGGCAGCATTGGAGGCGTTCATCATCTTACTCGTCGGGGGGAGGTTTCTTTGTATTTGAACTTCTTCTGCTGACACCCTTATTGAATGAGGGTTTCCGTTCTGTGCACACACACTGGTTACAGAGATCCACGGTACGTGGCCTTGTTGGTTTTTTTTTGGGAGGATTTTGGTCATATTCACTTTCCCACGCGCGTCATCATCAAGTTCTTGTTTCTTGATTTCCCCCTTTCCATACTCTTTTCATTTTTCTATACTCCCGCAATGCCGCATGGATCCGCGGTCTAGGGAAGGCTGGGCTGAAACATGTATTTTGGAGGGTTACGGATTCATCCTTTAGTATTGTACTTACAGTATTTATTCAGCGGTGCGTCAAGTCGCACAATTGATTGGTAATGTTGATGGAAACTCATGCCTGCCTCTGTGTGTCTGTGGTGTCCGAAGTGTCCGAAGCTGTAATGTTTTTATGGCCAGACTATAGGATAGTGTGCCTTGATATCCACGATGTCTCGCGTTCTGTCGGCTGTCGATGCCCATGCTCCATCGTCAAATGCAATACACACACAGCTGAGACGGTTACAAATATTTTGTCTATAATCATCGCTGCTAGTTAACGATCCGTCGAGGTCTCGCAGAGTATGCTTTCACCCGATATGACATGCTTGATCCACGACGCTTCCTGGGCACTTCACAACCCTCGCCCAGTCTTCGTTCCTGTCCAAAATCCAAGCCACGAGGCCCGACTACACTCGTCGGCCCGGTAAACACATCATCCCACACTTACATGGCTCGACAAGGCCATGTCCAGCGCAGCACAGTATACCACTAGTCGCTCTCGTTCCCGCCCAGCGCCTCATCCTCGTCAGGTCCCTCTTCCCTCTCCTCCAGTGCATCACCTTCCTCGTCCTCGATCCCTCCCGGACCTGCCTCATCCTCATCGTCCTCTTCCTCCTCGACGTCGTCGTCCTCCTCGTCCTCGTCATCGACGTGCTCCTCCTCAGGCTCCGTCTCGGCATCGCTAGGCTCGTGGCCGCCATCAATGTCCATGCCGCCTTCAGTACGCGCCTTCTTGGCCGCGCGCTGCTGCTGGTCTGCGGCTGCACCGCCCGCGGCCGACGACAGCATGCTGTTCTCGCCGTGCGTCGACACGTCGGCCTGCACGCCCGTGGCGTCGGCGCTCAGGGCGGAGGCGTCGGCGAGCGTGGTGTCGCCATCGCCGTCTGGGCCGCGCTTGGCGGCTGCGACCTTCTTGCGGTAGGTGGAGCGCTTCGAGGTCTGAATCATGTTGAATTCTACGAGGATAAATTTAGCCAAATGATGTCTTATGCTATTGGCAGGTAGGTGACCACGAAAGGGGGGTGGGAAAACATACTTGCAAACTCGGCCTCGAGCTGCGGCCGCATGAAGCCAAACTCAATGTCGTCGAGGGCGGCGAACACGTCCTGCGGCATGATGGTCTTCTTGTTGGATCCCATGGTGTGCTCGTTTGCGCTACCGTTGGTTAGTATGGGGGTGCATTCTGAGGGAAAAAGGCTTGCTTAGGGAGCAGTCGGATGTAGTATATACGTACGCGCTCGCCAGATGGCTCACAAAGACGCTGGCACTTTTGGTCATGGCTAGTATCGCATTGCCCTGTATTTGTGTGTTGGGCGGCAGCACGCCCTTGGCGAGGCGCGTGATGATGGACTTGGGTAGGTTGAGGTCCTGCACACATACAGATGCCCGTCAGCATGTTCCCTGCTCTGGCCTCTCCAGGAGCAATCCTGTAGCCACCTCGAACCCTCTAGGGTAAAGACCTACCTCGATGGTAATGGCGTCCTTATCGCTCTTGTCCTCCTTCTTCTTGCCGTCCTTGGCACCGCCGCCCTCCGTCGGCGCGCCGCTGGCCGTCGACATGAACGACGCGTCCGCCGCAGCGGAACCTCCACTTGCTGCTGCTGCTGCTGCCGCCGCGTCTTGGGAAGGGCTCGGCGGGGCGGGTGGTACGGACTCGGAGGTGGCGAGGCTGGGGAGGGGCTTGTCGGCGATGTGCGCCTCGCTCTCCGGGGCGAGGACGAAGCGCGTGGTCGAGACGTCGCTCTTGCGCGGGGCGCCCTGCTCGCTTTTCCGAGGCGGCATCACGGGTTGGGGGAGGCTGTCTGGGGTTAGAGAGAGGGGAATTGGAGACTCAGAGTCGAGTCTTGACAGGACGAGGCCGGGAGCGAGGAGACGTCGAGGGAAGGCTGACGATGCGGACTGGACAAATAGGGGTATCTAGTAGCAAGCCGTGGGTATGCAGGCAATTCAGATGCCTCTCTGCCGAAACGGTGAATGCTATGGCGGGTAAGGCAGAGCAATAAGAATTGTGAGGCTCTGCAATGGGCCTGGGCACTTTTGACGTGCTGTCGAAGGAGCTGGTGTGAGGTGGTGGTGGTGGCAGTGTGGGGAAAGAATTTCTGTAGGCGCGTCGTCGCGACCCTTGACAAGGTGGCAGGCACGCGTTAAGTGGTTTAGCTTCACAACTGCTTTACACATGTCTCAACTTGTGCATACTCCTCAAGTCTTAGCCATGTTAATAAAAAAGTATTGCCTGGTTTGGAAGTAGGTATTTTGGTTCTCTAAATATCTTTCACGGAGACAATAAGATGAGAGAAAATAGACGCGACTTCTATTCAAAACCGAGGGCAGTCATCAGCGCAAGCCATGGTCGTATCATGGAAGGACTTTTGCCGAAATCAAGGTAGAGAGATCTTGCAAGTCCGTTGATCAGATAAGTACTGTTAAAGAGCAGTACATCCTCTTCTAAAAACTATCAACAACACTCAACCCGCATCTCAGGAAGAGCGTGAACGCAGCTTTGCATACTCGGTGGTTAGAAGACACATTTGGTAGAGTGGACCTGACTGGTGGAAGTGCTGAAAAACATGATGCTCGTCAGTGGCTTCCACTCTTTCCCCCTCTTATTTGATACATGATACAGACCCATCTTGGTAAGACAAAACAGACTTGACATCTTCTAAGGGAGCCAAAGGCCTAGTGGAATCATGCAAAGATCTCGATCCCCCCCTCACCGACCCCGGCCAAACCAGCGTCGCAGCCGGGTGTCGATGAAACGATCACCGTCCAGGCCACACCCCGGACCACTCCCGCTGCCAGTTCCCTGCTTCCCGCGCGCGCACCGCAACCTACTCTATCGGGCCCGGAGATCATGGCGAGCCCGGGCCTTGTTTCAGCATTTGAGATTGGCATTGTTTTCGCTCCATCCAAGTGAACAAGACACGCGAGTGACAGGGCCGGGGGGTGCGCATTTGGTGTGGTACATAAATGACGCGTTATGCATATATCACATGCAAGGTACAACAAAGGTAATTAGAGTTGACGGACAAGCAAGGATTTGCGCGATTTCATGTTTCGTTTGGATTTTGGGATTGTGGTATGTGAGTATGTGATAGCTATTGCATGCAATGATACACTGATTGTTCTGTGATGGTCCAGGATGTGCGCTGCATCCACCCGTTCCTTGAATGTCCTAATCCAGCCCTTCCGTTTGTATAGAGGAAGGGGAGGACCGGGTCCCTGACATAATGTTGTCGTCCGTCGCGCAAAAGGCAAGGGAAGACGACGAGCTCGAGAAGACAAGGGATCTCGCTGGCCAAAGCAGCGAGCTTGTTCTCGATAGCTCCGACATAGTAAAGAAATAAGACCTCTCCATGTCTTGGGGTATATCCTCCTCTAATCCTCCCTGCTCAATTCAAGTGAAATAAAGGGAAGAAAGGGCATAGTGTGTGTGTAAAATGTGTGTCGTGTTTCTCATACAGTGGAATAAAGGCAAAGAGGCTAGTACCGTTCGTATAGCCGATAATAGACTCTGCCGTTGCGAATAGAAGGTCGAAAGAGACTGGTACGTCTCTCCGTCGGTATCGAGTATATGAAGTGAATAAGGGCTTGTGCGCAGCTTCAAGATGCTGATAGGGCCATGTGCCCCGGCACAGGTTTGATATTGGTTTGCCAGGTATATGGTTTGGCGCAGAGGGTCGCCTGCTGTCAAATGAAACTGCCCATGTCGATAATCACAGACATGAAACATATAACGGCCCCGCAAAGGGAGGACCCCCACGAGCCGAGCTGTCGGTGGGAAAATAAAGTTGGGTCTTCTCAATCTCGGCAAAAAGAGAACAACGACGACCCTGGCTCTGGTAAGATGCCAGGGACATCATGAAGGGGATTGATTCTCATTCATGCTGTCACTCTGGTTCAGCCGATGGCCCGTCCAATATCGTCCCTGAACAGCGGCCGTGGCGACAGGCCCCCAATGAGGGCAGTGTCGTCGCCGAAAGACAGCCTTGGGGGAACCGAGTTGGACGAATAGACACGCGAATGCTGGTAGTTATTGTTGCTGCGCGGGGACCCGCCCGACCCGGAGGACGAAGAGTAGTGGTGATGTTGAGAGTGGCTGCGGTACATGTCATTTGATGCCCGCGGCGAGGAGGGCATATGCAGATCCATCTCCGAACCGGCGTACATGAAGCTCCGGAGGCTGGTCGCACTGCTTCTCGAGCTCCGTGTGCGGTGGTGCGTCGAAGCTCCCCGGGCAGGTGGTGGCTTGGAAAGGCGAGAGGTTTGGCGCCTAGGGGATGGTAGGAACGAAGGGTCACCAGGAACGGTCTCGTCCGTCAGTCCAGCGCGAGCGTTTGGTGCGCGAGCCTGAGCTGGAGTGCCGGGAAGGTCCTTGTCGAGACTGACTCGGCCGTACTTTGACATTCGTGCCGGTACAGTGGTGGACTGTCTGGGTGAGAGCTCTTCGGATTGCCTCTGGTATACAATGACGCTGGCCGGGCTCTTGATTGTCGAGCCACTTGAAGGCTGCTTTGCGTGATTGCCCCTGCCGGATGTCGTATACCTGTCTGGCCTAAAGGCTGACGCTGCGAGTCCAGCTGCTTCCTCCTTCTCCATAGATTTGTTGACCTTCCAAGTCTCGATTTCGTCATCATCAATCGGCGATATGCCTCTGTTGAAGAATGGTAACCGTCGCTGTTTATACCTGTAGCAGAGAAGGATGGCGCCGATAATCAGCAAGATGCCCACCACGGAGAGTACGGTGCTCAGCGTGATGATGAGCGTGCGGTTGCTGCCGAGTCCCGACTGGTCCTCGGCCGCAGCTGCAGGTGTCTGCGTTGACGACTGTGAGGTAGGCATGGTCAACGATGTTGAGAGGAAGGCCTGGCTGGAGGAAGATGCCGGGTGTAAAGTGCTTTGCTGGGAGGACGAGAAGAGCTCGGTCGAATCCGTCCGTGACAAAGTTGAAGTTGTTGAAGGTTCAGAAGTCTGAGTGGCTGTAGATAATGGCGTAGCCACAGGCTCGGAGATCGGCTCGCTGGTCAGGAACGGTAATCCATCTGCTGAAGACCACTGGGGATCGGGACTTCTGCACCAGGGAGGTAGTCCGTGTTTACCACCGGGCCCAACAGGTTCTGTGGGACATGGGCGGTCAGAGAAATGAACTGTAGAGTCTTCAGTTAGCAGCGCGTTCGCTGATATCGAATCCAAAGTTGTAGGGGCCGAAAAAGGTCTTGCATGCCATCCCGAGGATCTCCAAGGCGAGGTCCAATTCGAAGAAGGGCAGGGAGCCGACCCGGTGCCTCTGGCAAGCATGGCCTGGCTCAAGTATGGCAAGACGAGTAAACTCCACGCCATTGCTAGGCTGGCTCCTTTCCTTTCACGAGACATGGGGATGGCACCAGAGCAAACAACAACTTTTTGAAGAGGGGGGTAAAAGCAGAGCTCTGGGACGAACATGGTAGGTCTGTCGGAGGAGACATTTTTGTCATGCGAGCAGGTGGCTCAACACATCCATATCGAAGACAAAGAAGGGCATAAACTAGAATGACGGGAGCAGGAGGTCATACGCACAGTTTGAAAGGACTCATGAGCGGGTGGGAAACGGTCCAGCTCAAGAGGGTCGACAAAGAGAGTGCGGTTGAGGCGTGAAGCCTTAGCCGTGTAAGAGGGATGTTGGACGGCGTCGAGACAAAGAGCGAGCTCGGGGAGATATATGAGGTGCAGCAACTTTGCCGTGCCACCAGGTTGCAGAGGTGGTAGGTAGAGAGAGACCACACAAAGGAGCAAACGGCAGCAACGCCTACCTCGCTACTCTCTCACCCAGGTTTAAGAATATCGACGGAAGGGGTGGGCTGGGCGGCAGATATAAACCGTGCGCACGCAGCAACCGCCCCCCGGTCTGGAGCGGCATGCGAGGACTTTGACTACACACCGCAAAGCCAAGTTTATGAGCGGGTCCCTCCACATGGTGGGGGGTTCGACGACGCAGCCAGTGTGTCCGTGTGCTTGCATCTGTGTGAGTGGACAATGTGTATGTATAGATTGTGCGCCAGTGTCTCAATGTAGACAAGGTACAAGCAGAGGTGGTGGTGTAGATGGTGGGAAAGAGAGAGAGAGAGAGAGAGCCACCAGCCAGCTCTTGGAGCTCATTAACAGACATGCGGAATCCACGAACACACCCTCTCCGGCAGTGAGGCTGGCCGTACCTTGTACCCGGCCGGCTTTCTCTCTGACATAGCATAAGGAAACCCCCGTCATTGACAGATGACAGGTCTTACTCGACATTGGTAATGATGGCTACGCTGGCAGTCAGCGTACCTCTCAATTTGATGAACCAGAGCACAAAGTGAAGATCAACCTTGGCTGCTGAGGTGTCGATGTGAGGAAGCAGAGCTTCTGTTGCAACGGTGGTTGGACAGACGGGCGATCGCCCCAGTATGATCGGACATGAATGCAAACAACCAGGACAGGGCCTGTTCAGGAGAGGAGGGAAGGCTCCACACACAGAGAGCAACCACTGACCAAAAGGGCCAAGCTTGATCTGGCGGATAACGAGCATGGCTTGCATGGGTAGCTTAGCCTTTCCCCTGTCGGGAACCAAGGGATGGCGTGGAGGGGCCTTTGAGGGGCTGGGTCAGGGGCAGCGAGGAGCGGGATCCACCACCACTTTCAAGGTACGAATGTAAGGTAAGCCCGGCAAAAGAGAGGCCGCAAACGGCCAGCCAATCCTCGGCGGCGGGCCTTCACACTCTGGTTTGAGGGCCGAGCTCCAACCTGCCAGGCACACGAGTTGAGTGGTGCCAGCTGTCTCAGTCTCCCAAGTCAGGCACTAGGCACTGCATGCACGGTGACAGTGAGGCACATGTACGTACATAAGGTACGTACGTGGATGGGCGAGGCCAGCAAGCTATGCCCGAGATGGGCGACCATTGCGAAGCCAGCTCTTGATGGGTCTAAAAACGGTACCTAGTCAGCTATGTTAGCCAACACCACCTCTGACGAGAGCTTACCATACTTACTCCCGTACATACCGAAGGTGAGAGCCTAATCATCCCGGGAGTGCGTGGTATGAGTGGTTGCCATGCACTCGATGCTGAACCAGAGGCTGGCATGAGGACGTAACAAGTGCGGCACCAAGTGGGCTATCCGACTACGCATGGCTCAACGGACATGCGGTCAGCACTGGAATGTATTGACTTCGTAGCGAAACGGCGAAGGCGAAGCCCTTACATGCCGGCGGGCTGGTCTTACATCATGGGAAGGGGTCCGAGACCTCGACGCCATGCGGACGGACGAGCCAGCCGCACGCCGCCAACATTCCAGAGGGGGCAGCATGGCAGCATCAACATCATCAAACGAAACTGGGCCGTCCTCAAGCCTTCAAAGTGCAGATGCGTTTCGCTTCAAGCGGAAAAGAGGTGGGGGCAATCAGAGAGGGGGAATGCTGCGAGGCTGTTTTAACAGCTGTTTCCATTTCTCTTCTTTTTCGTGAGAGTGGGTGACGAAAGAGGGGGCGCATGTTAGTGGAACGGTACGTTCAATTTGTATGTCACCTCAAGGTAGCCTCCATCCAAGATTTACCCATAGCAATCAGCTTCTTGGTCTTCCGAATAGAGGACATGTCAGATGATGCGGACAACTATTGACTGGTCGTAATGATTAAGCAGACCAATATCACTCACAATTAGTATCAACATTCAGCAATTTCTCAAAGGATCCCCGAGAGCGAGAGGACCTCGAAGGAAACTGAGACAATAGCATCACTCCAGCCTTGCTCTGGCACCAACGCTGTGGGAAGCGATGACGAGCAAATGCGGCAGTGACTGCAAATCGAGACCATGTGGTCCGCTATACGCACTTTTAGGTAGTGTGTTTGAGAAGTCCCGAAGGTGTTGCAGGCTGGAATGCAATTACGCCGTTAGACCACGTTGAAGCAGGAAAAAGGCTGAACAATTCTCTAGCCTGCTGTCGATGACGCCGGTACACTTTGTTTCCCTATCGCATATCATGTCATGTCATCTCACCTCACCGGTGCTATCGTGATGCCTCTCATGTGAAATTCCCTCCTCGCTGTATTATCACAAGAACTTCGCGCGTCTCGTGCCTTGCTCTAGTCGTGCTTTTCGGCACCAGAGGCCCGTCCTAATGCAAGGTACAGGCACCCTCTTGCCGGCGCCACAGCGAATCACGGGTCCGAGATAGAGGTGAACCAGGTAAAATAAACCGGTTCCTCCACTCTTGCGACATGTTTTAACCCAGAAATATTCCGAATACAACCGGTCCCCCCAATCTGTGGCTTTTGTCACATGGTGCATGGCTGCAACGTCAAAGAGGCGATAGCTTCAAAACGTGCTCTCCTGCTCCTACTCTAAGGGACCTCTGAGGGCTGGCTAATATCCGAGTCTAATCGTCCATGGACTCGCATCTCATCTCTTGACCACCAAAAGTTCGGCTACCCGGATCTCGCAGCCATGCAACCCTGCCAGCAATAACCAGGCACAAAGGCACCACTATTGTCATACCGAGATTAGAAACGAAGGTGAGGCATCCAACGAGTAAATTATGCCAACTACCAGGTATCCTGTCACTAGGCATGATCCTCCTTGGCAGTGAGGATAATCAGATCAGGTCTCCGAGACTGAACAGAAGCGGGATGCCCCATTGAGTGTCTTCACAATCTTTCGAATATCTTGGCTGGCATCCCTTGCCTGAAATTTAGCGGCACCGCTAATAACAGCGGAGCCCAGCAAAGTCTTGACCTCATCGAGACAGAGGTGCAGCCATGGGTCCAGCCTTTTTAGCGAGAGGTCCGGGGTATGGGAGGTCCCGCAGCTAAGAAACTCGCAAGTCTTGCGGCTTCGAGGAAGGCAGATCAAGATCAGCCAAAGATCTCCAGGGGCAGAGAGAAATCTAGCTGATCCTCCTTACTGCCTACGGAATACATCAATTCACACGCAAGACCAAACATAAACAGAGAAGGTCCAGTGCAGCAACTGATTGATCTACTTTCTTCTCGCCTGTCATTTTGAGACATTGATCAATCCTCGCAGCTCAACAGTGATCGACATCATCCTCGGATGGCATCTGCAAGTATGTCTGCAGATGGAGGCGGGGCCATGGCCCTTGGCCTGTACTTTTCCCCTCCTCCTGAAGCAAACGGTGAGGGTCTTACGCGCTTACGGAGTAGAAGATAAGAAAAGGCCACAAAAAAAAAGCAAGAGTCAAACAGACACACCTGTCAAAGTCTGAAGTTGTTCCATATTGCTTTTTTTCAATTCCCCAACTTGGTGCTATCGAACGGCTAATGTAAGCCGTTCGACGAACTCCTGCACCGCTCGTTCGAATATGACGCACCTGGGCCAAACCGGCCGAGTAATTCGCTGTGCCTGGCTCTCGTAAATTCCATTCACGCTCGGTACTGCTGCCGAACTAGAGTAAACTACCAAAAGTCGGATACATGTATCTATTCACGGCACAACCTGCTCGCCGAACTCGCACTCTTCCCGTCGGCTCTGATGTACGACGGATGATCGCCAGCGCAGAGCAGCATTAGCACCGGGACAATTGACAACGACCCTCTCTGTGCGTGTCGTGCAGATGTCGAGCCTCTACGGTAGTATTGCCCCATGTATGTATATGCAGTGAGGATTATCGTAGAAAAGGGTGTACAACGTACACACTAGTTAGTCAAGGCCAACCTCGGGGTCGTTTTCCCTTTTCTGACCACCCGTAAAGGATGCCGGAGGCTGGTGATACGCTCCGCAACCGCCGGCCGTCCTGCCGCCTCTGGTGTAAGTCAGCATTTTGCCGCCTGAACATGTCCGTGCGATGCATCAGTCGCTCATGACACGGGTGAAGGCACATACGTCGAGTAAGCGCCTGCTACCCAGATTGACGAACAGAGGCGCTGTCGTGCATTCACGCGATCGTCTTCGAACTACTCCGTAGTGTCCTGGCATTCTTAGCTCCAGCGATGAACAGCAGAGGGCATCATCGAGATCTTAGCCTCATCCTCCAGACGGGAAGGAATCTGCAGCATGCACTGGATTGGTCTGTGCCTCCCCTCTGCCTCCGTCTCTACGAAACGCACTACTGCTGCTGGCCCGACTGCACTTTCCTTGGATGTCGATCCCCCAAAGGGCAGCTTCCACCAAGCAGAGCCTCTGGTCTGGCTGGATTTGTATCGAGTTTCAAAACCACTCTAGTAAACCACACCCACCAGCTCCACCACACCTCGCTCGACTCTTCTTCACCGCTACTCTCCCGTGAACCTACAGTACTGTAAGAAGAAGCTCATTTCACAAACAGCTAAACGACAGACTCCAAATCTGCGCCAGGTGGCCAGCAGAACCCCCTAAAACTTCACCAAGGGTCTAGAAGAAGCCTACCCTCTTCTCGACTGCAACCCTGCCTGCGTACGCTCAAGAGTGACCGCGTACCTGCGCGGCCCTAGACAAGGGCTCTGGGCTTCGTTTTCAATAGTCTGGTGTTCCTGCAGTGGTGGGTGTGGTGGGCTCGGCCACTTACACGACGGCCATTTACACCCTTTGGCGCCCAGACGTCCATCCATCCCACACCCACGGGCCAGCCAATGAGGGCATCACCCGCGACCTCTCGTTACGCCGCCATGGCAGTCGGATCCATGGCATGAACTGGTAAGGTCGCTGATGTGCTGCAGGGCTCAGCTCGAGTTTCACAGGCACTGATAGGACAATGGATATAGAGCCGACAGAGCAGATGGGGGGGATGACTTGCATCTCTCGTCGCAAGAGGGGTGTCGGCGTCCAATACGTTTCAATTGCGGAAAGTCTCGTGCATGCCTTGTATCTACGAAATGGTGTGCAAGAGTCACGGACGCATAAGTTTTCAAGAAAGCTGAACTGAAAAAGACGCAACCTCATCCCTCCTCTCTTGCCTGCCGGTGTGGATAGACGGCAGTCGATCCCGGGGCGCGTCGCGGGGCTCCATGTCCTGTCAGCGATCTCTCTCGGCTCGCTGCAGCGAGGATGCAGGGCGGCATAAACCGCGATATTTGACGTGCTGCAGCCCTGAACATCATGCACGGCATGACGAGGCTCAGCCTGGCTCATGATCTGTTTCCGGGTTTGTGTTCGACGTTGGAGGGAGGCATGAATTATTACTGTGGAGGACGGTTCGCTAGATGAACATCGATTTGCAAAGTTTGTCGATGCGCAAAGCGGTACCACAGCTCTGGGCAACTCGCAAACAGCTACTGCCACAGTAATGGTAGGCGGGAATTACCAGCAGCATAGCCACCATGATCTGTCGACGAGGCCGGAGCCCCGCTTGGTATGTCCATCATCATTCAAGCACTCTTGCCTCATCAAAAGCATTCGCAACGAGTATCTCAGCTTCATGTGCTCTCGGCCCGGTGAGCAACCCAGGACCCCTCAACATTCCAGACGCTGGCTGTAAGACATCTTCGTTGTTAACTGGGCCATTCATGACTGCCGATTGGAGCTGACCGGAGCCGTCCTTGCGGCCTAACCTAACGGGCTTCTGAGCAGTGATTCGCCTGGTTTCAGTCGTTGCAGCAGCCGCTTACATGTCAGGGGAGAATAGCCTTTCGTTTGTTATCACAAGGATCCCTTCGACAACTGCACTCCTAAGTACACCTTACATCGGCCACCCTCACCATAACAGCTTTGGCAAAGCACTGGTCTCCGAGAATGCCAACACACACCAAACCCAAACATAGCAGTGATGAGAATAACATCCATGCCAAAAAAGGACGCGATCATGGATACATGGCCTTGACGATAACACCACTGGTCGTTATTAGCACGTCCGCTAACGTCCGCCCCCGCCCCTGACGAAACGTGCTAGCTCGCGGAACGGGCCTTTGCTAATCTCCCCCGCTCCGCGAATGGCCGTCGAGAAACAGCGGGACGGAGGCTGTTCGTGGCTGCCCCTCCACTGAAACAGTGCAAGTCATTCGTGAGTGTGGCCGTTGCTCTCCATGAACATGTCCCACGGGTCGTCGACGTGGCCACGAACTGCAGGCCTACTGTCAAACTGTTGGGACCCAATCATGGCTCCGGGCAGGGATGGTGTATGTGATTGCTGTTTTAGGCAAGGAGGCCATGTCGATGATGGCCTCGTTGTACAGCAGCTGCCAGGGCCGCCGCGTGACGGCCCATGATGTTGAGATCGCGGCAGGCCCCGAACGAGAGGTATGGCGCGGGAGCCATTTTCTGTTTGAGTAACCCTCTCCGATTGATCACGGGGCAACCTTGACTCAAGCGTATCAACGGCACATCGCGGCACAACGAACAGATGCAAGATGCGAATCGGGCGGGGTGTCCCAACAGCTCGCTCGAGTCACACAGCAGCAGCTCGAACACCAGAAACTTGGAAGATGGTAACCTTAAAGCACTCTTCTTCGTTGCTATACCTTGGCAGCTTAAAGTCAAGAAGTTAGAGTGTGGTCACCTCCCTATCAGGCCCTACAAATCGCCAAACTCGCAGCGTTCGGTGCGCAATATGCAGTTTTGAGATATCGGTGTGTTGAAACTTCCAACCCCGCCAGCAACTCTGATTCGACACACCTCGACGGACCGCAATCTATTCGAGACCGACCGCCCGTCTCACGGGCCCTTTTTTTCTTTATTGTCTTGGTCTTCGCATGTCTGTACGTGATCAACATCCTGGTAAGCACGCTAGACCGCGTCTTGCCCCTGAGCCCTGGCCAAAAGCTCCGACAATCACGAAATTCTCCGCACGTGTGCAGTGGCCACACTGATGAGACCCTGCTCCGGAGGGTGTGGCACACACGCACACAAACAGGCCCTTCGAAAGTGAAAACCGGTTTGTTCAAGCCACATCTGGGGGGAAATCACCGACTCCGAGGATGAAGATCTTGGCAGGTATTGCAGTTTCACGAAGTACTGCCCTCTTTGGGCCAAGTGCCTGCTTTTCTCACGATGTCACATCGCGGCGCGAATACGATGCGATGTTCGCAAGACCCTACGTTTGCGAAAGGGAGTTGATGGGGAACAGTGCGGTGTTTGGACGGAGTTTGCAGCTTTCGGGTCCTTCGGCACTCGAGGCTCCAGGCCTTTTCTTCCGTTGCATTGTGTTTCGGCTGAAGGATCCGAGTGCCGTGCTTGTCTATCTTCCTGGGTGCAAGTGATGTGAGATTTTGAGCATCATTGTCATCCTCCTCTTGGCCTAGGAAACCTCTCGGAGATTTAACGTGGGGATCTCTTTGTAAGCGAGAGAAGATCTTCTCTTGACCGATGGAAGCCTTCGCCCGTAAACAGAATGATCAAGCCAAAAAGGAAGGGCCAAGAGTGGGCTTCCTGTCAAAATCTGGCGACATGGTCGATGCGATCCCTGAATATGGGGAAATTGAGTTGTCTAACGGCTCTTGAATGCTACCCTTAATGTGCGAAATAACAACACTCTATCCGAGGATTCCATATTCTGGGTCTCTAAGTGGGATGGCCGAGGCTTCGAGGGCTTGTCTAGATTCTACCGTACGACATCGTGATCATGATCAATGTGCCATCCGACAGTCGTCCGAGATGACGAGCCTACGACAACTGCGACGTGACAGAACGCTTGTCGTTGACTTGTGAGCGGCGCAGTCTCATTCTCTTGCTCGCCACTTGGCAAAATCGACGGATTCGTCCATTCTCGAAATGTCATCGCACGCCAAGTTACATCGCCACCGGGTCTGCTCAGGCCTCCTTTTCCATTCTGGAAGACAGATCCTACCGTCCTGGGCCGTCTCATCTCGTCCCTTCTTGCCGTTTGACCCCCACCCTTCTTCCCTTTTGCCTTCTATCCCACGGTTCAACGGCGTCGCAATGTCCCCCGTTCTTTCTGGCCATGGCGCCACCAACATAATCGCTCTAATCAACACTGTTCTATCTATCTTGGGAGAGCGGAGTGCGTCGGTGCGCGGCAAGGCCGGGGCCGAGACGCAGGTCATCTGTCACCTGTTGGGCCCGCACTTTCTTTATCAAACGGAACCGTGGTTCTGTTGTGATATTGGCGACGACGACGCTCGGTGGGGGGGCTTGCTTCCCCTTCCTCCCTGGCTTGGCCTGGCTCAGCGAGGAGTGCCGAGGAGGCGAAAGGAAACAGAGCGAGTTGCCAGCGTGAAATTAAGGGTCTACGCGGTCACCAATCGATGCTCGGAGCAGGAGCACATGCAATATCTGGAGAAGCACGGCTCTCATGTTGGTGAGTCATGTTTGCCCGAGCTTTGGTCTACGTCCCGGGGACGATTATGCCGTCGGCGACGAGATGCGCCGATGCATCTCGATATGCCTGGAGCAAAGTTGCTGTCGACCCCATGGTCAGGTAGAGAAAGTGAGTTGATCGAGGGTTGATTATACTTTCGGATAGCCCAGCTCTATTAACACCACTGGGGTGGAAAGTTTGAGGAAGAGATCTCTACGCGAAGGCTTGAACCCTTTGGGACCCATACGGCTTTTTTTGTAAGACTGACTGGACAAAACTGGAGTTGTATTGCACGAATATTGATTTCCAGCCCTGTGTCAATAAGGGGCGATGTCGTACAGCTTTGTCTCGAGATATATTCAGGGTGACCGCATCATAATAGAGAAGTAGAGCCCAAGTGACGTTATCAAAGCATAGACAATCGCCCTTTAAGCACCTCAAGCTCACACCGTCGAGATATCATGTGCGCCATGCAGACATTGATCGTCAATGACAATACAATTCCATTCAGGAAACTATTTGTACAGAAATGCCAACTCTAGGAGACCAAATAACATTCTCCAAAACCGTGTGAACTCCTCAAAACGCCAGAGAATAACCCTCACTTCACACAACGTTGCTCTCATCTCCTCCTGTCACTTTCCCATCATCGGTCATGATAACACGATGATTCGGCTATCGCCCACTACACCGGCATTGCACCAAGCCAGCGCGACCAGAAACCCAGCCAGGAACCCTCCCGCCGCGATCCCGAGCCCGACGGCCGCCGTCAGCGACGCGCTGACCTCGCGATCGATCCACCGCTGCCGCAGGCGCAGGCTCCCGATGCGCATGTAGAACAGCTCGGCGACCTGCACGACGCCCGCTAGACTCGGCTTGAGCTCCTCCGAGGACCTCTTCGTCGGCTTCTTCTCGACACTGTGTTTTTCACGGAGAGATGTGTGTTGGCGCTTTATTGACTGTATGTGTTTCGACATTGACATGTCTCAGCCGGCGAGCTCTCGTCAAGGGGGAGTGCGGGGAAGGGTGAGATGCTAGGTCAAAGGGGGGGAGGAAGGAGCACTTACAGCAGCGTCAGCGACACGTCGCCCTGCAGGCGCGCCTTGAGCTCGAGCTCGACGTCGAGGTTGAGCCCCAGCTGCAGGCGCACGGGCTTGGTCTCGGCGAGGCGCGGCAGGATGGCCGGCTGGGTCAGGCCGCCGTTGTTCGCAGCGGCGGCGAGTGCCTTGCTGCCTCCGTTGCGGCGGCGGTTGCGGCGGCGCCCCGTGCGCGAGTCGATGCTCGAGGAGCCGACGTCCGAGACCGAGTCGTCGAGCTGCCGGCGCAGGTCAGCGAGGATGTCGTCTTTGCTACCGCCGCCGCCGCCGATGACGGGGCGGGGGCCGGCGGGGAGGGTCATGGAGGGCGGCGTCGTCACCTTTGTGGGCCCAGGCATGCCGGACGGGTTTCCAGAGGTGGCCATTTCGTACGACGGCGGGGGGAAGGACAGGTACGAGAGGGACTGGACGCGCGCGTGCGAGCGGTGGTCTACGTAGACGGGCGGCTTGGAGTGGCGGCGGGAGCGCTGCTTGCGGCCGACGACCGGGAAAGGCGGCTCTTTCTTGGAGACGGAGGACTGCTTCTTGAGGAGGGCGAGGCCTGGGTAGTACGGCGGAGGCTCGAGGGCCGGCGGGCTGTACTGGAGGAAGTTGACGTCGAGGACGACGTTGCGGGCCGAAGAGAGGGCTGACGGTCCGGAGACGAGGAGGCCGAGCGGGTTCTTCTCGGGGTCGAGGGCTGGTCCGGTGTAGGGCGGGAGGGCGAGGTCGGATGAGGCGGGCTCGGGAACGGCAAGGTCCGCGGTGCTTTCCCTAGACCGGCTTGGGGGAAAGCTTGGGAGGCAGGTACAAAGAAAAGATGCAAGGAATGATTGATCCACGCCGGCGCTGCTGGCGATGGTCTTTGGGGTGGTAAGGTATTATTTATACAAGATGGAGAAGTGAAAATACGGAGTTGGGCCGGCCAGTGGAAGCGGGGGGAAAGGCGAGGAAGAATGGATGAGATCTGAAGAAGCCAGTTGCTTGCTGAGAGAGAAGAAGAGTAGATCAATGAGCTGGAGCAACGTCACAATTATATACTTGCTTCGCCAACCTTCATCTCAACCACCCCCAGACATGTCCACGACTGGTGGAGCCTGACATCGTCCGTTCAAGTCGCACATCTCGCCCATAACCACAATAACTCATGGAGTTCTCGAACGATGTTGAGCAAGGGAGGTGGTTGTCACGTGCCTAAGTCCAAGGGTTGTTGTTTGCGAGACTCCCAAAACGGTTCGATTTTTGAAGCTTTGACACAGAGCCCAAACAGGCCCCTCGTACGATCCAACCCGAGGGTGAAACTCGTTATCGCATTGGGGATCTCCCCAACCCCAGCCACAGATAACGAATAAAATGCCACGCCTTGCGGATAGATGTCGTTCAACCTGCCCATTTCCCCAGGATGGACATTCTTTTGAGGCTCAATTCCCAAGGCTGTGACAGTTGTCTGCCCACAACGACCAGCAACCCTGGCTTTGTCGCCGCTGCCCGTGGAGCCATGATCGCCAAAACCCGTGCCTTGTTATAAGTCTTTAAGCTTCTTCTAGCCGCTTGACCTGGTGCGGCTCAAACAATCAGCCATGTCCATCGTACCACGCTGTAGCCGCGTCGCATGCGTTGTCGTGTTCTAGAGCGACGGCCCTCGATTCCAAGAGACCCTTCCACCCAAACGGGACTCCTTGTCAAACTGTCCTATGGTTAGCAAGATCCCTAGACTGTCTTGCTGTGTTGACTCTTGGCTCGCGATCCGCTGCCTGTTTCAAAGATTAGTCATGTCTTTCAACGCAGCACAGGAGAGGGTAATGCGAAGTGCAGTCCATTCGAGCTCGGGAGCGTCAATGCCAGCCGGCATCCTAGCAAATGGCTTTTGTTATTATCCTGATAGCTTCATAAACATATGTGTGCGCCCAAGCGCCGGTCCTCCCAGGCATTATTTCCCCCCGAATCTATTTGAGCAACTTGCCCTTGCTGCGAACTCATGAAAAGACTCGTGTCAAACCCCCAATCATTGGTATGCTTTCCTCGTGAGCTCAAACTCTTTTAAAAAGGTTGGATAAAGCCTTTCTGGCTGTCACCGCAAAACTCAAAGCACAACAATGTATGCAAGGTAAGCTTGCGCGGTCAACGTTTTCGAGAAACACTTTCTCGAGTATGCTCATTATAACGTAAAAATAACGGAACTGCACATTGGCAATGTGTGCCACACCACCTCATGTGCTCAGGAGATCTCGAACGCTCATGCCGCGATTGGCAACGCCCGTGCCTCGACGGTCGTTGTTCAGCATCAGCAAGGCAGCGGTCGCCTCCTGATCCAGATCCCGCTGCGGGAGCAGGGCAGGGCTGGTCAACGTCGAGCCGGCAGCCGAAGGAGGACCCTGCGGGCCGTAATAATTGGGCTGCGGCCCGAAGGCCGGCGAGGTGTTCGCCGAGATGCTGAAGCTATAGTGCCGATGGTCTGACGATGCCGACGAATACGAGTCTTGCCTTTGACGTGAGTCCTGAGCAAGAAGAGCAGGCGAGATCGAGGGCTGATGTGACCGTGACGTGTGTCGGGTCGAAGAAGGTGAAGGAAGCACGGATCCAGTCATCTCTACATCTGGCGAGTGGTCGGGATGATACGTGGGATGCTGTTGCTCAGGGATGAACGGCGAGTGGGTAGGCATGGTCATCTCCGTCGGAGTGGAAGCTTGCTGATGTTGCGTCTTTAGTTGGGTGATGCAATCCTCTAGATACCGAACGTATTCAATCGACGCCTGTTTGTGGAAGATTCGAATTAGAAAGGGTTCCAATGCATGATAGCAGTCTGATATCGCTACTCACCTGGAGAATGGCTAGCTTGTGCATCTCCCCCGTGCAGGCGGGGATCATGCTCTTCAACACTGCGAACTCCTCATTCATCTTCGATCTCCTCCTCCTCTCGATAAGACTGTGTGCAGTTTTGCGCGCGATCTTTCGGCCGGCGGCGCTTGTCGCTGAGGGCTGCTTCTTCTTGTTTGAGCCGTTGCCAGCAGCGGAGGTAGCAGTGGTCGAGGCACTCGAGTTTTTGGAGCCAGCGGCCGATTTGGGCCCGTCGTCGACTTCGTCTTGCTCGTCAGACTGAGCAGCACGGGGCTTCATCTGAATGATCTTGCGAGATCGCGTCGGAGGAGGTGGCAGGGCGAACGCATCCTTGGAAGCATTCTGCGTCGCAGATGACCTGCGCCGAGACTTGACTGTCTCGGCGGCCTGGAGGGGATAAGGCGCCTTGGCATTACTCCTGTAAGTTGAGTCGACTGTGGACGGAGATACATCAGAATCGTTGGCGCTCGGCCTCGGCGTCTCAGCCTCGTTGATGGCAGGAGGTGGTAGCTCAAACGACATCTGGAGGTTTGCAAGCTGCTTGGAGCCGTCTTGGCCTGGCAGATCGGTCGAGGACGCCGGCGTCGGGAGCGAGGTGCGCGGCATGCTGAGTGACGTTGTAGTGCGATGGTGGATTATCCAGGCCCAAAACTAACGGGTTCAAATCCGACAAGTCAACAGTCAAGACTGGACAGTGTCCAGCAACGGGCGGTGTGCCCAAGAGCGTCGAAATCAGGAAAAGAAGACAAGTGATGAGGTAAGACCAGGCGGGTGTGGTGTGGCCACGAGGCGGCTGGCGACTGCTGCTTCTCTCCGGGGCTCGAGAGCTTATATGAATCAGGGGTGTCGGACCTGAGGCGTACTTGGTGTGTGAGCCAGGCCAGAGCAGACTGGGATGTTTGGTCTAACGACTACGTGCGACCGGGGATGGAGAGGGCGATCTGGGTGTCCAGTGTTTCGTCCGACGGTGTAGTTGATGATGGGAGAAAGTAAGAAAGGAGATGAAGAGAGGATATGAAGAGAGACTTCAATGAAGAGGCTCAGAATGACGGTAAAGAGATGCCCGCGAGTCACCACCCTCACTTGGCGGGCGCATTTAGAGCCATACCGGTGGGAACAAGAGCACGACACGCAAAAAGATGGTCAACACAGGCAAGCATTGACAGACCCGGGACAAGTGACTAGAAGGAGGGGACGGTCGTGCATCGGGGGTGAAACGCGACTCGTCCATTCTGCCTTGTTGTCTGGATGCACATGTCCGCACTTCTCTCCAGTCTGTTATTCTTTTCTTAGACCTGCCCGCCAGATCATTTTGTATCTTGTACAGAGTGATACTGGGGATGCAGGGCAAGTCTGGGTTGCGTGCAGTGGTACTGCTACCTGGCTGGCCTCTTGAATGTTCAGGGACCGTTAGCCACCCGGCAAAGAGGGGAGCAGATCAATCAAACCTAATTCAACCATTCCGCCCCAGAAAGAGGAGACGAGAGGGCTGGTCTTTTCGCCGCCGCGGCGCGCCGAGACAAGATTAGAGCTGGGAAGGCTTGGGGGTTTCGTCTTGTTCTTGATGATGATGTTCCCACTCACGCGAGCATTGACCAATCAGAGGCCACCGTCCAACCACGTTCCCGAACGAGAAGCAGCCAAAGAAGAATGAGGACAAGAGGCACGCGAGCTGCTGTGGCCCGTGCTCTCCCACATCTTGCACCATCCTCCAGGGGTCTTGTCTTCTTTCTTGAACACGCTCGCTGATATTCATGCTCGATCACCACCGCACCCCCACTTAAGCCTCCCTGCCCCGGCTCTATTTACGGGGGTTGTTTCGAGACGAGCGAACGAGGGTCTAGTTTCTCACAGAGTAGCTATCTGCTGGCTCGCTTCCAGGTTCACCCACAAGTCGGGTGTCTTGCTTGCTATCGCACCTCCTTGAACCCACCGGCAACAGGCCCGGACGGGCGGCGGACGCAAGATCTGAGAAGCATGGACCGCATGGCACGCCCGCCCCGGGCCAAGGAAGGGGGGTGGTGACGGGTTCATTCATGGCCAGTGGCTGCAGCCACATGGTCCCGACTCGACCTCAGTGTCGCATCGTTGCCGCACATACGCAACATCACAATACGTACATATCTAGACCTCACGGAGCCGCTGCTCCCAGATCCGCTGGCCCTTGAAGAATTCGACAACAATCGTCTTCTTTAGGCCCTCTTCCGGACGGTCACCTGCAAGTGCAGTTGATCTTTCCTGACTCGTCGGCGATACTCTCCGGGCATTCTTCGTGCCATGGTTGGATGTCTCGCCTTCTAGGGACCAGGCCCAAGCCCTGTTTCGCTAACGACAGGTACGTCCCGTCGTTGTGTCTCTCTCGACGCAGCAAATAGGCCACGTGCCCAGTCGAGATGATCAGCTCTGCTCTCGGCACTCGGTCACTATTTGCGGCTTATCCTACCATGTGGGCGCTAGCATTGGGGCTCCGACTACACTGCGTTTGGTCTGTCATCCTGCTTGGCACGAGGTCCGCCCAAGGCTTGGTCAACCATTCCATCACTCGAGTCCAACATGTTGTCATCCTCTTGTGGTCCTTCACCGAGGTAGGCTGACCGAGACACGTGACTGTCACCACCATGGCATCGTCTTGCTCTGACATCGTTATTGAATTTCATTTGTTTTGCTGTGCTCAAGGCAGTACTCTATCCTTACATTGGTATATCTTGGCCCTGAGAGATCAGTCTTCATCTCACTGACCCGGGCTCGAATTCTTCATCCTCTGTTCTTTGGCTCCCCCGCTCACACGTGCAGCTGTACCACCGTGGGGTGACCTCACGCCTCGTTACTGGGGTACTCGACCTTGGTCGTCGCGTTGAACTCCTCCTTGATACTCCTGACACTGACGAACCGGCTCAAGAGGTTCGGGCTGCCGGCCTTGTCGTTAGTACCACTGGCGCGAGCACCACCAAAAGGCTGCTGGCCGACAACAGCGCCCGTGCTCTTGCAGTTAAGGTAGAAGTTACCAGCAGCGTTGCGCAGCTTGTTCTCGGCGAAACGCAGAGCCTTGCGGTCGGCAGCGAAGATGGAGCCAGTCAAGCCATACTCTGACGTCGTGTCGATGAGCTCACAGACCTTGGCGTAGGCGTCCTGGCCAGCGGCATCGTCCCAGACGTGGACAGTGAGCACGGGGCCGAACAGCTCAGTAGAAAGCAGCTTGTGGCGCGGGTTGTCGGTCTTGTAGATGGTGGGGTGCACAAAGTAACCCTTGGACTTGTCGTACTTGCCACCCGTGACTAGCTCGAGCTCACTATCGCTCTTGGCCTCGTCAATCACACCAGAGAGCTTCTGGAAGGAACCCTCATGGATGACTGGGCCAATGAAGTTGGTGTGCTCCCATGGATCACCGATCTTGAGCTTTTCAACCTCGGCAACAAGCTTAGTCTTGAACTCGGGCCACAGAGAAGCGGGGACGTAGGCACGCGATGTGGCACTGCACTTCTGACCCTGGAACTCAAAGGCACCGCGGACAGTCTGAATCACGGCATTCTCAAGGTCGGCAGTTGGGTGGATCAGATGGAAGTTCTTGCCGCCAGTCTCGCCGACGATACGGGGGTAGCCGGCATACCGGCCCTCAGCGGTACCCTCGCCGATTTGGCCGTACAGCTTGCGGAAGACAGCAGTGCTACCCGTGTAGTGGAGGGCGGCGAATTGC
Source organism: [Phialemoniopsis] sp. UDSM-2020 (assembly GCA_018873225.1). NCBI lineage: Eukaryota > Fungi > Ascomycota > Sordariomycetes > Thyridiales > Thyridiaceae > Thyridium > [Phialemoniopsis] sp. UDSM-2020. Next base: position 3,665,826 of record JAEILZ010000001.1, read on the forward strand.
TTGTGCTTCAGCACAACATTGGTTACCTCCACCGGGTCACCAGGGACGAACTGGATGACGTTGGGCGGCAGACCAGCCTCGAGCAGGATCTGGTAGAGCAGCCAGTTGGAGGCGATGGCGTAGTCGGACGGCTTCCAGACAACCACATTGCCAAGCAGGGCCGGAGCACCAGAAAGGTTGCCAGCGATGGCAGTGAAGTTGAAAGGGCTCACGGCGTAGACAAAGCCCTCGAGCGGGCGGTACTCGCTCCTGTTCCACACGCCAGCAGAGTGGTGCTCGGGCTGCTGGGCGTAGAGCTCCTCGGCGTACTGCACGTTGAACCTCAGGAAATCGCACAGCTCGGCGGCCGAGTCAATCTCAGCCTGCCAGGCGTTCTTGCCCTGGCCGAGCATGGTCGCGGCCATGATATCGTAGCGGTATTTGCCAGCGATGAGATCGGCGGCCTTGAGGAAGACCGCGGCGCGGTCCGAGAAGGGCATCGACTCCCACTCGGGCTTGGCAGCGAGTGCGGCCTCGATGGCCTGGCTGACGTGCTCGGGGCTTGCCTTGTGGTAGGTCGCGAGGGTGGTGCCGTGATCGGCCGGGTTCACTTGCTTGCCGGTGTTGGAGGTCTTGATCTGTTCCGCCCGTCCATGGTAAGTATACCGCGTGATGCCCGTGTCTTGAGCGCAAGAAGGGTCTGACTTCATACCTCTTTGCCTCCAATGAATAGAGGAATCTCGATAGAGCCCTTCTTCTGCATATTCTCAACGGCAGCCGTGAGGCCTGCCCTTTGTGCGGAGCCCTTGACATAGTGATGCTACAATTCCCAGCTTATCAGTACTGTCTCGTCACTGGCTAATTTCACATGTGAACTCACATTGGGCTCGTTGGAGACGGTAGGAATCTGGAAGGTCGCCATGGTCGACCTGCGGACCTGCATAGCTTGTCTACATCCAGCTACAGATCGCGGTGCCAACAGACGGCTGCCGGATTGCAGGTGTGCACGGCGCAGGCCGGCATTGAGCACGAGGCTCCCGACACGTCTCGAAGCCATCTTTTGGGGGCGTTGGTGAAAATTGAAGGACGCTCTTAATGAAAGGGAAATAGATCAAGACGCGCTGGGTATATGCAATAGAAAGGAAAAGACCGTATAAGACTTGGAGTCCAGTGAGAGCTTTTGAGGCTCAAAAAATATTCTACGCGCGCTTCGGGACGGCATTCCCTTTATCGTGCTACATTTCTACGTCACCCTGCACCCTCGCAGCCAGCGAGAGCGGGGGAGAGACAACAGTGAATCGTCTCGACATTTCGGCCGCTTTTTCACGGCTCAAGACAGCTCCTCCAGGGTGCTGCGGGGACTGATTGTGGGGATTGCCCAATGAGGACGCTACGATATGGGACCTCTTCGCCGCTGATAAGGAAGGTGACGCCGAGGGCAGGTGGGGCCGCCCGGGTTAGCAATCTTCAAATGTTGATATCGTGCCATGGGACCACCGCTTGGAGAAATTTGCCATTGCGATCTCGGAAGCCAAGGGGCCCTCGATGGGGACAGGCGGTGGACTCTTTGATCAGATGAAATATGCAAAGTGTGGTGTTTTCAGGGCGGCCTTTGAAGGCTTAATATCATCGTAAGATGGAAGTGGAGAAGATCGATCCGACTTACAAGAACCTGGCCGTGCCATGCACCGATCACGACCGGGAATCATGGAAGGAAAGCAGAGCATATATACTGGACTCGAACCCCCTTCTTCCACGTACGACCATAGATGGTAGAGAACTCGGGATCCCGTCCGCTCTCCCATAGATAAGCTGCCAATCGCTGAACTAGTACTCAGGTCGGTGACGACTGGGGAATCCTCGGTGTTGTACGTTTTTCTTTTTTGTCTATATTTACTATTCTTTTTTTTTTTTTTGGGCATCTTGTCTCTTGTCGGATACTACGCTGTTGATCTGTGACTTGTATGTAGGCAAAGTATGTCGATTCTACGAAACTGGATGTAACAGTTCGGCTTACAAGAAAGGGTGAAACGCATCCGGCACAGTAGCTCGTTCTCGGCCTCATGAGTGATGAAGCCTGGGAATACTGGAAACATTGGACGCTCAGTCGAGCTATGTTCAAGTCAGGCGAAGAAGGTGTTCCTGTTCATCAAAAACTTAAGTGTGAAGGGAGAGCGTCACCAAGATAAACCCTAGTCGGAACAAACTTGTCTAGAATATCATCATATCTCTTTTCGATTCCCGTGAAACCCCTATAGCTTTAACAGCCTAAAGTAACGCCTGTAACAATGTGATCGACTGTCCGCAAGAACATGCAGTCATGCTCCCCTCCTTCCTTCTACGTTTCACCCTTTCCACGTTACTCTTCCATGGCCTCATCAGCGCCGGCATCATCGCCCCACAGGCCCTCCAGCTTGAACTCCTTGGCCCATTCCGTAACGATCTGCTTCTGGTCCACAAGAGGGGCGCCGTCAGCAGCGGCGGCGGCATTCGCGGCGGCAGGCGTCGTGCCCTCGGGAGCAACGGGCAGGACAGGAGCATCGGTCCAGCCCTGGATACGGCCGTCCCGCCAGTCGGTGACGACGGTCATGGCCGCCGCACTGAGGTTGGGCACACCGCCGCGACCAAGCCTGCCGCGCTTGCGCGCGACCTGGACGAGGAAGTCGGTCGTGGCGTCGCCGTTCTCTGGGTTCGCCAGGAGCGGGGGAAGGTCGTAGACCTGCGTCAGCTTGGTCATGAGGTCGGGCGATGAAGCGAGGCGCTTGAGCAGGAGGGTGACGGCAGGGATGGGGTCATCGATGTGCTTGGGCGGGACTGCGTTGAGCAGGACGAGGTGGGCCTGCGCCTCGGCCTTGTTCTTGGGCGTAAAGGTCGCGTTACCGGCGGACGAGGTCGAAGGGAAGACGATACCAGGTGAGTCGAGCAGCGTAAGTTTGCTGTCGATCTTGACCGTGCGGATGGCCGTCGTGACACCGGCCTCGGCGCCCGCCGGGCAGGCGGACTTGGAGCTGCTCCTGTTGCCGCCAAGTCTGGAGAGCAGGGCGTTGATGACGGAGGACTTGCCCACGTTGGGGTAGCCGATGACACCCACAGAGACCGCGCGCTTCAAATTCCTGCCAGCGGCGAAGGACTTGAGGGCCTTGAACAGTGCTGAGCTCGTGTTCTGCACCGTCATATCCCGGTGATTGAATGTGTGTGCGTTGGGAGCGGCGTTGGATGCCCTGAGGGGGAGCGTGGGGAAGTACCTCCTGAGGTGGACAAGCCAAGCGCGCAGGACAGGCGGCGGGATCAGATCGATCTTGTTGAGGATCAAGATCAGCCTCTTGCCGCCCTCGGCAGCAGCCATGACGGCCCGCTCGACGTCCCTCGACCGCGTGCCCTCGGGATCGCGGGCATCCAGAACGTAGAGAACGACATCGGCCTGTTCGACCACCTGCTTGAAGACCTTGTCGTAGGCTTTCCTTGACGTAGCCGTGCCCTGCACCTCAATGACGCCCGACTCCTCATCTTCTGAGTCGTCGTCTTCCATGTCGTCGCCGCTTTGCAGCTCACGGTCGTACTTTTGTGCTGCCTTCCGTGCGCTAGCAATCAGAGCAGCGAGAGGATTTGACTCGTCGACATCCTCATCGTCATCGTCCATCATTGCGTCATCGTCCTCGTCAACATCCTCGCCAGCCTCGTCCACGTCTTCCATCTCTTCTGCGTCCTCCCCGGCCTGTGCGCCTGTCTTTGCTGCCTTGGCCAGCTCTTTCCTCCGCTGCGCTTCCTCCAGTCTTCTCATCTTCGTCTCCTCAATCTGGTTCAGCAGCCGCTCCTTGTAGGGGAACAGATTGGGAATGCCCGGGTCCTTCTTGAGCTTTGATCTCCATTCTGGGTTCTTCTTGCCGAGCTTTCTCTGCTTCTTCTGCTTTGCGGCCGAAGCCTTCTCGATCTTATGCCGGAGGCGGACGGGCTGCCGCTTGGACTTGGGCTCTGTGAAATTGGCAAGTTAGGAATTGAGAATTTCCGCAGAGGTACAACAAGAAGAGCTTACTCTTGGGCTTGTTGATGGATCCGGCCATTGTGAGGGTATCGCAGGGATTTTCTTTTCTGTGATACTCTTCTTCTCAGCGTCACCGTCAATCTGCAAGGCTGGTACAGAGGCGAACAAAAAGAGAATTTTGGCGGTGAAAATTGTCATAAAAAGCCATTTCCCCACATCTGCACCAAAAAAAATCCCCCGCCAGCGATGAAATGCCTGTGCTTATCAGCGATAACACCGGGGTTAGGGTTGTATATGAAAGTCAACTCTTTGGGCTGTAGGCCCAAAAGCTTAAACTTTCATCCTAAGGTCTTCTGGCGGCGCTAGACTACAGAAGGCAATTCCGGCGGATTGGGTGCTGCATTCTGCGTTGCTCAGTGGGCTCTTCAGGCGGGTTCGGAGTTTGGACTGGCGGAGTTGCCCATTTCTGGATGTTTTGGCCGTCAAAAAACTATCGTGTATTTTTAACTTTGGGATATCTCTTGCTCACAGAAAGTGTTTTGGGTTGCGAGTATATACCTAAGTCAACAGTCTCTAGTGTATTTTTGCAGAATAAATTCTGTTCTTCAAACACTATCCGTTACAACGACCCTTTGGACAACATACATTACACATCACAACCCCGGCCAGGTTACGCAACATGACCGTCGACCAGCAAGCCACACCCGCTGCGGCGGACTACAGTGCTCCGCCAGTCACTGTTACGTTCGATGCGTTTCTTTTCGATATGGATGGGACCATAATCGACTCTACAGATGCGGTCGTAAAGCATTGGCACACGTAAGTCTCTCTAGTCTACGAGGAAGTCTGGTCATCACGGCTGACATGTGACAACTCGACGCCGGAACAGAGTCGGCAATGAGATAGGAGTACCGCCCGATGTCATCCTTGAGACCTCTCATGGTCGGCGGAGCATAGACATACTCAAGCTCCTTGCACCGGAGAAGGCAAATTGGGAGTGTAAGTAGGCCTCCACCACTCAACTCAGTATTCGTCATCAACCTTTTGCATCTTTACCCCTGAGTCGTCGTCTCATTTCCTCAGACCGGACGGTCTTATCTTCGCGGCATATCTCAAGACGCCATGACTCTCCGGCGCCCTGCTCCTGCTGGATCGAGGGTGCCTCATTTCCTCTCAAAGTACTACTTGCATCCCTACCAAGACAACGACTCGCAAATTGCGGCCGCGAGGACTCCTACAGTCACGATGTGGAACCGTCCTACCAAGTGGGGGACGAGGGGAGGCGTGTGCATTGCCGGTGCGCCAGAGCCGCATCAGCAAGGCGACGCCGGATCAACACCGGGGAAAGGGAGTCGCACGCTCAGCTGCAGACTAGACAGCTTAGGCGGCGCCACCAGCCAAGTCGCGAGGACGCTTGCCCTTGGGGAGTGAGGATGATCGTGCAATCTTATATTACACCTCCCTGACCAGACCCGGTGGACGAAAACAGAAGGAGATTACACCAGATGACTAACGCGGCGCTTGACGAAAACAACAGACGTGCGGCGGATGGAGGCGGTGCTCCCCAAGCGTTACGGCAAGGACGCCGTCGAGATTCCCGGCGCAAGGGCGCTCCTCGACACTCTGATCCACACCAACGCCCCCTGGGCTATCGTGACCTCGGGCACCGAGCCCCTTGTGCACGGCTGGCTGAACGTGCTCAGTCTCCCTGAGCCCGAGCACCTCATCTCGGCAGAGTCGGTAGAGAACGGCAAGCCAGACCCAACTTGCTACCTCATGGGCCTCGACAGGCTCAAGCAGCGGGCCAACGCTAGCAACGTCCTCGTGCTTGAGGACAGCCCGGCGGGAATCCGCGCTGGCAAGGCCGCCGGGTGCAAGGTGCTGGGCCTGGTCACGAGCCACACGGCTGAGCAGGTCGCCAGCGCTGAGCCGGACTGGATAGTCCAGGACCTGAGATCGGTGCGCGTGGTCGAGAGTAAGGGGGGTGCCGTGACGTTAGAGTTCTCCAACGGCCTCGTTGCCAAGAGCCAATGACCGTTCAAAAGGGGGAAACGCGAAAATAGAAGCGATATGCAAGTCTCAGAAGCAAAAGAGGAGGCAGTGACAAGCAAGAGGCGTGTTTGCCCTTCAGATTCGCATGAAGCCGTCTGTCTCCAACAGACAGACCGGCGCCGTGCAAGACCCGACTTTGGGCGTCTCTTACACACACTAGGAAGGATATGCATCCCTTGCGTAGCGGGAAATGAGATAACTCCTGCAGGACCAAAAGACACACCTGCAAGCCACGACTTTTGTAGCGCGACCTGCCTCCAAGCGAACCTGCTAAGTGGTCCAGAAAAAGCAATGAGATACATGCGAGAAAAAGAAATGGTTCAAACCCTAATTTCGAGTGTTGAAGACTCCCTCCCACGTCGCCCATCTCATCTCATCTCATCTTGCAGCTCTCCCCACCTTCCGGACGGCGTCGTCCACGGAGGCGTGACTAGTCGACACTGCACGCGAGACAGGCCAGTGCAATGGTGGTTTTGCTTTTCTCTCCTGCACCTTGATCTGCCTCCCCAGCGTTGCCTAAACCCCGCGTGGAACCTACGCGAAATGAAGCTGAGCACTACCCCGTCAAAGCTACTAAGCTATCTGTCACAACTTGCTGTGACAAAGAGTAGTATTCGCAAAGAATCCGTTCCATTGAGTCCATTGAGAGATCTCTCCTATTGCCGATGACAGGTGCCATCCGGGGAGAACAAACAAAGTGTCGCGAAAAGTACCTACCAGTAGGAGTGCTTTTCGACCGTCTGAACCGCGGCGTCGAAAAATACCGGGAGCAACCCAGTCCATATGCCGCTGTCAGCTCCGTCGTCGACGAGGGTCCCCTGGCCACGGCGGTGGTGCTGCTACGAGTGAGGAGCTGTCCTGTGTGCTTGGCCAAAACCGAGCTCCCCTTCCGACCGGACGTGTCCGGGGGACGGGCTAGTCTGATCGAGACCGCGATCGACCCCCCGGGAGATGGAGCCCCGACTCCCCATGCTGCTGCAGCAAAAAGAAAAAAGAGGTCGCCCATTCTGGGAACCCCCTGCGTTTTCCTTGCTGGATCTGACGTTTTTCGTGCGTACGATGCCGTTTGTGGAAAACGACCGGCTTAAAATGGTGGTGGTTTTTTTCCTAGGTTGTGGCTAGGCTGTTGAGACAGTAGAGGGGGGGGTACGCGTCTCGCAGATAGCGCCCTGCAGCACCAGATCAGCAGCCAGCAAGAAGGCTCCAGGGGACATTTGAAGTCGGCCCAGGCGCCTAGCCAGCCAGCACGGCTGATCACCAGCGCGGCATGCCTTTCTTGGCGCACTGTGCAGTGTGATTGCAGGTCATCATGATGATAGGCGGGCGTTGGAAGAGGTCCGCCGTTTTTCTGGCGCTGAGCTTCTTGCCCGCCGCCATGGCGCCATTGTTCACATATGACTTACGGGTACTTGGGCCTCTAGACCGGCCAGTTTTCTCCTATCGACGCCTCCTCATATGCCGTTCTGCTCTTGCATCTCGTTCCTGCATATGGGAAAGGCAACTTCGTGCTCCGGTAAGACCATTCGCCCCCCCTCCCCATCATCTGGCATTCGCGAGGTCCCCGATGAAGTCGTGCAACGATTACACAGATACGCAGTGTTTCATCTCGGATAATCAAGAGCCGGGCTCGATGGTCAAGGGTCTTACCCGTGTTTTTTGCCCCCATCTTCTTGTGAGGCCCGAGGGCTGAGAGGTGTGGTAACATCAAGTTGTGCGAGAGGTTTCTCCCGGGTCCATGGATGCGGCAGCGGTTCTGTTGCATGACGTTTTTTCCCTTGTGCAAATCACTATGGGAGATCGACCGGCAGACGCGTCAAACAAGCAGCACGCCGTTCGGGCGCCGTCCCTGTTCGACTGTTGCACGGCTCCTTCAGCCTGGATGTAAGGTCCCGATGCTGGATGTTTGGACCGCATGCGGCGGGTACGGCGAAAAGGAGGGAGAGCTATTCCCGTACGCCGCCATCACAGTAGGGTCCTTTGCTGCACCCCCAAAATGGCTCCAGACCGGTCCTGGTAGATCATAGGTACTCTCTGGCTAACACAGGAAACCTAAAGGTGAGCGTTTCCTGGGACCGGTCGCAGCCTCATGAGACGACGATGTGTGTCAACGCCCGCCTTACCTCAAGTACCTAGCTAGGTAGCTTCGAACGATGACGGTAGTTACACAAGCCTTCGTGTCTGTTAGGTACCACACATGTAGAGCGAGCCGTGCGCCGTCGTCCGAAAAAGTAAAAGTGATCGACCGCCACTTGGAAATGGTCGGCGACTTGAGTAACGCCAAAGCTGTCGTTCCTGCATAGGTCCTTGGTGCCCGACGCAAGCTGCTGGGAAGACGCCATCCGCCAAGTCCCAAAAAAAAGCACTCTTCTGGATGCGATTGTCAACAAAAAAACTTCTCTCGACGTCACCGCGCTTGCAACTTGCATGTTTTGGTGTTTGCGCATTATCAAAGGAAAAAGTGAGACATCAGATAGGCACCGTCGAGTGCAGATCACCAAACGGCGCCGAGCGGACGGGTGTCGTTTATCCGACCTTGGCAATTGCCCGATTAGGAGTGACGTCTTTTTGGCGCGTCGTCGAAGTCAAAGAGCAATGGGAGAAAACGGCCCTTGTTCGGCATTGATGGTGGCGGTGGTGGTCTTCTTTGGCCGCGGGTGTGCGAGACGGAGACGGGGACGGACACGAACGGCCCTCCCAAAGAGCATTCGGCCTAAGAAATGGAGGGCACCACCTATGGGAATTTGACACCTGCTTGTGGATGGTAGGCAAGGGAAGTTGCCGTCGCCAGACTAGAGCCTTGGTGATGGCCAACAGTTTTCTAGTGGCGCCGCCCTAAGTCCGTATGAGCAAACCGTAAAAGTGGGATCGACTTTCCAGTGTCTGCGAGCCTGCGCTATGCCTCCGAAGCCAGCCAGCCATACCACCCCATCCTATCCTCATTGAAGAAAGACGGTACGAGCGTGGGAGCTAGGCGGTTGGCCTCGCTCGTGTCCCTCCTCCATCCCTTACAGTGCTGCATGCAGGAACAGGGAGAAACGGAGCGGATGTGGTGATGGAGACCTTTTTGAGCAACGCGACAGGACATCACGAATAAAACCGGGTCTTGCTCCTGATCGCGATCTTGGATGCGATGATCTCCAGGCATGGGCAATTGACGCAAAATGCCCGATGGGAAATGGAAGGCTGGGGTTACATTGTGATCGGATGTATGGCCGCTTGGCTTTTTCCACCAAATGCCCCCTTCCCACAATCGAGATAAGTTGTTTATGTTGGGGGATCGACAAGATCAAAGCGGGTTGAAGATCTTCACCTTTATGCCTGTCTTCGGCCTGTCCCAAGACGGCAACAGGGGCGAGCAAAGACAATCGGACCCGCCTAATAACATTTTACCGCAAGCATCCTTACCTGTCTTGCTATCTTCCTTGATATCTTGCATCATAGGTGCTGTTGTCATTGACAAGCGAGGGCAGCTGAATGTCAATCTCTTCGCAAGCGACGCTCTTGCAGTGCAAATCCCCATGCGATCAACCCATCAAACCCGTCAACGGGTCTTGTCTTGTCTCGGCAGGACTGTTTCTGAGACTATAGTCTCGAGCCAGCGCTCAGGCACAAGCGTCGGCGCTGTGTTATTGGTTGCCTCGGGGGCCCAGGAGAGTCAGCTCCTCAGAAAGTTCGCCGAGATCGCTTCGGAATGCGGCTCAAAGCGAAAGGTATGCGGGAAGTGTCTCTCCCTATTTCTGGGCTGCCGAGGGCCACCGCATTCTCGGTAAGGCCACAATTGAGCAACGCTTTGCTCCATAGTTTTTAGACGGTTGTCTGTTGTTGTGATTAGCTAAACAAAATGCCGCCCTCGCGCCCTCTGGCAGAGGGAGAGCTATCTCGAAATTGCAATTTGCGAAGAGTCTTGGAGAGGGTTGGGACGGGAATGCCGTGCTCACAACCACCCTGCCGGTCCATCAGCCGCGCTCCCATACGGCCGTGTGGTGTGTGCGTATGCGCCGCCCGACGCGCAGGACCATCCTTTGGGGGTCTGCTTCTCTTCCGGGATGGAGCTCGCTCTTTTGGCGATGCGCTGCGAAAATGAAAAGCATCTTTCAGAGAAATCGGTACCTTGACCGGAAAGCTTAGCGCGACTTGAAAGGTACAAGGACGAAATACAGCGCATGGGAGAAGGAAGTAGCGGCCAAGTACCCAGTCTCCCCTGCTGGTCCCTGGGAGGATGCAGGGGTGGTCCGACCACTGGGTGAGGCCTAGGGCGCTCGCTACACGTGGCGGCGCGGGCCAAAAATATGGCTCTCTAATCTCCTGGGAAGGAATCTGTGTGCGATGGCAAGGATGGGCAAGCCCATGTGTACAAGGGGGAAAAGAGTGCTTGCTGGGATCCATGCAGGTGGGAGGACCGGCGCCAAACTCGGGGCGGGGGTACCAAAGCTACCCACTCTCTCTCCCTGTGGGGTCCCCTTAGCTTCTCTCCTAAAAGACTAAAAGACGACCATCCACAAGTGGGATTGACTTGACTTGACGAAGAGGCACAGAGGCACAAGAGGGGAATTTTCAGGAACTGCAACCCAGCTCCTGAGATCCTTCCTGGAGATTCGTCGAAAGAGTGGATCTACAGGGGGGCGAGTCTTGACGTATCGCGCGACAAGCTGGGGTCCGTGCTCCTTTCTCGACCAATTCCATTTCCAGCAAAACCCCACGGTTTGCAGCAAGAGCGATCTACTTACTAAATCCGTTGTCAATGGGATAACTCCGCCAACCCCTAATAAGCAACACAGAAGCTTGCTTGTCTGGGGGTATAGAGACAGGCGAATCGCTCAAGGTTCTTACAAGCGAACCGAAAGAGCAGCAATTGCTTATGACCAAAGAGATAAACGAATTGCTTGGATGTGGCTTTAATCTCTTTCATCCTATGCGCGCGGGAAGCAGACGACACAACACGAGTTCGCACTTGACCTGTCATCCGCTCTTCGGCCTGCCACCCCAGCCGCTAACTACCCAGATATTCACGAGAGGGTGTGATATCGTTGGCAGTGCTGGGCATGGCAAAGTAGCCCAACAAGCACATTCTCCATTGGTCAGCTGAGCGGCTACCTTGCCCAGACACGCTGCTCTCAGCTCTCCGATATACGGCACTGCCGAATGATAACTGAAGCTCCCGTTTGCTTCAATCGCCATATGGGTGGTCCTGCCGTGAAGCTAGGCCCAGGATTCCCTAGTTGTCTTCGCTTTTCCTTCTTCTATCTTCGACAACACCATGTATTGGCACGTACAGTACACCATGGTCGAATTGAACGGGGAACCAGAGCTATAGCTACTACTGGCCTGACAGGCGAGAATAGTTTGCGAAGTCACTGCCTTGTAACGAAGCCATCAGCTTGAAAAGCGTTGATGTCAATGAGTGTTTTGACTGCGGTAAGCCACTTTCTGCAAATCCGCAGCATCCGTGTCTAGTCACGGCACTTCCCACGCCACAAAGGTCCCTGGATGCCAAGCAGGAGATGTTGCAGGCATTCACTGGTATGCTGGGACGTCAAACCCAGAAGACATGCCAGCTGCGTCCTATTCCGGTACTGCAGGCACCGTAGCCTGCCTGTCTGTCACAATTAGTTAACCAGAATGGGACGATTTAGCGAGATTCTAGGCCTTGCAGCACAAGCGTGTCCCAGCACCGAGGACGCTGCGCTATCAGGCTACGGAGCTAACCACGAGGCCAAACCGCCGCTTTCTTCGTGAAACCGCGGCCATCAGCTTCGGTCCCAGCCTCGAGGGGCGTGTTTACCCAAGTTGATGACGATGGAAAACGCCGACTCCTGCCAATCTCGAATGACATAAAGTACGCAAATAGGACCCCGGCGCCGGCGGACGTGTGCTCGAGTCAGGACTCTGGCGGCCCCGGGAGTTCTGGAACGCTTCTAGCGCTGGCTACCGCCCCGGAGCCGACTGAGCCCGTGACGCTGGTGACTGTTTGTCCAAAATCCGATCCACTTGTCGTATGATTTCGAAAGGGACGTCATTCTAGCTTAGGCGCCCATGCAAAAGAGAGTGGAGTGAAGTTTCAAGGGCATCGTGAGCCTCAGTTTTTGGTCCTACCAGGCAAAAGTCTAACGAGCTGTGCTCTGTAATGGGCTGCCACGCTTTAGCGAAATGAGGGGTGATGCAGTACCTAGTAGCCCACGTCACAGTCCCTTGTCAGGTACTTAGTTAGTGAATACTAGAGAACTCTGGCAAGAAATCGTACGCTGCCCAATGGGCAAGCATTCCTCCCAGCTGCAAACCCAGGTCAACGCCGCTCATGCATCACAGTCCTTTTGATGCCATTGTCTATGTTGTGATGCCGGAATAGGTCTTCCTGAGACAGCTGAGCACTTCCCAAGTGAGCCCTCGCTCAGAATGGTAAGGGCCTGTGCTTGTAGGTATTATCGAACCTTGTTCTTGACCAAAGGGGTAAGTCTGTGGGGGAGGGATCCCAACTCCCGCAAGTGACAGGAGCAAACGCCAATAGTCTGGCGGTTTGATAGCTATCAAAGATCACCGGCGCCATACGTTGTCATCGTTGTTCAACCGTCTCTTCAACGGCGCTTGAGGCTCGACCAGGCGAGACTTAGACGACACGCCACTTCTTGCAATCGCGGCGAGGCCTTAGAACACGAAGCTCTAAGCTTATACGAAGCAAGCCGTCCCGCTAGACGCAGAAAGCCTCGCGCCGTGCTCGAGTAGTTTACCAGCCAGGTGGAATTCTTAGCGAGCCTGGCGGTGGTCAGGCGCAAAGAAGCATCCATTGATGGAGGTTACCGACAGTCGGGGCCCCGCTTCTGCCCTAAAATTTTCAGCCCGTCCCTCCTTCCTGAGGAATAACCTTAGGTAGCCCAAATAATGCACTGCCATGCTCGCCTGTCTGGGCGGTAAGTATGCCTGTGAGTTTTGCTCGCCAAACTTTCCTCGGGTCGTATTCGATAGACTTGTTCGAGACCCTGGATGACGGGGCGCGCGGACAACAGCCGCGTGGGGATTTTCCCACGAGGGCGCGCGTGCCGGTTGCTGGCTCCTCAACGGACAAGGTCAAGAGATCGAATTTTCGACGCGCGAATAACCTTTCCCATGTGATGATGGGGCCTTGCGGGTCTGGGCATTTTGCGTCGTGTCTCGGGGACTCCCAGAGTACCCATCGAGAGAACAAGACAGAAAGAGGATGATATCACGGCCACCGGAAGGCCTCGACCGCTCCAACGAAGCATGGGAAACGATCGCCTCGAGCTAGACATGGATTCCTTTCCAGCTGAAAGGCCAAACCCCCCAAAACATCTCGATTCCTTGTCCGGGACTTGCTGTTTCCGGCTGTCTCTAAACTGCGTAGGGCGTTTGACGTGGGGAGGAGATCTCCGCCGAGACGGCCGTAGCCAATCAGGCCAAGATGATCGACAAGTCCAGACAGCTTCCTCTGCCTCATTTGGAAGAACCAGTCCTCTGGGATGCCACGCTAGCAAGCCAACTCTCCACTTTGCCATCATCTTGAAAACATCAACCTATCGGCAGATCCAGCGATAAGGAGGAAATACCACGGAGGCAAGCATCACCTTTCTCCTAACTAGCCCTGAGCTTTTGCTTGACCTCATCATGAGGCAGATCGATGGTGAGAATGATGGCTCTAGAGGGCTTTGTACCTCTGCTTGTACCGATCTAAAACGAAGCCATCTTTGGTTGGGGGAGCAGTACCCAGCTTGGCCGATGTCTGCGATCTGTGTTATTCGAGAAATATCATTTGTAATGCTCACAAACTTTGTCATCGATCTTCTTGCGATGTGCTGTTTGCTTGCGACTATCAAGATCGCACCTGGACAACAAGACCCAAGATTTACCTTAGCCTCTTTTGACAATCTCTTGCGACTGGTTGATATCCGCGAATGCAGGTGCCGGTGCCCGCCTTACCCTGGTTGGCAATCCTTGTTCCTAAAAGTACTCGTTGTCAGGATTATCTAAGCCAGTCCAGGCAAACCGTCTCCCCAAACTACCGCGGCTGACGGGTGGCTACCATCCTTTTGGAGTTCCCGTGCACACAGGAATTGCGATGTGGTGTGTGTGCGTGTGTGAGTGTTCAAAGTTCTCGTCCTTGCTCCAAGTGGCATAGGTCGACAGCCTAGAGTGCCTAGGTACCGTTCCTCTGTACTGGCGCAAATGACGGGAGGTGACGGCTGAGGATACAACCCTGGGGCCATGCATGCATGTCGTCGGGGGCGCTTTCCACCAATCTCCTACTCAACCAGTGCCTGGCTCAAGGTAGCGCGCCCAGGGTGACGGCGTGTGTAAGTAGTTACAGAGGGAGAGGCATGACAGAAATAGAAGCAACGGCTACAGCGGCGGATGTGGTGCAACGCTGTGGCGTGAGACCAGCTGCAGGCCAACCATCAGCGAACCCCTCCCAGGCCGGCCATGCGTGTCAATGGCTCGGGCCCGGTCGATACACTGCTCTCCTGGTGAATGAAGAGAAGGCGACACCAAAGGGGAAGCAAAGCCGTTGATGCATGCTGCGCACCGGCCTCGAGGTGCACTGGGCAGCTGAAATTGCCTGCCCCGAGTCCAACCCGCATGCACGGCACCATTGCATGCACTTGAGATGCTTACACCGCTCTCCTGGTGTTCTGGACTGAGGCCGTGTTGCCGGCATAAAGGTTCGCAGGAACAGAAACCCCAGTGGGAGTTTCGATTCAGGCTAGTGAACGCAAATCAGTCCTCGTCGGGACTTTGACACTCGCCACTTGAACACGGCATTTTCTTCTCTTCATCTGATGAAGCCGCCTTCGCATCTTGCACTAGAGTATGCACAGCGAGACGCGCGCACATGCCACTTGATTCTCCTGGAGATTTTCCTTGATGAGTTGGGCTCCGGGCGATGGTTTGAGCAAGTCTCTAGCGCACAGCGCTGGCCATCATGGCAGAACACCTCCTTGTCAAGTAAGGTTATTGTCTCGCTGATACGATTGGCTTGCCTCTGAGGGTCAATTTGTGTAGGGCCTGGATTAGCCGCAACCAAATTGGCGGCAACCCTCTCGCTGGGTGGCTATGACCCGTGCCAGGTTGATCTAAGAATGGTGTGAACTCTAAGACCGCAATGGAGGTGACGGGAGAGGCTGTGACGTTTGGGGCTTGTGCCCAGTGTCGGCATCTGAATTGATGAGTGTAAAAATTGAGAAAACGAGCAAGCTTGATGAGCTGAATTTGATTCTTTGGGTTTGCTGCGTGGCAGAAAGTCCGGGCTAGGTACGAATCAGAGTTATCAGTAAGCGAAATGGCCCACCTGGCAGCCCTGTACATACATCCATTTGGGTGGATGTGCACTGGGATTCAAGGACCTAACCAGGTACCGCATGATGTGCATCCCAAAGCGATCATTTTCCCTGCGTCTGGCAGGTGTCATCAACAGCAACCCCGGCAGTGCACATAGGTACTTGTGGCATAGCTTGGTGATTCGATCAAGAGCCCATGTTGCATGGTCTAGACGGCACGGCAGGAGTAGAAGAAGAAGACCGCTGGAAGGAAGACCTTGGCATTTCCCTTGGAAGTGATGGCACCAGACATTTTTTGGCACATTCCAGTGCTCGGGAACGGTTGAGCATGGGCCACCATTCGCCATGATAGGTAGTATTTCCATGGAATCAGATAATCTGGCTCCAATCGGGTGCTAGAGTGAGCTCCTTCCTGACTACCGCCTGAGCAAAGGCATAGCCCAAGGGCCATCACATCCACGACGGGGTGCTGCTGGAGCTGTTTGGCTGGCTTGGCCCAGAGCCATCATGGTCCCAAGTGGCGTTGGCGCCATCTGATTATGGGATGGGGGGCCTTTTCTCTGGGACGACTAGGACGACTAGGACGATTAGGTGACTAGACGAAAAATTAATCCGTTCCTGGATTCGTGACGAGCGGCGCGGTCCCCTCGGGTTGTGTCTGAGACAACTGCGGAAACGAGGGAAAGTGGAAAAGAGGAGAAAATGTTCAACGTTGCGCATGCCAGAAGCACGTTGGGGTGCTCGGCGTGAAGATTGGATTATTTCGTCATGTCTCCTCTTCTCTGCGCGCGCTGAAGGATTATGAGCAGCAACAAGAGCGCGGCAATCCAAAGGGCACTGCAATCCAATTTCATCTGATATCATCTTTGTCTTTCTCGTAGAGTACTTTAGCGGATCTACTCTACTTCGTAGTGTAGGGAGGGGGTCCAGTGTCAAGGGGCGCCGTAGCTTGTGTGAACCCTCCCCTTGGGTGCTCCTCTTCATCTCCCAGCACTCCCTGGCACTGCACCAGATCGAGAATCTGAACATGATCCCGAACCAGCGAAGCCGATTTGGCCTTAGCTGACCTGTCTACTGAACCTTCGTTGAGCGCTTCACTCTCTCCACACGGTCCGCGGAGCTTACCTTTTTTTTTTTCATCTGGCTTCCCAACATGTCAAGTAAGTCTGTCCAGTTCAGTAAACGAGGTGCGGAAGACGAAAACCGGGCCCTGCTCCCAGCTTCAAAGACCAAAAAAAAAGGCTATGTAGATACATACATTGCAAACTCACGCTTAGACACGATCACTGGCTTCCAATTCCTTTTCGTCCCTTCTCCACCCCGTCCTTGGTGGTTTAGCCTCATCCTCTGCTTCGGCATGGGAAAAGTACCTCGTGGGTAACCTGGAAAACCCCGCTAGGAGGTATCAACAGCAAGCTTCCAGGTATCCTCATTAGCGTCTTACTCCACTATTTCCCTGCCGCGATCTCTTTTTTGGGTGTTTGCAGGAGCTGTACGCAGGACCAGGCAAGCAGCACAGGGCAGGGAGAGAAATGACCACGCTTTTCCTCTGCCGCTTGGTCCGTTTCCCCCTGCGCAAATCAGCCCATCTTAAGTTGCCCGTCGAAGAAGCCGTTCCTTTGGTTCCGTCAGCGTCTTTGTTTAGCGCTGATTGTCAAGGGTGAACGACGAGATGGGACACTTGGGGGGATTTTGGGGGTTTGCTCATTTCCAGCGTACACGCCCTGGCGCCCTGCATTGATGTGTCGCGCGCTATGTCTCTCTGTCTCTGTCTTGCTATGTCGTCCACTTGAGTCTCGGCGCTTTTCCTTTGCTTTTCCCTTGTGTCTTGCCGCCCTTGCTATGCTTTTCTGGGCCAACTGCCCATCACATCGTCATTTCACCACTGTAGCGGGCGCGTCTTGGATCTGAAGCGTGTTCTGTAAGTGGGCTAGGTATTCCCAGTGATGGGAGAGGTACCTACCGAGTGAGCCATTGAGGCCTTTAGGACGAGTTTAGGGTCGCACCAAGCCCGGTCCCAGGACATGGATGCTCAAAGGGCACTACGGTAGGTACCTTTTTTCGTCCGGATGGGGTCTCTCTCCATCACCATCCACCCATCCAACCCAACCCATCCACTACTACCACCACCACCACCACCACCACCACCACCACCTCCATCACTTCGACTTCCATCCCTCCTTTGTCACTCGTCACTGATCAGGCCCGTACAGGGGGGGCGGCCGGGCTTCTCCCCCAAACCCTGTCTCCCATCAGGGGGCTCCACCCCTTCTCAAGGCGGGCCAAGCCATTGCAAGGTCCGCCCCTGTCACTTTTCGTCCAAAAGCTCTCACAATGCTCCGGATCTCTGGACAGTAGCCCGGGATGACACTCTACTACATGAAGGGTACTGCTTGGGGTACACAGCTCGACGGCACGTCTTTGTGTTGTGTTTCCAGCCAGCCTGGTAGCTGCAAGTATCGCTCTACATCTGAATTACCCCCCTTCTGACTTGACCAGGGGCCCATTGGCTCACCTCCCACATGCCCCCATCTCCCTCTCGCTGTCTTGTCTTCTTTCTCTACTTACCAAGTATCTCCCCGTTTGTCGTCGTGTCGTTGTCTTCAGTCTGCGTCTAGAGAGGTACGGCACCTACCTCCTACCTGTCTGTCTTCTCATGTCCACCTTGGCCCATCCCGGTCTCCGCCATCTTTCTCCTCCTACGTACCTCCGTCTATCCCAGACCTACCTGACCACAAGGCTAGGCAGAGGACCACACTCCCGTCTTTGACGACGATGCACAAGAGATCCCAGGAGTACTTCATCTACTCCACACCCCCCCCATCCCTTCCTTTCCTCTCCCGCTTGCTCGATCTTTCGTTCTTGTCGAAACAACTAGACGTTTGGCTTGACAGACGCGATTTACTCCTTGCGAAGAGTTCATCTGCATTGCCCTTGTCTCAGCTGGTCGTATGCGACCCAAGGGCACTTGCTTATCCCTCCCGGAACCCCATCACTTTTATACCAAAGAATCCCCAGCTCTTGAACCTACCAGTATTATCCTTTCCATTCCTCGGTTCCTCGACCTTGTCGACCCAGACGTTCGTTCAGCAAGACTTCAGTCTTCGCCCAGCCCTTTGGCCTCTTCCACAATCCGACCTCTAGTCATTCTTTCAGTGTCACCCGCCAAGCCAAGTGCTTCCTCGCTCTTTTGCCCTTTTCTCCAAAAGGAATCACCGTCTCTTGTTGTTTTGTTCTTCGTGCCCACTCGTATACCTCGCGGTCCAGGATCCTATTCACATATATACTCCATTAGCCATGGATTACCTCACCTTATTCCGAAGCGGCTACCGACCGAACTACAATATGCAGTCCTTCAGTGCTCCTCCGTCTCACGGATATCCCTTCTCATACTCCAATGAGCAGCTGTACATGCTAGCCCAGTTCCAGCAACAACAGCGCGCCATGATGGGCTCCCGAGAGATGCAGCACGCGAAGCAGCCCGAACCGAAGCCCAGACTCGCCAAGGATGAAGTTGAGCTGCTTGAGAACGAGTTCCGGAAGAATCCCAAGCCGACCAGCGGCCGGAAGCGGGAAATCGCAGACCTCTTGAAGGTTGAGCATCCCAGGATAAACGTACGTCGACAATATCGATCACTAGATATGAGTGTATCACTGACAATGCATAGAACTGGTTTCAAAACCGCCGTGCCAAGGAGAAGCAGATGAGGAAATCGAGGGAGTTTGAGGCTCAACTGTCCGCGGACGGAGTCGTGTCAGGAGCTAGCTCGCCGGATGGTGAAGAGCAGCACAATGTGAGCGAGTACTACGGCTTGAGCAACCACAGCCAGCCGCTTCAGGCCTCATCGGCCGCCTTCCCTGACACCAGCGATGCCTCCCACACGCTTGACGATGATGCTCAAGATGACGATGAGGAAGATCTGACTGTCGCCCCAAACATGTCCTTGGAGGACAATGCCCCGGGATCGGAAGAGGACGCTGATGAGATCGTTGAGGAGGAGCACCTGTCTCCGGAGTCGCTACCGTTTCAACCCGGCAATGCTCACCTGAGTATGTTGGGTACTCCCTTCTCGATGCCTTCACAATCCTCTGCCATGGATGTGTGCTCCATGTCAGGTGGTCAGCTTTCCATCCCGACCTTTGACGCGTCCATGGGCCAGGTACACGGCCTTGATGCCTTTGGCAACTTCAGCAACGTTGTTGGCGCTGGTTCTCTTTCGGGTTCCGTCTCCCCTGTGCCGTACCTGCCTTCTCAGGGCCTCGTTGATGCACAGGAAGAATACGTTGTCAACAACATGAATATCGAACGCCCTTCTCCCCAGTCGATGTCTCACCACTCCTCTCCCGACTCGACCGACCTTCGCTTCAAGTCGCCTCCTCCTCCTTCCAACATCGCATCGCGACGGAACCGTGGTATCCCAGCCCAGATTAGCACCACAGCGCTGCGGAACTCTTCGTACGGGCCCAAGACTGGTGTCGATATGATCAGGCGTTCCGACGCGGCCAGCCCGATGCGACGAATCGTCTCAGCCACGGGCACTATGCCTTGCAGGATCCAGAAGCCATCTCTGGCCATCTCGGCGCCCAGGTCTCCCATGTATTACGAGCGGACCAAGGAAGCTCTGATGCGATCTCTTCAACAAGGGGCCCGATCGCCTGTCATGGCGTCGATGCCCACCACTCTCTCTCCTGTGACGCCCGGCGACCATCCCTTCCAGGGCCAGCAGGGAGTGAGGGAGAACACCGTGTCGTCGAGTGCATCAGACGATGAGCAGCGATACACCCTGGGCCCTTCTGCCCACCCCAACCCCTTCTTCAACAGGATGGAGTCGACCCTCAAGACACCTCCTGGAACCCCGGGCCTTGCTAGAGTCTACTCTGAGCAAGTCTTGGGTCTCGACTCGGCGTGGAACTATGTGCCACAGGATGAGCCTCTTGTCACCCCTGGCTTGGGCAGCTTCGGTTCGGAGGAGTTTTCCATGGCTTCGTCTGCGCCGACCTACGTCGTCAACAGCCAACCTGCCACTCCTTCTTTTGCCCCGACTGTCGGCCCCAGCTATTTTGCTTGGGGTTCCAACAACGCTGAATACACTTTCCCGAGTGCTTCATATGTGGGTGGCGATGCGTCGATGAGGGGTTCGCCTTTGTCGTCCAAGTCGCACCACATCCAGTTCACACCCAACATCACCCCTTCGGACTTTGGCACCGAGAACTAGACTCGGCTGCTCTTTTGCCCTTGTATCATTCACCCACGCTCTTTCCACTCGAAAACGGACATGTTCTCGGGAACGTATCGATTCGTACACGGACTGTCGTCAGTCATCGGGTCACTGTATCAACATTCAGTCATTTCCTGCAACCACAATTAGCCTCGACATCCTACCAAAGCAACCATCATCACCGTCGGGCGAGTAACACGCAACGATAACAACAAACAATCATTTAATGTAATGAGTACAAGAATGGGAACAACAAGGATCATCAAGGGGACGACGATCGTGTAAGGAGACGTCGGAAGGATAGGAGACGGAATACCCAGAGGGGAAGAGATAAGAGTCCCAAACTGTCTTTTCCTCCCCGTTTCATTCTTCATTCTTCATTTTTCATTTTTATCTCTCTCGGGACTCCCGTCATTGCTTGTATATTTGGCGTCGAGGAGACCGGGGACTTTCTTTTTTTTTGTGCGTGTTTCTTGGTGTTGGTCTGAGCGTGCTGCAATCTTTGGGAATATTTTGGAAACGGGATCGTATTGATTCGGAGTACATCAAATGCAGGGAAAGCAATAGACAAAGGGAGCGGGAAACTTGAGAGACATGTCTTCTTACGTACCGTCTAGGAAAAGGCGGATGAGATGATAGAATGAGAATAGCATTCAATGATGCTCAAAAAGGTCGACGGGTTCCCAGGTTCGCACTTCGATTGTGATTTGATCGTGTCTGCCAGTCTTGTCCTCGTACGACAGGGAGATGATCGACTTTGGGCAACGTCGTCGAGGAAAGGGAGGAGCTTGGAGGAAGGTCTCGGGGTCGTGAAGGGTTTTGTTGAGGTCTGGCCCGGGTAAAAGAGTTGGGAGGGGAGAAGAGGAGGCTCTTGGGTCTCGATATACTTTGGCTCGCTACCAGACTTCCCGATCGTGAGGTCCGCCCGCTCCCCCGATATTGCGCTCTGCATATAGCCGGGTCCCATGGTCACATCGCACAGCGCCCGGGTCGCCGCCTTGTTTCGGGTTTCGGTTGGGCGAAGTTTCGACGATCTGTATATATCACCACCACCTCATTGCGAAAACTGCAAGGGCCCGGCTGAGCCAGCCCTCTGCGCACACATGGACGGATCATACATAATGTACGCGCGACTTTGCAGGCCATCGTCCACTTAGGAACAGAAGCCCCGAAGGAAAGAGGGGCTTGCGAAGGTAAACTTCTCTGTTCCTGTCTGTTTGTGACTCGCGCGGCGCGTTTCTCCAGTATTGTGTCTCACCGCAACAGGCGTGGTGGTGGATTTGGTGCATTCCACACTGAAATTCCCCCCCCCCCCCATTCCTGACAGGCGCTGAAGCCCAGGCGCCTAGAATTTAGACTTTCGGAGCGTGTACGGACGTGAAACTTCGACGGCGCTTGCGATTCCAAATCGTCGTCCCCCTACGCGCTGGTTGGGCGCCCGCGATGCCCTTGGCCCTCTGCGGCTTGGCTGCATCGCCGATCCGGGGTGGGTGGAGAGCTGTCACGGCCATCATCAGGGTTCTCGCTCAGATGTGAAGATGGAAGATGCCGTTGAGAGGTCTGAAAGTCAAAATCATGGAACCCTTCCACCCAGTCGAAGCTCTTTGACAGCTTCTAGAGGTCTTCCATCTGGCCCGTGTTCCTGGCTTGTGTGTGGTTTGTTCCGACCGGAAAGTTTGTCGACTGCCGAAAAGCAAGGGATCTTCGGTTGGTAAGCAAGTGCTCAAGGCGCCTGTCTGTCATTATGGGAGTTGATGATGCGTCGATTCGTGAGGCCGGAACGGCTGCTGTCCCCATCTGGCATCCTCCCCCGAGCCTTGTGACGAGAGCCGCGATGGGGGTCAAGTAATCGCCAACGGCTATCTCGGAGTAGGATCTCGGGATTCAAGCTTTAGTAGATAAGGATTTGCTCTTGAGTTGCCGCTGCTCGTTATCCGAAAGAGGGTATTCGCCGCAAACTTCACGATGGTTTCGGGGATCAGGTTGAGGGTTTCGCAAGTGCACCGCCATTTCAGGTTTGTCGATGACAACTCGCCCTCGAGCATCGTGGAACGAACCTCTCATCTGTGGGCGTCTCTTTCCGTTGTTCTCATGTTTTTGACAAAATTTTTGTTTTTCCCATACCGTTTCGTGCCGAACGGAACCTTCCAGGGCCTCTCTGCCTATTTGACACGGCTTTGCGGGTAGCCGTTGCGGAATCAAAAACCCGACCTCATGCTTCGCCGTTATCTTGAGATCTCTATACACGAGCTTCTTAGACTTGTCGGATGATATTTTGGGATCGGCGGCTGCGTATGACCCGTGTGACTCTACCAGAGTGCGAGTGACAGGCTAAAGTGTTGTACTCCAGGGGTTGCCTGGATGCGGTACGACTCGTCCTCGTAGACTAGATGTCCAGAACAACGAATACATACAAAATTTTGTTTGACGGAACGACTCTCAGTCCTAGATGCCTCGAGATTCGGGATCGTCATCTTTGAGCGGTGGTGTGTTTCGAGGTGCTCAAGGAGTGCGGGCTTGGCCAACCAAGATGTCCGGAAGAGATCGAATAATTTTAGTTGTTCAACTCGGCACACTGATGATCTAATACCGCGTTTCTCTGATGCTGGTAGAACTGTTCACCAAAATAGTGACCAGGAAAATGGAACCCGAGTTTCAGAGCATGTTGGTGTAAGTCTGGTCCAGTCAGATATATATATGCCTGCGGGATTTGCCCTTCATCAAGAGATCAAAAAGATTACGAATGAAACATGTACACACTAGGTCACTCAGTATATAGAAATACATCCTGCCTACTCTCTCCATGCGATGCAGGCATTCGTCGAGTGTCAGCCTATGGCACACATAGGTTGTCCGG
The DNA here is from genome assembly GCA_018873225.1 of [Phialemoniopsis] sp. UDSM-2020. Taxonomy (NCBI): domain Eukaryota; kingdom Fungi; phylum Ascomycota; class Sordariomycetes; order Thyridiales; family Thyridiaceae; genus Thyridium; species [Phialemoniopsis] sp. UDSM-2020. The sequence goes on from JAEILZ010000001.1 coordinate 3,689,199, forward strand.
CGGCATCAGAGCCGTGGACTTCGGTTGGTCAGACCTTGGTGCCTCGTCCCGTCCAAGCCACACCGATATTCCTTTCCAGAAGCATAAGCAGTAACAAGGGCTGGGATCAAGGCCAGTACCATTCTCTTACAGTCTATCTCGTTCTTACGAATGCGGTTATGATTGTCTGCCGACATGCCCTGCAGCTGCAGTGCGGCTCCGGCGTCCGATCGGGGTTGGCCATGGGGATTCGCCGAGCGTGTCGGGCATGGCAGCAGATAAGCCAATCGTCCCCTCGCCTCGGCGCCACTCCCATGGGAATCTACATCTGGCTTGTGAACTCTGACTGTTACAAGATAATCATCTGAAGTATTCATGTGCCGCCCCATGTCGTGGCTGTCTTCCGATCAGTTGGCTTCGTAGCTCCGAGAGCGTGGGAGCGAGCTGCGTTCCAATCTGCATCACGCAGCCGAATAAGAATTATAAAAGAGGACTACTTTCATCAAGGGACTATTATTTGTCCATTAAGTGTCAGGAAGTCGGTATTCGGCCTCGTCTCTCTGATCCAGATCTGCTTGGAGGGTGATGAATACTTGACAATCTATCGCTGTCTGCACAAATGGCAGGAAATCACAGCTCCTCTTTCTTTCAAGTGCAAATGCAGATATCCTGTGCCTGTCAGACACAACTTGTCTTCTTCGAAATGATCTGGTGAGTTGGGCTTTCCTGTAGGGCTTGGTGTGGAATATGAGAAGTTGAAAGTTAAAGCCTAAAACTTTTGTACGCTGGGGATACAGGCTCGCTTTACCACATTGAAATCATCTATAGAGAATGGAGAAAGTCACTCGGCAGGCGACGCATGTGCCGCACCACACGCCAGTCCGGCACGGGGTATCCGAGGATCATGCCGTCCGACGCCCCGCCAAACATGTCCTCCGGCCGCTCGCCGACCGGCGGGCTGCTCCACGACTTGAAGTAAGCCCACTCCTCGTGGAAGGTGTCGCCGCGCATCTTGCCCGTGTCGTACCCGACGTGCCTCTCCACCACGACCCTGACCTCCGTGAGCAACGACCTCCGCCCGAGGCCCTTGGCCTCTATCGCGCGGGAATGCCGCAGGAGTAGCTCGATGACCCATTTGCCTATGACGTCTAGCAGTTTCGTCTGGTCCTGTGGCAGGTGGAATTGGCTGTAGTAGACGGAGAGAAGTCTAAGCCTATAGAGAGGGTTTATGATATTAAACACTGCCTCCTTTTTGCCCGTCGTTCGGTTAGTACGTATAACAGCATAGCATCGGAAGAGAAAGGCAAACCTTATCTGGGAGCTTCAGAGCGAGGTGAAGCTCCTGCAAAGACGGCCTCAGGGGTGGGATGGTCTCTGTCCACTTCATCAGGCCGACATAGCCCCGTTCCGGCCGGAGACTGAGTTTACGCCAGTCCTTCTGTAGAATTACGGGCGTCTCCTGCAGCAGGCGCGGCGAGGCGAGCCGGACGGAGAGGTCGGTCAGCCTGTTGCCGGGCAGGGAGTGAATGTGGTCGATGAACTTGAGGGTGTCGTTGCGCAGGCGCGTGATGGTCAGGGCCTCGAGACCCGTGGCGCCGTGAAGATGGCTCGCGACGCTGGCCGTCGCCTCGGCCTGCTCGATGCGCCGGCTGTCGTAGATGAGGTAGTCGTGCAGCGTGAGGCGGCGCAGACAGCTAGGGTCCGTCAGCGTGGAGAAGTCTACTTGCGCAAAGTCGTCGACGGCGAGCTCGCTTAGGCGCAGCAGCGGCTCGTCGCTCCGGTCCACTGAAGAAGCATCGTCGTCACCCGAGAGACGGCTCAGGGCGATGAAGTTCATGACCTTGACCCAGAAGAAGCGGACGTCCTCGATGTATATTGGCTGCAGGGACGAGAACCAGACGAGGTGGTCGAGGTTCTCGGCGGCACCGTAGACCCGCAGGGTTCGCAGACCTCTTGAGCCAAGCAGGATGGCCGCTGTCGCCTCAGCGTCCATGCTCGCCGGCCCTGCGAGGGTAAGACTGCGCAGATTAGTGAATTGGAGTTGCAGTAGGTTGCTTGCCCATTGCGGCGTCTTGTGGATGAGGTTCTGGCGCGGAAACTGAATGACAGCCAGGGAAGACAAGGTGCTGGCGTCGCGAAGCCTTTTCAATAAAGCTGACCTCTGCTTCCTGTAGAGGCGATGATATGTTATTAGCATATGGCTGCTAATGCGCGTTTCAAGCAGAGTATAAATTTACTTCTTCATTGCGATCGGCCACGATGCATTGGCCTGACGACCATAGTACGTCTCGAGGGTGAGGCTGGCGAGTCGCCGGTCAAAGTCAGATCCAAGCAGACGCCTTCCCGAGTATCTATCATGCTTGTTGGTGGACGGCCACCGGAAGCTCATGTGCCTCCACAGGATGGGTCTGAAGAGGTTATAGAAGAGTCTTGAGACTTGACATAGCACAGCAAGCTCGTGGGGGTAGAAGAACCCGCCTATGGCAGTCCATATCTCCAACGGAAGCGCGTCAAAGTCTAGAGTCATGTTGGCTTTCTTCATGGTATGAGGCCCGCAGGCGCGTAGTCCGACCATTACGTGGGTGACTGTTTGAGTTGACGATGGAGACCTTGTCTTGAGCCCACTCGAAAGCCGACGTCCTCAGAAGCGCACATAGCAACCAATTGCCTCCGAAAATCCACAGCGCAAGAGCTATGTACTCAAGACAAAACAAAGGCAGTCATTGATGAGTCAGGAACGATGCAGTTTTGTTATCGCAAGCCAGTCATCTCGCCCTTTCCGAGTCCCTTGTGAGAATGTTGTAGAATTGAATAGCAGTTTCAGCTCAAGGCAACAACACAAATGCCAAGAGCCTCTACCAACTGATCCACTTTATTTAGAGAGGACACCGTCAACTCTCTCTATTTTAAGCAAAGGGCGCAAGGCCTTGACAAGGACTCAACTTCAACGTTTCAAGAAAGAAGAAGTTGGAAGTAATTCGAATATCTCGGGGTTTTCACACGCTGTAGGCACGCGAGCGATCCACTGTTTGACTTGACTGCGAACAACTACTATCACGAGGAGAGATGGAAAGTCTATCTTCGCAGAAGCTATTACCTATCTCAACAGACATAGTATGGGTTGGTCTGTTAGGCTGTACAGAGAGTACTTCGGTATCAAAGTGATAACTTCTCTCGTTGGCAAGTTAAGTAATAGTAAAGCCCAGGCTGGAAGTCAGCCCAATGGTTCTCAGGGTCCTCGCCTGTATGTACGTACCAATCTTACCCCACATGCCCATGGGTACTCAAATCCTCCCCCGGGACCCGCTAACGAGACGGCCCCACAGGAGGTCCCCTCTCCATAACGTCATGTAGCTGCTCGCTCGCCTGTCAGCGTCATCCATGGATTGACTCAGTCACAGACACGCTGCATTTTCCCCTTTTCTGCCCCTATGATCGGAGTTACGAAGTCATCTAGCCCTTATCGAGGGGCACCCTTAGGGTCCCTTGGGTGCCTGGTCTAATTACGTAGAGTTCAGGTGACCCCATGCCTCCAAAAAGGCAATCCCAGCCTTTCTTGCTAATCTTCGTTCTGCTGCTGATCACGCGCCTCGTCTCCCCACCTCCTGCCCAAGACACTACAGGCAAGAACAGAGTGCACTTAAGTAAGGAAAGCAAGAGATGCATTAGAGCAAGCACGAAGACCAGAAAAGACCCGCCTGCTTGCCAATTAGGGGTCTCGCATTGGCGGCGGCTGGTGGCTGGTCCTTCCCCCGCGATCAACAAGATCAGACCACCACTTCCTCGTTTACTCAAGGGTATTGGCATTTGCGGGGTATGCATCTCAAGGGTGCAGCTCCGTTCCAAGTCAGTTAGTCGTAAAAACGCAATGCCCCATTGCACCACATTAAAACAACTGGCTAGTTTGACTCCTGTCTCGCGAGCATCATCTTCGGGACCGAAGGACCACAGTTCGTCTCGCCCTTCGCGACTTTGATCGGATGTTGAATAAGCGGCCTTTCGTACCAAAGGAGGCTCTTTCTCGAAGGATTGGAAAGTGTTCGTAAGCATCGCGGACGTTTCGGACGGCCGAGCGAGACGAAGGTACGGGCAATGAGATGATGACAGCGATGGGATCATCCAGGGCCATGCCCGAAAGGAATGAACAGATCAATCCTCCAACACCCTCCTTCACGTAGCCAAACTCCCCCGTTCTAGACCGCACACACACCCAAGACACCCTCCCTCTTCTTTCCATGCCGACTAGTCAGCGCTGATAGGCCGGGAGGAGCCATCCATTTTAGCTTTCGGGCCAGTCTCATTGGTGAAGTCATAATGATCTGCCACTGGCTTCCCTCGCCCATTCCCCACTTGTATCACCAAAAGTGAGTCCCCTGGGGCGTGATGATGCACCATTCATACCTCCCAAGAGAAAGCAGAGTGGCAGGGTAGTTCGGGGGAAGGTGTGGTGTGTGTTAGGAAGACTGACTAGCTGATCCCTACTCGGATCGGTGACGAAGCATACATAGCTCCGCGCATCTCACAGAGGGAAACGGAGCCCATTAGTTAGCTGCACACACGAGCTCCTACTCCTTATATATCTGATCCTCTCTGCTCTCCCTCTCTACCCCTCACTTCCTCTAGAAACCCATTATCAATCTCCTACCTTTTGACTCAAGTCATTCACATCACGATACCCTTGACACGCTCAAAGAGCCCACGATATCTACCACCTACACACAAGAAGACACAAACCTGAAAAGGGAAATATCCTCAATCCTCATCATGGACTCTCAAACCACCGCCAAGCAGCAGCGCTCCGACTCGATGGGCTCGACCGGCTCCGCTGGCTCGGCCGCCTCTCCCCGCCGTGTAAGTGGTTTACCCTTGCCTACGCCGCAAACATACAGAACTGCATCCGTTTTTGGAGCGCAGCCTACAGATCTCAATAGCTGACATGTACATTTCCGAATACCAGGCTTCGGCCAGCTCAGGTCTCTTCGCCTCCCTCCACGAGCAGAAACGCTCCAGCGACCCCCAGCAGCAGGCCCGCCGCCAGAGCCTTAACGAGCAGCGGCCCGCGCCCGGCTTCCTGGGCAAGATGTGGCAAAAGTATGTGCAAGAGTGATTTTCATCATCATCACAAATAACCTCCTCTTGTTAAACCTCATTATCAATCTCCCCCTCTTTCTTTTGTTATATATATACAAACAAATCCCTTCCCGGATTGCCGACATCCAGTCCGTACATAACACAAAAGACACGACAAAATGTACTGACTGAATGTTTGCCAACTTACAGCTGGGTTCACGGCCCCCAGCAGGGCGGCAGCACCTCCTCTTAGTTTGGGAATTGGAAGCAGCGCTGGTGGTACAAGAGCTCGCAAGGCACAGATGGCGTTCAGGGCGAGAGAAACAACAACGACAACGGCATCAATAATTGACTTAGTCGCGGTGTCATTCATGTGAGAAGGGACAGTCGACGGAAAGTCGTTTTTGTGTGTATGATTAGGATTGCGCTTTACGGATGATCAAGAGTACCTTGGTATGATTCTGCTTCATAATAAGAATTAAAGATCACCAACCTCCCGTCAGCATGATGAGATTGCATTTCGTGGTAAAGTTGAATATCGGGTTTGCAAGCAACCAACTACACGGCCTCCACTCTAAGAGGCATCCTCTTCTGCAGCAAACAGTAACTCTTACCTCGGTATTGAGAGGTGTGTGTTCGTAGTGCTGGGCTGAATGTTCCAGGTTGGTGATGCAGTCGCAGGATCTCAACCAAAAAGAGGTCAGAGGTTGAGAGTTGGGCGTGGTCTATGATTTGCACTGTCAGCGCCCGTGAGAAATCTTTGAAAAGAACGGAGTGTGGTCGTGGTCTAGGGGGTCGGACCATGCACGTCAACGAGGGATAGAGATGTGTGGTGATCGAGATGAGAACGGGGCAGGGCCAGGGTGTCATCAACTAGGAAGCACCAGTATTCTTGATCAGGGTTTTTAGCTTGTGAAGACGCAAAGACGAATCAAAAGGCCAGACATGGGCAGTGAAGTCAGAAGCAGAGGAGTGACAATGAATCGAGATATGATGTGAAATTCAGGAAATCGCTCCTGGGACCATGAGATGCCACGATGAGCTTGCTTGTCCCTGGAGTAGAGGCTACACCGCAGAGGACCCGGTGACTATTCGCTGACGACCTTCCCAGATAATTTTGTTCTTCCGCACCCTGAAAAGACTGGTTCCCCCAAAACTCCATGTCTACTTGCCGTCTCCCCACGTTGCGATATTTCAAAGACCGAGACGTTTAAAGAAAGGAAAGATATCGTCAAATTAGGTAATTGTGTTCGTGTATCGATATAGGGATTCATTCAGGAGCGCACTAGCCCCACCTAGTCATTTTCGGAGGTCAACCATCTGTCCTCACGAGCGCCAGTTGACTAGATCCGGTGCTTTTCGCTCTCTATTGATGATAACGTTGATTAGTAAAGCTTATTGAGAAAGGGGCTCTCGGATGCACGGGGATTTCTCATACCAAGTCTTGAATACAGCATGTAGAGCGCCATGCGGTTGCACTCCTCGGTGCCAGTGATGGTCACCAGGCGCTCGTTGCTGTTGTCCTGAGGCTCGTTGATCTTGATCACACTGCCGGACACCTGGCGTATCTCGTTGATCTTTTGTCCACCTTTGCCGATGATAGCGCCTACCATGTCATTAGGGATGTAGATCTGCTGTGTCAACGGTGCACCAGCCACGCCACCATGCATAGGCTGGCCCTGAGGACCACCATGTGCGGCCTGGGGACCGACATGTGGCCCCTGGTGCGGCGCCATGTGGCCGCCATAAGCACCGCCAGCCTGGGCCCCGTAGTGCATGGGCATCGCAGGGTTGGGCTGGTGGGCAGCATGTGGGTGTCCGTACTGCTGGCCATACGGCTGCGGTGGCATATGGTGGGACCTCGGGTCTTGCTGCCGCCGGCCATAGTTTTCTCGGTTGCCGTAGTTGCCACCGGCGGGCTGCGGGAGGTAGGGTACAACCTGCATGCCGCCAGGAACCACGCCAACGGGTCCACCACTCCTAGTCGCGTACGCCGAGGCAGCAGGGCCACCGAATCGCTCGTTGAGCTGCTCAAGGAGTGTGCTGCCGACGTAGTAGGTTGCAATGTGCACGGCATCAGCAACACCCATGACAACAAGGGAGCGCTCCGAGGACAAGGGCAGGCACGAGTCAGACGCGTTGAGACGAGCCCCGGACGCCTCTTGGATCTCCTTAATACGAGCACCACCCTTACCAATGATCGAGCCGATCAAGATGTGAGGGATGAGCAGCCGAAGAGGGTAAGTCTTGGACTGGGCGTTGGAAGTCTCGCCAAGGGGCTCATTGTTCAATGTACGAATAATGAGGCCGAAAGCCTGAAACAGGTCAGTTGACTGTTGACTGATGGAAGTCTGTAGCAAACGTCGAGAGGGCTTACCTTGGCAACAGCATCGACAACTCCACTGACGGTTAGAATGCGCTCAACAGCGCCCTTTTGATAGTCGCTCACAGTACACTTGGCATTGGACATTTGACGAATCTTGGAGACATTCTCACCACCCTTGCCAATAATGGTGGCAGCCTCGGGGCTGGAGATGACGGCACGGATATGAATCCAAGCAGTCTCGTCGTGAGCATTGGCCGAAGTAGTGGTAGGGACAGAAGCAGTACCGCTGGCGGTGCTCGTGATAGGCTTGGCGTCGGCCGCGTCAGGGACAACGGTATCTCCCTGCTCGTCCTTGACGTCTGCCTTCTCCCCGTTGGTCTTTCCAGCTTCGTTAGACTCCGTGGCCACAGGCGGAGGGATGGGGGGAAGCCCATTGCTGGCGGAGATATCCTCCTTCACTTCGCCGTCGTTGCGAATGACATTATCAAGTGCAGGTCGCTTGGCTTCGGGTTGGTCGCCGGTGCGAGAAGGCGAAGATGCCTCTTCCAAGGGTCGCTTGGTCGACTGGGCGGGAGGAGGCGAGGTCGACATTTTCGATACTGGTAACAAATCACTCGGATTGGGATGGCAATCGAATGTTTCAAGTCGGGAAAGAATTGGTATTATCGCTTTTTATCTACACCTTGTTGGGGTTTTCGAAAGGAAAACGTGTAGGTGCAGTGGCGATTCGGGCAAGGAGGTGCTGGACTTGGGAACGGTCGCGCGGGACTTGCAAGGAAGGTCGAGGCAAAGGTCGAGGAGGTGATGACGATGAGATGGCGAAGATGGAGTCGGGTTGGGCTGTGAGAACTCGTCTTTTGGTGCAGGTGAAGTGATTCAACAAGCCAGTTTCTCCCCTCTGGATTGATGGATGAGATTGAGGTGGGAAGTGATTCAAGTGTTCGTGGACGTGAGAAGAGCTTGCGCTAGGTTCTGGGTCGAGAGAAGAACGAAGAAGGTTGATGATGCAGTAGGCAGAGAAGCTCAATGACCAGGCACCCAACAACAACTCAGTGATGGACTGGTAGCTGTGCAGTGTCCGGGAAAGGCTGATGATGGTTGGGATCAGAGAAGTGATTCTCAAACCTCTTGTGCTCCGGTAGGCTGCAGCACTGTCTGCAGCTCTCGTCGCAAGGGAACACGCCAAATGTAATGTTCTCTTCCTTGAGGCCTGGATTGAGGGAACTTTCCGTGCTTGATGGTGATGGTCCTAATGATGAAAAGCTGTGATTGCACCCGGAAGAGAAACGATGAGGTAGCTTGGTCGAGGTTGGTTGGGATCGGGGAGACGAGGATGGAGCGAGCAGAGATAAGGTTAAGGCACCCGACAGGGGAAAAAGAAAAGGTCAAGACCTCGTGACAGGAAAGATCGTCGGTCAAGGTGGGACGTTTGTGTTGGGTTGGGGGGGATTGAGAAATGAGACGTGCTGATGAAGGGCCAGGGAAGACAAAGACAAGGGAATGCAGTGTGTCTCTGAGAACCTTGAGATGAGGAAGTGTGAGGTGGTTTCTCCAAAGTACTTTAGAGACCGGAGACAGGAGGGATTCCAGGTGGAGGTGACGAGGGAAATGGTGATGAAACGTGTGCGAGATCTGCCGTTTAGTCACACGAATGTGTCCGCCCTGGAATTTTTAGCTGCCGCTGTAGCAGGTTTGGTGGGCCAGTTTATTGGTCCGTGGATCCTTCAGGGCTGCCGGTGCGCCCTATGAGAAGGCCCGAGAGGTGGGAATTGGCATGGGGAGACAGCACTTGGAGAGCTCATGCAATTGATCATTGGGTCATTTGGGAAAGCTTGGGCCAACAACTGAGCCTAGGAGTACATCCATTACAAGACTTTCGTGTAGCCAGATTGAATTGCAGGAATGGGTCAATACAAGTATTCGCAACCAGACGAGAAGACGACGGCAGTTATTTGACTTCTTGAAGAGTGGGGTTCCTCCGGGACGGAAGCAGTTGCCTGGGCTGCACCTAGAGAAAAGAAAGCGTTTATCAAATCCAAAGGGACATTGGACGTGCTTGTTTACCCGTGAAGAAACAAGAGAAATCAGTACATACATGACTTGAAATTCAATCTCGTCTGGTGTCACTGCTCACCGGAAATTTCGCCGAGAGAAGATGATATTAGAACGGTCACGATTGTGATTATGGGTGGACTTTGCTTGGTACTGGTGCTTGGCTTCCCCTGTCACGGCTCCCGGTCTAGCGCCATTCTCAAGCCAACACGCGGTCGACACACGCGCGTTGCGACACCACAATCACCAGCTCAAGTTGCACGGCTGCCACTCCCCGTATGATAAGTCATCTTTGACTTGAAATTTGGTGGAGATTGTCGCAAAACATCCCTGGAACATCGTACCGAGGAAACTCTGCCTGTTCTTCCGGCTTCATCTTGGACTGGGCCTTCGGCGGTCAAAGTTGCATACGGGTAATCTGGCGTGGCTCAACCCCCTGAACACCCATTGACTCTCTGTCTGATCCACTTCGCCCGGACGGCTTGAGCGTTCTTCCAGAAGCCAAACAAACTCGGCTGGCGACATCGGTTTGCCTCCCGTCGTTTCATCCTCGCCACTCCAAGCTCCTGACCCAGTCATTCGTACTCCATCTTGTCCATCATGGAGACAGCTGCTCGCCCCGCACCTCGTCTTGAGGATCACGCCCATGGGGCAAGGCTGGATGCCTCCATCAGGGAGCTAGAGTCCGTGATTAAAGATCAGGAAGAAGTCCTCAATGGGGTATGGAAGCTTGCGATTCCCAATGTAATATTTTGCCCGCGTGAATTTGTCACTGACTGGTGTCCCTAGTTACGGCTCCGGGCGACAGCTTCGCCGCACAGTCAAGGGGATGCATCCTCTGCAAAAGCTTCCCTTGAGATATTGAAGCAGGCTTATGATGACGTCGCCAAGGCTGAGCCTTTCTTCCCACACAAGGAGTCTGTACTGCCGGCCCTGCTTGCCATGCGGAAGACACATCAGATCATCGCCGAATCTCGTTCCTATCTCGCGAGTCAAAAGACTACGCTGGAGATGGCGAAGAAGCGACTCGATATAGAACAGGCCAATTTAGCCGACCAGAAAGCACTGGAAAGGGAACTCGAGAAGAGACTCGAGTCCTTGCGTCATGGAGCGGAGGCTAAGAAAGACATGACCCCTGACCAGATTGCTCAGGAGAAGTTGAGTGAACTGAAACAAAAGAAAAGAGACCATGACAAGGACACCTCCAAGCTCCTCAAGTCCTTGAACCAGTTCATTGACGATCATGTCGCAGCAATGCTGGCAGCGGAGGAGCTGGGTGGACCGGTAGTCGGAGACATGATGGACATTGACACCGACGACCTGGCTGCGGGCTTCAGTGCCCAGGGCAAGCTCAAAAAGGCGAAGGCTGACCCAGATCAGGACAAGCGACAACGTCGTATCGACGAAATCTGGGGCGGTGCGGAGGCAGAGCAGCGAGCTTCTGGTAAAGGGCCAAGGAACGAGGCAGCTGCTGCGGGTAAAGAGCTACGAGGGCTCCTGGAGGAGCTGCTGAACAATCTCATGGCCTCGGATGGAGATGCATCAGCTGCATACGTTAAAATACCGCGAGACTCTGCTGCATCTCGATTCCTAGTTCGGTCCAAGGTTGCGCAATTCCACCCCAAGGATGCTACCAGGTTACGATTGATCGACTTTGGTCGAGACTTGGACGATTAGATTGAAAAGTTGGATTCTAGATTTCTGAGCTCATGTGCACACAGGCAGTTGCAATTGACTCTGAGCGAAGCTATCCGCCCCAGATACATACTCATTGACTCTGTATCGCACACAGACAATTGAAATGCATATTGTATCTTGCTTCTGTACATCAAGTGGATTGACATATGAAAGTATGGATGTAAGGGCAGCAAGAGGGCTCTCGTGATTGGCCAATTGACCCTGACGGAAAACCACTTTACGCGCTGTGCGCGTCCCAAGTCGCGTCTCCCTCCACACCGCCGCCCTTTCATCCCATGTCATCCCACCTTCTTGAGCCGCAATCCCATTCCACCTCTCTCCCAAAAACCATCTAAACCTCTAAACTACACACATCTTGACGCAAACAAAGAAATAGCATGACCACCTCGCCCAACAAGCCAGAAGAGCAACCCACCGCCGTCGCATCGCCGCCCACCTCCCCGCCCGCTAAGCGCGTCAAGACCGACAACGCCCTGCCCATCATGTCCTCCTCCAACGGAACCGCCGCCGTCACGAAAGTCGAGCAGGCCCCGCCCCTGCTGATCAAGAAGCTGTCCGACAAGGGCCGCCTGCCCACGCGCGGCAGCGCCTTCGCCGCCGGGTACGACATCTACGCCGCACGCGAGACGGTCGTGCCCGCGCGGGGCAAGGTCCTCGTCGACACCGACATCTCCATGGCCGTGCCCGCCGGCACCTGTACGTAAACACCCCAACCCGAACCCTGTCGAGATCATGAAAGAGCGTGTGTCTGTGAGACTGACTGACCGTGGCAACGATACAGACGGCCGCATCGCGCCCCGCTCCGGCCTGGCGTCCAAGCACTTCATCGACACGGGCGCCGGCGTCATCGACGCCGACTACCGCGGCCAGGTGAAAGTGCTGCTCTTCAACCACTCGGACGCCGACTTCACCATCCAGGAGGGCGATCGCGTCGCGCAGCTCGTCCTCGAGCGCATCTACACGCCCGAGGTGCAGGAGGTGCAGGAGCTCGAGGAGAGCGTCCGCGGCGCCGGCGGCTTCGGCAGCACCGGCCAGAACTAGATAGTGGACGGCACGAGAGCCTTCCATCAGTCATGAGCAAAAGATGAAAGACATGAATAAAGGAAACGGCAAGCCCGTAACGACACGGGGGCAATTGGAAGGAAGGGAACGGCGTTTTTACATCTTTTGCCGGAGGCCACAAAGGTGTCGGGGATCAAACCAGGCTTGATAATGTCTGGGTCCTTGTATAGAGGCACATTTGGCATGCTCAAATACGCCATGACCATAGAACAAGCTACAGCTAGACAGTAATCTTGAATGCAATATGCAATTCTACTGTTGAAGTATATCTCTTTTTTGTCTTGTTCCTTCGCCCCCGCCGATGCATGATGCTAATATACCCAAAATGTCCCATTGCGTCCTTCTATCCCCGGTACCAATGCTCGGTGTGTCGCAATCTATAACAATGCACCGCCTCGCCCTTACATCTTCCTCGCCCGGAACTCCACCTTGGGACTCCTCAACGAATCCAGGTTCCGCACGAGCCTCAGCTCCGCCGCCCGCGACTGCAGCAGGTGCAACCTCTTGGCCTCGTCCTCGGGGCCACCCGTCGCGCTGTTGCTCTCCGCCCTGACGACCTTCATCTCGCGGCCCATCGCCTCGGCCGTCTTCTCCAGTACCTCGTGCATGCTGGCCAGCACCTTCTCCGCGGCCTTGGCGAGCGGCAGGTCGAGCGCGTCCACGTCGTCGGCGCTGAGCCAGCTATGCGTCTGCCGCAACGCTCCCGAGTCTCCGTCCGCCGCCCACACGGCCTCGCGCATGCGCGCGACCATGAGCGCGGCAAACATGTCGCCCGTGCCGGAGAAGTAGCAGTCGATGGCCGGGAAGACGATCTTGAAGGCGCGCGACTTGCCGGCCGACGTCATGCTCGAGCCGACAACGGAGAGAGATTGGGCCGGGTGGTCGTCGTGCGCGAGGTTGACCGACGTGATGACGACGTGCGGCACGCGGTACGTCTCGTGGATGGTCTCTATGGCGCGGTGCAGGGTGGCCATGCTGTCTATCTTGACCCCCGAGAGAAGCCTTCGCGCAAAGCTTGGTGTTAGTGATTACTTTCGTCAGATATCAAAGGCGGTGTTCACTTACTCTGCCTCGAACTGATTCGGCAGTATCAGGTCCGCGTGCACGAGCAGCTTCTTGTACGCGGGCACGACGTCCGGCCCGACATACAAGTTGCCATTGTCGCCCATGACCGGGTCGAGCACCCAGAAGAAACTCCCCGGTCGGTCGCGCGCCTTGGCCCGCAGCTCCTCGGCGATGCGGCCCACAGACTCGAGCGCCGGGGCTCCAGGTACGTAACCCGAGAGCATCATGTCAAAGTTGTCGAGATACGACATCTTGAGCCCATCCCAGAGGTCTGAGATCTCCTGTGCTGATACGCGCGTGCCCTTCCATTGTTTGTAGCCTGTGTGGTTGCCTTACGGTGTTTGACCTTGTTAGTATTGGAAGGGACGAGCAGTCTGAGGGGAGATGAGTAAGGAACGAAATAGACAAACATACTGAACTGCACAGTGTTGAGCGCCGCCACGTCGCAGCCGAGCGACTGCATCGCAAACACAGCAATCTTGTTCCCTACATTGCTGCAGTGGTAGAAAATATGCAGTCAGTTGATCTGCGCAAACCCAAGGTCCGGCCATTGCCCACGCCGTGCCGTCCAAGAATCACACTTACCCAGAGACAACCTATGATATACGTCAGTCTCTCTATCTTGAGACAATAGCCACCAAAACCCGTGATATTGCTTACATGGCTTGCGACCGCAAGAACGCGGGTCTCCGGGACCGGGAGCTCGGCGCTCATCTGTGCAGGCGGAGGCCGGTCCTCGACCGATGTGGGATGAGATGAATGTCTGGGGACGATGCGGCTCCGATGCCCCGCGATATTTTCACTTGCGCCGAACGAAGCCTTGCCGGTTTCAAGTTGTGTTGTAAAAGCAGAAAGAAAGGTCTACAATATTATGACTTTTGAGCCCAATGCAACACCAGCGGAGTTATAAACCTGATTCGTGAAAGTTTTTTGAGTCACTCTCAGCCTAAGCCTTGCGATAGTTGGGGAAACGGTGACTAACAATCAATGCAGTGTCACTTATCGGCGGCTACCGTCGTCTGAATGATCAAAATTCTAGGGGTTTTCCCGCCGGCTCGGACCCGCACACTGACAAGAGCGCCCCGCACTGTGAGAAAAGCGCCTAGACATGCCGCGCGAGAAAGATACCAGTTCATGAAATGTAGAGCATCTTCAAAACAGTTGGAATTCATTACCATGCAGGCTTATCAGCTCCGTAACATGAGAGAAAAGTTCGTATCCTCTACTAAGATGAGTTTCCGCCCTTTATAATCCATGCATGTCCCCTCAAAGCAGTTTTGTGCTTCCTATCCATGAAAGCCAGAGCCATTCGCGCCGTGTAAAAGTTCTCATTAGTTTGCCGTTCCGTACTCTGTACTTCGTCTACTCCTCATCACCGATCTAGAGGGTTTCAAAGTCAGCACATGCTACAACTTGAGCTGGTGTTGCAATATGAACAAATCACATACCTTGGGGGCGAGGTAGAACCGCAGGTAGCTGTTGCCGGACAGGGTGTACTCGACCAGCAGGGGAACCTCGTTGGACAGGCAGATCTTGACCTGGTTGGACAGGCCGGCGGCCTTGCAGAAGTTGACGAGGTACTTGAGGGAGAAAGTCAGGGACACGGGCTCGGTCAGCTCAATGTCGATGTTCTCGGCAGGCTTCTCGACGTTGGTGTGCGATCGGAGGGTAACAGAGCCGTTACCAATGTCACCGTTGCAGGAGAACTTGATGCCGTCCTTGCTGGCCTCGATCGTGACTATGAGAAGCAAATTATGATTAGAACAGCTTCCAGAGAGTCAGATCCTGGGCCGAGAGACTTACCAGACTCAGACATGGCCAGCAGGTCAGTGCAGATGCGCCTGAACTCGGAGCTGGGCATGGCAATAGTGGCGGCGTACTCGGTCTCGGGGATACCCAGGTGCTCCTGGTCAATGTCCATCAACTTGAGGTCATACTCGGAGATGCGGTCGTTCTCGGAGCTCTCAAAGACGAGGTTGAGGCTGTCGGGCGCATCCTCGGCCTTGAGCGTCAGGATGTCCTCGTTCTGGGCGGCGCGCAGCACCTTGGTCAGGGAGGTCAGGTTGACGCCGAGGGCGATGTTGCGGTCGCATCGGTAAGGGGAGAAGCCCTCAGCCTTCAGCATCATGGAGACAAGCGCGACGTGGCTGTTGTCCATGGCCTGCAGAGCAATGCCGGAGTCATTGCAGTCGAAGTTGCAGTCCTGGACCAGGTCCTTGATCGCGTCGACAACCTATACGGGCGGTGAGATGTCAGTACAGCATGCTCTCGAAGCGCTACGTATTGTTTTCGCTTCTATAACATGGACTATTTCAACGCACCTTCTTGAGGATGGCGGCTTGCTCCAATCGTGCTTCCAACATGGTTGCGGTGTGTGGTGCGGGTGCTGAGATGGACGTGGGGTGAGTGTGTCGGGATGGTGAGGGGTGTGGGAGAACTGGAGCTTGATCTGAAAAGGTTCGAGAACTGCAACGGAGATTTCGTACGTTGCAACAAGGTAATTTCGTCTGAGACTCGTTTGTCAAAATTTCAAAGCAAAGGGTTTGTATGAGAAGTTTGGTGTGAAGGTGGTGGTGGTGGCTTTGGCGGAGGGCAATTATTACACGAAAGGCAGAAGAAAGAGTGACACGTCCCTCTCTCACCCTAGTCGCGCCCCGCGCGAGCTTGACGCGTCGAGTTTAATTGATGCGCACACTCGAAAATCGCGGGGCACAACTCGTCGATGATCGATTACCAGCTGGCCGGCGCCTGGTGTGTCATCCATCTAGACTACGTAGTATTTGAACTCGCAGAGCCTCCCTGATAGCAAAGGGGCCAGCCAATATATCAAATAGTCCACATTCTATTTCCCCCTGTTCTGTTGGCTAAGTAGACAGTCAAAGATTTAATCAATATAGCTACGCATATTCAGTCACGGTATGAGCTATTCAATCTTGTTCATTTCTACTACCAAGTCTGCCTGGTACTCCCTTACTGCTTTCGTTAAAGTAAACAAATAAAAATTATGCAACGCAGAGTGCTGTATGTACTGGTTTATGTAAGACCGTAAAAGAAAAAAAGAAATATATGCATGTGATGTGCGCAGTATGTATGCAAGAAGAGTTGCGCCGTCGCCCAAGTCCCTTGCCCCAAGCCTATGTATCCAGAATCGACAAAAGCCTAGTTGTACAATCTGCACTCCGGGGCAGAAAAACGCAATCCGTGGTGGTCGAGATAGAACTCCAGCGCTGTACCGTGGCAAAGAAAAAGGAAATCGTGTAGACGTCGTAACGATTGTCGGTGTTCATAATGACATCCGCCCCGAGGTGGGTGCGTTGTTCACCCGGGTTGGCGGTTTCGGTCGAAGGTTTATGACCATCTCGAGTTCGCGTAGCATGCCCTTGTTGGCCTCCGCACGCTCTCTGGCCTCAGCGCGTTTCTCGCGATCCTCTTTCATCTTTGTGAGCCGCTCTTCTCGACTCAGCATACTCTTTGGTCGGGTAGGCATGGCTATAGCTTCAAAGACTTCCTCGACATCGGGGGTAGGGCTGCTCATCACGCTGCTCGAAGGAGAACCGCCATTCAGCGCTTTGAGTGCGTCATTGACTCCACCCTCGTCCACAGTCGTGATGCCGCTGAGAGAGACCGATGGCGAGAGCACGCTGCTGATCGATGAGAGCCTCTTCTCGTTACGGTCGATGCCAGATGCCAGAGCCGCCTTGCCCTCTTCCCAAGCCTGAGTCAGGATTTTGAGATCTTGTCCGATGGAATCGTACTGCGCCATAAGGTTGGGTCCGAGCTCGGAAACATCGTCCGCCTCGTTGAGTGTCTTACTAGACTCTTCTCTGAGGAGGACCAACTTCGCCTGCAGGCCGCGGATGCCAGTTGAGAGGGAGTCTAGTTTTCGTAGCGACGACCGCCACCTTTCCCGTCCTGGTGAAAGAGGCATTTTAGGTGTTGGGACGCTTGGGAAAGTCTCTTCCTCGCTGAGAATCGTCCTCAGGCGCTCGTAGTTCTCCCGAGTGGCGGCACTCAAGGTCTTCAACGCCTCAACAGCCGTTGTCCAACGCAGAAAGTCCGAGTTGTCGCCGTTCGCCTCCAAGGCTAGTATGGCACACAAAAACATCTTACGTAGAGTGTGGAATCGAGCAGCAACTACCTTCATCGTCCGCAACGACTCAGGATCCTCAAACTCGCTGTCCGAAAACCCCTGTAGAGCATCCGAGATGTCAAAGTCGCTGATGTCGTAGATGTCATAGTACTTCTCCAGGTCTAGTTGCTCCGAAAAGCTCTTAACGACCGTGGAGGTCTTCGTGTACTTCTCAACGAGATCGGAGAAGCTCTTCTTGACAACCTTGCGTAGCCGATTGCATCGGCGTGACTGGCTGCGATCATCTATCCGGCTGACTGGCGGTAGCGGAGTGCTGCTAATGCAATGTCAATCCCGTACGCGCTGTAGATGGTGGATGGCTATACTCACAGTCTGTACCCTCGCGAAACTAGCTCAACCTCCTGAATTAACCCCACGGCGGCGCTGGTAGCACTGTCAAAGTCCTGCGACCTCGTGACAAAGCTCGTCACCTCATTGAGAGCTTGACTTCGGATATAACGCAGCCACTGTTGCCGAATGTAGGCGTGCCCGAGTACAGACACGACGACCAGCAAGCCAAGCACGAAAAAGACCCGTTTCTTGGTGAGATATGAGTATCCTCCCATGTAAACCCAGCTGATCACCCACGCCAGAGCCACCGCAGCCACCGCGGCGACCATCAAGCCCGCCGTAGTCGGGGCCAGAGCGTCGTGTTCCCCCGGTTTCGCGGATCCATCTTGAGTCGACGGCCGATGCTGCTGTCCTAGGGCCGAGTGTCCGGTAAGAAGCTGTGAGGCGATGATTGTATACCGAAATTGCTCGATAAATTTGGAGTTGTCGGCACGGTCAATACGCGAGACCACGGCTCTCTGTAATCAGGATTAGCTACCGTCTATCCACAAGTCTTGCGGCGGATCTGCATACGGAGTAGCTAGTGTGAAGCGAGGAGGATAATGAGGTGCTTCGGGGAACGTCTAGCTTGAGCGGATTGGGGATCTGGTTTCGGAAACGCTTCTTGACCAGCGGGCGCCCTACCGGGGCAAAGGACGGACTCGGAGGGCTGGGCGGCGGGGTGTGGACGTCTCGCTGGGGCTCGGCCTGTGCCCAGTCCTTCTGATCGTCCTCTCCCTCATCTAGCATGGCACTGAACGTTAGTACTGGGCACTCCATGCTGTCGCGTGCGAGTAAAGGTCCACAATCCGGCGCGACGGGCACTCACCCCGAAGGTATTCAGCGAGAGGAGACTGGTCGAAGACAACGGTCTCCATTAAGAGGGATCTTTGGGGGGTGTTGGTGCTACCGGAGCTCGTGCGAACGACGCATCATCCACCACACCAATGCGCGACACAGTGACACCAGCTATCGTTGTTGTTCTGCAGAGACCGGGCGCGGATTCGGGGGCTGGCGTCTAAGTGTCGCAGATCGGGTCGTGAAAGGGGTCGGCGGGCGACTCGGGAGGTTGAAGATGTCGAGGCCTCGCAGGTCCGTTTCGTCCGGAGCAAGTCCCCTATGTTCTCTCGGTGGCCCGCCAAATTGGGACACTTGTACAGCTTCTGTTTTCGGCGGCCTTGCAGGGGTCTCGTAGGTGAGAAAGGGTTCGCGAGCTTGTGAACGTGGGTGTGTTTTGCGCATGTGCAGGCGCCTCGGGGGTCACGACCCCTGTGTCTCGTGGATCAGCCGCCCCGCGTAATTACAGCGCTCTATGGAGCACATGGTTAGTCGCATAGCCCCAGCTACAGGAATGAAATGAGACGTCATCTAGGAAAAATCAAAGGTCCGACACGCCGAACCGTGGCGCACGCCCGCCAAAACTGCGGGCTGGCAGGGGCTGGACTGGCGCTATCAGAGCGGGACACTACACCCATTTGGGCGTTTGGAAGCTCTGGAATGTCCCGAAGCCAAGCTGTGCGCAACGTCGTCCTGAGATAGCTTCACCAGAGACTACCAAACGTATCGATTTCATCAACACTTAGACTCACCACGAGCATATTCGCCCACCATGCCTTCAGAAAAGGAACTTCAGATCTCTCCCATTGTGCAGGAGTCGGTGATGCACAACACCAGGGTAAGTTGGCGCCACGACATTCGCAACATCGTGACCACGCAAGACTAATGTTAACCGCAATTTCTAGACTCTGTCCAATCTGCAGACCCTTACAGCCTCCCTCTTTGGCGTCGCTGCCGGCATCCTCGGCCTCGAGTCGTACAGTGGCTTTCTATTCTATATAATCTTCTCCCTCCTCACCGCCGCCCTCTTCTACACACTGCGCGTTGCGCCCACGTCATTACCAGCTGGCAAGCCGGTGCTCGACACGAGCAGGTATTTCCGCGGCCCCTTCGAATTCTGGACGGGAGGGCTGTTCAACGGACTGGCGGGTTTCATTCTGACTTGGACTCTGTTCTATGGCTTGGTGCGGGCATGAGCTCCTGGTTTTAGGCCTATTGGAAAGTACATTCCGGTGGATCGATCACGAGACGGGGCTGGTGTTCAAGGAGTTATCTTAAGAAATGGCATATCAAAAGAATGGGATTACCAAATCGGTATTTTACATTGACTTGATCAATGTTTGTTCTAAGCCTCGGCCCTTGATTCAATGCCATCATGACTTGTTGATACATGTCCTCGAATTCAAAATGCAACAAAATGTGAAATGCTAGATCTTGTCACTAATCTGCGACCTCGACAACTTTTCCCACGAAGCCACTCAACGCAGACCCATCCTTGTTCGCACCCTCGAGGATTACGATTCGAGACCCCAGCTCTATCCATTCCCGAGTATTCAGCAGCTCAAACTTGACTTCAAATGTGCTTGGAGCTATGCTGTCTGGCCCAGGAGATATCTCACTCGTCATCTGGTCAGAGAGCGTGAACATGTCATCAGTATTGTCCGCATTGCCAGAGCTAGGATGATGAGATGCGATGGGGCCTATCACACGGGCCACCCTCGCCGTTACACGGACACTGGCAACGTAGATCGTGACAGAAACCCCGAACGCCAGGTCGCCAATGTCTTGATCAGTAAACACTGCTGTCAACCCACTGGCAGCCTGAAGCTGAAGCCCGGTATCAATCATGTGTTTGCTAGGGATAGCAAGCACCATGCCCTTCCGAATCTTCAGCATTGGTTGAGCCAGATGTTCGAAAACGCTATCCGACAGGTCTTCTTGAGGATGCTCCAACACAAGTCCAACCGTGCCCACTTGCCCCGGCGCAAGGGTCTGAACCGGGAGCCGCAAGTTGCGGATACTGACAATACGCGCGTTGTGCCACTCGCCCTTGATAGTTGACGCCGATATAGCATTTCGCAAAGCGACGCGGCTGAGCTCCGAAGACGATGGGTGTGATACGGAAAGGCCGAAGCTTCCTGGCGAAGGCCGGTCTTCCGGAGTGGAAGTCGACACTTCATCCTCGTCCGACGGGAATGGCCCCACCACCACCTGGTCACCAACGGCCAAGTTACCGAAGCGCAAGTAACCGGCCACGACAGTACCGAGATCGTCCTGCTGCGCAGTGCTCACCCCTGTGGCCGCGTAAGTTGCCGGCAGACTGAAGGTTTCTTCAATATGATACAGACTGGCAGGCTGTTCAGGATTGAGCGCTACACCGGTCAGATCGTGAGCTGTAGGCGGAGGAGGCAGCGGTAGGTTTTTGAGCAAGGCATGCACCAGCCCTATGCCATCACCCCTGACTGCACTTGTCATGATCACAGGTACTGTGGTGACATAGTCTTTCGCGGATTTCATCATCCGCAATGCTTCGCTGACAACCTTGTCGTCGGAAACTGTCACTTCAACAGGCAAGTCGGCGGAGCTACTTTGCGTCGCCTGGAGTAGTTTTGGAACCCTCCCTGTCGCCTTTACACTAGTCCATATCTTTTCAAGGGTCGAGCGCAGAACAACTTTGTTTGCCAGATCAAGTTTCGTAATGATGATGGCAAGCGGCAGCTCCAACTTGAGACACAAGTCTAGATGAGCCTTTGCAAGATCAACCTCGCCTGTGTCGGGCCCGAAGCCTTCCGGCCCAGGGGTAGCAGCGCGAGAGTCTGCGTCGTCCGCGGCTATACATAACAATGTCCATTGAGGTGCCCAGCCAACAATGCCACGCAGAATCGTTCGTCGATATCTTGGGTGGCCCGCGACGTCCGACACGAATGCTAATCGACCATCTCCGGTAAAGTCGTGAATGCCAACCCATGACTCAATTTGCTGGTTGGCATAATTGATAATACCACGATCTCGATAGCCAATAAGTTCTTGCGTCACTGAACTTGTCACGCCGGAGGCGACTTCGTGGCGATGCTTAAGCAAGCTTAGCCGACTCTTGCCCTGGCCATTATCGAGCGTTCCGGTGGACAAAGTTCCGAGCAACGTGGTTTTGCCAGATGTCGTGGGTCCGGTCAAAGTTACCCGGAGCTGATTCTCACTGCCAGCGCTGGGCGCTTTCGATTCAGCTTCGGTCCGGAGAGCCTGCTCAACGATGGCCTCGCTTTGTTCTCTGCTGGTCTGTCTGGATTCAAGGACGGGGCGGACTAAGGCTTCCGCAACCCAAAGATCTTCACGATGACACTTGAGGGGCCTCCCTTGCAGACGAGAGGGAGGCAGCGAGACTCTCTCTTCCCATTCGCATTTGCCAACAATAACCTTGCGTAACACTTCGACATCACAGCCCAGACTAGCGGCCATAGCTCTCAGTCTAGCTATGCTCTCACTCAGTTCATCTTGAGTGAGGCCGACAAGTGTTCCATCATCAGCAACACCGATTTCGTAAAGCGCGCCCCGTGACTCCTCAAGCCCAGGCCAGACCTTGGCCAGCTTGGGAGGTTGAGCAAGATCAAAGTTGGCACCTAGAAGCCTGGGCACGACAAGATCGCTTGAAGAGGTAGATGCGTGATAGGGGCACGTCTGGCGTAGTCTCCAAAGAAGTTGGGTGGTCAACTGAATCAGGCGATCCAACTGAGAATGGCTCGATGCAGCCCCTCCACGTCCATATCTCAAGCTCGTGGGCTCGACGCCACTCTCGACGGGAGCTCCCGAGTGTTGACCCAGCGGCGCTGTGCTCGTATAATTGTAGGTACGCCGGGACCGGAGGAGGAGGTGTAACTTGTACTCTGTTGGTCCCTCCTGGGGTTCCGGTGGCAGTCGAGTAACTCCATACTCGGAGAGCAGACTGTGGGTCGGGTTTACCGGGGTGTGAGACCGCTCTGCTGCACCATTCTCCGTGCTAGCCTCTGCCGGCAGCCACGGGGATGACACTCTTTGTGGGTTGGGATCAAAGGTGAAGACCGACATGGCGTATTGGTGTGGGTGTGTGTTTGCTGGACTGACGCCCCAAAGAGTTCCAACGCAAGCCTCTCCTGATCGCTGATGGATCTGCTCTTCTATAAGCGATAAATGGAAATGGGTAAGGCTATTGCATATAATATCGACATTGATCTGGTGTATAATTGGTGTATTTGAGGTATCATCTTGTCTGAGAGAGCGTTATGCCCAAGATTGGTGAGATCACACAGAGGTGATGCGCAAGCAGCAGAAACACAGCAGTGCTATAAAGATTGCTTGGACGATCAATTAGAGTAGCACATTTTCAAGTACGATGTGGTGTGAGCGCGCGCATCATTATCAAAGACAAATGAGTAAGGTGATGACTAGAATACGTTTTTGAGGTGAGAGGAAAGCCACTACTCAGACCAGATTCCTAAGTTTGGTAGCCAGGTCAGACCGAAACAAAGGGTGGAGTCACACCTCCGCCAAAAATCACCAGCTATTTCCGTCCAAAGCTGAACAAGATAGTCAAGTACATTTGATGCCCACCAAACTACACCTATTTTCTTGGTCATCACCTATCTCGTCTCGACTTTGTGGTTCCTTCCTTTCTTTCTTTATCGACAAAGTCATATGTAAATGACTTCTCCTCTAGGAACCGTCCTTTGGAATCATCCGGTAATTGTCATCAAATTTGCTCTTTCCAAGAAGTCAAGATGACGGCCCAGAAATCCAAAAAGAAGAAGTCTACGCCACCAAGACATACGAATACAGCATCGACAGGCGCCACTTTAGTAGGCTCAGGTTCAAGCAGCAATGATGACCAGCAGGCGCAGCGTCCGAGCAAAGGGCGTTCCAAGTGGAGGAAATGGGGGTGTGGAATACGAATCCGCCTGCCACAGGTAAGGTTGCTAAGCCCAATCCTCTATCCCTACTCGTCTCCCTCTCCTGTTCTACTGTATCGTCTGCCCCTCTGGCTGTTCCGCTGCCATGCTGCGAGGTCCCACCCGCCTCCACCAGCCAAACCAATGCTGGGCAGCCCTGCTTCAGGGTCTCCCTAAGATGGGTCCCGTCCCCCCAGTGGCAATCTTCGCCGCACGGCGCACAGCGCTAGGTCTCAGCATTACGCTGGGGTCGTCTCTCCCGGCCTGCAGATCCATGGTTTGAAGCGAAGAGGCCGCCCCAGACCGCCTGTCTTCCCCTCCATCATCCCGCCCCTATCCCGAAACGTTGTTCAGACATCTTAAAACCTATCACCAACTACAAGTTCAAGCCATCGACCTTCCCGCGCCATACCTCACACTGTTGCATTGCTGTTTGATCACGAAACCCATAGCACTCTTTTGCCTGAAATCTACCTACTCTTTCCTTCTTCTCTGGATTGTCGCTGAACCTATATACTAGTGGCGCACCATGGGAAAGTTTGGCTTCGGAAGCAAGTCTGGCGAGGGCGATGACGATTCGAATCGGTCAGGACTTTTTGGACGGAAGAAGTCTTCTCAAGGCAGCCAGAGTACTCAGAACGACAATCCCTACGCTCAAGGCACAGCCAACGACCCCTACGCCGCACCCATGACGGCATATCAGCGAGCTCGCGTTGACGTTCAGGCCCCCCGTCCTGGAGTTGGTCTGCCGTCCGGCCCTCGCGCTGGTGCCGGTGGCCCCCCTCCTCCATACAGCACGCAGCAATCCCAGCAGCCAACCGGTTACGGCTCAGACAGATACGGCACTTCTGGTGGCTATGGAAGCAATCGATACAACGACAATGCTGCCGCATTTCAAGCCAATCGACAAACCTCGTCTAGGGGACCTGGTGGTTACGGTGGGCTTGGCCGGACGGACAGTATGAACACTACCGACGAGAAACGTCAGGACTTGTTTGGAGCGGCCCCAGACAGATATGCGAAGAGGGAAGCTGAGCAGGCAGAGCAGCAGGCCGGAGATGCCGGCGGTTCTTACGGCGATAGCTACGGTGCCTCTGATGGCTATGGGGCCTCGCGGGAGCTGACCGCGGAGGAACAAGAGGAAGCAGAGGTTGATGCAGTCAAGCAGCAGATTCGACAAGTCCGAGACGAGTCGCTCCAGAGTACTCAGCGATCTATCCAGGTTGGCCTGGCAGCTCAAGAGACTATGCGCTCTACACTTGCTCGTCTCGGCGTCCAAGGAGAACGTCTTCACAACACGGAGAGGAATCTGGACGTAGCTGCTACTCACAATCGAAGGGCAGAGGAAAAGACTAAAGAGTTGAAGACATTGAACCGAAGCATGTTTGCTGTTCATGTTGGCAATCCCTTTACTTCCAAGCAACGAGCTGCTGAGCGAGACCAAAAGGTTCTGGATCAGCATCGCTTTGAGAGAGATGAGCGGGAATCCACCCGCCGTGCGGCGTTTCAATCGAACCAGCTTATGGAGGACAACTTCAAGGAGCTTGAGCAAGGTCCACGGAGGGGACACGGAGCTTACAAGAAAGATCCCTCTGCAAGTTCAAAATTTGCCTTTGAGGAGGATTCTGACGAGGAGAAGAAGGAAGACGAGATTGACGATAACATGGATCAAATCTCTGAAATCGTCGGTACCCTCAATGTTGGTGGTCGTGCGATGGCGAAGACCATTGATTCGCACAACAATCTGATTGACAGGATTACAGCCAAGGTAAGTTTGCAAAGGCTTTTGCAATTCCGAAGAAGAAAACTAATCATTGAAATCATACAGAGCGATGCTGTCGACGATCACATCCGAATGAACCGGACGAAACTCGATCGGGCTGTCAAATAGAGCTCTCCGGCTGGTGTGTCGTTTTATTGTACGGCGTGCGATTCATATGCCTGACCTACCTAGATATCCCGAGTGTAATACGTCTATTCTCGACTGAAAGAGAACGTAGACTTTGAATGGAAATCATTGCATACTGTATGATCTTCGCAAAAAGACTTAGCTATCTAAGTATGCTATGCCATGTGTGTATGCCGGCCAAAGTCTCTGCCAATAACTTGCTTGGATGTGAGCGGATGTAATTCACCTCTTTGCGAGTCTTCAGGCCTTCGTGAGAGAGTAATTACCCTGTTGCAAAGGATGTTGTTTCGATGGTCTTCAACTCCATCTCGACAGGTCCACAGTGAATGTGCAAGGTCAGGTAAATATGGCCCCACCCAATTCGGGGCTGAACCAATCAAGTGGAGCAAAACCCTGCACAGAGAAACGTCGAGGAGCCGAGGAGGAATAGCTTCATTACTTTCCTCAATTTCCACAAGGAAACATGATACTGTATTCCTTAACCTAGAAAGCGACGGAACAATGGGTTCGCTTTCACTTTGAAATGCCTCATTGTCCTAGATTATAGGATGTTGGTCTGAGGCGCAGGAGCATCAACAGATTTTTCCGAGACCAGATTTGAATCTTCTCAAGCAGAACCCTGATCACAGCTTAACAGACCAAACATGGCGACTGAGAAAAGAGACAAGAGGAAGAAGCCTCACGACTCATCTACCAGCGTGCGGCTCGGGAACAAGATTTTCTCTCTGGAAGAATATCTGAAACCTTCTGAGCCTGCATCCAAGAAGAGGACGCGGCAGGATGCGAAGACAAACGCGACAACGGTTGAGACAGAGGCCTCACAAGCATCCTCAAAGCAGGCCAGACAAGGCGATGTGCAATTGCAGAAGAAAAAGCGCCATGCGTCATTATCAGCAAAAACACCACTTGAGAACGGAGATCACACGTTCCTCAAGAAGCGGCAGGCTCTTCCGATATGGGAGCATCGTGAGGAGATACGTACCACTCTGCGGAGCTGTCATACTCTTCTCCTCGTCGGAGAAACGGGCTCTGGAAAAAGTACTCAGGTACCGCAATTCCTTATGAACGAGCTGTGGTGTCGGGGGACCATTGCCATCACTCAACCTCGGCGAGTCGCTGCCACTACACTCGCCCATCGAGTTTCCAACGAAGTCGGCACTCCCCTACGTCGCGGCCCTCAGAAAGGTCTTGTGGGTTACTCAGTCCGCTTCGATCACCAAGTGCCTCGAGGTACCAAGATCAAATTCATGACAGAGGGTATGCTGCTTCAAGAGCTCATGCATGACCCCCAGCTTCGACAGTACAGTGCGGTCATTGTTGATGAAGTCCACGAGAGAAGCGTGGACGTGGACCTTTTGCTCGGGTTTCTTAAACAAATCCAAGCGTCACAAACAACTGAGCGCCCAAAAAATCCACTAAAGGTAGTGGTCATGAGCGCGACTGCGAATGTTGAGAAGATACAGGCTTTTTTCTCCGACCAAAACTTACCCGACGTCTCCTCCGAGCGAGTGCCTGCTGAGTCTGCTACATCCACATGTCAATACCTTCAGATTCCTGGCCGGCAGTATCCAGTGGATATCATTCACCTGCCAAAGCCAGTTCCCGATGTCCAGGACGCACTTTGCCAAATGGTACTCAAAATCCATGCCCAGGACCCCTTTCCAGGGGACGTGCTCGCGTTTCTCACCGGACAGGAAGACATTGAAGCTGCTCAGAAGATCCTCGAAGAAGAAGCAAGCAAACTTCCGTCAAATTTGCCGAAGATGAAGATTTTCCCCCTCTTTGGTCAACTATCCCTCGAAGCTCAGGAGCAGGCGTTCCAGCTGGTGAAAGAAAAGTTCACCCGTAAGGTTGTTCTGGCAACGAATATCGCGGAAACCTCAGTTACGGTTCCTGGAGTCCGGTATGTCATTGATACTGGCAAAGCAAAAGTGAAGCAATTCAGAGCAAGGCTAGGCATGGAATCCCTATTGGTGAAGCCCATCTCCAAGTCCTCGGCCATACAAAGAACGGGCAGAGCCGGACGAGAGGGGCCTGGAAAGTGCTACAGGCTCTACACGGAAAAGGAAGATGGATATCAAGGACTCAAGGACAAAGATTTACCCGAGATCCTACGGACTGACATCCTCGGCGCTGTTCTGACCATGAAGTCGAGGGGTATTGATGACATCCTGTCCTTTCCCCTAATGGACATGCCGGACATCGAATCCTTGGAGAAAGCATTCATCCATCTCTTCTACCTTGGTGCCTTGGGGGACGATGGTTCCATTACAAATACGGGAAGGAGAATGGCACGCTTCCCAGTGACTGCACCCTATGCGCGAGTGTTACTAGCGGCTGCGGACGCCCAGTATGACTGCCTCCTGGAGGTCATCGATATTATATCATGCATCACCGCGGGAGAGGACATCTTCCACCAGCTCGTATCCGAGGAGATCAAAGAAGAAGTGGAGGTCTACCGCAAAGAGCTCTATCGACGCGAAGGAGATCTCCTTACCTACCTAACCACCATGCAGCGATACACCGCAGAAAATACCAATCGCATGGAATGGTGCAAGGCTAGGTTGATCAACATCAGGAATATCAGGCAAGCCCTTAATATTCGAAGACAGCTGCGAAGCTTGTGTCTGAGAGAGAAGATGCTTAAAGAGGCACCCCCCGCGGACCCTCAGCCCTTCACACCACTTTCACCTGAGCGAGCCGAGATGATCATCAAGTGCTTCCTCGAAGGATTTGCGCTGAAGACGGCCATGTTGGCACCCGACGGGAGTTATGTCACAACGCAAGGAAAGCATGTTGTTGCCGTTCATCCATCCAGTGTCCTACACGGCGGAGAGAAGAGGGAGGCTATCATGTTCTTAGAGCACGTCTTCACACAGAAGAATTATGCCAAGAAAGTTACGGCAATCCACGCAGACTGGATAGCAGGTACGCTTGAGAAAGCACGGGGTTGATCGTCCTGGTAGTCTATGGACAGACTCTGGTTCTAATAGTAAAACGATATATGTTACACTCTTCCGCCTTACATGCTTTGATGGTGTACACTCGGTAATCTAAGTCGCGTATGGCCTGCCTATGTCCTATCATACAATCGCGAAATAGTCACGTCAAGATTTTCCTCCATCTTCCTGGCTTCTTTTGCGGATTGCCTGCATCAACTCATAGAGTTGGCCGATTTGTTGATCTACAGGATTAGTCTTTGGCTACGGTCAAATCAGAACAGGCGCATGTAGAAGCTGCTTACCACTCATCTTCTCAACCTTGGTGGGATCTAGCTTCTCACCGACCCATGCATCACCCTCGATCTTCTGCGCATACAGCTGCCACTCGGTCAAGAAGCCAATCTGTTCGGCGTGTGGGGCTAGTGGTTAGCCACAGGATGCAAGTAAGGAGGCGGGATCACGGAAGCTACGAGAGCTTCTGCTTACCAGGTGCGCCGGATTGTCGACATCTTTATGGGCTCTGAACTCGGCCTTGATGTACTCGTCCCCCAAAAGACGCATCTCTTGAGGCAGATGTTTTCTGTGTGCCCGGAGCAGCCGCCGGTACAACGGGATGGGGGGCAGCAGAGCCATCGGCTCCGGCCGAAGGCCCTTCATTGCTGGGGCGGCCGATGCCATCAGCCGAACCGCTGAGGGCCGCATGGCCATTCGCGAAATTTAATAAGATGTGCTTAGACACGGGACAGAGATTTAATAAGTTTCTCAGTCACACGCGAGGCTCGAAGAAAAGAAACAATTGCATTGGACGAAGTTCATAGATTCTCATCCGCGGCAGAAACTCCCTAGTCGGTAGAAATCCATCTGATTATGTAATGCAGTCTGTAGTGCTTGTTTCACAGCCATTCTACACGCCTCTTTACACGCCTTGCCTTAGACTTCGCTGTTTTATTTTCGTTTTACATTTCCCATGTTTTTCATTCTTTCTCTTTGAATAGACAGTGGTATCATTATTTTGCTGGTATTCTTGCCTTTTTTCGGTAGACTACTTCTTTTTTCCAATGAGCCTTCTCTGATGGTTGTCGGCCTTGTCTTGTTCCCCGCTGGGTACCCTTCTACCCTTCATCTGGTGTGTTGCACTTGGACCCGAGAGTTCGGGTCGGGCGTCTTTCCGATACAAGGCATTAGCAAAAGCCTGGCCGATGTAACCAACAGCATGTCTGCCTTCTTGGCCGCGAGATGAAGAGCACTGCCACCCAGTTGGTCGGCCATACCGAGAACTGAGTAGGCAATGCCTAGACGTTCTGATACGTTCTGGACACAGAAATGTGGTTCTTGTCCTTGTCAGATTCCACGAAGAAATGTGGTACTGTGATGCTGTCACTATTGTCGCGCCCGTTCCTGGCGTGTACAAGTCGACGAAACAATGTTCGACCTTGACAACGCATCAGTATTCCGTTGCACCAAAAACTTATTCTTACCAAGTAATATGCTACTTGATCTTCGAATATGCATGAAGTTTTGACTGGAGGATCAGGCCCGTACCCGAAGCGCCGCCTACGATGCGGGCGCTTAGCTGCGCCTGGTGCCAATGAGGGTGAGGAGATCATGCAGGGGGGGGCGATGTGGAAGGCCTCACGGCATGACAAACAAATATACATCCTCCTCCCATGTTTTATTTCTATTCAAGCTTTTCTCTTTTTGTATGAGGTAGCTTCATTTCTTCACGCCAATGTCTGCAGTTGGCTGTGGAATACGCATCTTGGCTGTTTGCTGCTGAGTTTCTCGTTTTCAATCCAGAATGAGTCCTACCCCCGATGAAAAGCCTCTCAACATACTGTCCCTCGGTAAGTGTTCGAAAGGATTCAGTACACAGGATAGGATGTCATATTGACTTCTAAGTCAGATGGGGGCGGTGTTCGCGGCGTGTCCTCGCTGGTTATCCTTGATGCCATCATGAAAAGGTTCCAGAAAGAAGCAAACCTGCCGTGTATCCCGAAACCTTGCGACTACTTCCATATGATAGGTGGTACAAGTACTGGAGGGTAAGTAAGCATTGCTCATGTATTCCCTAAATGGCTGGAACGAACTTCAGTTTTTACTGTTGCCTTCTTCAGTAGGCGAGCCCTTGGGATAAACCCCGTGCTGGGTATCTCACTGGTGATCAAAAACTGAAGATTCATTCCGGCCACCAAGTGGGTGACAGATTAGTTGACGGTTTTCCTTCTCGATGCACCGAGGGCTCAATTCTTAACTGAGTACCCAGGATTATCCCACTGCCTAAGCGTACAAGGCTCATTCAGTCTGTTAGTAGCTTGGGTAGAGATTGATTCAAAATCGTCGACCTTTCTGACACCCACTTGGGCCACCTATGGGCTATCATAGACCCCAGAGTATCGGATTAAGAGGTAACATGATATATGGAATAGTCTCATAGCTATAATGCTAGGGCGGCTGCAGATGTCAACTGAAGAGGCCTTGGAAGAATACGACAGTTTCGCGTCCAAGATTTTCCGGAAGTCGAATCGAAAAATTGCCGTGTTTGACAACTACAAGTCATCTACACTGCAAGAGGTTATTCAAGACTTGGTAGCCAGGAAAGACAAGGGCGAACTCATGCTCGAGGCCAAGGGCTCTGACAACTCATGCAAGACACTCGTCTGTGCCATGTCCACCAAGAGAATGGCCGACCCCCAGATATTCCGTAGCTATGAAGTCGCTGATGACAACTTTCGCAACTGCAAAATTTGGGAGGCCGCTCGGGCAACTTCTGCAGCACCAAAGTACTTCAAACCGGCGACAATCACAGACTGTTCTGGCCAGAACGAAGACTTTGTCGATGGCGCCATGGGCTACAATAACCCGACTCAGTGGGTACTGTCAGAATCCGGGGAGAACTTCAACAAATCGAGGAAGCTGGGATGTGTTGTCAGTATTGGAACTGGGACACGCCCCCAGTCATTAGAGAGATCCTCTTTCGGTCTCAAGAACGCAGCGAACGTGATCGGAGCTCTGAAAGCAATCACGACAGACTGTGAAAGCACGCACCGAGCCATGGAGAAGCGGTTCCACGAGTTTCCTGGAACATATCTCCGATTTACTGTGCCCAATGCCGCCGAACAGGTTGACCTTGACGAATACAAGAAAATAGGAGACCTAAAGGCTTTAACGCGCGATTACCTCGAACAAGCAACGCAGCAAGCCGAGATCGATCGTATTGTGAACATCCTCATGACAAAGTCCAGCAGCGGCTTGACTATCGGCCATGCATGTCAGTCGTTCCTAGTACTTTCCAAACATTGCCTTTACATAACTGACGAATCGGCAGGTTCCCTGAGCAAGGCACAGGTTGTGAAGAGTCTTCGTAAAGCTCAGTCACGCGGCCTGTCGAGTCCCTTCTTCACAGGAAGATATCATATCCTTAAGCAGATGAGGTCGTTTTTCCTCAGCGAATCCGAATCTCAGGGACACCGACGGCGCGAGTTCCTGCTTCATGGCATGGGCGGGGCTGGAAAGACACAGATTTCTCTGAAGTTTGCCGAGATCATGGAAGAGGAGGACCCGTGAGATATTATCTGCCCGAGCCTGTGCATGCTCCTAGAATGCTGATGAAAGGTGTTATTAGTTCCGTCCTTGTGTTTTGGGTTGATGCTACCGACGAGGTCACCTTGAACCAGAGTTTCAGGACCATGGCAGCGACCCTTTTCCCAGATATCAAAGTTGACGATACTTCAATGCAAAGGGTCCTGGCACATTTAGCAGAGACTTCTCAGCGCTGGCTTCTCATTTTCGACAATTGTGGTGAGGAATCGATGACGGCATATCTTCCACCGAGGCAGAAAGGGAACGTGATCTACACCAGTCGATTTGATCTCAGGCAACGCTTCCTGCCTGCAGCGATTGCAGATGTTAACGAGATGGACCTTGATGACGCCATAACGTTGCTCCTGAAGGCGTCGGGTAAAGGACCCGAGTCAGCTTTGCAACGGGAGATAGGGCGACCAGTTGCGATGGCACTCGGTCGACTTCCCTTGGCCATTGACCAGGCTGGGGCATACATCCGCACCGAACGCTGCTCCTTGAGCGAATATCTCGACGTCTTCCGCAAACAGAAAGGCGTGCTATTACAGGACGCATCCAACACAGGAACAATAGCCGAAAATCTCGCTGTGTATGCCACTTTCGATATCTCATATGATGCTCTAGAGGCCAAGTTCAGAGAAACCAGGCATTCGCCGCAAGGAAGAGCTGCTCAACATGCTCTCCAGATTTTGAGCTTGCTTTGTTTCTGCCACAACCAAAGTGTAATGAGAAAGATCTTCGAAATGGCCTCAAGGACTCGGTACCAAACGAAGAGGGCAGTCCATTTCCCACTCGGGGGAGGAGATCTCTCTTTGGAAGACTTACTTGGTACGGACGCCCAGGGTCACTGGAATCCGAATAATTTTGATCAAGGACGAGATCTCCTCTCCAAATACTCACTCATCAAGCTTGATGAGACTGGCCAGTTTCTAACCATGCACATACTCGTGCATCACTGGGCCAGGCATAAACAAGAGCTTAAAGGAGCACAACCAGGCAGGGCCGCGCGAATGGTACTGTTCGATTCTGTGCCACTTGCGGCGTCCTATGATGCGATGGCATATCGGCGAAAACTCACGCCTCATCTTGCGGCTTGCAAGTCGTATGTCCGCACAATCGAGCCTGAAACAGAATCGGACATCATGCTGGAGAATGAATACGATAACAAGTTTGCGCGAATCCAACAGGAAGCTGGGATGTGGGACTCGGCCGAGAAGACTCTAATGCGAGTGAGACATCGACTGGCTGTCGAATACGGAGAGAGTGATCCTTGGACTGTCGGCGCAATTGAGAGACTGGCCGATGTATACGAGTGTCAAGGTCGGTACGCAGCTGCAGTGACTCTTCTCCTCGAGGCAAACGAGAGGCGCGGGGGTCATCTACCGGAGGGGAGAGGCGATCCTCGTGTACTGGGCAACAAAGGTGGCCTAGCACACATGTTCATCCTAATGGGCGAGATGGATGCCGCCGAGCAACTCATGGAGGAGGTCGTTCAGGCGCGTGACGAACAGCTCGGCACCAGTCTTGAAAATCCCTGGAGAGTCATGACGGCAAAGTCTGGATTGATGGCGATACGGCAGTCAAAGACCGACCCTGGTCAGGTTGATCCCCAAGAACGCCTTGAATGGCGCTTGCAGATGCTCGACAACGCGGTACGACTGCGCGGACCGGATTCGTACGCGGCCATGACTTGCAAAAGGGATCTGGCCAGCAGCTTGTGCGACGTGGGCGAATATCGCCAAGCGGAAACGCTTCTTATAGAACTGCACAGTTTCTATGTCGAGCTGGGCGGTAAGGATCACCCTGAGGCCTCGGAAATTGTGAAATCCATGGCCCGTGTCCTTGAAGATCAGGGCCGAGCGGTTGAGGCAGAGACCGTGAGTCGCGCAGCCCTAGTCGGATTCTACAAGAAATTCGGAAAGAAACACTTCAAAACGCTCATGTGTCTATACGATCTCGCATCAGCGATCGGAGGACAGGGTCGTTTCTATGAGAGCCTGAAACTGCTGGAGAAAGCCCACCAGCTCTTGGAGGTAGAGATGGGCAGCTCTCATACGCTAGCCAAAGAAGCAAAGAAAGTCGTAGAGCAGATGAAAGAGCAACAGCCACAACTCTGTGAGGACTTGAGCCGGCTCAAGCTAACACGACAGGCTTTGGCAGCAAGTCGGGCCGCCTTGGGGGATGGTGCACCATCCGACATGGAATTGCTGATGCCGAACTGGCCCATCGACGACGTGGGCCTGTTCGAATGGATCTACCTTCTGCCTGAGGAGATAAGAACAATCCAGGCCAATTGGCCTGTTGATCGCGAACTGTTTTGCCAATCTCTACAAGAGCCCAATATCGACGAGGAGGCTGTAGTAAGAGGCTGGCTACAAAAACAAACGGAAACAGCCATGGAGGCGCAGATGGCCATTGCCCAACCAGACTAGCCACAGAGGTATCGAGGGTAAAGGACCCGTTCTGCGAGGTACTGACCTGCATGGGATTGAGCAGTGGGATAGTCCTCAATCCAACAACTGACCTGTATGGAATTGGGCAGTGGGATAACCCTCCATTCAACACTCGATACCTGACAGGGTAATCGAAATTTCAGCCTGCAACCTTTGTAGATCAAATATCAAGGCACACCACCAAATACCGTTCCTATTTCATGACCAAAATATATTGAATTACACGGCAACACCTGAGGTATCTAGGTTGCTTGGATCCCGGAAGGGAGTCATGGTGTTCATCATGCAGAGCATTTACTGCCCTGCTTCGTCATGCCCAGCCTGCCTGATGCAAATGCAATGTACGCCGACCTTGTC
Organism: [Phialemoniopsis] sp. UDSM-2020; assembly: GCA_018873225.1. Taxonomy (NCBI): domain Eukaryota; kingdom Fungi; phylum Ascomycota; class Sordariomycetes; order Thyridiales; family Thyridiaceae; genus Thyridium; species [Phialemoniopsis] sp. UDSM-2020. The sequence goes on from JAEILZ010000001.1 coordinate 3,723,906, forward strand.
CCATACCTGCTCACTAGCCCACTCAATCAAGCCTCATTATCGAGGTACCAAGTCGAGTCAAACGTCTCGTCCAGCTCCTTTGTCGACAGTCCGTTGCCCAGATACCAAAACCGATTCTTCTTCTTGCCGTTGGTGGTAGCCGATACGTCGTACACGTACTCAAAGTCCTCGCCCCTGAAATTTTGCAGCATGTGGAAGAAATGGATGCGGCTACCCGGGTGCAGCGCCGTCACGGGGCCGTCGGCGCGCCCGCCTTTGAACCACGATCGGCAGCCCGAGGCGGCCCAGGTCGTGCGCGGCATGAAGGAGGTGATGTGCTCGAAGTAGTCGTCGACGGCAGACTGGCTAGGTGAGATGGCCTTGATACCCTCAATCTGGCACTTTTTGATGATGCCAGCCACGTAATTCGCGATGTGTTCTGACAGTGTGAAGACACTGCCATGTCCTATCGGTGCGTTGGGTCCGAGGAAGGCTGTTTGGTGAGACGTTGGTTAGCATGAGCTGATCAATCGATCCACTGGCAATGGAATTGCTTGCTTGACGTGCTGGCTCGGGTGTAACTTACTAAAATAGTTGGGTAGGCTAGCAACAGCACATGACATGTATGCCCTGGGAGTCTCCTTGCCCCATATGTCCTGCAGGTTGCCGTTGCGGCCTACCAAGGGGAAGCGAGGAGAGAACGATAAGTTGAAGCCGGTAGCGCAGACGATGGCGTCGACCTTGACCACATCTCCTGATTCCAGCTCGATGCCATCGGGAAGGAACCTCTTGATACCGCCGGTGATAACATCCACGTTTGGTTTTGATAGCGACGCGAGGTATTGCGGTGCGGGCGTCAACCTCCTGCAGCCCAGCGGGAAATCAGGTATCAGGGTCTTGCATAGCCGCTCATCGCCGCCGAGCATTTGCGTCATGTATTGTTTGACATGCTGAGTGGCGAAGGCCTGCATGGGGCCATTCTTGAGAACCTGGCCGAGATTTGTGAGCAAGAAATCCAAGCATATCGGTGTGTAGGTGGTAGATGAACAGAAAAATGACTTACAATCGGAAAGGTGTTGTTGACTTGCTTCTCGATTCCTTTGACAAAGGTACGATAGAACTCGGGGTCGGACTTGAACTTCTCGATTTGCTCCGGGGTAAAGTTCTCCTCTTCGTCAATTTTGATTTGGCTTAAGAGTTCCGCAGCACCAGTCATGGCAAATGTTGGTATCCTCGGAGGAATGATCCATGTAGGTGAGCGAATGATGTGGACGAGTTTTTGGACGTCTGTACTCAATTAGGTCATATTACGCGCAGTCTGTCACTTGGGTGGCTTACCTGGCTGCAGTGCCGGCACAATCTGGATGCCGGATGACCCGTTTCCAATCACGGCCACGACCTTATTCTTGTAGTCGAACTCCTTGGGCCAGTTGGCGCTGTGAATCAAGTCCCCTTTGAAGTCGTGAAGGCCCTCGACGTCGGGCCATTTCCACTGGCTGTACAGCTGTGAGTTAGCCAACTGTATCATGGGCATATAATGTACCTCCCTTGGAAGAGAGTAGTTCTCAGATGCTTACTTGAGAATGCCAGAAGCATCAACGAGGAAGTTGGCTCTGTCAGTGAATTCCTCTCCAGTCTCAAGGTTCACAACGCTGAGCCTCCAGAGTCCTTGGTCCTCCTCCCAGTGCGCCGAAATAACCTTGTGGTTGGTCTTGATGGCGTCAAGCATATTCTCATCCTTGCATATTTGACAAAGATAGGCCTCAATCTCCTCAGCCGGCGAGAAGAAATTGGACCATTCTCGGTTTTTTCTCCAAGAGAATTGGTAGTTGTGACTGGGTATATCACAGCGACAGCCGGGATATCGATTCTCGAGCCATGTGCCACCGACGTCTTCGTTCTTCTCGTAGATGATGTGTTCGTAGTTCTGGAGCGTCCGGCGGAGAGTACGGATCATGTTGATGCCGCTGGCGCCAGCTCCGATGCCGACGATCCGGACATGTTTGGAGGTACCGAGCGGCTCCTCTCTTACTGAATAATCACCCATGTCTGCAGGACTTGGTGGAGTAGGAGGAAGTTCGGGGTTGGAATAGGGAGCGAATCTGTCTTGCGCCATGGTGACCTAGGCTACTTTATGTACTCTAAGGCAGACAGGTAGGGAGGGGAGGGGAGGATAAAGATGGGATGAATGCAGCCGAGGAGTTTCCTAACAGTCACTAGCTTCTTGGACAAGGAGGAAGTGAAGTGGATCAATGGCAATGAATGTGAGAAGGAGGAGCGTCACAAGCTAAGTATTTATCATAGAAAGCACGACAAGGTTGCTAGTATCAGGACAGACTGAACTCTTGTTGAGTTGCGGCCAGCGGTGGAGATGCAACTGTGGTTCCACGCCGAGCCTGAATAAATGAACAAGAGACAAAAGCAAAAGGACACAGCTGAATACATTGATCAGGTCGGCAGCCAATGACGAGAAGCTTCCCGTTGAGAATACGACAGGTTTTGCAAGGGCTCGCAAGAGAGATATCAACCCCGACTCACCTCGGGATGTGATAGACGGAAACGACCTACCAAACTTGAGTAATGGAACATGGAAGGATGCGAGGCCTTGCTCGGATCCGGATCTGCGGTTCATACGATCTGCCCTCCCCCACTGGCAAGACTCCTTCAAGACCCCTCCAGCAACAGCTCCGTTGGCTGGTTTACGGAGGGCGAGGTCGGGGTCAATGGCGGAGATGCGTAGTCCGATCAAAGGTGGTGTATGGCGACTGCCATGTGGTGAGGCGTCTGGGGGCCAGAGACATGCCGTCTGCCACCACCTCCGGTCGGCTCGAGAGCTTTTGCAAGCAGAAAGAGTGGAAACGACAGAGGAGTAAGCATAGTAGACAAAAAGGAAAACAGGACAGAGGACCAATTGCTAGTATTGAAGTGGAATAGAGGCGTCCAGTCGGCCAAAGTGGAAATCGTAAACCATCCAACCACAAGGGCGGAATCCGCGAAGACGGGATCTCTGAGCTTCTTGGATGCAGATGCGGATTAGTGGCAAATGGGATAGAGGCCTGGGAACAGGGGGCATGCCGTCTGGAAACCTTGCCAGACTTGCTGCTGCACTGGACTTGTGGACTCTACTTATGGAGTAGACATGTCGGTAGGCAGATCTCGTGGTTGACTTCCTTGATTGAGTCGGAAAATGTCATGTTCTCTCAATCCTGCCAGAACTTTAACTGCTTTAAACCTGGCAGTCCGGCAGTAACAAAAGCTTAAGCAGGTGGGTGTGACCCTTGCAGCCCTCCCTGACAGGCTGGCAGTTGCAGCATGCTAACTTTAGTGCCGACCACAGACAAGCACGCATCCATGCGCATCAGCAGTCGATTGACTTGCTTGATTGGCTCTTCAACGCTCACTCGTGTTAGCAAAGCCACAAAAGCTTCGTGGACTCGCGCATCTGCGTAAAGCAAAGTACGTACCCGGGCTTAGTCGGCTCGGATTTTAGTGCACTCCAATCCAACCCCAGAAGCTGTTCAGCTGCCGTCGCCAGGTGCATCAGCCCAGCCCCACGGCGTCTTTGTCCACTGGCAGCGCTCGCCTTGCTCTCAGCAATCCACTGATAAGATTCCGTCTCAACTGAAAGTCGAGCCCTAGCGGCAGTCAGCATGCTAAATCCCTGCCGGCGCCTCTCACTGGCCGGCCCGTCGAAATTTTTGGTGTGGGGAACGCAGCGATATTGATCCTCAGTCAATCCTCCAACAAACCTTAACGTTACCTCTTGTGGCTCTTTTCTGCGCAAATCCTGTCTCCGTTCTTTCGAGCCAACATCCAGCCAAGGAAGGCTGTAGGACGGACGGACCGGGATCAAGTCGCCTCACCATGGCGTCCTCCTTTTCCTTCTCCTTTGGCGGAGATGACATAGATGACGACTCTCAGCTGGTGGCGGGCGGCGAGGTTCAGATTGCGCAACCACCAGCGCCACCGCCAAGCGCATTCCCCGTCCAGGGCAAACCGATGCTCCCGCCAACCGAGCACCCGCTGAGTGAGATGCTGTCAAGGCTGCCGTCCAAGATTGCCTTTAGCACGCTGCCCGTCGAACTGGACGGGGGCGAGACCATCCACCTGCCACGCCGCGAACTGTGGGACGTCCGTGTGCAGCTCATGGCCGAGGACGATGGCGATGGCGCCCGCACCGAGAGAGGTGCCGAGGAGCTCGAGCCAGGCTTGGGCGAGCACGACGTCAAGACGGGGATTTACGAGGGCGGCTTCAAGAGCTGGGAGAGCAGCGTCGACCTCGTCAAGGTATTGGCTCAGGAACGCCTCTCCCCCGTCGCCGCCCTTGCCAACTCCCCTGTCAGGGTGATCGAGGTGAGACACAACCTCTTCTTGCGATCGCCAATGGCCGACGCGTTAAGCTGGGTGCCTTGAGTAGTGCTGACTGAGATCTTGTTATCTGCAGCTTGGTTGCGGCACGGGACTTCCCTCCTTGGCTCTCTTCCAATGGGCATCTCAAGAGCCTGCCGCTCAGAGGAGAAACCCATTGTCTCTCCTGCTTGCTGACTACAATCCGTCTGTTCTATACCTCGTGACGCTTCCCAACATCCTTCTTGCTTGGGCCCTACAGCAGCAGGAGCAGACCCCTGTTCTCAAGGAGGCGCTTGCAGCTGAAGGAGAGCTCGAGCTTACAGAAGAGGTCAAGAGTGCCTTCACTTCGTTCTTGGCTGAACGGCAAATATTCCTCTCCTTCCTCTCCGGAGGCTGGTCAGAAGATTTTGTCAAGCTTATCTACAGCCCAGAAGTTCTACCGCAGGTCTTTGCACAGTCTGATGTGGTGGTCTTAGGTGCGGAGACCATCTACTCCCCCTTTGCCCAAAACCTATTCTCCGATATTCTACTGTCAGTGCTCCAGAAGGAGCGAAATGAACGACCAAGCCACAACGCTGCATCGATCGTGGCTGCCAAGAGACTTTACTTTGGTGTAGGGGGCTCACTTGATGACTTTGTCGACAAGATGAGAGCATCGGGGGCGACGGTCAATGAGCTACGAGAGGAGACAGAGGGCGTCCGCCGCGGCGTGGTCCAATGCCTCCTATCATAGTCGACATTGAGACTCAAGCCGACTATTTCAGCAGGCATTCACACCCCCGAGACGCAATCCGTGCACGGCTACCCATACATGCTACGATTCTGACTGTCCCTTGGCTTCGTTGATTAAAAAGCCTTGATACGTCACGCAATGAGGATTTTGTTCTGCCTTGCATCAACTTGTAGTACCTCGACGCTAGAAGGCACATTTGTTAACGTCCCGTCGTTGACACCAGATCATCTAATACCGTGTCCAACGGATGAAGGATAGATCTGAGAAGCCGAGAAGTCAATGGCTCTTCGAAGTCGAGATCTATCCGCAACCATACGGATGTTCTCCAACAACGCCTGGATGCCAAAAGTGACATTGCATCATGAGCATCGGCTCATGGAAAACGACGCGGCGGCGAGCCAAGCGTCAACCGTTGCTGCTGGGCGACTTGCCACAGGCTTCACTCGGTCAGGAGGCTCACTTGAAAAGCAAAATACAATTACATGTCAAGGAGGCGAAGCAGTCGATACCCATATAGATATGAACGCATCCCAAAAACGATATTTTCAATGTCTTTGCCCAAGCTTTACAAGAGAGTATGCCATGTGCATCAACACCAGGACTGAAATCGTATTTACTGGGTCGACGGGTACCGTAAAGCGGGTTGAAGGAAGCTTGAATCCCACAGTGCTGATCATAACGGCATTTGGAAAGAAGCTTAAAGCTGCCAGGACGTCATAAGCTGACGGTGCTTGATGAGCTCTAGCCCGCTTGTCTTGCCGCCTCTATTCGAGGCACTCTTGTCACGTTTCACAAGGCCAGTAAGGGGCCGACTGCGACAGCCGTGCCTCAGTCGGTTTGGTGTTGAGAGGCTCAACCCGCCGCCGGAGGTCCTCGGGCAGCGTGAGCCGCGGGCTTGCGACAGACAAGGGGGCGGATATTGCCAAGACATTTGCTGTGGAGTGAAGCGAGATCTTTCTTCAGTGGGACCTCTTCGACCCAGCCTGTCACCTGTGTCACCGCGTGCGTGGTGCAGAAGAAAGAAGCCGTCGATCACCTGCGAAAAGACCCTGTGGGTTTGACATGTGTAGCTTCCTTGTTTTGTGGATGACCACTCTCTTAGCTTGGGATTTTCCTTGACGAGGACAGAAGTGGTACAATACGGGCCAAGCTCCCTGAAAGCACTCCTTGGTCAACCCTCAGGTTTTAACGAGATGCAGACCTGGGGGAGAATCATGCGCTCATCGATCATTGTGCCCTGCTAGAAGCATTTAGGCAACGGTCAAGACGCCAATTGCGGCGACAGCGTCCATGTGCCCCCAGTGCTGATGCAGGTACGGGCCCTGACCGGCCCACAAGGGTCGCATTAGGCCCATAGCAATCTTGAGTCGGGGAATGAGCTTGCAGTGCCCAGAGTCTGCGCATTCTTTTCTTCAATAATTGGCGTGTATCTTACTCAATACAAAGATTGGACCTGGGCGAGGCTCTCTCGAATGCTCGTGGTAGTACAAATATCATTCGTAGAATGGGACAATTCAGGAAAGGGGGACGGGAAACGTGATCAACTGCCCGTCATGATGGTGCGTACGACATGGCCAACAATTGAATGCGGCAGGGATCTCCCGAAGCAGCCGCGATGATGTCTGCCGGTTACATCAGAGGGCCAACATTGTCAATTCTCATTGCCACCATGTTGGCTGCTTCTCTTTTGAACTGACGGCGCTTCACATCACGGGAAGCCCTGTTGCTATTGGCTTGGCTTTGTTGACCAATGCGCGGTCCATGGTGAAATGGATCTTCAGTTTGTTGGTTCTGACATGACGATGTAGGCATTCCCAAGTGGCCCAAGACGGTCTGGAATGTTAGGGCGTGTTGAAACAGACCGTGGCTTAGACAGGCCACGCAACGGGCGGCGTCTACCGTTGGCAGCTAATACGGGAAACCAGCTGAGTCTATTATGGGTGCGGAACGGCTTGATTGACCATGGTTTTTTGACACCACCACCAATTCCTCCCGTCCAAGCGAATAACAAGTCTGGTGTCGGGCAGTTGGGAAGCCAGTTTGAATCCCGGGAGAGGCCTAGGCTGGTTCGGGCCTCTCCTCGACGCTAAGACCCAAGAATCAATTGGCGCCGGTCTCTCAGCGTCTCCAGGTCTCCGTGTGTGTGCTTCTTGTGAGTTCCCCTGCTCCCCTGCGTCGCCCCCCCGATATTAGCGTAAATTATCACAGGCCCCAGTGGCGCACTAGACCCGAAAGGCATCACCTTGGAGTCGGCTCGAGTCGATTCTGGGCTTGTGTTGCTGGGTTCTCCAAAATTGCTATGTAACGGGGGCCACGGAACGCATACAACAATCTCACTTTAACCCGGCTTCCCTTTTTTCCCTCCTTCACCACCCTCGCTCACATCCATTTCCCCTGCTCGTCAGAAAGAAGCCCTTTTCAGTTCTTCATCACGCTCGCTCTTGTCTCTACGACACTTTCTAGTCTTTCTATCAACTTTTTGTAATCCGTACACCAACAAACAACCATCTCGTGTAAGTACCAGTCTGCGCGACAGTACCTTCAGGTCAGCACCCGTACCTGAGCATTGTCCTCCCGAATCGCCTGGAATCTGGCTGTGACGTGGACTGTCTATCCGCTTCGACATCCATACATTCCAGCTCCTCGCGCATTCATATCACCTTCACTTGACCTCCAATTTGACACTCAATCTACTTTGACGACTTGATCTCACTCCCTCTCTTCGCGCATCCAAACTATCACCAAAGCTCCTCTCTGACAACCTACAGCTTTCAGACAAAAGTAATCCGTCAAAATGAAGTTCTCCACCGCCGCCATTTTCGCAGTCATTGCTGCCATCGCTGAGGCCAAGGTCCAGTTCACCAACTCCAACTATGAGATCACCGAGGGTGAGCCCTTCACCCTGAAGTGGTCCGGCGCCGAGGGTCCCGTCACCATCACCCTCAAGAACGGCGCCGAAACCAATCTGAAGGATGTCGAGGTCATCGACTGTAAGCTCCGACCCCCAATGCGCGACGCGGCATCGCAATTCTAGCTCTGTCCCATATACTGACTATGCTCTCTCCCGTCTCAGCCTCCGACTCGGGCACTTCCTTCACCTGGACCCCCAAGAACCTCCCCTCGGGCACCTACGCCTTTGAGATCAAGGACGGCTCTGGCACCCCCAACTACTCCCCTCAGTTCACCTACGAGGGCACCGGCAGCATCTCCACGAGCGCTAGCTCCTCTGCCTCCAAGACCTCGAGCTCGGCCAGCAGCTCCTCGACCAGCGCCAGTGTCACCAGCACCAGCACCAGCTCCTCCGCCTCTAGCACCAGCTCTTCCACCTCCTCCACCAGCAGCAGCTCCAGCAGCTCCAGGAGTAAGTCTCACTCCATCTTTTGCGCGTGAATCGCGACTGACTTTGATTCTTCTACAGCTTCTTCGAGCACCTCTTCCACCTCTAGCCCCACCAGCAGGCCCAACAACACCAACGACAGCCAGAACCTCAAGTCTCCCCTGGCTCTCCTCCTCCTCACCGTTGGCGCCCTCGTCTTCTTCCACTAAGAAGCGCGCGGCACAGCCTGCTTGGTTCACACGACAGTACATCATAAAACATGTACTCTGGGTGACACGAGTCAAAAGAAAATTCCCCTCGAACGAATTCTTGTTACACGCAAAGACCTGTTTATTCTTTGGTGGCATAGCTAGCTAGCATCCTCTCCTTTGTTGTCATGGAAGCCTTCTTCCATTTTTCTCACTTTACCTCGCCTTGATTTTTCTTAAAAACCTTGACGTACATATCTTGGTCGTTCTAGGGAGTCAAAACTTCTGGTGGCCGGTGCTCGGTTCTTAATGTCTGGTTGATATGACGGGCTTTGTGTAGCCTTGGTCATGTGGAGGGAGTTGAATCCTTCCAAGGAGCATAGTGGATAGGGTTGAATTACAGAGAAGAAAAACGACGTTTTCCAAAACACTCTTCGCCGAGGAGCATTGTGGTTCGTGACCTAGACGTGTATATGTTTGTCTCGTCGTGTCCCGTTGTGTTTTGTGGTCTAAGTTGTGTAATGTCGTTCGACATCCCTCCCTCTGGCCGAGTGTAGGTGACACAACTTGGGCCTGACAGGTGGTCTGATCTGGGGTACATAGATGATGGGTGCAGCAGGCTGCATCATTCCTTGTACATACATGCATTAGCACGGTGATCCAGATGAAGAAGCAAAAAAAAGGTGTCACCTTCTATTGGTCCTGGTGAGACAAATCAAGTCAAGACCAAAAAAAGCAAACAGTCGACGCCATTGACGGCGAGAGCTGGGCGGCAACGCCGCCTGCAGTTTGCCGATACATGTCGCGAGGCTCACAGGGTAGGTATGCAGAAATCAGTTCCAATTATAGATGCAACGCTACGAGCGCACTCATCTTCTAAGTAAGGCTAATACAACGAAACTCTATGTAGGTATATGTTTGGGTGATCCACGCTTTTTTCCAATCAACAGCGTCTATCTTGCCGATGCCCCTCGAGTCTATGACAGCGTATTACAACGAGGACAAGGGCAATAGGAAATGTGAATTATGCACATTATACGTAACCTCCAACGCCAGGCAATGCAATTCCTTTTCAAAACGTACAAGTCTCATCACGCCGAGACTTTGTTGCACACACTCTCACAGCCGGCTCTTCACCGGCGATGGAGGCGTCTTCTCAGACACGACAGCAACGACGACACATATGTCGTCCACCTTGCCGCCGTGCCACGTATCGAGTGGGTAGAACTTCTTCACTTCCTTGGCAAAGGGGCCATCAAGCTTGGTCGACACACTGGCGGCTTTGGCGGCGGCCGTGATTTCAGTCGCGATACGGCTCTGTAACGTGCCCAGCGGACGCGACTTTTGGCCCTCTGCCGCGGCGCTCGCAGCTGCCTCTGTGTTGGTCAGAGGCTCAAGATTGGGGGCGACCCGGATGCCGGCATCGGTATTGCGCCAGGCGCCAGTGCTGATCATGGCGCGGCTCACGATGCGGAGGATGTCCTGGTTGAAGAGGTTGTCCCATAAGCCATCCGAGGCGAAAACCAAGACGTCCCCATGCCGAACACCGTGATGGGTCACTTCGGCATCCTTCGGGAGGTCGCTCAGCTGGGCTCCGCCAAAGGCAGCCATGCGCGCCATGACGCTCGGAGGGATAACGCTCAGTTGAAAGGGCGTGTTGAAGGCGTGGATCTGGGGGTCGGAGAAGGCGTGAACTGCGTTGAGCCGCAGCTGGATGAAGCCGCTGTCACCCAGGTTCGCGACCTCGAGAAGGCCGTCCGGTGTAAGGATGCCCACAATCGCGGTAGACCCGCCGGCTGGTATCGACGTGTCGGAGCAGACGGTCTCGTATCCCTTCTGCATCAGCTGCCGTGCCGTAAGCGCCTGCCCTTGGCTGTCGGGTGCCCGGTTGTGGTCGTAGGCTGCCGATGCCATGTAATCGCAGAAGCTGTGGGAGAAGTCTGCAGGATCCACGCCAGAGTCCATCCATCCGCCCACGCCGTCCGCAACGCCCAGCGCAACGGCACCCGTATCACCAATGCGGCTAACGAAGAAGGCGTCCTGGCCGCTCTCGGGCCGCAAATGTTTCTTCCGCGTCTGCTGTAACCGATTGTAAGGGTTGAAGTGGAAGACGTGCGTCGATGGATCGTAAGGGTGGTCTTTCGCTATGTACGATGCTGCAATGTCATATGAAAACTTGTTGCTGCTCGTCGGCGAGCGACCTGGGAGAGTGGAAGAGAGCCATCGCCGCCCAGGTTGCTGCTGCTGCGGTTTGCTAGCAACCATTGGCAACGGCCGTGAGACTGTGGAAAACCCGAAACGCGCTGAACATCTGGTCAGCAATGGCAACATGGGCGACAGAATGCGCAGAACAGGCGATCGCGAACGGGAGCACTGACGTCGCAGGGAAAGCCGCGCTATATGTACAGCAGAGCGCGCTGCCTGTGTGGCCATAACTCCCTCCAAGATGCTGTCCAACAAGGGCGAGCGATGCTATTAGCTCAATATGCGATGCCCTCGGGGAGGGCACGCCTATGCAGGATTAAACCGAAAGTGCGGATGCCAAAGGCATTTCAAGCAATTGAGAAGATGCGAATTAGGGTGGTCGTCAATACTGGATCATGAAATATAGATCACAGGGCCAAGAAGAGCCAGAAAAGTTCGTTTGGCCTTACAGGACTTGTTAGTGGAGATTATTCGAGACGTGCAATTCAATCCAATCCGTTGTCGTGCTCTGATAAGATGCTCCAAAATAATCATGTCGTCAAATTTCCGCTTTGAGCAAAGGCCACCCCACCTCAAAAGCGCTGAACCCAAAGGCCGACTCGTCTGAACTGGGAAGGCGAGGGCGGCCGCTACCTATTTCCCCGAAAGTGTCGGAAAGGGGACGGAAACGGCCATTACCTAAGAGTCGGGTTCTCATCACGTGATGAGATGGTCGGGAGAACGAGACGGGAAAGATGGTCAGCATCTCCGCACGTGATTCTACCCCAGCCGAAGAGGCGAGAATAGCGTATGGGCTCCCGATTCGTTCCTGCTCTCGGGACTTTGGCAATTGTAAACCTCGACGCTGTGATTGGCCAATACTGCTAGCGCACACAGCGCAGGGAACTTTCATAACCGAGGTGTCCCGAGTGCAAAGTCAATGATGCACAACACCATCGCCACCAGCCCTTTTGTCGACGTGAAGGCCTCCAATTTACTTCCTCGGGTGCATCTATTTCTCACCGTCGATTAATCGGTGTCGACGAGCAGAATTGCATTGGAAGGATTTTGACGACTGGAAGGCTTCCGCTTGCGCGCAAAGCACCCGACACAATGGCTTCTCTCCGCTCCACCTCCTCACGGCTTTTTGCCGCTGCTCGCCCTTCCCTGAGCCTCCGTCCCGCGATGGGTGTTCGCTCGATGGCCTCTGTCAGCGAGCCTGCCCCGACGCCCGAGGCCAACATGAAGAGCTTTCAGATCTACCGGTGGAACCCTGACCAGCCGACCGAGAAGCCGAAGATGCAGACCTATACCCTCGACCTGAACAAGACCGGACCTATGGTCCTCGACGCGCTTATTCGCATCAAGAACGAGCTCGACCCTACTCTGACCTTCCGAAGGAGTTGCAGAGAGGGTATCTGCGGTAGCTGTGCGATGAACATCAACGGCACCAACACCCTAGCCTGCTTGTGTATGTCGCCTCCCTAGATTTCCCGAGATTCGTCGTCCCGACCGGTACGGCTGTCGAAGCTCTCTGCTAACAGTCCTCTAGGCAAGATCCCTAGGGAGACCAACGCCGACATGAAGATCTACCCTCTCCCTCACACCTACGTCGTCAAGGACCTCGTCCCGGACTTGACGCACTTCTACAAGCAGTACAAGTCGATCAAGCCTTACCTGCAGAGGGATACCCCTGCCCCGGATGTACGCCGAGATCAAAGATTGCCTCCCGCGTACGTGTGAGATATGCTGACTCTCTTTATAGGGCAAGGAGTACCGACAGACCAAGGAGGACCGAAAGAAGCTCGACGGCCTCTACGAGTGCATTCTCTGCGCCTGCTGCTCGACCTCTTGCCCCTCCTACTGGTGGAACTCGGAGGAGTACCTCGGCCCTGCTATCCTGCTTCAATCCTACCGCTGGCTCGCCGACTCTCGTGACGAGAGGACCGCTGAGCGCAAGACTGCCCTGGAGAACTCGATGAGCTTGTACCGTTGCCACACCATTCTGAACTGCACGAGGACGTGCCCCAAGGGTCTGAACCCTGGTCTTGCCGTCGCCGAGATCAAGAAGTCGATGGCCTTCTAAGGGAAGGGAGGATGTGATGGTGGTAGTGTATTGGAGCTGTTGTTATGGTATGGGAATGGGGAGGGCGGTGGAAGTGTGGGAGACGGCGATGTCAAGCCTCTCACCCCTGTAAAATTGGACTCTGTTAAGGGTTTACGCGCATGATCGGAGTTTACTTTGTGTCACAGTAACATCAACGCGAAAGCAGCTATTTTTTTTAGTCAAGCCAATTCGAATTTTTTTCTGGCTCGGAAGTGCCGTGTGTGGACCAAGGGAAGTGTGAAGTTGTTATGTTCAGCTAACTTCGCAAGATAAATACACCTCGACGAGAAATCGATGCCCCCGAGAAGAACAACCCAATCTCCGATTTTTGGAAAGGATAAGCAGATCCTTGGGCAAGAGACAAGACTCTACGGCAGCACAGTCTCGACATCAGCCTCCGAATGCTATGGGAATACCGTTCGCCGGCATCATGACCTCATGATCTATTGGCTGATGGTCATGGCACCCTCATACACCAGGTCAATGGGCATGTAGTTCTGGGTGACGATGCTAGAGCCTAGATGGTTGCAGAGAAGTCAGCAAGTTACTCTTCGCATACAATGGCCTCGGAGGCTGCGACAAGGAACGGGGAAGCTGTTGACGATCGGGGGAATGTCTTACCATCGAGCCAGGTGACCTTCCACTCGCCGGCCTTGGCAGGGAAAACAACCCAGCGGCCGCCCTTAGCGGTGTACGACAGGGTTCCCTCGGTGGGCTCGTCGGGGTTGCCGGCGCTGTTCATCTCGAACGAGGTCCAGTCGGCGCCGGGGCTCGTGGCCGGGTTGGCGATGTCGTGGAGCTCCTTGGCGCCCTCGCCGACGAGGCCGAGGGCGTGGTCGATGATGCCCGTGGGGTGCAAGTGCAGCTCGACGCAGCCCTTCTTGCTGCTCTCGTTGGTGGTGACGAAGACGGGCTCCTTGCCGGGGAAGATGCCGACGACGCTGCCCGAGACCGACAGGTACTTGCCGTCGAGCTGGGCCTCTTTCCTAGAGATGAGAATCTGCGTGAGCCACCTGTGCGCAAAATGTGAAAAGTGTATTCTGGGGCTTACGAGGAGACGCGCAGGGCAAAGAGGTTGTTGCCGGCGCGGGCGACGGGGCTGGCGACTGCCAGGGCAGCCATGGTGAGGCTGGCGATGCTGGTGAAGAACTTCATTTTGATAGTTGCTTGGTGATGAGACTTTGATCAGGCGGAAGTGAGAATTGAGTAATTTGCGGTAGTGCTCGAGTCTTTTTGTATGTAAGAATGAGCGCAGTCGGGTCAATTGATGAAGATCAGCTTATGTCGTGACTTGTGATTGTGATCGTGACTATCAAGTAAGGGGCTCCCTGCCGTGTTCTTGTGCGACAGATGGTGGCTCCCTCGTGGTCTTTAAATAATGCTTTCCATGAATCCTGCGCTGCTTCCCTCCTTTACGTTGAAGATGTCAGATGGCGAGCTTGTGATCCATCCATGAATCGAATTTGGCCCCTTCACTCCCACTCCTTTTCCCACATGCCTGTTCCCACTGTCAGCCCGGTGTCCTTGCAAGTGTGTCTCCATCTCCAAAGTCCACCAAGGGGATGATGAAATGTGCGACATGGGTCAGAGACACAGTGGCTTTGGCACGGATCAGCATTACTTTTTGCCTTCTAGAACTGCCTCGTTTTGGACACGAGTGATACTACTATTTCTTGGCCCTCTCCACCCCCGGAAAGTCGTCTCGAGATACAAAGTTCTGCTGGCAGCAAAATGTACAGATTGTGTGGTTGTGTCCCTCACGCCATGATGGTCTAGAGCAGAAACATATATTAAATGCAGGGCCAATATATCCAGACTACCACCCAGCCAGCCAGTTTGGTTCTATTCATCCGGAACTTTACCAACTTGTCTGAACCGCACTAACTAGATCCTGAACCCTGTATGCATGTATGTACGCGGATTGTGTGTGGCCTTCTCATCTCTCCTGGAATCCCTCTGCGACCAGGTTGTGCATTTTCGCTGCCGATCTCTCATTTAAGCTGAGCTGACAGATCCCACGCCCGTCTTTCGAGCTGGCGATCGCCGTCGCCGTGGAGCCCCCGCAGCGTTGCAGCTGTTGTGTAAACACGGCTCTTTTCCCACCAGCTAAATTTAGCAATCTTCCAGGGAAAGCAATTAACCTTCTTTCTAGTCCTGGCGGACGGAAGGTAAGGGCCAGCTGGAACATCGGCCAGACTAATATAAAGGCGGATATCTTGATGGTTGCAAAACCGAATCAGACCCTCTGGTTTCAGCAAAGGGACCTGCTTGGCAAACAGCCTGCATCCATGGTTCGATGAGAGTGTCACGGCTCGAGACGGCATAGCTTCCCAACACGCCACGGCCAGGAGACCGGTTTGACCGAGTGTACGATACCTGCCGCTTCAACGGCCAACTCTGCATTTCGCGTTCCCGGTAACTCATCGGAAGATTTTCTATTTTGAAAAAAGGAACCACGCGGGAACTAAGTAAGGAGACGGAAGAAAGCGAGCAGATGCAATGGACTTTAACCAGACATTAACCCTCCTTCGAGAATGTGACTTCGGTGAACAATGAGGGAATGTCCTAATATCTCTCTCTTTTCCTGGAGATGGACAGGTTGCATATCAGTGGCGAGCAGTATGGATATCCCGAGCCTTCTGATCGTTTCCAGTCTGCACACGGCGTACAGAACAACACCCAGTCTCGGGGTCGGTTCTCGTCGCACGTTTGACAATTCCTTTTGTCTTGACTGACGTAGCTCAGGTCTCGTGGAACTCTTGCCTTGACCGCTCCTGGTGGATGAAGTCATGATTGGACTTTTGAAAATACGAGTAGTGCGTGGCTGAATTAGATGTCTCTTACTGGCTTGCTTTGCAGGTTTACCGCTCGCTTTTTTCGATGCAGCTGTCCACCAGCCTGGCTGCAGCACAATGCAAGGGACGGAGACCCAAGTTTCCACCTCTGGCTTCCTAATCAAGCTTACTTGTTAGGTACCGAGGTTTGACCGGAGAGCCATCGGACTCTCCAGTGTCGAGCAATATGTACTTGGTAGGAATGTGGTGTTTGGCCTTGCTGTCTTGGTCGTAACGTAACCTTACGAGACTCTGCTCGCCGTTTATATCTAGATCCGGCTATCTCGGGCATCGCCCATTGACGTCGTCAATCATGGCACTAGAAGCGGGATGGACAGCCGTTGATCACTTGAGTTTATTTTGCAATGTCCGAATCACAGCCCTACAAAGGCACCGGGTGACCCTTACCAGCACGAAAATGTGCCCAGCTCCGGAATGAAGAGGCGGGTGCCAAGGCCCGCTCGCGGGCTGCTCGCGGGGTACGTCTGCAAATGATCTGCCAATTATCCTCCTGCTTCTCGTTAAGTCCCGTCTTGGCTGCCATCATTTTAAGCCCCCGTCCAGGTCACCTTGCGGAGTAATACGAGGTCTGAGGGCTCCAGAGACATGGCCAAAGTGCTTCACTCTTGGTAGAGACAGGGATGCCCTAATTGCTGGTCAAGCCATTTCCTAGCTGTCAAGGCGCTCTTTTACAGCCCAAGCAGCCATTGTATTACAGTGGCGTTCGACATCTAGGCCGCTGAATGGCTGGTGGAGCGAGAGGCCACGGGAGAGACACGAGGAACTGATCGTCGGCTGTCTCTCCCTTCCAGGTGAGCTAGGCTCCCCAAGGAGTGGCTTGCTGGCCATCCTCGAGCTGTATCCCAGCTTACCCGAGTATCGTATCACGACGCTAGTCTTTCGCCGGCAGAAGGACGGGTCGAGATTTGATGGAAGCGAGCTTGTATATATAAACGGCCGCGATGTCCTCATCTCCCATGTACCGGGAAAGGCCAGTCTGCTAGTGTTGCCGCTCATATATACAAACACAGACAGACCCCACCGGGTTGATATTTATCTCAAGCAAGATGGTTGCTGCAGCTCCCAGTGTTATTTTGCCCCTGGCGGCGCTCATCGCCGTTGCCTCTGCGGTACCTGCAGCCGAGTACGGCTGCAAGCCGCGGACCATCTGTGTTGACGCGGTGAACAAGTGCGGCGTCAAGTACGGAGGGTAAGTGTACCTTCACGAAGCCTTACGAGAGCAGTCTTCGTAGAGCTTGCCTCTAACGAAACATCGGTGCTAGATGCTACAATGTCTGCGATAAGGACGCCAAGCCGAAGCCGCCCCCGTGCCCTTCGGACGACTGCAAGAGCCGTACCGTCTGCGTTGACACGACAAACGCGTGTGGCCAGTTGTGGGGAACGTAAGTCTTACTCCGTGTGAAGCAAGGCCCGGTGTGAAACAACACGAGGTTCTTGTCCTCCGGCTGGATCATCGTATCGTGAGACTAACATCCCAAAGATGCTTTGCCGATTGTAAGCCGTGGCCGTCCATGACTCCGCCGCCGTGCTCGCCTAGCATCACTACGGTGCCCACGACCACGCCCGGCACCATTTCTGGCGACAACTGCTCCACCAGGACCGTCTGCGCTGACTATATCAATGAATGCGGCCAGATGTACGGAGGGTAAGGCTTGCGATCCGAAAGTCATCGAAGGAGAGCGAAGATTGACACAGTGACGCAGTTGCTTCCCTGATTGCAAGCCATGGCCGACTTTCACGCCACCGCCTTGCACTTCCCCAACGTCCAAGCCAGTGACGACAACAACCCCCGTCACTAGCGATGACTGCTCGAGCAGGACTGTCTGTGCCGACTATGTCAACGAGTGCGGCCAGTGGTACGGAGGGTAGGGCTTGCTCTTCAGATCCAGATCAAGTAGACCAGAAACTCATACCGAGACACAGATGCTTCCCTGACTGCAAGCCGTGGCCGACATTTACACCGCCTCCTTGCACGCCTACAACGTCCAAGCCTCCCGCAACTCCGACGACACCCAGCCCTAGCGATAACTGCTCGACTAGGACTGTGTGCGCTGACTATGTCAACGAGTGTGGCAAGAAATATGGAGGGTAAGACTTGCAATTGGCCGTCATATCCTGACAGTGTCGAGTAAAAGCTAATGCAGCGACCGCACAGATGCTTCGCCGACTGCAAGCCGTGGCCGTCGTTCACACCGCCGCCGTGCCCTCCCACCACCACGACGCCACCAGTAGTCACCCCGCCCCCTGACACGACGACCTGCACCGCGACAGATACGGTCTGTGTGGACAGCATCAATGCTTGCGGGCAGACCTATGGCGGGTAAGTCCAAGAACACACGAGATTTTCGTGCCCTTCTCTTCTTTTCGAGTGTCACACGTTCAGACGAGAGATATCACCCGTTCTGAGCAGCGGCTTGCAACACTGGTTGCGGAGCCTGACCATTCATCGTCCAAGAGACGTATGTTCGGGAGCGGCTGAAACATCTGGCGTGCCACAGGGCTGAGTTCAGACCAACGGCGCGGCACGATTGCGGGGTGTTGAACGGATCTTTTCTGTCATCCATGCATTTCGATACTTCGCATTGAGATTCCTTTGAGTGTAGCAGCAATGAGCTGATCTTGGGCTGACACTTGTCATACCACAGTTGCTTCCCCAACTGCAAACCATGGCCTACCTTCACCCCGCCGCCTTGCCCCAAGGATTACTAGGCATGCCTCTCATTAGGCTCCCCTCAAGGATTATGTGCTTGGAATTTCTTGTTTGAAGGGTGATTCGACGAGTGTTTGCAACGAGCGGGTGCAACTTGAATGATGTTCATGATGAAAATGGAAGAGATGTTGATGAGAGTACTTTCACTTCTGGGGTTGGAGTTTTGAGGAAGACTGCCAAAAAGGGTAAGCGGTGAGCTAGATTAGCCAATCATTCCGCCACAAAATGCCCAAAAGACGTAGGAGGACCCACCTCTTGTGATAAGACTCATGAATGAGATGCGCAAGACGGCTTTACCAATGAACCTCAAATTATGCGTATTGAAAGTTGCCTACATGATGATACTTCGCTTATAGTCATAACTGGGATGTCAGTGATAGGTCAAGGTGCAACATGGACTTTCAAACTACTCAGTATGTCAAAAATAGCCCGGTCATCTCTCAGCACTACCCCGCCAAAACCCTTGTCTCTCATATCTGTGAAGCAACTCATCTAGGATGAATAGGAGTTTGCTAACTCTCTTCTAGTCCCCTGAAGATCTTCGATCTGGCGAAGAAACAGGGCAAGTTTGTCTATGCCTCAGCGCCTATGGTCCGGTATAGCAAGGTATGCATCGCCAATTCTTCTCTCCCCTAAGTTCACACAAGGTTGCCTGACTTTGCGCCCCTCGGAATCCTAGCTTGCCTTTCGTCAGACAGTATACGAATATGGCACCGATCTCTGCTGGACTCCGATGATTCTCGCCAAGGAGTTCAACCGGAACCATTTCGCCCGCGATAGCGGTAAGCATCCGCACCAGCTCCTCCCGAAGCCGCATCACGAGAACAGATCAGGCTGACATGCATGTGCGGGACAACAAAAAGATCTCACCCTGTCGACCTTCGGACCTCAGCCGCCCACCATCGTGCAGTTTGGCGCCAACCTGCCGCTCGAGCTGTCCCGCGCCGCCTCCCTGGCCGCCCCCTTCGTGAGCGGCGTCGACCTCAACTGCGGCTGCCCGCAGGGGTGGGCGTGCGCCGAGACGCTTGGCGCCGCGCTCATGGAGCAGCGCGAGCTGGTGCGTGACATGGTCGTCGAGACGAGGCGGCGCCTGCGCGAGGACGGGTGGGACGTTGGTATGGAGGCCGACGTGGACAGCAAGAAGGGAAGGAGCGTGAGCGTCAAGATACGGGTGCACAAGGATCTTAGGTGAGTGACCACTTTCCCGGCCCTTCTTGTCACTACCACACTAAGCTGATGACTCCGTAGGAAAACGATAGACTTCATCGAGACCGTTCTAGGGCCTGACCAACAGCGGCATATCGACTTTCTCACCATCCACCCTCGTACGAGGTACACCCCCTCGCGGGAGGCCATCAGTGTCGAAGCCCTCGAGCTCCTCACTTCCAAGTACGGAGACCGTGTGCCTATTCTTGTGTCAGGCGACGTCTTCACTCTGAATACCCTGCCCTACACATCACCACTCCTAAGTCATAATAATGATATGCCGTTGAAGTCGGTCAAGTCCTGGGAAGCACCGACCAACGGCCACGCCAAACCCGCATTCAAAGAGCTCCCAGACGAACCCATCCCGTGGAAGACTAAGACATCATCATCACCAGATACAACGCCGCCAGTCGCCCCGCACCTCCCCAAGCTCGCCGGTCTGATGTCGGCCCGCGCCATCCTGACAAATCCGGCCCTCTACGCCGGTCACGACAAGTGCCCATGGGAGGCCGTGGAGCTCTTCATGAACAAGGCGGCTCGCGCACCGCTGCACCTGAAGCTCGTGCTGCACCACCTGACCGAGATGTGCGGCCCGGGCATGGGCCCCGACAAGCGGTCGCTCCTGAGCAAGAAGGAGCGCATCGACATGCTCGAGTGTCGGAACATGTGCGACCTGATCGATTTCCTGGACGAGAAGATGAGCAGGTACATGGAAGGGAGAGAGAATGGGATGAGGAGGATAGAAGTCAGGTCTAGTGATAGGGAGAAAGGCTGATTTTGAAAATTTGTGGGGGCCGAGGAGCATAGGGGGCAGGCCTTGATTAATAGAAATAATGGATTAATACTCTTATGAGAGTTCATATTATGCTACCTCCTTTGGGTGGACGACCGTAGGACATGTTCGCATATCTTAACTCCTTCTCTGGGGCATGCCTACATGACGAGGCACTGAGGCGCTTCAAACCTAAAAGTCCTGGCCTTCGTCTGAACACGACTGGCTCTTGAAAAAATGTACTATGCAGGCCTGATAAGCCTTGCTTGCTTCCACCTGGACCCCGTGGTATGATGGATATAAAGGGAAACCTCTCAAAGCAACGCTGTTGAGGAGGGGGGGAATCAAATTGTTCCCTGCTTATGCATTCCGTGACCCATGTCCGGATTAAAACTCCAACTCCTCCATCACGGACTTGACCACTTTACCAAGTTCGTGGTAATTCCTCGCAAACGCCAAAAGAGAGTGCGCCCCTAATCATCATCCCTAACTTCGCCCTCGTCCGACTCGGAAAGCCGGCTCCGCTTCTGTTGCCTCTCTCCATCGTCCGAGTCCGGTTCAACGCTCTTGCGTTTGATGCCGGGCGACAGTAGCGCGGCCTTGCCGTTTGGCCTGCCCTGATGGTGATCAAGGTCGTTGGCTGCGGCCTTAAGCGCAACATCTGAATCTCCTTGTGAAGCCAGTAGATCTGGTGGCACGAAGGAGGCGTTCTCGTCGTCCCTTTCGCGCTCTCTCGGGCTAATAGTGCCCCTGTCATTAGGCAGGGGCGTACCGTTGTTGCTCGAGCCAACGTCTGTCTGGCTCAAGTCGCCTCGTCTCCTAGTATTCTCGAGGCTGAATTTCGGTGAGCCTTGGTAGCTTGTGTTCTGCTTCTTGAGCGGGTTCTCGATATAGAAGGCCTCCATGACTTCAATCGCCTTGACGACCTTGTCCTCATCTGCGCTGAGAAACTTCCACCACGGCTCGTCGTTAGAATCCGCGATCTTCTCGTCGGTGAGCGTGCTGGCAAAGAAGATGGAGGCGACGGCGATGTCCCGAGCGTCCATGAGAAGCGGCAGTACCGTTAATGCTGAATCATTGCAAAAGGTCCATGCAGCACCCCTAATGCGCTTGGAAGTTAGCAGATCCAGCCGATTAAGCTGATTCCACAGTTGCTCGTAGGGATTGGTGACCATGAGGTCGAACGTAAGGACTTCAAGCATCAGCTCCTCGTACATGAGGATGCTGTCACGCCAACGCCAATACTCTTTGCTCTGCTCGTCGATGATCAACTTGGGATTCTTCTGGGCTACCTTTGCGACAGCGATGATGATGTTCTTCGTCTTGAAACAATTCTCTTCGGTCTTGTTGGCTAGAAACAAGGCAGTCGCAGCGATATTCTGACGAAAGGAACGTGATTAGCAAGTGGTAGCGTGTCATCTTGGCCGCGGCTCATTACTTACGTAGTGATGTATGCCACCCTTCTCCTCGACCATGCTGTAGCGCATGTAGAAACGGTGGAAGAAGACGCTAGCAACGAAGAGGGTGACGGATGGGAGTGCATGTGGCTCGATGATGATGCCAGCCTGGTAGATGAAGTTGACGCCTTTTGCTCGTCTTATCTTCTCTTCGGCTGGCGGCAGGCCGTCGAGTATGCTGGGCGAGCTGAGCACCTCATCTGGAGAGTAGAGCCATTGGCTCGGTGGTGTCCGTGCGGGTGTTCGCGGCGCAGACGGCGCTGGTGAGGGGGGATGCCTTCTTGATTGCGACCGGGGCGGTGATGTTCTTGAACTGAGGGAAGGAGGCGAGGGGACTGCTGGGGGGACGTCACGGCGCCGCGATGGCGACTTGGACTGGCGGTCATCGCGTTGCGGGGGTCGGGGAGGTATTGATGGAGGCTGATACCCTTCCCTGGCCGGGCGATACTTGTCGATGCTCGCCATCCTCGTAGACGATGGTGTGCCTCGCGAGGCAACAGGAGAAATGTGCGACTGGATCCGAGGCTTGGTTAAAAGTTGGCGGGATGAGGGAAGAGAGCGATGCGCATCTGATCGAGTGATGAGCGGAGCGCCGCCTTGGAAAACGCGGCCGTGTTAAGCGAAAGCCTGGGAGATCTGGGGGTCGATTTTATTGCAGATTGACTGATATCGGCTCTTATCACGCCCGTTGAGGCCCGTGCACCGCTGAAATGGCCTTTGTTGCTCAGGTTGCGTTATGATTGGCTTGCATAGGGCCTAAGTTTCGGGCCTGTGTCAATGTCTTTCTGGCTTGAACGTAGTGCACAAAATACTTAGAATTGCTTCTGGCGTTTATGCCTACAACTCAATCTGCAGGGTACTTTTCGACGCATAGAATGTCCCGGTGCCTGCTATCCAGAAAAAAGCTAGGTCCTGGAAGCTGTATGCGACAACAGACACCCTCGGATGACAGCAAGCTTGCAAGTCTCGAGCAGCTTCAAATTTTGTGATATTGGTCTGCACGACATATATCGAATAGTGTCACCGAAAGTCGCCCATGATGATGCACCCGTCGCGTCAGGCCTACGTGGAGGAGGCTGAATCGGAGGTAAGGCATCCTCCGCATCGTCACATGAAGGCTTCACAGCGGCTCAAAAGCACAGCTCCTGACCTAACCTATCCTTCTGCTCTACAGGACAGGGGCATTGATCTAGCAAACATCCGTAAGTTGAACCCGCAAAGATCTCATGAGCGGCCATTAACGCCTACTTTAGCCACCGACAATGACTACGATATACCGTCCACGACTACGGGCATTGCTCCAGAAAAGGCGTCGGCGATTCTTGCACAGTTTGAACGCAAGCGCTTAGCAGCTACGATTATCGTTCCGACAGACGATGGCAAGGTGCGCGCAAAGTTACGAGAGATGGGCGAGCCCATCACCCTGTTTGGTGAAGATGTTGCCGATCGACGGTCGCGATTGCGCGAGCTCCTCACCGTCCAGGCTGAGCAGGGCACCCTCGAGAAGCCGGATGTGGATATGGAGGATGCGGGAGAGGCCGAAGAACAAGACGAACAGGAGGAGGAGTTCTACACAGCTGGTGGACAACAACTCCTCGAAGCACGCATCGACCTCGCAAAATATTCGCTACCGCGAGCGAAACAACGAGTCGCGTTCCAGAAGGCTGAATCAAAGATTCCTCTACGGACCCATGTCAAATTCCGCAAACAGATTAAGGAGCGACTTCAAGGTTTTGAGTTGCAGGCAAGTCAGCCTATCGGGGAACGTAACATCAGCATGACGAGGATATCGCCCAATGGCGAAATGGTTGCGGTGGGAAACTTTGGGGGCACCCTCTCGCTTGTCGGCGTACCCAACCTCGACAGTATCAAGACATTCCGCGGTCATACGCAGAAGATCAGTGGTATCTCCTGGTTCCCGGGGGCAACGTTGTCCGACTCCAATGTCTCCTCCGAGGCTGTGAATCTTGCCTCTGGAGGTGCAGAAGGCAACATCCACCTGTGGAGTCTCAACCAGGACACTCCACTATCAACACTTTCGGGACATAGCCAGCGTGTCTGCCGAGTAGAGTTCCACCCTTCCGGGAAATACCTTGCCTCGGCATCTGACGATACTTCCTGGAGACTTTGGGACGTTGAGACCACATCTGAGCTCTTGTTGCAGGAGGGCCATTCCCGAGGTGTGTACGCGGTCAGCTTCAACACAGACGGCTCCTTACTTGCGAGCGCGGGTACAGACAGTATTGGGCGGATCTGGGATCTACGGACTGGGCGAACAGTGATGATCTTGGACGGGCACATGGATGGGCACATTAAACCGATCTATGCTCTAGACTGGGGCTCTGACGGGCACCGAGTCTTGAGTGGATCGGCGGATGGTTGGGTCAAGTGTTGGGACGTCCGAAAGGTTCAGCGCGGCGGTGGTCTTGGTGCACACAGCAGTACCGTATCAGACGTGAGATGGTTCAAGGGCATTGATGACCCTCTGCTGGGGACGCCGCCAGGCGTGGACGAGAAAGGCGTGCAACAACCAAAGAAGGCGTCGACATTCTTTGTGTCGAGTGGGTTTGACCAGAAGGTCAACATCTTCTCGGCGGATGACTGGTCGCTGGTCCAGTCTTTGAGTGGTCACACCGGCCCAGTCAGCAGCGTCGATGTGAGTCGCGACGGCAAGTGGATCGTCAGTGGTGGCCACGACAAGACAGTCAAGCTCTGGGGCCGTGACGATGGCCAGCCGCTCTGAAAAGCCAGTGCTATGAGTAGTGTATGAGGAATAGACATGATACCCTTTCAATTCTCGCCATGCTGCTCGGTGTATTACGGTGTACTGTAGTGAAATACAGGTGGTCGGCTCAGTAAGCGACACAAATGGAGTGCAGCACCCACGATAATATCGACAGCTGCGCCTAAGCGGCCCGTCAAGTCTTCTATGCCGCAAGAGGAATGAGAGATTGGGAGACGGGATCGCAAATGATCCAGATTGGGTGTGCTTGTGAACATGGGAATTAAGCGTGAATCATGTCGGTAGCGTGGTATTTTGCGGGTTCGCGAATCACAGAGCTGTCCATTTCCCCCGCATTGTCCCGATCCAGACTTACCCGACTCAGCAGGGCGGAAGCATGATCGACGCTTAGAAGCCACTAACCGGGGGGCCTGAACTTTTTTTTATTCAGCGCGTGCAGGGCTCTCGACAGGCGAGTGGGCTGATGATGAAAATGGTGCCCGCAGGTGGCCCAGGTGGTGTGGAGGTGCCAGAAAAAAATACGGAGGTAGTGCCAAGGCAGCGGGAGCCCAATAAAAGCCCTTTTTTCTATTTTTCATGCAGCACTGCCCGCTAATAAACTTCCCTGACGCGAGACCATTTCCTGCTTCCTACTCTTCTCCTCTCCTCTCCCTTTCCTCACGTAAAGGTTGAACCTTTTACTCAGATTCCCGCCAAACGCACAACGACTGCGCAATCAGCACAGAATACAGACCCGAATCTTCGCCCTCATCCTGGCACAAATGCATATGAACCCAATCGACGACGTCTCTTCCGCTTTCTTCAAGTACCAGATGCGTGTACCCGGCCCCCAGCGACACCTACGAAGTTCCCTATCTGAGATCCGCTGCGACGCTCAGCGACGACGCGGCGAGCCTTGAACGACTCGCTTCGTCGTACGGCGAGAGGCTTGATTCCCCGCCAGTCCGAGAAAGCAATCACCAACACCCGCCGAACACAGTATACGTTCGCGCATCCTGAAACACATGAAGACGAAATAATCACCTAATCAAACCAACACCAACGCCTCACCTACCGAACCATGATAGCACCTGTGAACCCCGCGCTCACTACTGTGCGCGGGTTCCAAGGAACTCCGGTCACTTCCGGCGACGAGGATAGTGACCATGGCGTCCGTGCTACACCTTCTCCCCGACCCCAGGCCACCCCTCGTCGTGGTCGCAAGAAGCGTCCCACTATGATCGACGATGTCGTGAGCGCCAACTGCAGCCCGGTGCTGAAAGCAGCCCCGTCCCCCGCCGGTGTCAGTGGCATCGCCAAGCTGCGTATGCAGATGGAGCCGCTCAGCCTGGATACTGCTTCCTCTTCGCGGGCTAGTTCCATAACCCGTGTCGATAGCCGCCAGTCTATGGCATCGCACTCGGGCCAGATGCATGGCGACAGCCGAGCAAGCACCATCACCAGCAATGCCACCAGCAGCAGGGATCGCGCCGCCAGCAGCAATACTAGTAGTGACGATACCAGCTCCGAGGCCACCACTCACTACGAGATCAATCTGGAGAATGATTTCGTGAGCGAGAGTGTCCGAGATCGTGGGTCTGGCATGGCAGGAGCTCTCTTGGCAGACGCGGTTGAGGGTGGGCTAGTCCGCCAGTCTCGTAAGATGACGGCCGACGACTTCGAGCCGCTCCGATGCCTAGGCAAAGGCACCTATGGTACTGTGCTGCTGGTCAAGCAGCACCGCACGGGCAGACTCTACGCACAGAAGCAGTTTAAGAAAGCCTCGCTTGTGGTGCAAAAGAAGCTTGTCGAGCAGACCAAGACCGAGCGCCAGATCCTCGAGTCGGTGAATAGGCATCCCTTTGTAGTCAAGCTGTTCTACGCTTTCCAGGACCAGGAGAAGCTCTACCTCATTCTGGAGTACGGCCAGGGCGGCGAGCTGTTCACTCACCTCAGCACGGAGAAGATGTTCTCTGAGCCTACAGCTGCTTTCTACATGGCGGAGATGATACTCGCGCTGTCCCATCTGCACGACACCCTCGGTGTCGTTTACCGGGACCTCAAGCCTGAGAACTGTTTGCTCGACGCAGAGGGCCATCTCCTGCTTACGGACTTTGGCCTCTCCAAAGTTGCCATCGACTCTTCGGATTCTTGCAACTCGATGCTTGGGACCGTCGAGTATATGGCTCCCGAGGTCATCCAGGGGCAGAAGTATGGGAAAGCGGTCGATTGGTGGTCGCTGGGAGCCCTGGGCTACGACTTGATGACCGGCAACCCACCTTTCCGTGGCGGCAATCGTACCAAGATTCAGGAGAACATCCTCAAGCAGAAGCTGGTGATGCCTTATTTCCTCGGTCCTGATGCCAAGGATCTCCTGACGCGCCTCTTGAAGAAGGACCCAAAGAAGCGGCTGGGAGCCAACATGCCCAAGGACCTCGAGATCATCAAGAAGCACCGCTTCTTCCGCAAGATTGATTGGAAGAAGATGGAGGCTCGGGAGGTCGAGCCCCCTATCCAGCCCATGATCACCGACCCTGAGCTTGCGGAGAACTTTGCACCCGAATTCACCGAGTTGTCGCTCAGTCCCGTGGTGACCTCTATGAGAGACGACCTGTGGAGCGGCGTTTCTGGCCGGGACGGCAATGTTAAGGACGAGCTGTTTGGCGGTTTCAGTTTTGTCGCTTCAAATAGCCTGCTCGAGAGCGATGGATTCCGCTTTGCCACGGCGGTCTAGGGCATGGATCGTGGCGAGGGAATACGCAGAATGGAACCACGGCGTGAAGGGACGGCGGTGGCATCGTGAAGCGCCGGGCCTGCGGGCATTGGAAGTAGCCCATATTGGAGGAATAGTTGTTTTTGTTTATTTCCTACGCCTTCTCGATGTTTGGTATGAGAGGCTCTCAGCAATCACTCTGCCTACACATCGTATTTTTTGAGCATGACCAGTTCGGCATCCAGGACGATTGAAGTAGCGTTATTATGCATACGGGCATGGCCGCAAGTCTTTGGCCCAAACATTCCTGTTGTAGAAGGGATATCGATAGCTCATTACTCGGTAACATGTAGACGGATGAATTGATTTACAGCATCTCTATGTACCTCGAATTATGCGGCTCAATTGTTGTACCGAACCGGACAAGGTGACGCTATAGACCAAGCTATCGCAGGCCCAGTAAGCCGCTATAAGGGGATGGTCCGGCGCTGATGTCAACGGGTTGAGGCTGTGCACATCAAGTCCCTCGAAACGGGCGGTCAATTATTAGATCTCAGTAGTTAGTGTTCCAGATGGATCATTCTCAACCTTGTCAGGACGTTGTCCGTATGTCGCAGTAAGTCAGCCTAAAACAAAACGCTGCTTGGCCCTCTATATTCTAGCCTCGGATTCCGCACCTTAGCTGCAGGCATTCCCGATGCAGGGGTTCAAGATAGGTCATCGTGCTGTTTCCAACCTGCCCGAGACGGGCAGTACACGGTAGTGTACTGTACAACACACAGCTTGGCAGTATCGTTCGTCAAATATTGCTCGCCAAGAGACGCACAGAGCAAATGAGACCGCGCGGGACGCGTGTCGTTCAACGGGCTCTTTTTGTGCTGAGAAATGCACAGGCCGAGACTGGCCAGTACGAAGCTGATCGTCGTCCACGTCCCGGGGGAACACTGGGGATAAGAGTTATGGGGCGCTCCGGCACTGTTTTCTTGCTCTGTCAACACTGACTAACACGGCACCGGAAGGCTTGGCTGATGACGGTTATCTTCGAGCTTTGCTTTCGCGCGAAGGAATGTCCTCGAGTCGGCGGGGATCCTCTCTAAGCGGGCTGTGTTTGAGATGCACTGAGAGGAAGAGAATTGCGCGTACATAGTCTTGGCTTTCCTCTATCTTGCTCTTCGTTGTTGCCCGATGAGAAAAGCCTTCATAGTGGGCTACATGAAAGTACCCTGAATAGAGTACATCCGGGAGAACTGCGCACACAACAGTGGCCAATTAGTGGCTCTTGGCTGTGGGCCTCAGCACTATCATGCTAGGTGGTGGTAGATGCTGAATGAAGGCATATTTATTCGCGCCGAAGGAAGAAGGGGGGAGGAGGGAAACAGGGGTCGACTGTGCCTTAAATAATACTCAAGTTTGAACGGGTAGGCATCGAGCCCAGCATTTGGGGATCCGCGATGGCCGTCCGGGACTCGGCATGCTGAAGCGGCGTGATTCAAGACCCGCCGCCTCGGGCCCGAAGCCACGGCCCCAGCGGCCCCGTACTGGACCCGGTACTGGGACCGGCGAGGAGTTCCTCGCTGCACCGACACTTCGGAAAGAAGACAACATCATGTCTGGATAGTATTGAGCAAGAGAGGGCATCATTTCAAAGGAATCCACTTCATCTCCTCGACCCATGAGAATCGGTGTGATGTTGTTCGAAATGATTGTTATAAAGAGAGGACATGACACCGGCTCTGTCCAGGTCGAGTGTTACCTGCAGATATCATCTATTGTCTTTTACTGAGAGTACTACCGAAATTGAAATCATCATGGCTTCGAAATGGCAACAGCTAAAGCAAGAGAAGCTTGCTACCCGCGAGGCTCTGCTGTCTTCAGAATGGAGGATCGCCTCGGACATTGCCAGCCAAGTCAGCATGACATCCGATGCAAGTGCAGTCGAGCTTTTCGACAAGACTACTGTGCTTTCAAAGAAGGAGCGAGAGATCACTGAAACGTACTCGGCCTCTTCGCTCGTCAAGGCGATATCCACAGGTGCTCTGTCCTCGGCCGAGGTGACCCTGGCGTTCTGCAAGCGTGCCGCTGTAGCTCAGCAGCTCGTAAGATAGCCCCTTGCTCTTTACAGTGTCGAGTCTCGCTAAAAAACACGCAAAAGACTAACTGCTTAACCGAGATCTTTTTCGACAAAGCCCTGGCTCGAGCGAAGGAGTGCGATGAGTATTTGGCCCGCGAAGGAAAGCCGATGGGCCCTCTTCATGGATTGCCTATCAGTATGAAGGTAAGCTATGAGACTGCATTATCTTATATGCTCATTGATCTGGTATTAAACTTAATGATTACTAGGATATGTTCATGATAGAAGGCGAGGCGGCCACCCTGGGCTTCATCGCGTATCTTGCTAAGCCCAAGGCGGACAAGAACTCCCATGTGATTGATATTCTCTTGAGGGCCGGTGCAGTATTTTACGTCAAGACCAACGTTCCTCAGTCACTCTTTGTACGTCTTGTCGGATGATTCCATGGTGATCAAATATCGGTGGTACTGACAATCACCCTGACAGATGTGCGAGGGCATGAATAACGTCTTTGGATGTACACTCAACCCTCATAAACTACGACTCACCCCTGGGGGCAGTGGCTCCGGAGAAGCGGCCTTGATGGCGCTCAGGGGCTCAGTACTCGGCGTCGGCAGCGATATTGGTGGTTCTCTCCGAGTTCCAGCCCTCTGCTGCGGAACATTTGGCTTCAAGCCTACGAGTGACAGGCTTCCGTGGGGTGGCCAGCAGGCATTGCTTCCCAAGGGATGGCCGGGTGTTGTGCCTACGGTAGGACCGCAGGCCGTTACTCCTGAGGATCTTACGCTCTTTACCAAGACCATCATCCAAAGCGATGCTTGGAAGGTTGATGC
Source organism: [Phialemoniopsis] sp. UDSM-2020 (assembly GCA_018873225.1). NCBI lineage: Eukaryota > Fungi > Ascomycota > Sordariomycetes > Thyridiales > Thyridiaceae > Thyridium > [Phialemoniopsis] sp. UDSM-2020. The sequence goes on from JAEILZ010000001.1 coordinate 3,754,123, forward strand.
ATCAGCCCGGTATATGCCTTGGCGAGATGTTCCGAAGAAAGAGTCGCTGAGAATCGGGTATTGGATCGGCGACGAAGATTTTCCTGTCTTTCCGCCTGTACTCTGTGCGATGGAAGAAGCCGCTACTAGACTGCGAAAGGCAGGCCACCAGCTGGTACCTATCAGCAACCCTGTGCCTCTCCTCGAGGCCGCGAAGCTCTTTCTAAAGGCGGCCAATCTGGACACCAAGAAGTCCATGTTCCAGATCCTCGCTGAGGGCGGAGAGCAGCCCATGCCCTGTCTACTAGACGTGCTGGCCAACCCACTAGTTGCCGACTCTCAGGAGCCCGGCCTGGATCAGCTTTGGGCTTTCACCTCTGGGCGAGAGGACTACCGTGCGGCCTGGCACGCGGCCTTCATGGGACAGAGCATTGATGTGTTGCTTTGCCCGAGCTCTCGCGGCGTGGCGACACCTCACGGAAAGTTCGGTGTGCCATGGTATACCGTCATCTGGAACCTGCTGGACGTAAGTTGACATTCAATTGCAACGTTTGGACTGACATGAAGAGAGAAATCGCTGATGTCGAATGGACCATAGTGCCCTGCAACGGTCATCCCTTTCCTGAAAGCGGACAAGAGCCTCGCTCCGCAGAGCATCGACGGATGTACGTGTTGTTTCCATCTCCAACCCCGTACCTTATTTGACATGTTTCTCGGTAAACTAACTGCCGTCATTAGACGACGCTGGAGCCTCGGACGGAGCTCCTAGCGGCGTCCAAATCGTGGGCTGGACAGGTCAGGACGAGGAGGTTCTGATGGCAACAGAAGTCATTGCTCAGGTTCTGAAGGAATAGTTCGCTTCTCTTGTCATTCACAGGGATTTCTCTCCCTAGCAGTCCCCGTAGCACCGTTGATGGTCGCATCGCCTCATAGATACCGTTTAGGTAGTCTAGCTGCTCATGTCTTCCTAGGTAATCAAGATTGCCTATTCTAGCAATGATCCCTACTGAGTAGCCTTTAAGCTTTTCCAGATTAGCGCCCAGCTAGACTGCCTAGCGGCATAGCAGCTCCTGAGACAGCGCCACTGTTAGCTGCCAACTACCGGAGGAGGTGTGTTGTGGTGTGGAGGGCCGTCGAGTCAATTGATGTCAACATTGCGCCGGGTTCCGTCCTACAATAAGTACATTATTGTCTTATCGTCCGTCTTACGGTCGCACCTGGAGAAAATAGAGTGTCGTCGTCTTACTAACGCCCTTCGGACTGCCAAGTATAATCGATTTGTCGTAAGGCTCTTACCAGGTAAAGTACTGCTCTGGTACACTCTTACCACCCTCTATGATGAATGACGGCCGGCTGCGTGCATGCAGGGGAACCAAACAAAAAGAGCCCAAAGTGCCGGAGGACGAGCGTGCACACACGATTCCTGTAACCCACCCACCCCACGAGCGCGCGGCAGCAGGGCACACCGGCCGGCGCGCATCACCCAGTCGTATGCCAAGCACCTGGGTCCTCGAAGAGCAGGAGAAAAAGGGGGCTGTGCAGGTTTCTTTATCTCTTCTTTGAAACGGCGACTACTCTATTTTGTTTTCGTATGCGCTCTGTTGTCCCTTGTGGGAGAGGTATGCATGTAGATACGCTTCCGCTTTAGGATGCCGCCGTCGATCTCACTAACGCCAGGATGTCGAGACGAGCCTCGATGGAGGAATCAATTGCTCCGAGGCGGCCTCCAGATGCCCAGTTGCTCCCGCGTGTAAGACACTGAACCGATCCTATCTGGGCAGACATGGGTGATTTTCCAACGACGTAATCCTGCGCCCGCTGTGGTGCCGTCCATTTTGGTACCCCAATGATTATACTTCTGTGCCAAGCTGAACCATGTCTTGGATGAGACGCCTCGGGCCTCTAAGATCTCACGTATTTGGCATCCTACCGGGCAGGGCTGTACACGCTTCGGGGTCACACCCCGGACCCCAATTGCATGGGCATAGCTACGTACGCCATTTACATGCCAGCACACTGGGGGTAAGCCACGAGCAAAGTATTAAATCTGACGTCTCCCACCCCCCGCCCAGATCCGTCTCGCCAGATGTTGGCTGGCCTTGCCTTTGATTCTGTACGTATAAGCTGCGAGACTCCCTTGTCGGCGAACCACCACTAGGAATATACTTCCAGCCTCATTTCCCCAAATATTGTCCGAAAGAAACCTAAGCCAGGCAATTGGTGCGCTGGACGACTCTTTGTTGTCCGTTCTGTTGATCTTTTAATAGATCCAACAACACATTTATAGTGCTTGTGGCATCACATTCTTGCTCAAACCCCCCCTCATCATAATTGCTCGCAGGAGTAATCCCCAATTCAGCATGGGCTTGAAATCAAGGAAAGCAGCCTTTGTAGCCGCGTTGCTTGGTGAGCGTCAACGTTGAAACGAGACCAGGGACTCAAGAGCTAACAACGCTGTAGCAACTGCAACGGGCGTGTCGGCAGATACCACCAAGCACTGCGCGGGAGACTCCCAGGATGTCTGCTACAACATCGGCGTGCCGAGCTCAACCTCTTCCAAGGGCTCTGGTAACATCTACTTCCAGATCAGCGCGCCGTCGACGTACCAATGGGTTGCATTGGGCACCGGCCAGCGCATGGCAGGGTCCAATATCTTCGTCATGTATCAAGACGGCAACGGCAACGTCACCATCTCCCCTCGTGCGGGAGCTAACCACGTCATGCCTCAACAGGACACGAGCTCGACAGGGGCCAAGCTGACCCTCCTCGCGGGAAGCGGAGTGTCAAACGGCAATATGATTGCAAACGTCATGTGCGCGAACTGCGAATCTTGGTCCGGTGGCGGCAAGCTCTCGGTTTCCAGTACCAGCTCTGGCTGGATCGGAGCTTGGAAGAAGGGCAGCTCGCTCGACTCTACCAACGCGGGCGCCATGATCTCGATTCACGACGACGAGACGGTGTTCCAGCTCGACCTTACCAAGGCAGTCATTAGTGATGACACCAATCCCTTTGTCGCAGGCAGCGGTACCTCGAGCGGCGGCGGATCGGGCTCCGGGTCTGATACTGGTTCTGGATCCGGTTCGGGATCTGACTCCGGATCTGGATCTGGATCTGGCTCGTCTGACTCGGGCAACTCTGGAAACGACGGTGTGACCGTCATTGGGAGCAAGCCCAGCAAGACTATCCTGACAGCACATGGCGTCATTATGGCCCTTGTTATGGTTGTCCTCTATCCCCTTGGCTCGCTGCTGATGCCGCTCATGGGCAACTGGATGGTCCACGCTGCCTGGCAGTTCGTCTCATATCTCCTCATGTGGGCTGGTTTCGGTCTCGGCGTGGTTTGCGCGAAGCAGAGGAGCATGGTAAGGACCGTCCCAATGGAAATTCTTCGGCTAGACGCTAACAGGCTGTGATAGCTCTTTGACCAGCACCACACAATTCTTGGCACGGTTGTCGTCAGTCTGCTGGCTATCCAGCCGTTCATGGGTGTTTGGCATCACCGACACTACGTGAAGCACCAGGCACGCGGCGCGGTCAGCCACGCCCACATCTGGTGGGGACGCAGTTTGATGATCATTGGAGTGGTGAACGGTGGGCTAGGTCTGCAGCTGGCGTCCGCGTCGAATAACCTCATCATTGCCTACTCTGTTGTTGCAGGAGTCATCTTCCTCATCTACGTCGCAGGGAAGTCGTTTACCTCGCTCCGCAAGAGGAAGGCTCCGGCACAGTCCAAGGAGCTCAGGAACTCGTCCTCTCGAGATAGTGCAGCAGCCCAGACATCGAGGCGCCCCTACCCCTGAGCGAACAAGCCCAGCAGTCGCTATATGATGGCGATCGGTGCTGAGACACAAGGTGATAAGCAAGGATAATTGGTAATGATCATAGAGAAACTGGGCTCTATAGAAGGTGTCTCCTGCTTAGGAGCTTCTGATCAAATGCGATCAAGGGTACAAATGAGGCGTTTTGAGATGGCCACAGATATATGTGGATGAGGTCGGAGTTTGGATCAAAGAACCCAATTGCATGTCCTTCACTTGAAGAATGTTTTATACTCAAATGACAACATAAACTTTGTGCTTTATCATGTGTGATGGTGTCATCACCCGTGTGAATGAAACTGTCCACTCGGTGGATGAGGGTGTGAGCACTGGGGAGGAGAGATGAAGGAGCTGCCACGTGACCTGGGACACGAAAACGCACGGGGCACGTCGCGGCTAAGGCAAGCCTGCCTTTCTGGTGGTCAAGCCAGTCACAGCGATGATGGCACCGATCTAGCCGACCCGGCTCGAAAAACCTCTCAAAGCCAGAACATCCCAAAACCCTTCCCCCCCCCAAAAAGAACCATCTCCTCCACTCACCCCCCGACGACCGACTCAAACCCCCCCGGTGATTCCCAATTGAGACACCATCACATCCCGTCAACATGCTCTTCTCCGTATCCCGAGCTGCGGTACGTTTGTCCCTGTCGATTGATCCGAAAGTTTTCATTCCATCGCTACAGCTCTGAGCCCGCCGACCGACCGCTATCGTTGCTGGTCCGACGGGTGGAGATGGAAGCATCGGACGACTATCGAAATTGTTGGCTGACATGACCGACCTGCAGAGCACTCGCAAGGCCGTCTCGGCCGTCGCCCGCCTGGCGCGCCCTTCTACCGTTCAGATGAGAGGCTTCATTGCCCCTACCGTCTCCCGCAGAGGTACGCATAATCGTTCGCTTTTTTCCTAGGGTGTTCGGAGATTGTAGCATGATGGATCCGCGGTCGGCCGGAGGAAGAGGCAGGGACTTCAGCATCGATCAATCAACGCGACAACGAACGACAAATCGGATTAGAGTGTATTATCATGGAAGGATCGAGGGTTTATTGAATGCAGTTTCGTTCGATTGAGATTCATCGCAATTGATGATCGCGGGACACATCGAATCGAAGCCGAAACCGCCAACTCGACATGTTAACTATCCGACCTCCTTCTCCCATCGACAGCCACCCGGCCCTTCAATGCTACAAATCTTCTTACAAATTCAACTGAGCTTCTATTGCATTTCGAGCAGGCCAGAAAGCTAACACATCTCGCCCTCTCTTCTAGCCGACTTCGTCCAGGAGCTCTACCTCAAGGAGCTCAAGGCCTACAAGACCCCCGCCGTCAAGGACTCCGACGCCCAGGGCCAGGTCGCCACCTTCAGCGTCCCCAAGACCCCTCAGTCGCCCGAGGAGGCCGACCTCGCCAGCAGCCTCAAGGAGTACGAGAGCATGGCCGTCGAGGTCGAGGGCCAGGAGACCGGCGCTGACGGCGCCCAGACCGCCGCCGCCGTCGAGGACTGGCTCGTCGAGGAGGAGGAGGAGGAGGCCCACCACTAAACGCCTTTCTTCGCTCCATCATGAACACCAAAAAAATCACGAAGGGCGGGCAGAGTGTGTGAGAGGGAAAGAAGAGAGGGGGAGCCAGCGTAGTCTTTTGACACAAGAGCGCGTAATGCGGGAAAAACACAGTGTTGCGTTGAGTGGTTAGAGGAGGAAATCGAACGCAAGGTGGATGCGGCTCCCGGAGCTTGTGTGTATGTGTATGTGAATATTTTCACAACCCCCCGGTGAGCAGGAAGGCTTTCGTCGATCAGGCTCGATGCTCCCTTGACGACTCTCCGTTATGGAGTCTGGGACCGTGGCACCTCACGGGAGACGCCGAGGGGCACCGAGGTCTATCCGTGTACATTTGTTAATCAAAATGTCCTGATTGCAATCAGAGATTCGATGCAAACTCCTAGCAACTTGACTATTTGATCTTTGTGAATCACTGCAGTGCTCGAGTCTGGTCTGTTCGGCATCATGGAACTGCCACAACCCTTTTGGAGCTTACTGCTTCCCTGCAGCGTCAACGACCAGACTGATCTCACTATAGGGGACGTTTAGTTCTCTTCTCTTCAGAACGCCTGCCTTCGATACTCCCTTGACAGCTTCCCTGACCACTCTCCCGGGTCTACCACAGTACGGCCAGCCACTACCAAGCTTCTCAGGACGACAGCATAGAAGAAAATCCGATAACCAAATCCAGGTCAGATTAGAAGGGGGCACAGGTAGGACACATAGGCTCGACTGGATCAATACATGGCTCCAGAGTCACCGTTTCGCAAGGGTTATTTATTTATTTTCTCTTTGCGTGCTCGCTCGTCGAGAAGCCAGAGGATTAGGTACATGGGTGCTACATACGGAGCCAAATATTCGCATTAAACGACTCTTTCAGCCACCGAGCCTCCTTCAAGACACCAAGCCAAGCTCACTATAGAGTAGAAGACAAGGCCGTCCGTTGGGCCCTCACTCAACGTCAGAGTCAATGGCCCGGCTCCAGCACGGGACATTGCATCGAAAAGCAGTACACCAGACAAGCCATGCAAACTTGTGTGACGCGCAAAGGTGCTGATGCATTTGTGCAAAGTGATAGTAATAACGACAGAAACTCGCGGCAGAATACAGCTGCTGTGCACGACTCTTGTCTCCATTATGGACAACCACCGAAACGCCGTCCTCAACCAACCCTGCTGATTTCCGATTACCAAATGCAATTGTTGTACCGCCCCGTATGCTACCATGCCGTTGCTATCGTGCGCGTGATCCTCAATCGGAATAAAGGCGCAAAATGATGCGCCTGTGTTTGGCAATACACCCTGTCAGGTGTGAAGTATGTGTCTGTGCCAAAGGCAAAAACCCCCAGGTCTCTCACATGTCCAGCGAGCCACCAAACATATGCTCATCGTTGGTAGTGGTTCGCTCAATGCCACTCATGCGATTTGCCTTGCGGGGATCCACATCTTCGAGATCATCCCAGTCATCGTCCTCCTTGGCTCGGTCAGCGTCGTTCATCTCCTCATCTTCATAACGGTAGCGATCTCTCATGTGATCATCAAGCGCGCTCTCATCAACAAAAGTAAAGCCCTGGAAGTTGGCCTGCACTGATGGGGAGAGCGGAGTTGAGGTGGCGAAGCCGCGAGCCAAGGCCGCAGCGCGTTCGTTGAGCGATCCGTTCGTGTTGAGAGCATTGGTGAACTCCGGGTCGAAGTAGGAAACATCCGTCTCAGACTTCAACTTAGGTTTAAATGGCGGAGTGATCAGCTTGTTTGACAACGCGTTCCAATCGATGTCCTTGAAGAAGGGGTGCTGCTTCAGTTCCTCGGCATCGCTAAGAGCGCCGAGGCGATGTTTGGGGTTCCTGTTAAGCAGCCCCTTGACAAAGTTGCGACCGTCCACAGAAAGTGTGTCTTTGGGGAACCTAACCTTGCCAAAGGCAATGTTCTTGTACATCTGCTGTGTGTCCTCCGCATAGAATGGACTCCATCCACAGCACATCTCGAACACTAGGACTCCCAAAGACCAAAAGTCGACCATCTTCGTGTAGCCAGCCTCGTCCAGAAGAACCTCAGGAGCGAGGTATTCCGTAGTGCCACAGAAGGTGTTTGTCGTGTCATTCTTGGTCAGGTTGGCCTTGGACAAGCCGAAATCGCAAAGCGCAATATGCCCATTGGCATCGAGGAGAATGTTCTCGGGTTTCAGGTCGCGATAGACAATATCGTTGTTGTGCAGGTGCTGAATGGCAAGGATCAGCTCGGCAATATAAAACTTCGCCCTGGTCTCGTCAAAGCGGCCCTCCTTCTGCAAATGCCAGAACAGTTCGCCACCAGACATATAATCGGTCACGAGGTAGAGGTCCGAAGGCGTTTGGAAGGAAAACTTCAGGCCGACGATGAAAGGCGAGTCGGACGTAGCAGTCCGCACCAGAATGTTGCGCTCGCCAACAGTATGGGCCACCTCCTTCTTCTGGACGATGACCTTCTTTGACAGCACTTTCATGGCGTAAATCCTCTTGGTGTCCTTCTTCCGGACCTGGTAGACCTGTCCAAATGTGCCCTTACCGATGAGCCTCAGAATTTGAAAATCATCAGGGCCGTAATGCTTTCGGTCGGTTCTCTGGTAAAAAGATTCAACGTATATTTCGCCCGTCGGAGCGTTTTCGGCCATGGTGTCGGCGTGTCCCGTCAAAGGATACCAACCCCGGACAGGTCCATCATTCTCCGACAGTCTGGCGTGAAAATCAACGTGACCAAGGAAATCTTCTCCATTGGCGCCATGGTCGTAGATCGAGATATCTACGGTGGAGTCCGAATCAACAACATCACTATATGCAAAATTAGCCATTGCAGTCGACAGTATCATAAAGGCAAGGGCAAACTTACAAGACCGCTTCAGCATCCCACTTTGGATTGGTAAAGGATCGACGAGAGGTCCGGGACCGGAATGTATTATAGTCCGTGATGCTCGTATTGCTGCTCTGCCTGCTTCGCATGGGAATGGCCATAGGTCGACCGCTGTCACTCCCCTGCCGTTGTATCGGAACTCCTCCCATGGGAATGCCTCCCATGGGGGTACCTCCCATAGCCACATTGGAGATTGCCGTATCCTCAACATCCTCGGATGATCGAGGCCCACCAGATATAAGCTCGGCTCGTTGAAAGACGGCAACAACGTAGGGGTCGCGACTCTTCCGAAGTCCCCTGGCTTCGCCAATCTTAATGGTGAGCTTTCCTCGGGGCGCAGGAGCTGTCATTCCCGCTGGGGTTGGTGTCTGTGTAGCCGCACGGTCGGCGGAGCCGCGTCCGTTGCTGCCGTCCTCGTTCGAATCGCCTCGAGTTGGCTGGGCGGTCGAAAGTGACCGTGGAGTGGATTGGCCGCTCTTTACTCCCGCCACATCTGTTAGCTTCTTCAGTTGCTCAATGGAAGCAGACTCAGTAGAAGTGTCTTGGCCCTCCTTCACCGGAAGAAATTGTGAACATGTTGGAGAACTTGGGGTTGTGTGTGCATTGCGAGTTGTGGGATTAGAGATATGATTTGCCAGCACGGTAGATTGAGTGATCGCACACGTCAGAGGAGCAAGCAATGAAGATCTACGGCCTCGTGGGCCGCTAAGATCCAGACTGCTCTTCTTGTGCAGGCTCGGTGCAAGTGTAGGGTGTATAGATCCTGACGTCTCACCCTCACCACTTGAGCCACGGGTCTTGGCTTCTCGTAGTGAAGGGCACTGCGACGCTGGAGGTGTTGGATATGGGTGGAGTCGATCAGTCCCGAGTAATGATTTCTCAGGCGCGGCTTCCGTCCTCTCGTGTGGAAGGAGAGGAGGGCCGTCGTCTAGAGAATCACTACGGGAAGCCGGCTCGACGGGTGTGACTGGGAGTTGTGACGAAGAGACACTCTGGATAGACACCTCCTCCCGAGGCGTGCCGTTGCAAGGTGAAGCCTCTGCTTGTGCAGTCGACATGAAGGTGCCTGACAAGATACGCCTAAAAGACGGTGCACGAACCTGATTAAAGTAGCTCATGATGCCCGGTAACCGCTTGTCGTGAAGATCTGGTTGCGGCGTCGCCACGCCGGAACGTGGGGTCTCAAATCCAAGCTGATCGTTGCCATCCTCTTCGGTGGCGGCAGACCTGCTGCTGCGCCCGTTAGTACTCCCGAGATGCGACATTGCGTTCAGGGCGAGGCTTCCCCGGCGAGGAAGCAAGTAAACATGGAGCAGAAGCTTCGCTTGAATAGCAAGTAGAGGGAAAAGAGGCAAGAATGAGTCCAGCGGGGTGAAAATCGGGGGAAGGGTATTTGAGCTGTCCTAGCTCGTGATGGCCATTGAGTCTAGTGTAAGTTGGTAGTGGGCTGGCTGGTGGGCTAGGCTGGGCTAGGCTGAGGGGAGGGGGTGCGTTTAACTCTATGACGAGCGACAATAGAACAACGAAGAAACTTGGAATGACAAGCCGCTGGAAATCTGGGGCGAAGAACTGATGGATAGGAACAAGTGACGAGCAGCAAGGGTGGCGCATAGCCCACTAGGGCAGCATCAGACGAGAAAAGGGAGTGAGGCCGAAGCCATGTAAGAAAGAAAGAAAAAACTATCCCTTTTCCCTCGGGCGTTGCCATCCGCACCCTTGATAGCTGCCATGTGGTTGAAAAACGTACGCATGTACTTGTTGTCGCATCCAGAATACCAAGGTACAGCCAGTCGGGCCTAGTGTAATTGGGACCAGGGTAGAGTAGGGTTGGTAGGGGTAGGGGTAGGGGTGTGGTGCGTGGTAGTAGAAGAGCCGGAAAGGTATCTGGTACTTGTGAAGGCATAGTGCGGGCTGCTCGGCCAGCGAGTCACGGCGCCGAGCTTGGTATGGCTCTTTTTCGGCCGTGCGCCCGTCGCCGCACACTTCCCTAGCCGCATCTCTGACTTTGCTGTGATTGTTTGCATGTGCAAGCCCATTATTGATGCGGTATAAACGCAAGATGCTGCACTCGCATTATGCCACTTTTCTTCAGAGGCGAAGATGCCGCGAATGGATTCATCCCTGACAGGCATTGGGCCTCTTGAACCCAGGCACACAAGATGGAAGTGTGTGTGCATTGGTGTTTTCAGGGTACTCCCAGGACTTTATGGCACTAGCCTGACTCAAAGGTCGCCGAGAAGCACACACCCACGAGAGCCGGAGAGCGACTCAAAGGGCGGGTGCGTAAGCAACATCGTGACTCTTGAGAGCACATATCGCCACGCTCTCGGGAATAATGAGGCCCGGGGTGCCCAGAAGCCAAACAGCTGTGCCCAGGTTTTCCCATCGTCCTCTGCCGTGTATACAACGTGGGATCTTGCTGGGGGAATACGATGGTGGAAGGATGGAAGCAGTGGCTAAAGTGATGCAGACATTCTGGAAACTTCAAGAAGCCGCTTATACTTCAGGATAAAGTGGAAAAGACGGGTTTGATATGGAGGAAGTACAAGCCCCAGAGGCAGTATCTATCAGGATGTGTTGCAGCCCATGGCTAGGCTATATGACAAAAACGACGACTTGCCGCTCGTCGGGAACGCGGCCGTGTATTGGAGTAGGAGAGGGATTTTTTCCCTTCTTTTCATGGTGGAGAGATTGTGCAGTGGTGAGGGGAAGAGAGAGAGGATGAGAATCAATGTCGCGTACCTTGACATCATCGCCTGAGTGGCTCTCTTCAACAGGTCAAAACCGCCGCCGCCGCCACCAGGACCCTGCGGATTCTCAGCTGGGCCTGACATGTTGCTCTTGCTGTTCACCAAAGACCCAGTGAAAGGCAAATGCCAGGCTCGCGGTGGTCAAGGGATTTGAGCCAGTTGCTGGTGGTGTCGTCTGGTTGACAGGAAGGCGAGTGGCAGTCGCAGTCGCAGTCGCTGGTGGTGGAATATCTCATACGTCGGGTTTGTGCGGAGTAAGGTACAGAGTCAAGTAGGTGTAGTTGGTAGAGGTGTGGTTAGAAATAGACTGATTGATTGATGGGTGGTGGTGGTGCCCAGGTGGGTTGGTCCAGTCTTGGGTGGGTGGAGGGGCAGAGGCCGACGACGGGTAGCGGCGACAGGAATTGGAAGATTTATAAGGCAGCACGTAAGACTGCCCTGGATGCAATGCAGACACTGCCCATCAGGTAACTTCTTCGAGGCTGAGTGAGCTCAGTCCTACAAGGTAAGTCAGAGTACCTCTCTCCGACGAAACAGTACAAATTCCGGTACGATCGGTGAGGCTTTGTGATAAGCTGAGGCAGCAGAGAGGCGGCAGAGGCAGCTTATCGAATGCGTAAAAGTCGACGAGCGGGGGACGAATTTTTCTAGCCTTGGTTCCGGTGAGGTGATGTCGTTGGAGTGGAGTTTGTCACTTTGAATCGTCGTTTTGGGTTCTTCTGATGTGCTCGTTGGGCCTGCCTCCTAGGCTTGGGCCGGCGTCGCTAGACTAAATTTTCTCGACTTACCCTACCTGGTCGCAAAAAGAGGAGGAATGTCGAGTAAGTGAGTGCTTGACTACTACTTTACGGAGTAGGTACAATTCAAGGTTGCGTTCTACTTAGTACACTGTGAAGGGTGGTTGCGGTGCCGGCGATGCCCGTAGATTCCGGCAGTGAGGAGGAGATTGGGAAAAGATCCATGCATCCAAGGGTTGAATAGGCGGAGAGAGACCCATCCAGCTATGTCAGTGATACTCTATCTGCCGCTAATGTCAACGGGTGGTGCCTACAAATTGAGGTAGCCAGGCCTCTAGAATTGTTGGGTACAGTACCTCCTTGGTGTCATGATGACCTAAGAAGCTACTCTACTATTTCTTCGTCACTATGGTCGTGTTTTTTTACTGCATTCTCATTTCCTTGCTGAAAGAGGATAGCTGTGGTCTGGGGGGGCTCAGTCAGCCTCTTAGTCTCCCATCCTGAGCCCATCCCGGCCATCTCCGTTACCTTCCCGCTGAGATGAGAGGCAGTCTGCCGTAAGAAAAGCCGTGTTCGGTCAGCTCGATACGGCGCCTCGAAACGAAATCCTCCCTAGCGACGCTACCTGCAGAACGTGTCTTCGACCAAGTTCGGAATGGGCAACCTGGAAGGGTTGTCGACAATCCCATGCAATGTTGTTCACACCGGCTGCTGAGTGGGGTTGCCGCTGAGGTACCTAGGCACTACCGGTCCCTACCTTTTGTCGCGGATATTTGTAGAATGCCATGTGCGAGGGTATCATGGGTTGGGTTGTCCATTACCCCTGTCCAATATGGTCTCTAATCAGTTTGTGTACATGCTGGAATTATCATTCTACGGTAAGTACCTTGGACACGCACGAATAGAAGCACAATGTCTTTTATCGAAACCCTGCGGCTTGACCTCACTCGACGTTTCGGGCCGGTGCTATGAACAGCCTGGTTTCGTATGATATAAAAAGGGTGTGCCAAATCAACATAACACTCCGGGCTTTTTCTGTCCAGAGCCACCGAGGTCTCAGTGCGGGAGCATCAACGATGATCAATGACAGCAATCGCTCGCTTTCAACTGGCCAAGCGTGGGGGATCCTCCCGCGGGTTGGCGCCGACAGATCTGGCTTGGAGCTGCATGCTTCTTGCAGACCTTTTACATCTCGTTTGTGTGACCCCCCTTTTGGATAAACGAAAAAAGCAAAAAAAAGCAAAACCAGATGCTAGCGAAGCTATATTGATACTGTTTTCCTCCAATAACCGCCTGAAGAGGCGGGCAATACTTGAGGTGCCATCGACAAGGTATCACGCAGAGCAACGTGAGGATTATCCGTACTGCAAGTATCTGAATACTGTCCCCAGGGTGCTATTTTGCCCTCTTTGCCTCCTCAGGAGGCGAAAATCTCGCTCCAACAAAGAATGAGCAGCCCAGCACCATGTTTCAGTAGCAGTCCTCTCTAGCGGCGTCATCAAGTGAAACATGCAACACTGTAACCGATACGTCGAGTTCCAGGTGGAGTCGCCGAGTCAGTCCCTGACTTCGTACTTATCCTTCGGACCAAACGCTTCGCCTCCGCCGTCGCCAGAATCCGGTTCCTTGGTGCTGCTCGTCGAATACGGGCCGAGTTCACGACTAGGGCAACAGTGCAGGGACGTGGTCTTTTTGCCCTAGCTACTTTACTTATTTGCAACACATGGCATTCTCAGGCAGAAACGCCCCTGAAGCTGAGATGTTCCAGAAATACAAACACGTCAATAGGTACGTAAGTAGGTACTCATACCCCTGTATCCCCAGCTGGAGGTACACCGCTTGGACTGTCGGTGGTTGGCTTCAGCCTCAAATGACCACTACGGGCGCCACCCGGCGGCCCCAGAGAATGATGGAGCCAGGTCTGGACATCCCAGTTCAGCTGGACAGGAGTTGCCCCCAATTCCTGCAACTACCGTCCAAGCCACAGTATTCGTGATGCACAAATGGATCTGTATGCTCGAGACATCAAACAAATGGCAGGGCGGACAGGACATGTTCCAGAGCGGAGGAAACATGAACACGGGAGAGCCAAACCAATTGTGGCTGTTCCTTTTTGTGCGACTCGCTCCATGCATCTCCCGTGGTCTCGAGGCATGTTGTGCTACGGGCCATTGTCTCCTTTTGGCAGCATCCAAGGATTTGCCATTCCAAGGGTGTGGACTTATCCGAGCCGCCAACGTCACTTTGCACTTGTGAGAATTTGCCTGTCTTCTTCTTTTTTTTTCTTTTTCCTTTTTCTTCTCCTGCTCCTCGGCAAAGACCCTTCACGATAGTAGCCCCTTTTCTCATGCCACCGACAGAAAACATGATCAGAGCATAGCTACGAGTCATGTTTGCCCACCCTTCCCGGAGTCCCCTTGTCGTCGCACATTCTACGTACATGGCGCTCGTAAATGCCGGCTCTCGCATGTGTCGTCCTACTGCACGACCGGTCTGCTGCACGAGCGGCCAGTGTACCGGGAGCGAGTCATCTTGTGGTTGCATTAAACGAAACGTCCTTGTTCCCGTCGTATCAGTGACATGGTCAGAGACGGCGAGCCACGTTTTGCGCTTCTCAAAGGAGATCGTAGCTTACACTAGAAACTCCTTGAGTGTGGTTCACTTCTGCGCCTCCGTTTCGTGACCCAGGACATCTGTCGGCCGGAAGTCCGGTAGCCCAGCTCACGTTTTCCAAGCGACCTGCGGCCGCTCGGCGGCCGGCTTCCGGCCCGTGTCACGTACAACATTGAATCTGCTTTTCTTTCCGAGCCGTGCCTTTGATATATCGACCTCGAGGTACAGTATTAAAACTGATCTCAGACTCAATGAGACATCAGTAGTAGTCTCCTTGGATCACCGACTTTCCCAACCTACCTCAGAAATACTTCTGAGGCATAGATGCAAATTGATTGGAGAGTTCTGAAGCTCAACATCCTTGATCTTGAACACGATGGCGCTGAGACTGACGAACTAGGTCAAGACTTATGATATTACTTATCACTGTCCCCGGAAGTCCACTGCAGTTCCATTTAGTGCTCAAAGGGAATCATAAACGACTTGCTTGTTGAAACGGACGTTTGCGCCTGGCTTCCTGAGTGAACTACATCAGATGGTGCTTGGAGGCCCATGTCATTCACAGAGTCGAAGTCAATTATCCGTTATGAAGATAAATAGTCTTGATTGGTCTGTAGAAATGAGCGTATAGTCGACCAGAAGTATTCAGTTGTGACGTCTCGAAAGAGAAGTCAGGGGTC
This sequence comes from [Phialemoniopsis] sp. UDSM-2020, assembly GCA_018873225.1. Classification (NCBI taxonomy): domain Eukaryota; kingdom Fungi; phylum Ascomycota; class Sordariomycetes; order Thyridiales; family Thyridiaceae; genus Thyridium; species [Phialemoniopsis] sp. UDSM-2020. The sequence goes on from JAEILZ010000001.1 coordinate 3,769,124, forward strand.
CCACAAGGAGACACCTTTTTCTATCCAGCTGTCTTCCCAGATTATGCGTTTGGGGAGACATATCGCTTTGCATCCAGAAATGCAGGTCAAGCGCTAAGAACGCTGGGTAATATCGTGTCTCGTAAACCATGCAACGTCGGAACCATTGCAGACTTCTATCCGGCGACGCTCAGCTCTCATCCATAGCTTCACCCTGGCCGACATCCTCGCTGGTCATATCCACATCTGCGATGCCGTTGGCGAAGTCGTTATCATCAGTCATATTTGTGTCGTCGTCTGCCAGTGTGTTGTCGTAGTCCATGTCCATGCTTTCGGACTCGTCAATCAGCTTAGACTCCCGGGCTGTATCCATGTCCATAGCGGTGGCGCGGTTCTTAGCCGCCAGGTTTCGCAGCTCTTGCTTCTTCTTCCGTCTCTCTCTCTTCTGCTCGTCAATCTGACCCCAAGCTAAAACCTTCTTCCAGTCTTCCTTGCCTATGACCGATTCCTTGAGCCATTTGCGCCAGAACGGATTTACCAGCTCGAGCCTGTAGTAGTTGGCGAAGTGACGCTCGAAAGGGCCGTCGATTTGCTCGTTGTAGTGAGCTGGATCGCGCAAGTTCCAGGCGTTGAGAAGGTGCCTCTTGACATTTAGCTGATTGGTCCTTGCATTCTCGCCAGTCCTCAGCCACTTCTCACGCCAGGCACCGACGATAACGATGTTTGGAAGTGGCTTGATCTTTGCCTCACTCGGGGTGTCGGCTTGCGTGGAGTCAGTCATGCTGGGAGACTCGAGAGAAGGGGTAGTGGTGTTTGATCCGCCGCCTGTGCTTTCCTCTCGCTGATCATCCCGTGCCTTCCTATTCACGATTCGAACACGAGGGAGCTTCTTCCTATTGCCAACTTCAGACAAACACGGCGGTGTGAGAAGGCCAGCGCCATCCTGTGGTTTCTGATCAAGTATAGTGGACGGGGAAGAAAAATGCGCGAGTCCTTGATGGGCGCTGTCGAAACTCCCTGCTTGTTGGAACATTTCTGCTTTTGGCAGATGATGGATGTCTGATGTGACTTATCGCGTCTAAGTTCGAAGTGATGTGGAAGATGGGAGAAATTGTGGTGTAGAAGGTGAATCTGAGAAGCTTCTCAAAACGAATAGTACGAACGCGAATTAATAATCGATGAGAGGGATGGATGATTGTCAAGAATAGAGAGGAGGGCTCAGACGACGTCGTCAGTGTGCTTTAGGACTTTGCTGGGTTATCAAGGGTTGCAGATGGGAGAGTGGATATGATGAAAGGTTTGGGAACGACGACCAACGGACCAGGCGAACGCTGCGCTATTCTTGCCGAATCGAAACAAACATCGAACAAGAAAAGAATTTTCAGTGACAGTGGATGTTGATTTTGCAGAGTATGGGAGGACGGTTGGGAACCGAAACTCTCTTCTCCCACACCTGACTTGCTTGAAGGCCAGCCTAGCCGGCAACGAAATGGGGTTTCTTAGAATTATCAATGGAGGCGGAAGGGCAACTTCGATATTGGAATATTGTAAGATAGAACAGAGAAGAGCCGTGTTCTTTCAAGTGTTCCAGCCCGCTGTTCGGAGGCGGTAGAAGGACAATGACCTAAATCCTGAGGGCCAGAGATGAGAGGGGCTTTCAAGAGATGGGTATTCTGTAACGAGAATAGGATAACTGTCTAGGTAGACAGGCAGTGGTTGCGGTATCTAGTGTCTCGTTTGAAGCAGTGATAAAATCAAGATCAGCCATTCTTTCCATGAGCTGATGTTTGTCTGGTCTCCTTTGCCCTGGACCGTGGCCCATCACTTGGTATCTGCCTCCGCCTTGGTCATAATGGCCCTCAACCGCTCCTCAGTCCCAGCTGGAAACTTTCTCGACCAAGAGTCATTGTTTTGCCTTGGGCATAGAGGGTCTGGGTAGTCGGCTTCATGATCATTCCATTAGTGTCATATCTGTATTTGCCTGAGCGATAACGTTGGGAGCACACACCAGGGTTGAACTTTTGATCCGTCAGTCTTGCTCTTGCGACGTTATACTCCTCCTGATGCTTCTGATCCCAAGCTGCCGCCGCCGCCGCCGCAGAAGCCTTGTCGGCATCACTAGGTGCCAATGTGGGAGCCGATCCCGCCGGCCGTACCGGCGAGCTCTGATCCGACATGATTTGATCCACGTTCATTTTGGACACAGATTTGTAGGTGCTGGCACTTGTTGAGTAGGTTACCAGAGATGCCGAACACAGGGAGGCCGATCCAGACGGATACCAAGCTTGCTCGTGGTCAAGTGATGAAGAATAGATGGCCAACACTGCGGATGTTTGCTGTACCCCGGTTCAAGGTGACCAGGGTTCTCCGAAACCTTGATGAAGCAGAAGATGCGAGATGCTCAAGGACAATGACTGTAGGACTCCTTATGCCGAAATAATTTCATAGGTGCTCATCGCCCGTGTAAGGCAGTCACCTCTTGTTCGAAGAGGAGTGACGAATAAGACGGTATTGAATAGACCAGACTTATAAGGAAGGGACGACGTCGGCTCGGTTGTGGTTACCTAGAGAGTTGGAGGGATGATGTAGTGAGTGGGGCCTATGCGGACAAGCCCGCCTCGACTTGTCAGCGTGAATTTAACTCTGGGAAATAAGGCGGGGGATAATCTAACCCACCATCACCACCTTCATTGATCAATCTGACAGCACTGCGATGCCACTGACCTCAGAGATATTGAACTCCACCAACTCTGTTATATTATAATAACGAACTGCCGGAGTCGCCAACCTTTGCGCCAGACCCTACGCCCAATTCTGCTCACCCAATCGTCGCATCGTGAGATACCACATCCGCTACCCTAGCCAGGCTATACATGGCACAAATTTGCAACAATGGTCAAGAACACTGTTCCGGACGCCTGGGATGACGACTGGGAGACACAGGCCGATAGATCCCTGAAGGAGGATCCGCCGGTAGCAAAGGAAGAGCCAGCGGTACTAAGCCGGGCGGAGAGACTGGCACAACACAAGGAGTCGAATCGCAAGCTTTGGCAGTCCGCGTATGTCTTGTTTTCTCCTAATAACCACGCCTTTCTTTCCCGATATCTATCCTAACATAATGATTGCAGAGAGGCGCCCGAAGAGTTCCACTTCCTCGCCACGAACAATGATCCACCACTCGCCACGACCTTCAAGCCGGCCATGAAGGTCCTCAGCCGACGGCCTGCGCCAAAGATGATCACCAAGAAGGACCCTATTACCGGCTTAGAGAAGCTGACGCTGCAAGATGATGACGCGGACGACGATGAGTCAAGTAAGAAGCAGCAGCCTACTATTGAGGAGATACGCAAGCGCCAGCAGAAGGAGCTGGAGGAGAAACAGCGCCGCTACGAGGAGGCACGGGCAAAGATCTTTGGAGAGTCCAAGTCTACCCCTTCGTCTGGACAATCTACGCCAGGCACTGTCACGCCTCCTCAGATACCCGAGGGGCGGCAAAACCAGAACCAGAGAGGCAGAGGAAGAGGCAGGGGCGGGCACCGCGGGGACCATGGTCGACATGAAAGCCAGAATCGCAGGGCAGCCAACCCCGCCGGAGCGAGAGAGCTTTTTGATCCCAATTTCTCCCCCAAGCCAGGATACGGCAGCCAAAAAAAGGGCGGCAATGGTGCCTCTCCTTATTCGACCAGATCGAATACCCCACGCGAGGAGGACCAGATTATCAGAGCACCCAAAGGTCCTGATGGCAGTGGACGGGGAGGTTTTGGATTCGCCAAACGAGGCGCCAAAGAAAGTTGATCTATTCAACGCTAACTATGCTGTCTACCATCCACCGCCGACCTTGCCGGCCAGCTGCACGACACGCTCAGAGTCGCTGGGTTTGGACTTGCCCACGTCACTAATGACTTCCCGATACGTCGTGAAGGCCAATCTATCCAGTTCTATGCCGGTAATGCGGGACCAATGCGCCAGGGTATCTCGAATATATGTTGGACTTATGCCGGCCACTTGATCAGGTCTTTGACTTTCACCTGTGCCGTTCACCGCCGCAGTGCGTTCCTCGTCTGACGAGAAGTACGCCTCATCGACTTCAGCTAGCAGTTGTTTCTGCTCATCAGGCCCCGGTTTGGTGTTGAAATTTCGGCGTTCAAGGATGACTTGATCATCGACCTTGACTTGTCCTCCACCGTTAGTGCAGCCTCCAGGGCACGCCATGACCTCAACATAGGCATGTTCAAGGCCGGCTGCCTTGCCCGTTGGTCTGCGCGCACTACCAAAGGGTTTGCCGCCGGGCATTCTCGATGGCTTCGCAGGCTTTAGTCTGCGGACGAGATTTTGGATATTTCGGAATCCATAATATCTAGCCGCTTTGAAGATGGGTTCTCCAGATGCCGAGTTGATGATATACTCCATCACATCGATGTTCCTCCCTCGCGTGGTTTGCAATTGCGAACCAGGATTTCGCGAGAGAACATCCTGCAGGATATAGTGCAGATTGCCTCCAGAGCTGCCCGCTTCTGGGGGCTGTGAACCCTTCCTACGCTTGGGGAAGAGGAATTTTCCCAGTATCGAATCTGGGAAGATAGGATACTGCTCCAATGGAGAACTTTTGGGTAGACTGAAGAAATCAATCTTCCTTGACTCTGTGAGCATGAAAATTTCCTTGCTCGTGATGACACAGTCCACGTCGCGGACCCCTCTGGCAGGCTTGCCATCTCCTGCCCATACGGCATCCGTCAGCTCCTCCCGGCTGGCCTCAAGTTTCTTGTCGAAACATGGCATCACTGCCAGGTGCCATATCCTGTGTGGCGGAATACCAAGTGTCCGACTGAGAGTCGTCTTCAAAAGGGTGCCCATCAGGGCTTGGGGTGATTTGATCTTTGAAAGATGTGGGAGAACATGTGGATGTGTCTTCTCGGCATAACACACCCACCCGGGGCAAGACGAAGTGAGGATCGGCTTTGGCGGCGTTGCCGAAGCCTGGCCCAGTACCTCATCAGAGCCTAACACAAGACATGCCTCGCGTGCCGTATTTGTGTCGGTGACCCATGTGAATCCGTTACCAAACTTCCCGCCGGACTTGAGTCCTTCCGGGCCCATGAGCAATCTCTCCAGCATGTGTCCCGCTTGTTGTTCGGTGACTCCACCGCCACATGCTGCCGCGAGACTCGCTCTCGTCTGGGGCGACACACTAGCTATATATAACCTCCTCGACTCATCTTCCAGACCTTCGACCGACAACTTTCCTTGGGCATCGGGGCCGACTATTCGGAGGGCCGGAGCAGAATCCAACGAATTCAAAACCTCGGAGTGACTCTGCAGACTGACTAGTACGGCCTCGGCAGAAGTGACGCAGCCGGAACAGGCGAGGCAATCGGTGAGCGATATCTCCGCGGGCGCGCTCGTAGAGGGTTGCTGGCCGTCGAGAATGACCTCGTGCTCTAGCGAGGCATCTTGTGGCGGGGCAATCGGCAGGGTCTCGATAGGTTTGATGCAGGCGACGCCGGGACTGATAAAGTCGTTGAGGTCGTCGGCCGACAGGATGGCGCTCATGTCGGCGACTACTCTTTTGCGCAGGTCCCAAGAGGATGTAGTCTCGATGCCGACGCGGCTCGGGGCTTATCGCAAGGTCGGACTCGGCCTGAGCGGTCGCCGCAGGAAAGTCTACGTAGACTTTATAAATGAAGTCGATGTCCTTGAACGTCGTGAATACCAGTTCATGAATAACGCGGCCGTATTGCTCGATAAGAGCGCATGTATGTGGTATGAATCCGTTCGAGGTGTCGAGGCCTCTGTCAAAAGTCTGCTTTGAAATGCACTTTTCAGGAAGCGAGATCGGCTCAGCGTCGGCGGGTGGCGGAACTTTTGGATCTGGCGGGGGACTGTGAAAGATTTCAGCGGGACACCACCCCACTGCCGAACGGGTCGTAGGGGACCCCAGTACCTGGGACCGCCCCGGCCAATCACCGCGTCTCAATTAGCGTCAGCCCAATGACGTCGTTGTACACTCATCGGAAGCTGGGACGATCCCTTAAAGACAAGGCGGGTAGCTTCCCACAGCTGTCCGATATAGCTTTCCCAGCCTCATATTCCTACCTATTCTTGTGACAGGTGTCGTACTTCAGCTCTCCAAAGATTTACTTGGAAAGCATAGCAATCACAATCAACATTACCCGAGCCCTTCGATTAACATACCAACGAGCATGGATGTAAGTGATATAATATCTGGAGGTGGTAAATGTTCTACGTCTTCGTGTTTCCTAACAAGTGTTCTTCTACCAGTCCGTTACATTGTTCAGCTTCGCCAGCTGCGGATGGCTCAGTCTGCAGGCATTGCCTCTCGTCATCTGGCCCTCCTTTGTCACCTCTCTCCTCACCCCGGAACACCAGCATGCTGATGGTGAGTTGCCTCGCCGTCCCCCGCTTACAACAGCTATCCGATGTTTCGAAGACTAACCCTAGCAAAATCTAGCTATCCAAGAGTACCTCGCCCGCTCTCTGGGACTCTCCCAGATGGGCCTGGGCCTCCTGATCGTAGTACTGTCAGGAGCTCTGCCCCTGACCTCAATGGTCGAGAGTAAGTCGACCACTTGCAACCCACTCCATAGCTACAATCCTCCCCAGAAACTCATCTCTCTCTTTCCCTGCTAGATCCCCAGGATTCCATCTCACCCTACGCCAACTCTGTGGTGCTCATCTCGAGCCTGTACCACTTTGGCCTCGCCTTCTATGGCTACGTCAAGTACAACGAGACGACCTTGACGGGCTTCCTGCTTGGCGCCATCGGCAGCGGCATCCTCGCCGCCTTTGGCACCTGGTGCATGCTGTTTGGCGACAGCCGCAAGATCAGCAAGCGCACCGGCGCCGACAAACGGACGAGCGGCTTTCCTTTCAAGAATGCCGAGGCTAACAAGCGCAAGGACTTGTAAGGCAGCTATCATTCACTTGTGTGTGGTGTTGCCTAGAATGGTCGGGTTGAAATAGAAAGGACTGGGTGTGATTGGACTGGCGTCTAAGGAACTAGATCGGCATAGACGTAGCAAGCTGGAGTCATTGATAGACAATGACCTTTGGGTATGTGGTGTGTCGAACGCAGCACGACTTGGTGCAAGGCGATCTTCTTATTGTTGGAAGAATAAGTAGGGTAGATCTGCTCTACATCCAAAGAAAAGTTTTGATATTCCACTCCTTGCCTGCCATGTCTTGCACTGTGAAAATGATGATACAAATTAATAGAATGTGCCATCGGGGACACAACCAGACGCCAAACTCCCCAAATCCTGTGTGCTCTATCGCCGAACTTTTTTCAATTAATCAGACACGCCATCATCGGTAGCTGCCACAGCTGCAGGCTCGTCCTTGGACTCAGGCCCATCGATGATGACTTCAGGTGCTGCTATCTGAACGTCGGCAACACCAGCGAGAACTTGCTTCCTCCGCTCATGCCAGTCAAGCTCGCTCTTGATGACTTGGTCCAGCAGCACCTGCTTCTCAAGCCACTCCTTCTTGTACAAGTCTTCCCACTGCTTGCATTCCTTCTTCAGTTCGTCTCCCTCTGCCTGTGCCCACTTGACTTGGCAGCGGCACAGAGCATGTAGTCGTTCGAATGGCATCTTGAGCTCTTTGTCGGCAAAACCTTGGTCTGTAGTCATTTGTGTGAAGTTGTCCGAGATCTCATCGCCATTGCTATTCTCATCCATGGTGTCGTCCTGGCCAGCTGCGTGTGACTGTGGTGTTTTGATGATGATCTTGAGTTTCGAGGACTTGGTCGGACCCGACTGCATGCTCTTGGGTACGGGGTCTGACGGTCGCAGGGCCTCAGTCTCGTGAACTGTGCGCATGTGCTTGGCCAGAGCATCGGAACGGGTGAAGGCTCGGTCGCATTCTTGAGTTCTGTGTCAGCGAAACCCTGACAAATGCATGAACATAGAGTACTTACCAGGTAGATAGCAGTAGAAGGGCTTCTCCCTTGTATGACTGCGCATGTGTGCTTTGAGGGCGTAGCCACTGGCATGCGGCATGCTCTTCCTCCCGCAACCAACCCATTCGCAAGTATACTTCTTCTGCTTCCCCTCGATATGATCATTGTGGATGTGCTCAACGAGCTTATCCATATTACGGAGATCGCCAGCATCGCAGCCCTCCCAGGCACAGGTGGTTACCTGTTCTTGAAAATCATCCTCCTCTAGCCGCGCATTGACAGGCGAGCTGGGGATGTCGCCGTCGGTGTCAGATGAGACCGGGGACATGCCTTCCAATGGATCGGGTGAGGGTCTCTCTGGATGGCCTGCGACGGCAGACGAGGCTGTTGAGGCGTCGCCGACCTTCTGGCGCTTCGGGGGCGGGAGGTCGTCGGTCATGGCATCGTCTTGGAACTCGTCTTCGGAAGCCATTGATGACAAGGGCGAGTCGACTGGTGACTCGTGCCGTCCCATAGTCGATGTGTAGTCAAAAGAATTGAAGCTGATGAGAAAGAAGGTAAGGATAGGAAATCCAGTGGCGCAAAGGCAGCAAAGTAAGCTGCCCTTTTGGAGGGATCTGTTGCTTTGGGGCCAGATAATCTGTCGTGTTGTTGGAGTGGTATGCGTTGGTTTGTTGGATGTGGGTTCTGAAATGTAAATGGAAAAGAGAAATAGAAATTACTATGGCGTTGGTGGGCAATGGTGCAGGATGAAGTAAATATATCAGTGGTGGGAGTTGTGAACTCGTGAACCGGAAGCCTCCAATCGAGACATGTAGGATGAACCCAGGGAATTTGGCCTGCGCGACCAGACCAGTCGTGATAGTAAGTAGATGCGATAAAGTCCAAATGCGGCTGAGATTAGGCCTAAGTTAGCTAGCGTGCTAGCGCAGGGACCATGACTACCTAATGTATTTGCAGTTGCCCACACCTGTCACGTAATTTAATGCCTGGTGTCTTGCACGCGTGCGCCCTGTTGCCCCCTGCGATCCAGACCCGCCTGTACTCGACCTCTTCTGTTTAGTTAACAAAATAATCGATCCCCCACACCCCACCAATTCTTGCTTGCATCTCTGCCTGCTGCAACCACCCGCCTTCATTGTTTTGGTTCTCCTGACAGAAACATTACTACTAGGTACTCGATAGCTTTGCGATCATTTGTGTTACAAACTCCAGGCAACATGGCACCTTCAACCAAGATCTTTTCCCTCGAGGGAAGGAGTCTCAAGCTGGACACTGCCGATGACCTCGAACCCCACATTGCAGACCTGAAGGTCATGGACGATGTCGAGGAGGTCAGGATTCTTGGCAACACTTTGGGTATCGGAGCTTGCAAGCGGCTTGGAGAGGTCCTAGCTACCAAGAAAAACCTCCAGGTAAGTGTCAACGATCCTAGGAGTGGTGACGAGTTTTCTAACCCAAGGTCATTCAGATCGCCAACCTGGCCGACATCTTTACCGGTCGCCTGTTGAACGAGATTCCCGAGGCCCTCTCGTCTCTCCTCACTTCCATCCTCAACCTCCCCAAGCTCACAACTATCAACCTGAACGACAACGCCTTTGGCCTCAACACGCAGGCCCCGCTTGTCGCATTCCTCGCCGCCCATGTTCCTCTGCAGCACCTTTACCTCAACAACAATGGCCTGGGCCCCCACGCCGGCATCTTGATCGCTGACTCCTTGTCCGAGCTCCACGCAAAGAAGGAAGAGGCGCGCAAGAATGGCCAAACTGTCCCCGACCTGGAGACCGTTATTTGCGGTCGCAACAGACTGGAGAATGGCAGCATGACCGCTTGGGCAAAGACATTCAGCCTGCACAACAAGATCAAGGTCATCAAGATGGTACAGAACGGTATTCGCCAAGAAGGTATTAGCCACCTGTTGAGCGAGGGTTTGAGCAACACATCGGAGCTCCGGGTTCTGGATCTGCAGGATAACACATTCACTCTCCTCGGAGCCAGGGCTCTGTCCAAGGTTGCGCCCACCTGGGCCGAGATCCAAGAGCTGGGCATTGGCGACTCTCTTCTCGGTGCCAAGGGCGGTATACTGCTATCCCAGGCGCTTGCGCAGGGCAAGAATAAGAAGCTAGAGATTCTGCGACTGCAGTACAATGAGATCACCGCTGCTGGTCTCAAGGGCCTCGCTGATGCTGCCAAGGAGGGTCTTCCGGCGCTGAAGAAGCTCGAGGTCAACGGCAACAAGTTCTCCGAGGATGACGAGGCCATTCTCCTTCTGCAGGATCTCTTTGAGGAGCGCAAGGAAAAGTTGGCCGGAGATGTTGTCATCGAGGACGACTGGGGCCTGGACAGCCTGAGCGATCTCGAGGAGGAAGACTCGGACGAGGAGGAGGAAGAAGAGGAAGATGAGGAAGAGGATGTGAAGCCCGAAGACAGGGCCGAGAAGCTCATCAAGGAGGCAGAAGAGGCCCAGGAAGAGCCCACGGTCCAGCTCAAGGATAAGGACGTCGATGCGCTTGCCAGCAAGCTGGAGAAGACTTCTATCTAAGAGCATTGGGTTCATTTTTACCTGGCCCATCTTACCCCGAAAACCCAACACATCATCCATCCATCTCCCTTTCATTGATCATGTAGACGATACCCCCCACATACACAATTCCCATGTTTAGATAGCGACGGCCGGCGGAGCGGAATATGGAAAATAGAAGAATTCGGACCTTGCCGGATCAGTCGAGACAGCATCAAATCAACAGCAGCATAAATCACCGTCTCCTGCGAAAGAAACCGCAAATTAGGTAATGAGATCTTATACGGGCAATATGTTTTGCGCCTGGAGTCGTAGTAGAGTCTGGGGTGCCCGTCTGGGGTTGGGTGCTTGGCGAGTGGTCCAACCATCACACCACTGCCAGGTGCCAGGTGCCAGCCCTTGAAAGTCTAACACGCCAGTCAACAACCACAAGCCGAATCTCGCCACCAAGCCTCTGATCAAATCAAGTCATCGGATCGATGCTCTTGTGGACGATGTCAGTTAAAAGAACTTCTCCGGTTCTATCCTTTCCGTTGTTTCTCGATCTGCAATCCATTGTCTACATCAATCCTTCAATATTAATTACACAATTCACCAATTAGTTCCACTGGCTTCATTAACAACAGCTACTACTGTGCTACTCTCATAACAACCACAACTCTAATATAAGTATGCAAAGTATTGTACTCTTTGAGACAACCGAGTCGGTGATAGAGGTCCTTTGGGATGTTGCGCTCGCCTTCTTCGTCACCCGCTTGGCCCTCATATACTTTGCATTGGTCTTCGTACCTACCTTCGTCATCTCCTACCTCGCCACCTACAATGACTCTGTTGTACGGTCCAACGTCGCCGGCGTAATCGTTGTGCACCTGCTCATAACGACACTGGTTGCCCGGTGCCTGGTCGTGCGCTCTCAACTCCCCTACGTCAGGAGTTTCCGGTTGGCCATCGGCGCTGTGGCTCTGGCGTTCATGCTGGCCGCCAAGGTGGTCGCGGCCGCCATGGGCTGGACCTTGTTCGTTGGGGGCAGTCAAAGCACCGTGTTGGTGTTGGGGGTATTTGCGGCCATGCCTGCCTTGTTGATGGGGTTGGAGCGCAATCCTGCCAGGTGTCTGGAGGAGGGCACTTATCATCGTGACATGGGGCTCAAGACCTCGCTCAGCGATCGCATGTAAGTCAACCAACACTCTTGCTGAGGCTCTCCAACCCAACACAACTCCGAATGACCTGCTGACAATTTGTCCCAAGACCTGTTGGAGGGAAGACTGTGAGCTTGAACAAGAAAGGGAAAACTGTCCACTGGGTGACTGGGTGTTAGATGGGTCAGGCGTGATGTCTCATGTGCGTCAGTGCTACCGAGCTCTGGTGGACTGTAGCTATATCCAGCTCTGCTGAAAGGGAGTGTGGTGAGATCTTAGAGATCTGATCTTTCGGGTTCTACAAAATTCATCTTTCATCTTACTAAGAGTTTTGAGATACGCGGTTGCCAAGGTCCATTGTGGCTGACACGGACGCGATGGTGGGTTCGCCCGAGAGCCATCGGGAGGAATGCCGGGTCGTGATTAGGACGAATGGATGGCATCCCATTCTCGACTTATTCGATCAATGACTTCCCCAATTCGGCATTTGAGTTTATTAAAACCACGTTGCCCAGTAGCAGGAGGACGGCCCCTGGCCCCCATCGCTTGCCCCTGGCCCCCACCGTGGGCTGCAAGCACTCTAATTGCAATCCAAGGGAGCCATTGGCGAGCAGCGCTGACCTTTGCAACGACTTGCATTGCATGTGCATCCCCTCATCTGAACATCACCAACTCGAGTTGGCCGTTGGATCGATCAGTTGGTAGGGACGTATGCTAGCTGTTGAAGAATGCCTCGGTGAATGTTGGGCAGATGTTGGCCGTGTTGTACCAAGATGAGTTTATGCAGCCCAGGGTTGGCGGGCTCTCGATTCGGTCGGCAACCTTTCCATGTTCCTACTCATTAGTAGAAATGACATTCCTCCTCCAAGCTACCCTGCAGCTCCTCCGGTTTGACGAGATCCGCGCGCTTGCCAGGGGTGGTGATCTGCCTCGCTGCTGACTGACAGGGCCGCCATCACTAAGTAGCGTGAAACCCTCTCTTTTGGCCTTTTGATGTAACCCGAACCCACCTGAGCACCTCATCCCGGCGTCTGCACCCCCAACCTGGCCGTTCTCTGGTCTTAAAATATCCAACAACACCACAAGACAGCACCTCCCGATGCCATCACGATCATTTCCCAGGGGGCATGGTGAAGCGATGCGCCAAGGCTTGCGAGAATTGCTGCCACTTCCGTCGCAATGTTGCTTCACGTGGAGGCACTCATCGCAGCGGCTTTGCGGCGCAGGATCTTTGCACCACCCTGGGCTCCTCCACCACAGACTGCCCTATCTATAGATTAACCTACTGTCTAATGCAACCGATGGCAGGGTCTTGGGGCATTACGGTCTGTCACTTTTCCAACGGTGGAGAACTCAATCAACGTTGCTCTATCGCGGAGTTTTGGCGTAGCTACCAAGGGCGTCTTGCTTGAGACGCGATATTGGCTCCCGCATAGCCGGATTCTCCCCTGTGGCCAGGAATATCTCCCGAACGCCTATAGCCCCATCACTGCTATAGCCCAGTTCTTCAACGCCAGGCAGACTGCCCACGTTTTGCGTGCGTCGATCTCGTTGACCGTGACATTGGTGGTAGGTAGTGTGCTCTCTGTTATACTGCATTCCAACGGCCTCGAAGACGATCTCTTTAAGGCGGCGTCCAACCAACCAACGCGGGCCGACAAGCCCTCGGCCAAGTGGCTAAAACGGACTGCGATAGATTGTCGACTACGAGGCCCCCATTTCTTAATCTCTTGGTCATGCTGCAGGCATAGCAGTTGGAAGTATTGCCTCGGCGAGCGTCGTTCGTTCATATTTTAAGCAGGCCAGGTGCGCCCCCAAGTGGGTTGCGCCATGGGCAAGGGGGCTAGTCGTCCTCACATTCCAACCCATCACGACCCTCACGCTTGAGGCTGGCGAGCTGGGACCGCCACTTACCAACATTCCTTCCGCTGGCTACCGCTACCGCAACCTGGGTGTGGACCCCTTGCAGCCCGCGTGTAAGTCGACAGTCGATATATTGTATATATTGTCGCCTCTCTGACCACATCTATTGCTCCAAGCCCCTTACATTTCTCATCCCTTCTGCAGTCCTTACTTTTCAGTAGAGTCTTTTGTTTCTCCCTTTTCATTGCATTGAGTCAATATGTTCAGAAAGCTCCTTGCCGTGGCCCCTTTGCTGCTGGCCGCCCCCGTGGCGGCCGCCCCCAAGTTCTTTGAGAGGGATGCTGGCTGTGGTAGTGTCGACGCCGTCACCGAGACTGTATACCAGACCCAGACGGTGTTTGTCAGTTCAGCAGCATCGCCAACGGAGGCATTGAACTCGGGCACAGTGGGTGCTGGTAAAGAGCATTACAGTCCCGTAGATGGCTACAACTCCACTGGCGCTTCCACGGCTGCTGGTCCTCTTTCAACAGGGACTCAAAGCCCTGGTACGGACACTCCTGGAGTTGTAGACCACAGCCGTACTTATGAGAGTTCACTTTACTTTACAAACTGGTAAGACTTTGTTCTACCCATGAACATGGAGGGACACGAGTGTTGACATTGAATAGGGGTATCTACGGCGCCAACTTCCAGCCTCAGCAGATTCCCGCTAGCAAGGTTACTCGGATATTGTACGCATTTGCGGACATTGCCAGTGATGGTGAAGTGTGAGTCTTTCTTTCCGTCTCGAAAGGCCCATGAGCCTCATCATGAGTGTCGCTAATCATGTGGACAGCAAATCCTCGGATACATATGCCGATCTTGAGAAGCACTACCCCACGGATTCGTGGAATGACCAGGGCAAGAATGCCTATGGTTGCATCAAGCAGATTTTCCTGCTGAAGAAGCAGAACCGCAACATGAAGGTGCTTCTCTCCATCGGTGGATGGACCTACTCACCCAAGTTCGCCCCCGTCGCTGCTACCGAGGCCGGTCGCCAAAAGTTCGCACAGAGCGCGGTCAAGCTGGTCGCCGACTGGGGCTTTGACGGCATCGACATTGACTGGGAGTACCCGGCCAACGCCAACGAAGCTCAGGACTTCATCAAGCTACTCCAGGCCTGCAGGCAGGAGCTGGACAGCTACGCGCAGAAGAACGCCCCCAACTACCACTTCCTCATCACCGTCGCCAGCCCGGCGGGTCCCACCAACTACAACAACATGGACATGAAGGGCATGGACCCCTACGTCGACGCCTGGAACCTGATGGCCTACGACTACGCCGGATCGTGGGACTCGACCTCGGGCCACCAGGCCAACATCTACACCAACACGGAGAACGAGGCCGCCACCAAGTTCAGCACGGAGCAGGCCGTCAAGGACTACCTGGCCAAGGGCATCGAGGGCAGCAAGATCATGATGGGCCTGCCGCTGTACGGCCGCTCCTTCGAGTCGACCAACGGCATCGGCCAGACGTACAACGGCGTCGGCGCGGGCACCATCCAGTCCGGCGTGTGGCTGTACAAGGACCTGCCCAAGTCGGGCGCCCAGGAGGTGTACGACAACGTGGCCAAGGCAAGCTACAGCTACGACCAGGGCAGCAAGGAGCTCATCAGCTACGACAACGTCAAGTCGGCCGTCGAGAAGACGTCGTACATGTCGAGCCGGGGCCTCGGCGGAGCCGTCTTCTGGGAGGCCAGCGGCGACCGCTCCGACGAGCAGAGCCTCGTCGGCACGGTGGCCAAGCAGCTCGGCAAGCTGGGCAGCGAGCAGAACCTGCTGAGCTACCCGGCCAGTCAGTACGACAACATTCGGGCGGGCATGCCTGATGCATAGTTGTCTTGCTTTCTTACCCTCTCGTGCGCATTTTTGCTTCTCCTGACCCTCGTATATAGACGGGAATCAGCATTTAGGGACTGTGTTTATGTTTTGTATATATCTGGGATCTGCCTTTTTCATCTTGGGAACACAAATCGGCGTTTTGTTACCGGCTGGGTTGCTGTGGATCTTTTTTCTCTCCGTATATGTCGCATTATCTACGAAGGCATGGAACCACGATAGACATGTTTTTTGTTACGAAAGCGTCTGGGTAGCGATATCTGTGAATACAAAAGAATTTCGATTAGACTCAACTTCTCGCTGTCTGAAACGATATGCAGTGATTTTCTGGAAAGAAGGCCTTACGCTTTGGCAGCTTCACCGCGGCCATTAGATCTATAAGCCTGATCTGGAGCGACTTACACAGTCGAGGCAAAATCCTCTTCTTGATTCTGTATCGAGCACTTCACGAAGCGGACTGTCTCACTGTCTAGATTTTGAGCTCAGTGAAATTACTGCTTTCATCTTCGTGAAGAGAATTTAGACGGTTCAGTCACATTATGCTGTTCTGAACGGATGGGCAACGGACATTTGAATCGCCAGCAAGCTCCACAATCATCTCGCAGCGGCCGCCAACATCAGGTTTTCTAACCCATTGCAACAAAAGCACTCACCCACGTGTCGTTGCAAAACTGAGTAATCTTCTCATTCAAAGAAGTTCGAGCTTGAGTTTCCTCATTTCTTCACTTTGATTCATTTCCCTCTTTCTAAAAACACTAAATCTTCTCTATCGGGGGTAAATTCTGGGTGGACATCTTCAAAGCCATGCTGTCGCGAATACAGCGGTGGTTCATGCCGCCGACCTACCGCAACACGGGCTCGGTCGCCCGCGACCACCTCGCCTCGGAGCGCACCTTCCTGGCCTGGATGCGCACGGGTCTGGGGTTCGTCGCCTTCGGCATCGCCGTCGAGCGCTTCCAGCAGCTCGACCTCGAGGGCATGCTCGAGCGCTTCCTGGGGGACAAGCACCCGCGGCACGACAGCGAGGCCGAGAATACCCGCAGCGAGCGCAGGCACGACGAGGCGCAGTCGCGCGTGCTCGTCGTCTCGCTGCTCGCGCTCGGCGCGGGGTCCATCCTGTACGGCGGCGGGCGGTACTTTGGCAACCTGCGCCGGCTCGAGGCGGGCCAGTTCACGCCGGCGTACAACGGGGCGGCGATACTGGCTGCCTCGGTGGCCGGGATGGCGGGCGGCGTGGGCGGCAGCGCGATGCGCAGGGGGTGGGAGAGGCAGAGGCGGAGGGAGTGGGAGTGGGAGCAGGAGAGGAGGGAGTGGAGGGAATGGAAAGAGAGGGAGCAAAAGGCTCAGGGGTCGCGGTGAGGGTCACGATGGTGAGGCTTGTGGAGGCTTGGGTTGACGATGTTGGACTGGTCACGGCTCACTGGGGCGGTTCTGGTCTTACGAAGGCTTGTGATCAGAGCTGAGTTGCAGGAATGGTTTCATGTTACCTGATGGGTTGTACAAAACAATCACGAGACAGTGGCTGAGAAGGGAAGCCGTTGTCGTCTTGTCGAGGAGATGACCTCTCTATCGGAACTGGAGAATCTCACTGCGACAGTGCGTGAGAAGGGGTCAATAGATTATACACTACAATGTATTTTACTTTAGAAGATGCAGGCTTTACGATGTAAAGCCTCCTTATATAAACACTTTACTCGAAAAATAACCACATATCAACGGGTGAGGACCCCAATGTTGAGTGAGCTACTACATGAGAACTTTGAGAAGAAATGCCCGGGCACTGCGATCCAGTGGTGCCCGCTGAGAGCGCCCCCAGATTTACAATTTGGGGGCTCTTTGGCGCCACTTTTGCAGTGACTCAATAGCGGACTCGGGCGGAAGAAATTTGTGGGGCTGACCAACTAGAACCCGTCGATAAGGCTGGCGATGCCGAAAAGGGAACTCAAATTTTGTCGCCGATGAGGAAGCGCTGTTTAAAGAAACCAAGTCATTCTTGGACACAGCAACTCAACTTTCGCCAAAGTGAAATCTCTGAGCGGCCCGTGAGAGCCTGGTTCCTAAGAAGTATATTCCAGCTCATTTGAGATCACTCAGCCACACGCCTGCCACACAATGGCCAAGAAACCGATCATCGGCCTGCTGGGTGGAGGCCAGCTCGGCCGCATGCTCTGCGAGGCTGCCGGCCCGCTGGGTATCGACATCGCCGTCTTGGACGAGGAGAAGGCCCCCGCCAAGCACGCCGCCAACCTGCACGGTCTGCACGCCACAGGCTCCTTCAAGGACCCTGCCCGTATCCGCGAGCTCGCCTCCCGGAGTGACGTCCTCACCGTCGAGATCGAGCACGTCGACACGGACGTGCTTGAAGACATCGCCACCAACGGCGTCGTCCCTGCCGGAGCCCCCGCTGGCTCTGCTAAGAGGAGGATCCCCGTGCACCCCTCATGGAAGACCTTGCGTCTGATCCAAGACAAGTTCCTGCAGAAAGAGCACTTCCGTGAGCGCGGCCTGCCCATCGCCGAGCAGATGGCCATTGGCTCCGGTGACTCAATGCTGGCGTCCCTCAAGGGTGCGGGTCAGAAGTTTGGATATCCCTACATGCTAAAGGTGGGTTCACAGGCTAGATTCATGGGGTGACAGGGCTTGCGGCGATACTAACTCACTTTCACTGCAGGCTCGCAAGGGTTCGTATGATGGAAGGGGCAACTTCAAGGTCAGCAGCGAGGCAGACTTTGAGCAGGCAATCCAAGAGCTGGGAAGCCTGCCTCTGTACGCCGAAAAATGGTGCGAGTTCGTCAAGGAGTTGGCTGTCATGGTCGTGCGGACTGAGGACGACGACGGCAACCTCAAGGCACTCACACCCTACCCAGCCGTGGAGACGGTGCACCAGGACAGCATCTGCACAAAGACGTTTATGCCACCGAGGGCCGTCGATGACACCGTCAGTGCAGAGGCCCAAAAGGTTGCCTCGAAAGTCATCGGCTCTATCTGGGGCCGCGGTGTTTTCGCTGTCGAGATGTTCCTGCTGAAGGATGGTGAGCTTACCTGATTATTGTTCTTGTTGCCCTCCATCCAGACTGACCATATCCAGGCACAATACTCGTCAATGAGGTCGCTCCCAGGCCGCACAACTCCGGTCACTACACTATCGAGGCAGTACCGTACATGTCACAGTACAAGGCACAGCTCTACGCCATTCTAGATCTGCCGATGCCGAAGGTCATCCAGCCAAGGGTTTCCGCGGCGATCATGCTCAACATCCTTGGTGGCGCCGCCAGGGACTCTCACGACAAGCTCGTCGACCTGGCTGAGCGGACAACCGACCAGGATATGGACGTTTACCTTCACCTGTACGGCAAGGAGTCCAAGCCCTCCAGGAAAATCGGCCACATCACCCTCACCGGTTTCTCCTCCATCCACGACTTAGAGAAGAGCTCGGAGTCCCTGACAACCCTGGTCGATGACATCAGGCTCGAGCGTGTCCAAGCTGCCAGCAAGTCTCTCCGGCCCCAGGAGGCCCCCAAGGCACAGAAGCCCGCCGCCGGCAAGGCCATGGTCCTGGTGACCATGGGCTCGGACTCGGATCTGCCCGTCCTCAAGGCTGGTCTGGACATCCTCGAGGACTTTGGAGTCGACTACGAGATCAACATCACCTCTGCGCACCGGACGCCCTCCTACATGGGCGAGGTCGCTGCCGCGGCCGCTGAACGCGGTCTGAAGGTCATCATTGCCGCCGCCGGCGGTGCGGCGCACCTGCCGGGCATGATGGCTTCGCACACGCCGCTGCCCGTCATCGGTGTCCCTGTCAAGGCCACCCACCTTGACGGACAGGACAGTCTGCTCAGCATTGTTCAGATGCCGGTAAGTTTAAGTACTGTTTGACGCCCCTTCGAAGCACGGTTTTACTAACTGCTCATGTACAGAGGGGAGTCCCCGTCGCCACCGTGGGTATCAACAACTCGACCAACGCTGCGCTGCTGGCCATTCGTATCCTGGGCTCACACTACCCCGAGTACCTCGAGAAGATGAAGCAGTATCAGCAGGGCATGGAGGAGGGCGTCTACGCCAAGGCGGAGAAGCTCCGCGGCATCGGCTACAAGGCGTATCTGGAGAGCATGGGCAAGAAATAAAGTGGCTGAGAAGTCTAGCGGCATCGGGGCTGGATAGGCCATAGTGACTAAATGTATCATTTTTTGACATGGCAGCACATCGACGGATGAAGACTATCCCCTTTGAAACACACAGATCTTTTATACATCGAATTGTGTGATGATTCGCCCTGTCATGTCAACGTGCTCTTGGACATCTACCACAGGCCAAGGTCTTGTAAAAGTTTTATATATATTTGCTATAATCCCTGAAAGAATAAATAAATCGACCAGCAAAAACGCCTGTGTCTGTATAATGTGTTATATATAGAGGGCCTTATCTACATAACGAGCGTAGAGAAGATTGTGTCTTTTGTCACCCACCATCCACCTCTCCCCAATCACTCCCCTTACAACAAGGCAAACACGGCAACCGCACCAGCCAGCAGCACGCTGCCGATCGACCGAGCCTCGCCCCAGCCCGCACCCGCGTTGGGGTTCGGGTTGGGGTTCTGCCCGGGCACGTTCGAGGCGCCCGCAGTGCCGGCGCCCGTCTGCGCCACGACCTGGCCCGGGTTGCGCGTCGCCGTAGCGCCGCCGTTGAGGCCGCCGGCGGGCAGGGTGGCCGTCATGAGCGTCGTGGGCGTGTCCTCGTTGTTGCCCTGGCCCTGGCCGTTGACGTTGCCGGCGCCGGCCGACTCAGAGGGGAGCGACTCGAGAGGGCCGGTAGCCGATGCGTCGGGGCTGCCGGGCAGGGGCTTGAGCGCCCCCTCGTCGGTCTGGCCCGTGGTCTCCCCAGTCTGGCCTGTCTCACCGTTTTGGCCTGTCTCACCGGTCTGGCTCGTCTCACCGGTCTGTCCAGCACCGACGGCTCCAGCGGCCGCGCCAGCTCCGGCTCCGACTGCTGCGCCAGCTCCAGCACCGACCAGGGTTCCGGTTCCGATAGCGCTGCCACCGGAGACAACACCCGTGCCGCCCAGGGGCTGAAGAGTGTTGGTTCCAGCGACGATGCCCGAGCCGACGGGGCCTGCGACGCCGCCAGTGGCAGCAGCCGTTCCGTTACCTAGAGGGAAAGAAGGAGTCGGGGCGAGGACGCCAGGCGCCGGGGCCGTGGCGATGGAGACGCTGCCTGTGGACGTTGCGGAGACTGATTCAGTGGTCGCACCGACGAGAGGGGTCAAAGAGCCGACGACGCCAGCCGCGCTGCTCACGGAGGCGGACGTGCTTGCCACGCCCTCGACCACACCCGCTGAAGCGGAAGCTGAAGCTGAGACCGAAGCGGAAGCAACACCGGACGCGATCTGCGAGAACCCCTGGATCGTGCCAGCGCTGGTGGCCACGACAGCCTCCGAGGTCGACACTGCGCCTGCGACCGAGGAGGAGGCCGCAACGGCGCCCGTGCCAATAGGCTTGAGGGCACCGGCAGCGCCCGTAGCGAGGCCCGGGAGAGGGGCGAGGCTCTGAACAGCACCTGCAGCCGTGGTAGCCACGCCGGGGAGCGGGGCAAGACTGGCGGCCCCCGTCGAGGCAGCTACGGCACCAGGCACACTGACCACGGAGGCACCAGCCGCACCGGCGGCAGAAGTCGTCTGCACCACGGTGGCCAGAATGCTCGATGAGACGGCATCGATCTGGCTCTGGATCTCTGGCGGTGCGCTACCAATGACGTTGGCGCCGTTGGCGATGCTGGGGAGAGGCTTGAGTCCGCCCTCGGTCTGGGCCTGGAAGCCTGGGAGTTGTCGGAGACCGCCTGCGTTCGCTCCAGCTTCAGCACCGGCACCGACGGAGGCTACTGCTGTGTTGGCGCCGACTGAGCTCAGGGGCCTGAGGCTGGCGGCGCTGTTGCTGTTGATCTGATTTCCATTCTGCTGCTGCTGCTGCTGTCCTTGCCCCTGTTGCTGCTGCTGCTGATTGTTACCACCCCGGTTTCCACCATTTCCAGAATTGTTGCCACCATTCACATTGTTTCCTCCATTGTTGTTGTTACCATCGTTGTTGCCGCCGTTGGCATTCTCGTCCTCCCTGGCGGCGTCGACGAGGGTGGCGGCTAGGAGCAGAGTGACGATCTTGCCCGCTGAGAAACGCATCTTTGCTGATGTAAGAGGTCCGATATGGGAAATACTCGCAGTTGGATGTGTATAGATCGATTAGGAAGAGGATAGAAAAAGAGCCGAGCAACTAGGCTGGCAAAGTCGAATCGAATACCGTCAAGGCGTAAGGTAGCAAATAAAGAGTGATATCAAACTATCCTGCCCAGCAGTTCACGAAGTGAAAGAAGAGGAAACGAAGAGAAAGAAAGTGGGAAAGGGAAGGCGAGAAGAGCGAAACGGAGGCAAGAGAGCGAACACCAGCAATACCAGTCTGATACTAGGAGAAGAAAAGGGAAGGGAAGGGAGAGTGACACGCAAAACCCGGGTTGGCGGACGGATATATTGCACGCGGGACAGCCATCGTGTGGATGTGCTACAGCCGCAGTCTGAGGCAACTTCATGCCAGGTGACTGGACGTCATCCTCTGTTTGGGACCGAGATTTCCTCCCAAGGGCCAGGCCAGGCCACGACACCCTTGTTCCTCAGCCCTCGGGATATAGGGACCCCGCGAGGCTTCTGCAACAGAAGCCATCGAAGCAGGTACCCTTAATTGACCCTGTCTGCCCAGCGGGCGGCGGGCTTGCAAAGGTCGGTCTCAGGTCCACTGTCAACAACGGTCTTCTCCGTGTACACCCCAGTCAAGAGGGCATAAGAAACATGATCTGGACCTTCCAGCCAATAGCGGGCTCACAGGGCCGTGGTCAAAACATCACCTCACAAGTCTACTCCGTACGCAGTGACTAGATGGCACCTAGACGATGCGGTGAACGGGGACCAAAGCTGCCTCACTACCTTGTAGCTGGGCGCAGGCGAGATTCGTCCAGGAGAAGGGAGTCCTTGGAAGGGATCTTGTCGCCGCACTATTCCAGTCCAGGAGTCTTGGCTCCTGGGAGCGAGAGACAGGGGGTGGCCTTAAAGTTCAAGATAGGCTCAAGCCGTCGATGTGGGTGACAGGTCAGGGGGGAACATTGCAGTGATTGCTTTTGCATGCTGTTCCAGTCGGTAGATCTCAGCTTTATCCGTTCATGCTCCGGCTTGGAAACTGAGATCTTGGGGGGTTTGTTCCTGTCGCAGTGCTGTAGAGCAGTGTGTTGTGTGGTTGTTTAGTTGAAGTGTGGTCCGAGCTGAGGCTCTGAGACGAAGCCCTGTCGCTGCTGAAACTCGCCTGCACCTCCGCCAAGAAGCCCAAGTCTGGATGATCTAAGCACAATCACACGATCGCTTAGCATGGAGCAATTCTTTGTTTGGAAAACATAGACTGACCATTCATTAGTCACCGAAGTGAAGAGTGAAAGTTCGGTAATTGGGCTAACATCGTCCAGCCTTGAATTAGAGCCCGGCCGTAACAGCATCCCCCGATTGTTGAGCTTACAACACTGGAGCTCGAATTTGGTCACTGATATCTGGATAATTCCATTGTAAACCCCATATGGCATGAGAGCCCGAATTCATTCACCGATACACCAAAGAGGTAATAAAGAAAAAATATGTTGGAAGACCGCACTCCATCGCTGCCGACATCGTGGAGCGAGACCATAGATGATTATCTCGACGCCCCCTTTTCCAGTAGTACAAATTGATATAAAAAAAACAACCTTTGAACTGTAGACCACCCGCAATATTCGTGACCAAGTCTCCTCCCCTCCCATATCAATCCTCTACCACCTACGTCATGAGCTAAGCTAGAGCCCCGATGCCATGGAGTTGCCGCCCTCGCCGTCATCACCATCCCGAGACTCGTCCACGCCATGGAACGCATCGCCAAATGCAGAGTCTTCCATGTCCATGTTGAGATCCAGGTCGTCGCCACCCTCAAGGCCGCTACCATCGTAGCCAGCCAATGCGTCGCCAGCAGTGTCCAGGTCGCCCAGGGAGCTGAAGTCCACACCAGGCGTCGCGGCAGCAGATGTCACCTTGCTGGTAACGTCAGCTGCCGGAGGATTTGGCGTTGCAGCAGTCTCTGATGGTACGGGGGCTGCGGCTTGGACCTGCTCGATCTGTGGCTGGCCGCTGGGGACTTCGCTCGCGGGCTGGGGTGAGGGGCCAGGGGATACTCCGTCCTTAGGAACGACAACCCAGTCACCACTGTCTGTTCCCTGATCAGGAGCAGTCGTCAGTGCTGAGGTATCCTTGGGGGGCTCTGTGCCCTCCATGGTCACGTCGCCTGCTGCAACCTGCTCTGCCGGCTGCGTTGCTGGCTGTGGCGATGGGGCTCCCAAGTTAGCCGGTGTGCCCGCATTGGAGGCAACGGCGGACAGTTGCGGTTGTGGCGTCGGGAAATTGTTGATTGGGGTCGAGGTGGCGGAGAGACCAGTGTGCATCTGATCGAGCAATCCTGCCGCGGTGCCGCCCATGTCAACGTCAGAATCCCCTATCATGAGCCCACTACCTTGTGAGGGCGCCTGTGACGGTTGGCGTGACATCTCAGTCTCCGGCACTGCATCCGTAGGGTCACCTTCCGCCTTCGCTTCATCAGCGCTCGATTCGAGTACAGGCTGAGGCTCCGGTTCCGGCTCCGGTTCCGGCTCGGGCTCGGGCTCAGGCTCCTGATAGCCGCCGTCTTGCACTCGCCGGGCACCGTGAGAAACCTCGACCTTGCGATTCAGAGCGGTTTCGACATCACCAACGATCTCGTCAATCTTTCGGTGCTGTTTAGAGCCCCATCTGCCTGAGGCCTCGTCATTATCATCGTGCCTGCCTTCCAGTCTCCAAATTTCAGGACCTGTCTCTTGTACCGACACACGAAGCTCCTGCTCGGCATGCTTCAATAGAGAGTTTGTCTTGTACTTGGCTAGGCGCTTCGCATGCTCGGCCTTCATCTCCTCGATCTCCGCGTTAGTAGAGTTGATCTTCTCTTCTACTCGCTTGCGGAAGTCATCGGCCAAACCGGCATCCAGATGGCCGATGTAAGGCTTTTTGGGACCGGCACCTAACGCCTCTGTTCCCTGGGCCTCAAAAATACCCTCCGTCATCTGTGACAGCTCGCCCTTGAGGCCCAAGTTCAGGTCAGAGTGCTGTAGTTGCCCCATGCGGTAAGGGGACAGCAAGATCTCTTCCATCCATTCGTGATTCTGCTGGTATCGCATTAGCGACACCTCTCGAGGGGTCATGTGGTCGAAGATATCACCCCGAGAGGTGTCTTCATCGTCGTCATAGACACTGTCGATTGGCGGGCCTTGGCCCATGACTACGGCTTGCTGTGCTTGTGCAGCTGCTGCACCGTGTCTTGCGCGCTTGGACGGCGGAGCACCAGGACCGCCGGGATGGGGAGGGTATGCCATTTGTTGCGGTACGCCACGGGCGTTGGGCGGCATAGAGTAGACTGGGGGTGCCCTCGCTTCGCGGGGGAGGGGAATTTGGGGCCAGTTTACACGATCGGACAACATAAATTCCTTCCGTGCGATCTGACCAGCGCGCTGCAGCTGCATGCGCATCCCCATCAAACTTTGGATGCGGGGATCAAAGGGTATGTGGTTGACAGGCATTCGATCATTGTTGTTCTCAATTGGGCCATAATGAACAATCCATAAGCTCGGATCGACCTGAGGCATATTCGCAGTGGGCACTTTCGGTGGCATCAGGCGGAATCGGCGGCGAGCATGGCCTGTAACTTGCTCACCTGGCCGATAGCCAGCCCGAGCGTAGTACATCTCTAGAATCTGTCCTTGTGTTAGCATCTTCGCTCGAGCATGCGGCGGGCAACGGGCGCGGCGCGGAATGGTGTTCGTGGACTTACAAGGCCATCACCAACGTTCTGGTGATAGTACGTTTCCTGTCCGGCCCAAATGTATCCATCGGTCGCAAACTCCGTTCCCAATTTCTGCAATGGCTGCCATGTCAGGAAGATGGTGCCATCTTGGGGCGTGTCGAGGTAGGTCCAGAAAAAGGGTGCCGTATCCCGGGCGATCTTGGGAGCTGACAGTAGCCATTTGGTGACTTCTGCAGTATCGACCCTTGGCATGAGAGGGTACCTGAAGGTATTGAGCAGGTGGACATGCGGGAGCTGTTTCGCGATGTACGTTAGTATCGGGTTGTTGACCGGGGACACGATGCCCGTATGGGTCCTTCAGCTTACCAGCTGCTCGTGCACGTTCTGGCTCGGATCGGCGGCCATGACTGGCAATTGCGTCCTTCCGGATCCCGTCAGAGTTTATTCACTTTTGTCAATCGCAGGCGATGCGGCCTAGAACTTTTGGTGACGTGATGCGTATCTGGAGACAGCTCGGCGTTCTGGCTGGAGGGGGGAGAGAGGCGCATGAAGGGAGGTTGCGCAGCAAGAGCCTCCTGTCGCGAAACCGAACTCGACTTTTCGAATGCGCGCGTTGGGTGGCTGGTGGCTGGTGCGCTAACGCAGGTGCATCCCAGGCAGACTGTGGCTTGACATGTGATCACGTGATCCGATACCTCCCTTGAGCTCACCCGATCTGACAGGGGTTCATGTTCACTCTGTTTCCACCACCATCAGACGATTCCAAAATGGCAATCCAAAGAAATTACTACTTTGTTTAATTTTGTCATTCTGTATTGCATATTATTTGTGCCCGAGACGAGCTGGTATTCCTACTTATTTTTTGGCGAATCTACCGATATTCCATCCGTCCATACCCATATGGAATCTAGAATCGCGCTCACAACACCCCACTAACTACTAACAGACACCATTTTATGCGGAGTAAGTGGAGGCAGAGACGTTACCGCCACGGCCGGTCCAGTTGACGTGGATGTCCTGGCCCTCGGGGTACTTCTCGTTGGCGTCCTCGGGCTTGATGCGGAAGGTGTGGGCACCGAAGTAATCACGCTGAGCCTGCAGCAGGTTGGCGGGCAGATCTTTGGTACGGTAGCCGTCGAACCATGACAGAGCAGTCGAGAAAGCAGGGGTCGGGATACCAAGAAGAGCCGACTTGGCAACGACGTCTCTCCAGCCGGGCTGGGCGTGGTGGATGGCCTTGTTGAAGAAGTCGTCGAACAGCAGGTTCTCCAGGTCGGGGTTCTTGCGGTAGGCGGCAGTGATGTCCTTCAGGAAGACGGAGCGGATGATGCAACCGCCGCGCCACATGAGGGCGATGGAGGGCTTGTTCAGCTTCCACTTGTACTCACGGGCAGCCTCCTGCATGAGCATGAAGCCCTGAGCGTACGAAATAATCTTGGAGGCATAGAGGGCCTGCTCCAGGTCCTCGAGGAACTGCTTCTTGTCGCCCTCGAAGGTGCTGGCACGGCCAACAAACTCGAGCTTGGTGGAGGCCTTGGTGCGCTCATCCTTGATGCTGGACAGGCAGCGAGCGAGAACGGCCTCGGCAATGAGGGTAACGGGCATGCCCAGGTCCAGGGCGTTGACGGCAGTCCACTTGCCGGTACCCTTCTGACCAGCCTTGTCAAGGATCTTCTCGACCAGGGGCTTTCCATCATCGTCGTTGAAGTACATGATGTCGCGGGTGATCTCGATCAGGAACGAGTCCAAGACACCCTTGTTCCACTGGGTGAAGACGTCGCCCATCTCCTTGTTGGACATGCCCAGACCGCGCTTCATGATGTCGTAGGCCTGTTTTGTCAAACGTCAGCATCAAAACCCCCAGCAAAGACCTACACTGGGCAGTTGGATTGACGTACCTCGCAGATCAGCTGCATGTCACCGTACTCGATACCGTTGTGAACCATCTTGACGTAGTGACCAGCACCCTCGTCGCCGACCCACTCACAGCAGGGCTCGTTGTCGCTCTTGGCGGCAATGCTCTGGAAGATGTCCTTGATGTGAGGCCAAGCCTCCTCCTGGCCACCGGGCATCATGGAGGGGCCGTAGCGGGCACCCTCCTCACCACCCGAGACACCGGAGCCGACAAAGTTCAGGCCCTTGGAGGCCAGGTACTGGGTCCTCCGGTTGGAGTCGGGGAAGTGGGAGTTACCGCCATCGATGATGATATCGCCCTTCTCAAGCAGGGGCAGCAGAGTCTCGATCCAGTCGTCGACAGCCTTGCCAGCCTGGACAAGGAGCATGACGCGGCGCGGCTTCTTGAGCTTGGAGACGAACTCCTCGGTGGAGTGGGCGCCGACGATGGACTTGCCCTTGGCCTCGTTGGCGAGGAAGCGGTCGACCTTGGAAACGGTACGGTTGAAGGCGCAGATGGTGAAACCGTGGTCGGCCATATTGAGGATCAGGTTTTGACCCCTACACATCCATTGGTAAGCATCTCGACCAATCCGGGAGATCCGGAAAGGGGGAGGATCGGGGGGACTTACATGACGGCCAGGCCAATGAGGCCGAGATCAGCACTTCCGAGATTGTCAGCATTATCTTGACCTCGTCCTGAAGACGTGTGTAAAGTGTGGTTCTGTGGTGTCGGGGACGAGGACGTGGATGTGGTGGTTGCCCCGCCAAGCCTTATGTTGGCCAGACGAGCGCTGGTACAGCACTCAGCAGGCGTGCGACAGATGGGTAAAGCAGGTTCGCGTTGAAGCGCAAGGCAGTTGCAGTGTGATTTCAAGTGCAGAGGTGCCAACGACAGCCAGCAGGTCGAAAGAATCGGCACAGCAGAGCAGTCGAGACGGAGAGTGTGTTTTGCGCCGCATTGGCTCTATAGCGAAATCGCGCGAGCATGGCGGGGGAGGGGTAAAATGACTTACGTAGGGCCAGACATGACGACTGATTGTAATGGGTGGATGGGAGAAACTGAGCTTTGGTTCTGTTCAAGACAATCAAAAATGTCTGGAACTTTCAAAACAGAGTGAGGTAATTGAGGAGGAGAGTGTTTTTGTTTGGGAGGGATGAGAAGAAAAAAGACTACCAGAGTATTTCTATGGGGGGCAAGTGGGATGGGATATAGTTGACTGGGATGCACAGTCGATTTCGCGCCAGATAAGAAGCTACTTTAACTCTAGCGATGAAAAATGATGAAATGGACAAGCTGCGGCTAATTCGACGACCACAATGGCGGCGGGGCACTTCTTACTCATAGCAATCCGTCAAGACACTACATCTCCACAAGTCGTCGTGACCTTTATTGGACCGCCTAGTAACCTTGACGACGCCAGTGTAGGTAGTCCGTATGGCGCATGGGGGACGAGGAGGCTCCTCCGTCCTCCGTATGGGTAAGGATACTTTCTTCTTCACTTTGTGACAAGAGGCTGTTTGGGAGTGGCCCGACTTCGTATCATGTAGGTGCTTAACTTGCCTATTCCGGGCCTCCCCTAATACCAGGACCAGGTCAAGGAGCAAGCTTCATCCCACCACTATCGTCCCGGGCCAAGCAAGCCCAACCATTCATGTTACCAATATCATGGTTGAAGCCACACCAATGGCCAGACAGACATCCTGGCGTGCGCGCGCGCCATCATCGGCCCGGCCTAGTAGGTATCGGTGCGAGTGTCCGGAGTGCATGGAGTATTTTCCGGACAACCCCTACGAATCCGCATCTGCATTGTTTTCACCCAGTCACTCATCCGGCTACTAATATCCCATTGGCTGCTGGGCCTTCCAAGAAGCCCAAGCTCCGACTCGCGGAGCCACTCCGTCAGAGTTTCACACGCCTCGACCTGTCCGAGGCAAGGGGACGCAAGGCTAGACTGTGTTTCATTGAACCCTTAAAACCCCCCATGTCAGGATTCATTCGTCCCTGTTTCGCAAGTGCGGTGCGGTGGTGCCAGAATATGCCGCGCGGGATTATCTCCCGAAAAGCCTTGGGAAGCAGGCAGTGGACCGGGAAATCTGCAGTCTCAGCCATATTGACTTATAAGCAGCCTGGGTGAAAGAGCCTGACGAAAAGGAAAGGCTATCCACTTCTCCGCCAAGACCATTCGCCAAACGCTTTGCTCCAACGAGAAAAACCGCTCAAGGTGATCATTCCCCAACGTCCACCCTAGTAGGAGCATCTCAGAAATCAACCATGATAGGGGCACTACTATGTTTGTGTCCTTCCTTGGAGGAGCTTCAGGCGCCATTCTTACATAGCCCATATCATGCAGTCCTACGCAGTGCACCCTGTAGACGAAGAAGGCAACAGAGGTTGCACCAGACGGAACCCCGATGTCCCCATCTCCCCGTCGTTCCGACCGAGATCCAGACTCCACCCGGACGGCTGAATTTCAAAGCGGCCTGAAGAATGGACTGGCCAATTTATGGTCCACCAGTCCGTCCGCTCAACAAAAAAAGCCGCAAATCGTAAGCTCTTAGCCCAATGCTCCGGAAGCGGCGATGTTTTGGGGGTTCCGTGGGGGTTCACATTCTATGATGAGAAGAAAGCTATGTGCAAGGCGAGAGGCAAGCATAGATAGTATTCTTCATGATAACATTATGCCAGAGCAGAAGCGATTTACATGCAGGGCAAGAGATTGTTCCAAACACCCATCAAAAAGATGCTTCATGTTTGGA
This sequence comes from [Phialemoniopsis] sp. UDSM-2020, assembly GCA_018873225.1. Classification (NCBI taxonomy): domain Eukaryota; kingdom Fungi; phylum Ascomycota; class Sordariomycetes; order Thyridiales; family Thyridiaceae; genus Thyridium; species [Phialemoniopsis] sp. UDSM-2020. Next base: position 3,798,958 of record JAEILZ010000001.1, read on the forward strand.
CAAGACATGCAGCCGGGGCAGTCAGGCCGGTTCAGTTTCAAGGCTTTCGCACTTCTCTCCGTGTATCAAGATTGCGCACGGAAAGATGCCGATTATCCTATATGCCTGTCATCTGAGTGTTTGTTCGTGTCTCTATGTTCGACGTCGAAGAAGCCCTGCTAGGGGGTACCTAGGTACCTCTAATGAACTACCAGCTCTGTGGACCGACCCAGCGCACAGACCAACCCTTTGCCTGTGCTTGCGCCACTCTTCTAGAAAGATCGTCTTTCGTGCAGCCACAGGCAAAGGTGTCGACCCATCGTCAACACCCAGCCCAACAGTGGCATCACCGCAACAACACCTACTACCAGTTTTAGTAGTCAGTAGCAGAGCTTTCGATCGCAAGACAGAGCGGTGATATTGGGAATCTTTTCTGGACCCCTGAGAAGACTCACAGGTACGTGATTCTATCACATCACCACCCGAAACCAGTCCTATCTTTTTTTGGGAGGTGCATCGAAATTCATCATGTCGTATCCCGGCCCTCCAGGTGTCAACTCGTCGCACCCTTCTCTACCGCCGCGTCCTCCGCCGGGGACCGCATCGAAGCCGAAGTTCTCATCCACATTCTCCTCTTCGGCGGCTCCCACCACCTACGGCCCAAGCGCGCCCACCACCACCTCTTCATACCCCTCCGCCTCCACCTACTCGAGCGCCGCGCCCACCAGCTATGGCGCCGCTCCTACTCGCTATGGCGCGTCCCAACCCGCCTCATCCTACAACTACTCGCGGCAAACGCCCGTGAGCGGAAGTGGCAGCAGCAGTTATTCGCAACCCACCACATCATACGGCTACGGCGGCCAAGGATATGGCGCCCAGCAGTCGCAAACCACATACGGCGCCTCCCAGTCGTCCTATGGCGCACCGCCGCAGATTCGCAATCCGTTCCCCGCCCCTGGAGCAGCCACCCAAGGCGACGACTACGACCCCGACATGGCTGCGCAGATTGCTCAGTGGCAGAGCGCATACATTCCCAAAGACCAGCAAGAGGCCGCAGCGGCAGCCGCCGCCGCCGACCCTAGAGGGAGCCGAGCAGCAGGTGTTGCAGGATACCCGTCTGGTGTGACGGGCGCTGAGAGCGCAACCGACACAGCAGCGGCGGCCGCGGCCGGCGCAGCAGCCGCTGGCGGTCAGCCAGGCGAGAGGAAGAAGACAGTCTACCGCCAGGGCGGCGGCAAATCGTGGGCCGACGACAGCCTACTCGAGTGGGACCCGAGCCACCTGCGGCTCTTCGTCGGCAACCTCGCGGGAGAGACGACGGACGAGTCCCTGCTCAAGGCCTTCTCGCGGTGGAAGTCGGTGCAGAAGGCCAAGGTCGTCCGCGACGGGCGCACCTCCAAGTCGCGCGGCTTCGGCTTCGTCAGCTTCAGCGACCCGGACGACTTCTTCCAGGCCGCCAAGGAGATGAACGGCAAGTACATCCAGAGCCACCCCGTCACCGTCACCAAGGCCAAGACGGAGATCCGCGTCTCCAACATCAAGGACGATAAGAGGAACAAAAAGAACGACAGGAACAAGAAGAACAAGGGCGGTAATCGCGGAGGTAGCGGTAGTGGCAGCGGGGCGTCGACGCCGCTGGGATATGAGCCGCATCTGGGTCCTGCGGGAGGCGGCGTGGTGAAGAGCGGCCAGAAGACCAAGGGTGGTCTGAAGCTGCTCGGATAAAGGTTACGATCTTGGACCAGCCTCGCTCAAGGCGATCATCACGCGTGGCGTTAAGGTGGCATGGTAGCCAGCCCGAGTAGGCACTGTAATGGCACTGGCGTCGAGAATAACAACCATGTTGGATGCTTTGTGGACAAGGATTCGCGCAAGCAGTAGTTTACTGTCAGACATGCTTCTCTTGCGAACAGCTATTATAGCCTAGATGTAATAAACAAAACCAAAATACTGATGATAACGTTACAGAGCCGTGCTGCCCACCCCAGCGGCAGTCAAATGTTCTTTTCTAAACCTCAAATGCTCCTATATGGGTAAAGGGAAAAAGCTCTTATGCGCTTTGTGTTGAGACTGTCGTAGTCGAGTGGTTTACAAATCAAGGAAATTATGCCCAGGCGAGGTATCTCGTAATAGTTTTAGTTCAGAAAAGGGAAATGGGGAATGTACTTCATGTCGTGATGCGATGCTATATGACGGAACAGCAAAAGCTGCGCAACTAGTCCTCCCGTTCTGACCGATGCTCCGGCCTCGTGTCGGGCAGCTCGGGCATGGGAATAATGTCCCCATCGGCCGTGACGTGGCTGTCTTCGAGATCGGCGCTTTTGCGCGCCAGGAGCCCCGCATCCTCGCCGTCGGCGTCGTTCTCACCGTCGCTGCCGCTGCCGCTCGATGACGAGTTGCTGGCGTCAGCCCCGGCTGGCATGTGGCCCTTGTGGGCGTCGATCTGGGCCTCGGCGCGCATGTTTGTGATCTTAATGTAGTTGTAGGCGCCGATGGCGACCATGGTGATGAGCAGACCCGAAATGTTGATCGGGGTCAGCGTGTCGTTGAAGACGAGGGCGGCGGCCGAGATGGTCACGACCTCCTTGAAGATGCCGGCGATGGATAGGGTGACGACCGAGGTGCGCTTCAGCAGGGCGAACTCGGAGGCCGTCATGAGGAAGGCGATGGTGCCGGGGAAGATGATGAGGCAGGGCGTCAACAGGGCGCCCCAGGACTCGTGCAAGTCCTTGAGGGCGACGAGCAGCTCCGAGAAACCCTCCACGGGAATGGCGATGCAGGTGAGGGTGAGGAACATGATAGGCGCGAGGAAGAAGATGCTCGAGAAGGGATTGGAGGTTGCCGGGTTGCGCAAGAGGAGAATCTGCGTAAGGCCCCAGCGGAAGCCTGAGAAGAAAGCTGCCGATATAACGAGGAGGAAGCCCCCGAGCTTGAACTCGACCTCGCCTGCCACCATCATGATGACGCCTATCGTCATGGTTCCAATAATGGCGACAAGCCGCCACGTAGGCGTTTCTAGTTTGAAAAGGAAGGCGAATATAAGAACGAATGCTAGTGCTGAAGATTTGCACATGGCTGTCATATGGCTGTTAGCATCCCCCTTCGATGTAAGAACCATGGCATGCAACTTACTGTAAAAGGTCAGAGTAATGAATTTGAGTGACGTGTTGCCGAGACCAATGTCAAGCCCAGTTGCCGCACCGCAGGGGCCGATTCTCGTCAGATAGAACATCTTGGTCATGAGTGGGCCTTCACGCTCGTTCTCATGTCTTGACTGCCCCTGGTTTGAGATGTGGCCGTACGCCGGATGCTGAGGTCTAAACCTCGGAAAGAAGAACAGCACGATGCCAGCCAAAGTGAACTGTACCAGCATGTGGACTGCGGTTGTGAACATAGGGAAAGGAAAGTTCAGTTTGTCACCTCCGAACATCCATTTGTTGTACTGTGGAACAGGTTAGTACGCCAGACTCAAACGTTGTCGCTGGACGACGGGGGACCTTACCAATGATATTGATAGGGAAAATAGATACCACAAGCCGATGAGAGCCCCATTGATGAGCAGATTCTTGACGACATTCTGGTCTGCTTCTCTCTTCTCGTCCTGTGTGATGTTTTCCCGGATAATCCTGTTATCCAGTCGGGTATTTCTCCTCTTCTTCTTCTCTTTCCGTCGCTTGTCTTTGTGCGTCAACCCGGTCTCCTCGTCGTCGTGAAGGTCTTCGTCGGAAACGCTCTCCTCTCCTCGATCCGTCTGGAACCCCCACGGGTCGTCCGCCTCCTCGGATATCTTGGGCTCTTCCTGCAAGCCGCCCTGACTCAAGACCGACTGCCCGCGTGGGCGGGTGGTACGGGCAGACCCGTTCGCCGGGCTCATGAGGCTGCTCCGCCGCCGGCGGTGGCCAGCCGGAACGATTGGCTCCATCTCTATGCCGTCGTTGTGCTGCAGTTTGGCGCCCGAGGACTCTGCATGTGCCGAACTGCCGGAACGGGCGCCCGGCGCAGCAAATGTGTCAAGACGGGTTGCCGACGAGGGAGTCGCGTGTGCGGAGGAGGCGGAAGGGGAGGCAGAGTTGGAGGAATCGAGGGTGACAGATCGCGTGTCGAGGGGATGGAGAGAGGGATGGGAATTCGGGGGTGGAATGGGAGATGGCATGGTCACCAGGGTTGCCTCTTTTGCATTTTAGGTATTCTTGCTGGAGCACCGACAAGGAGCGTATGTGCCGGAGGCCGGGGGTTGGAGCGGCACCTCTCAGTCTCCTCCTCGCTCGCTGCGCTGCAATGCTCTGTCTACTAGTGACCGTATGTACATCCAGTAAAGTAAAGTAGGGTAGAGAAGAATGGATCCTGGGGAGTGGAAACCGATCAGATCAGGGCAGGAGGAGGGCCACCATGTCAATGATCGTAGGTCTTCACTCGCTTCAAGCAGGAAAGGCCAGCATTAGCAGCGATCCAGCACGTCGATGGCGGCGCTCACAAGATGAAATGTGGACCTCTTGGCGGTGATTGATCGCGTCTGACTGGTTTCGCTTGTTTGGATCGAACCCCTGCCCCATTCTTTGCTGCACGGCTCCACGGGACCCAGAAGGGGGAAAGGGGGGTTTTGTAAAATGTATGTATGGTAAACTGGATGGCGGTCAAGGGGTCGGCCGGCTCGGAATCAAGAGGAGTGTCTCCTTTGCTGTGGATTGGACTCATGAAGCGGGTGCTGCCCACGCTTGAAAGGTCTGGAACCCGGAACGCCCTTGTTTGTATCACGTGGCGCTTTTTGGTGTGGTGTTTCTATTAGTGATGGTTGATCGCCTAATAAACCACCAAGACCGTCTCCTTACCAATCGACCGTGAAGCTTGGCCATGCATTCCTGCGCCCAATCATGAGTTGCACTTGTCCCGTAGGTCAAGTGGGTAGCATCTCGGTGCATTGCAGGCGAATAGCTCTGACTAGACTGGTGTGGGCGCTAGTCCAGAACTCAAATCACCATGGTAGAGCTTGAGAGTGATGGTAACCGTCTGAGCAGCATGGCCTCTATATGCGTAGTAGAGGTGCTGTGAGAAATGGGTCAGCATTTGAAATCTGTTTCATCTGTCTCTCGCTGCCTCATGCTACTGGCAAGGTACCTGACAGTATTTGGGAAGTATCTTCTACAGCACAAGCTGTGCACTCTGTCCAACAGCCACATGAGACACTGCATGAGATAGCCTATGAAGAAGATGAAAGTCCTATCCCACGAAAATGCATGCAAGCCCGCATCAAGTGAATGCTTTCCCCGCGTTCCTGGATGGGGTAGTAGCTTCCCCAAAGCTCTTTATACTGGTCATCAGGCTGAGTAAGTACCACAAGAGTTTTGGAGGTCGTGGGCAAATCACAACTGGAAGGATGAAACGCTTTAAAGTCGGTGTGCCTACTTCACTTCATTCTGAGCATTCAGAGCATAGCTCAATAATTACTTGGAGAATTGGGACCTACAGCTGCAATTGACGCTGATATCACGATATCCCCATTCTCCAAACAGCTCTGGTGGGGACCTGACTTAGTGTCACTTACACCTACCTACCCAGTGACGTAAGGCACCTGGAAGCTATCAACACCACTGCTGTGTCAGTCCGGCAGACTGGAGCTCCAAAGGACAAAACAAACACAGCTTCAACAGTGAAAATACTGGTCACAGAATCAAAGGTACAACCCAAGGAAAATCGCTCAGGGGATCAGCCCTCCCTTCAGACACAACAATGGCTGCCAACTGCGCAACAGTCGGATCTTCGGATGCCATGCGTGAGACCACCAGTGGTTACCAGCCCATTGAAAACTATGGAATCATCGGAAACATGAGAACCTGCGCCTTGGTCGGCATGCAGGGTAGTGTTGATTTCATGTGCTGGTAAGTAATCCATCTGTTGAGCTGGACCCGTCCCGAACTGAGTGTCTTTTCACCAGGCCTGAATTCGATTCTCCCTCTCTGTTCTGCCGGCTTCTGGATAAGGACAAGGGAGGCTATTTCAGCATCGCACCCACTCCTGGAGTGTCATGCACCACCAAGCAGCAGTACCTTCCTTCCACCAACATTCTCCAGACCCGTTACATCAATGAGGACGGCGTCGTGGATGTCGTGGACTTCTTTCCGCGACCCCGAAATGCGAGTGTTGTCAACAAAGGACCCAAGCAGATGGCTTATCGGGAGGTCACCAAAGTTCAAGAGGAGCTGAAGCGTTGGCTTGTCCGCAGAGTCGAATGCATCCGAGGTCAACTCGAGCTAGGTGGGCCTTCACTGTCGACTTGCGGTCTTATGAAGCTTACTTTTTTACTTAGTCGTGGAGATATTCCCAGCATTTGGCTACGCCAGAGATCCTCATGTGACAAATATTCTCAAGCCTATTCATGAGCCAGGCTCTCCGGATAGCAAGACCGTCACATTCCACAGCGAGAATGTCAAACTGCAGCTGGATGTCACTGTTGATGGGGAGGCAGATACCCAAAGCTGTCCCATCGTCGTCTTTGAGAAGGTCAAGAAGCCTGGTATGCTGGGCGAGGGTGTTGTGGCGAAGATTGTGGTCCGGGAGGGACAGGCGATCTCGTTCGTCCTTCGCGAAGACATTGACAACCACATCACCAAGAACATTACCACGGATGTCCTAGACTCGCAGCAGCATGACACACAGACGTTCTGGTACAATTGGATATCAAAGAGCAAGTACCAAGGCAAGTGGCGCGAGGTTGTTGCAAGGAGCTTGATGATCCTCAAACTTCTGACCTACGAGCCTACTGGTGCCATCATCGCGGCCCCAACATTCTCAATCCCAGAAGACATTGGAGGTGTCAGGTATGTTTGCGAATGACGTGGACACTTGCCCTGTCTGGCCATTAACACGATTGCTAGAAACTGGGACTACCGCTATTCTTGGGTCCGGGACTCTAGTTTCACGATCTACATCTTGTTGAGGCTAGGTTACAGCGAGGAGGCTGATGCGTACATGGAGTTCATCAGCGAACGGATCCTCAAGTCCCGGGCCCCTGATGGCGGTCTGCCTATCATGTTTACTATCCGAGGTGAAACTGACATCCCAGAGATTGAGCTTGATCACCTCGAGGGATACAAAGGGAGCAAACCCGTCCGGATTGGCAACGGCGCCGCATTCCATCATCAATTCGATATCTACGGCGAATTGATGGACGCCATATACTTGAACAACAAGTACGGAAAGCCAGCGACTTGGGACCAATGGGTCTCTGTGAGACAGCTTCTTGGTGAGTTGTCCTGGGTCGGTTTGTGCGGCATCGATAGCTAATGCCCCTCAAGATTACGTCCTCACGATCATGAACGGTAAGCTGGCATGAGTCGTCGACTCCGGTGGTTAGACTAACAAGCACGCACAGAGCCGGATATGTCGATCTGGGAAGTCCGCAATAACAAGCAGCACTTCACATACTCGCAGATCATGCTCTGGGTTGCCTTCGATCGCGGTCTTCGGCTCGCTGAGAAGCGGAACCTCCCATGCCCAAACAGAGCCAAGTGGCTCGAGGCCAGAGATACGCTCTATGAGACAATCATGGAAAAAGGCGCGTCGCTCCAGTCACAATGTGTTTCATGACTGAAGGCTGACTGAAACTAGGTTACAACAAGGAGATGAAGTGCTTTGTCCAGAGCTACGAGAACAACACCATGCTGGACTCATCGATCCTTATCGCTCCTCTGGTGTTCTTCATTGCCCCGAGCGACCCGCGCTTCCTCAATACGATTGACCGCATCCTGCTGGCCCCTGAGAAAGGCGGTCTTACCAGCACAGGCCTGGTCTACCGCTACGATACGGAGCTTTCTCACGATGGTGTGTAGATCCTTTGCAGAACTTCGATGTTCATGTACCCTACAGATTTGACCAGACATATACAGACCAAAGCTAACAAACCAGGCGTCGGCGGTCGTGAGGGCGCCTTTAGCATGTGCACATTTTGGCTTGTCGAGGCGCTCACCCGGGCCAGCGTCTACGAGCCAAAGTACCTCGTCAGGGCGGTCAATCTGTTCGAGAACATGCTCTCCTTCAGCAACCACCTGCTGATGTTCTCCGAGGAGATTGCGCGGAGCGGCGAGCAGCTCGGTAACACGCCCCAGGCGTTCAGCCACTTGGCTTTGATCAGTGCTGCTTTCAACCTCGACCGTGTCATGAACTTCAAGCGTTGAGCTGACGTTCTTGGCGTTGGAAAGGGTTACGAAGAGACATGGTAGAACGGCGTCTGGCTGTGCGATCGGGGAACAGGGGGTGTTTTGGTGATGGTAAAATCGAAATGGCTTCGCGCTTATAGCGTTGCTTATATCCGGAATTTCAGGCCATCCTGACTGATGTTGAATGACATCTGATTAGTAGCATTACTTGCTACTTCCCTAGCTGAATTGAAGTTTCGCAAACGTAGGGTAGTCCCTCCAAATCCAACAGTGCCCATGGCTATCATTCTAAATAACCGAGTGATTTTGTAACGCCAACGCTATGCTTAAGTCAGAACAAGTCAAAGGAACCCTAGGACAGGTCCATTTCGTCATCGATGCTCCTATCACCCAGCGAGCTCAGTCCCGAGCTAGGGGGCCGTGACTCCGGTTGCGGCGATTCTGATGGTAGGCGAGGTGTCTGTTCGCGCTCTCTCCTCCTTTTCTCCTCCCACATGGCTATACTTTCAAATTGGCCCCCTTCAACGATGACCTCGCCGTGTTCGTTGCCTTTTCCAAGTATGGTACCGTTATACTTGGTATCCTCGCTAGCCTTGCTGTGCTTTTTCTTCAGAGCTGCGCCCAAAGGATGGACCCGTCAGTAACCTTGTAACCCGGCGTATCCTACGTGTAGAAGGAAAGCAGGCCAGAACTCACCACTGAGGTAATCGTTGTTCTCGTCATCACCGTCCATAGCTATCCTCTTGATCTCCCTGTTCCGCGGACCCTGCACCCACGCGATAAAGTCGTCGACGCCGCGCGTGTCCTCCTTGCCCAGGAACTGCTCCTCCTCGAAGACGGGCGCGGGCAGGATGGCGCCGCAGTCCTCGAGGGCCATGCGCACCTCGGCGATGGATGGCGTCTCGCTGTCGCCCTCGCCGCCGTGGCGCGCCGTGTGGTGCGCCGTCGCCTGGCACAGGGCGTAGAGGTAGCGCGCGGCGAGGTCGGTCAGGGAGTCGAGGACGGCGGTGCGCGTGGCGTGGTAGCCCTGCGCGCGCAGGATCTGGAGGACGCAGGGGCGGAGGAGCGTGTGGAATATCGTCTGCGGCGGCGTCATGGTGGGTTAGGACTGGCAAGAATGTATGGTCGCGATAATCGTCCGCCGTCCTTGAGGATGGGTAGGTGTGCCGTCCACTAGCTGGTGTACCGCATTGGGAGCCAGGAACAAGGTGAGTCGTTCCTATCCTACTCAGATCCTCACCGGCACTTCGAGCGAAGCTGGGATCAGATTTGCCGGCGTCTCAGTCTGGAGGTAAATGGGGAAGAGGCCGTGATGGTAGCGAGAGTGAGGAAGAATGTTAGCAGCTTCCAGTAACCCATGTGCGTAGACCAACATCGGCCCCACTCCTGTCAATTAGAGGTACGAAACTGAGGATGGCTCATTGTTATTTTTTCGAATTCTTTTCCCTCTCATTTTTTGATGAGGGAAAGAAAACGATGAAAAGGGTCTCTTGTTATTTCATGTAAGAAAGAATATTATGACCAAGAAGTGATCGCAAGTTGAATTCAACAGAAATGGCAAAGGTTTCTTAACGAGACTACAGGTACCTCAAAGCCATGACAGGGCCTGAGGGCCTACCTACTAGGTACCATTTTCTAGGGTGGATTTTGTGGCGCCTGTGGGGTCTTCCAACACCCCAACTCGCTGGGCCAGCATCGAGCTGACTGACAATCTGCCTGCGCCTGTGACCTCAAACTCAAACCTCATTCATCGACGAATCAACCTGACTGAACACGTCCGGCTGCCAGCGCATATTTGTCGGACTGATCCTACGGAATACAATACACATAATAATCAGCACCGACTTTCAGAAATCAAAGTGTGGTTGAATCGAGCTTGACACGGGCTGTAGCGATCGATCGCGCATCCGCGCGCGGCTTCATCCTCGAATCCGTCGGCACGTCAAAAGAAGCTCACGATGTCGACCGCACCGGAGCCGAGCAAGGCTTCAAAACCGGTGACCTTGAAGCTCAAGACTCCAAATTCGGCAGGTGCAAACGGTTCATTCTCTGCTTCAACGCCTATTGCGACGCCTGCTACCCCTGCCGATGGGAAGCCGAAGATCGTGTTGAAACGGTCGCAACCGCCTACGCCGGCTGACACGATACCCATAGCCATCACAGCGACTCCCCAGACTATAACGCCCAACGCATCCCCGTCAGTACCTGTCACTACTCAGAAGGGAAGGGTATCCAAGCCGACAGCAAAGAAGCGGGCACGGGATCATGAAGACAGCGACGAAGATGCGCCTCTCGCGAAGACTCAACAACCGAAGAGCAAACGGCCGAAGCTCGTTGTCAAGCCGAGCCTCCTTTCGTCAAAGGGCCGAACTGGCAGTATTGTCTTGAAGACCCAAAAGGGCGAGCTACCACACCGCGAGCCGGGCGAAGGATATGATTCCGAATCAGAAGACAGAGAACCCGATCCTATAATAGAGGAGCAGTTTGTCCTCCGCATGATGCCCGGGGAGCATTGTGAGTACTTGAGAAAGATGATCGACGAACGCAAAATGGGCCTACCGCCCAAAGAAGGAGGTGCCGACTTTCAACTGAAGTGGCTGCCGGGCGGAGAGCGGAGGGCCGCTATTACTGTCAAGGGCCAAGCATTTGCTGCCGTACTGGTCGATCTACCTACGATCACGGAGGGCATGAAAACGTGGGACAAGAAGAACTTTATGAAGAGCGCGGACATCTGCCAGATGCTGCTAGTATTTGCGAAGATCGCCAAGGATGAGGATGCTAAGACAATCGAGCTTCCCAAGATGGTAGCAAAGGACTATCGCTGGCCGCACGGCCTGACGCCGCCCATGCATGACTGTGTCAATCGCCGCTTTCGCAAGCGCTTGTCGAAGAAAGAGATCAAGGACAAGGAGGCCGAACTGGAACGACTATTAAACGAGGATAAGAACGCGTTGCAGTCGTCTTATGAATGGGTTGATGACCGGCCTCAGCAACAGTCAGAAGAAGAGTACGAGGAAGGCAGTGAGATGGAGGAGGATGCGGAGGGCGAAATCGATGATTACTTTGGAGATCAAAACGGCTACGCAATCCAAGAAGCACAGGAGCCGGACGAGATTGACGATGCGGCGCTCGAGGCAGAGTTTGAGGCAGCCTTTGATATGGAGATGGAGGAGGACACCCCGGCCACGGCACAGGCCACGACACCGAACACGGGTCGGACAGCCACGCCAGCCGAAGGCACCCCGGAGATCTCGGACGCCGATGATGACGACGACGACGATCTGGACGAGGACGAGCAGGCGCGCGCTGATGAGGTCAAGGGTGTGCGGGAAGACATTGCTCTGCTTAAGAAGCAGTTACAGCAATTGGAGACCCAAAGGCAGGGCATGACCAATATGATCTTGAGGAGGCGTGTTGACGAAAACATCAAGAGATTCAAGGCGGAGCTGCATCTCAAACAAGCTTCAATTGGAGAGGTGGAAGAGGATTGATGCGTTCCATATTGGATGACGGCCTTGGATGTCTCCGTCCGTGTCCTCCGTGGGTTGCACAGGCTTTGGAAGATATCTTTCTGCAAGGCACTCGACACGAGTTTCGAATCCACCTTGGAGAACCTGTCCACCCTATCAACATAGACTATGACCATGTATACCCAGCGTAATGAAAGCAAGGTTGACAGATGAACGTATCGTCTATTCTTTGTCAGTGATATACACAGCCGATTGGGCTTGAGATTGTCCTCCGTGCTTCTATCATACAAGCAATGCACCCCTGTTCCACGCCCTATACATGCCATAGCTCTTGCACACTTTAATATACATTCTACATAGACTTGAGGTAGTTGCTCTCCTTGATCTTGCTCTTGCGCTCCTTGCGCATCGCCTTGCGAAGCTCCTCCCGCTTGTCTGCCGCGAAGACGGCGTTCTCGACGCTGTCGTTCTCGCCGCCGGGCAGGTTGATGGACTGCTGCTGGAGCGGAATCTTGGGGGCCAGCGCCTCGATATCTCCAGATGCGAGCAGCTTGGCCTCGAGCTGGCGCTGGCGCTTGGCTGCTAGTCGACGCTGTTTTCTTGATTTGGCTATGCATCACACGACAACGGTCAGCAATGGTTCCTCCTTATGACAAATGGCGTTGATGATGTCCTCTCATTCATGCATTCCGGTATGCACCAGACAATGAACATGAGGATAGATCGTAGGAGACGTACAGAACTCATCACCGGCTTCGGCGTCGTCCTCCTGGGCCGCCTTCTTCTGCACGTCCAGGCATTCCCACAACCATTCGGGGTACTCCTCGTCCGCGCGCGCCACGGGGTCCTGCTTCCCCTTGAAGTAGTTGAGCCCGTTGAGTACCGTGCCCTTGGCGCATGATGACAGAGCTTCCTTTGCGCCGCCCTCGCTCGGGGTCGTGTTTGCTAGGGGCTCCGAGGCCGCGGCCTCTTGAGCGGCGGCGGCGGCGTCACGCCATGGTGTTGAAACGGAGAAAGGTCGGATACGCAATTGAGCAGCCGGCCGGATGGCTGATATCCGCCGTAAGCAAGGTCGACAGATCATGGCCGGTCTGTTGTGTGTGTTTGGCTTTGGGGGGTGTAGACGACGGAGAGAATAGGTCAGTTTAGGTGTGTTGAAGTTTAGCGATGTTAGGTGTAGCTGGAAATTTTCTACGGCAGGCGGAGTCGGCCGGCTAGGCAATCTTGATAGAGCTTCAGTGCGCTGCAACCAAGCAAAGACGTGACTGATGCTCTCATCGCCCTCAGTCACCCCAGCAAATCAAGTGAAATCAGGTGAAAACTGAAAATTGGATCGTTCAGAACGTAGATTTCACATTTTTATGTACAGTATACAGGATCCAGGTACATGATATCGCGCTCATAGCAGGCCTTTCGCCCATGCATGGACCGATACCCATGCCATCTTCCGAGGTTTCCCAGTCCTCTCGCCCAGTCCCAGATAAATTGATTGACCTGAGAGAGTGCAATGTCCTCCCTCTGCATGCCTCGTGCATGCTGGCGTTTATTGCTTGGCGATGTAGTTTTGCTGCTCGAAGAGATAACCCTTGACTCTGGCGTCCTTCAGAAGCTGAAGATATCGTTCTAAATAAGTGACTGGTCAGTGGATGTGTCCTCAGGGTGCGTAACAGACTGCGTGCTGTTTGAGAATCTACAGCGTAGGCCACAATGGATGTCTGCTCCTAGAGAGCCCAGCGACCGGATCAACGCACCTCTCAAATGACCGCACTTCTCCAGATGGTTCACGCCCTCCCGGTAGTAGCATTTGCTCATCTCCTCCCTGACTAGCCGGCCCATCATGACCTGAACCCATTGCTCCCGGATGATGGCGTCCTGAGCCTGCTTTAGCCTCTTGGTGTCATCGTAGTCGACGCCGTCAAAGGTAGGAGGGACAGTCGGCTTCTTCGCTAGGAAGCTTGCGGACTCGGGGGTCGGCATCTTGTCGCTCCGAAAAGTATATTTGCTGGAGTCGATGGACGAATGAGTAGGCAATTGGAGTATCGAGAACGCTGCTGCCCCGATATTGGTGGAATCGTCCGTGGGATTGATTGACTCTGCAGCAGCTGTTCGCTCGTGACGATTGGTATCGGCTCCAAGACCATTGGTGGTTTCGACACCCGAGAATGCGCGCCTGGCTTCTCAGGCAGAACAGCTCTGGGTGGTCCAGGCGTCAGAGCGATGGACTGTGGAGACCTCAAAAGGCAAACTCGGCGCTAAATCTCACCGCCTTTACTAAACCCCACTCAAAAAGTCCCTGCACAAATTTTTCTGCTGGCAGAGCTCCAACCACTTTTTTAATGCCCATGGTCAAGAAAAGTTGCGCCCGCCTTTAAATCCTGCCCATCCTGCACCAACTTTTCCCACCAAAGCTTTACTTTTCTCTCTAAACTTTTGTCAGTTTTCTGAGACTTGGGATTTTTTGTTCTACTCTTTCCCTTACATTATCTAACCCCAAACCCCTCTTCACAATCATCAACATGGGTAAAGTCAAGGACGTCAAGACCAAGTCCAAGGCCAAGGCCACCGACTCTCTGACTTCGGTCAAGAAGGGCGGCGTCACCAAGTCTTCCAACACCTCCAGCGCCAAGTCCAAGCAGCTGGCCAAGGACGTTGCCAACAAGGCCGTCAACGGCAAGGAGAAGAAGTCCAAGAAGAAGGTCGAGGTCTCTTCTGACAGCGAGTCTGAGTCTGAGAGCGAGGACTCTGCCTCTGACTCCGGCTCTGACGACAGCAGCGAGTCTGAGTCTGAGGAGGAGGTCAAGCCCAAGGCCAAGCCTACTGCCAACGGCAAGAAGGCTGCCGCTGCCGCCGAGTCTGACTCTGACTCCGACTCTGACGACTCCGAGTCTGATTCCGACTCTGAGGGTGGTGCCAAGGCCAACGGTGCCAAGGTTGCTGCCGAGTCTTCGGACTCTGATTCCGACTCTGACAGCGAGGAGGAGAGCTCCGAGGATGTCAAGGCCGAGGCTGCCAAGTCCGTCAAGGCCAAGGTGAACGGCAAGGCCAAGGCTGATAGCGTGAGTACCCACATCATCTCCACTCGTTTCATCATCCGATATACTAACACCCACATCAGTCTGACGAGGAAGACGATTCCGAGGATGATTCCGACGATTCCGAGGAGTCTGATGAGGAGGAGGAGAAGGCTGCCGCCCCCTCCAAGAAGCGCAAGGCTGAGGAAGAGGAGGAGGAGGAGGAGGCTCCTGCCAAGAAGTCCAAGACTGAGTCTGCTGAGGAGGGTGCCACTACTCTCTTCGTTGGCAACCTGAGCTGGAACGTCGATGACAACACGCTCTTTGAGGAGTTCAAGTTCTGCGGCGATGTTTCCAGCGCTCGCGTCATCACGGACCGCAACACTGGCCGGTCTCGTGGCTTCGGTTACGTCGACTTTGCCAATGCTGCCGCTGCCGAGAAGGCCTTCAACGAGAAGCAGGGTGCCTTTATCGATGGCCGCGACATGAAGCTCGACTTCTCCACCGCTCGCCAGCAGAACGACGCCACCCCTGCCGACCGTGCTAAGAAGTACGGCGACGTTGTCAGCCCGGAGAGCGATACCCTTTTCGTTGGCAACATCCCCTTCGAGACTGAGGAGGAGACCGTGTCTGCCTTGTTCGGCGAGGTCGCCAGCGTCAAGAGCATCCGCTTGCCTACTGAGCAGTATGTTTTGATCCCATCTTTTACATTCGTCTTGAGCAGCATACTGACTAAGCTACAGGGAGTCTGGCCGTCGCAAGGGCTTCGGATACGTCACCTTCTTTTCCGTTGAGGACGCCAAGAAGGCCTTCGAGCAGCTCAACGGAGCGCCTCTCGACGGTCGCAATGTTCGTCTGGACTACTCTACTCCCCGCCCCCCGCGTGAGTTCGGCGACAATGGCGGTCGTGGCGGATTTGGCGGCCGTGGTGGTGGTCGTGGCGGTGGCCGTGGTGGTTTCGGTGGCCGTGGCGGCGGTCGTGGTGGCCCGCGTGGCGGCGGTGGTGGCCGTGGTGGCTTCGGTGGCCGTGGTGGTGGTGGTTTCCAGGGCAAGAAGATCACTTTCTAAGGGTAGAAAGGATCATGCCGCACAGTTCCCGAGGGCTCTTACACACATGACACTTTGGTTGGCTTCGTTGGTTGTCCGTTTCAGAAACTTGCACTCCTTATGGGAGTCGTGGGCTTTGAGAGCATATTCCTCGTAGAGGATGCTGCGATATACCTGAGGGCTTTGACTATCTGTGGGCTGTGGGGTTGGGCGTCTCTTCTAGACGCCTGTCATCGGGTGGCTGTGCTATGCTCTAAACGCGCCGCTGTGCGTTGTTAGCACATGTACGATGGGTTTCCGTGTGCTCTGTGGGCTTCTGTGGGCTCTTCTGATGGATTGAAGTTGGGAAGAACTTCCTTATGTCTCTTTGGGGCATCTCGGAGGGGACCAAGCTTCGTGATCATGACGGCTTGTCGGTACCACTGGGGGCTCTATTCAACACAAAAGTTTTTGAGTGCATTTATTCACGGACGTGCAACGCGTCCTGGATCGGCGTTGATGGCTTTCCCTTTTTCTCTGACTAGAACTCGGTTGACCGGCCTGGCAACATCATCCGAGAGAGTACGATCAATCTGGTTGATAGTTTGTTGAGCTGGTAAGTATATCCTTGAGCAACCTACCCTCCCATACTCCCATAGCTGCGACTCGCAGACACCTTTCTCTTTAATAAGAAAAAAGAATTTCCATGTATGCTCGATATCAAGAACTATTGTCATTGTGCAAGAAGTGAAATATCCCTGTGCCATACTATGTGAGGATATAACACCTGCACCAACTCCACTATGAGGCTCTCGCCCCAGCTCAGCAATCAGAACAGACTGACTATTGCTTGACCAAAATGATACCTGTTCACCGATTGTACATGGCATGCAACTGGCAGCGAACAGAGCGGCAGTCACCTGTCACGACCGAGTCATCGTGTAGTAAACTTCGCTGCTAGGGCGCCTAGTCAGAGTCGTTGCTGCGGGGGAGGGTCGTCATTGGAGACAGGTGCACTGCCCTGGTGGGCGTTGAATACGCGCTACCACCTAAGACATGGAGGAGAGGGGTGCGAGATGACCATCTTGGACCGGAGTGGTCGGTCTCGCGTGATAGATTATTGGATTAGGTAGACCTTCTCCAAACCAAACCTCCCCTAAATCTGTTCAAGGCACTGGTCTTGTGCCCCTTGTCTGTCTATTGTCATTTCTCTACCAAGTCTAGAGCGTGATCCGGTTGTTGCCCTCCAAGTCGTACCAAATGGACATCGCACTACCTACCTTAGCATATTGAATATAGAACTACTTTACTCAGGCGCTGCCCATGTCATCATTGCGAAACAATGGGAGCGATCGATGTCGCAATAGAGCACGATAACCTGGGGCATAACTACTCTACTTTACTTTTACGAACCATCCCATCACTGCCGATAGAAAGTCAAATGGGCTGACTGCCAGCACTTTGTCGCACCATCCACCACCGTCGTCCTCAGTCAACTCTAATTGCTGTCGCAAGCCAAGGTCCGAGGCCGGAACGCCATCGTTGAGCACTCATTTGCTCAAACCTGCGCGTCGCTTCTATAGCGTCACTGGGCAGCGGCTGTGACCTGGTTTTGGCCGTCTTGTTGCAGGACAGGGAAACCCCTCTCGTGCCGTGAAGGTGCATGCCAGCGCAGGGATTGGCGTGGGATATTCACGTTCAAAGGTGGACGGGCGGGTCACGCCTCCACCTGGCCGCCTGGTCCCTCCATCCCATTTGACCCATCTTTTTGCCCATCTCCATTCTCCACCCTGCTTCGACTTGCGACTAGACACTCTCACCTCACCTCTCACTCTCACTTGCGCGAAACGCCCCCAACCCACAACCCAGGAGCCCAACCAGACGCTAAACGGGGCGTACATGCTATTTAGGTAGGCGGACAAAGCACGAACGACAACAAAGCCTCAACAGCCCGCCCAGTGCGGTGAAGCCACTGCGACGTAATAGGAGCGGTCTGCGCCGACTGACCAGACCATTCGTCGCATCTTACAGCCAGGCACGGGTACACCCATTTTCCCCCGTTTGCGAACCAGCCATCTTTCTTTCTGGACCCATCCCATAATATTATCTTTTTTCTATCTTGCACACCATCGTCGCACCCGTTGGCATTCTCATTTCTTCTTCTCGTGGGTTCTGCCAGCCATATCACTGAGAGAAGGGTCCAAAAGCAAACCCCTGTCTTGACATCACTGATAAGCTAGCGGGGATCGCGGGGCTTTCAACGACTCCCTGGCTCCATCGCCGCCCTGCTGGCTCCGCCCACCTCCCGCGTCCACGCACGATAGGAGGGACCGTTATCGGTGAGAAGGGGGAGAGCAAAAACATTATTGTCGGTGGCTTCTTTTCGAGGCTTGTCCTCGAGTCAACCTTTCTTCCTTTTGCTTCCTGGTTCTACTCGACGATATTCCTTTCGACATGGCTCCCTCGGAGTTCCAAAGCCCGCCTGGCAACTTGCGGTCGGTAGAGAACAATGGGCGGGGGGGTGCGCCCTCCCAGTCCCAACGTCGGAATGATGGTCAGTCCTTGGGAATCATATCTAAATCCCATCGCGACTCGAACGAGCTAACGCAAACAGAATCTTGGGTTGAAATCGCCTCCCAGCCATCCTCCTCCTCGCTGTCGTCGATCGGAGACGAGATCGTCACCACCGGTCTAAGAGTTGGCGTTGGTCGTGCGTCTTACCCACCTCAACAGCCTATCCGACGAAGAAGGCTGCTTCAACTACAGCAACGACAGCAGCAACAACAGGCTTCGATGCCACAGTCGTACTTCGTTAGTCATGCTGCCGCACAAGGCGGCATGAGTAGCCAGGAAGAATACGATGAGACAGAGAGCGAGGAAGACAGGCTGATGACAAGCTCGACTGAGAATGTGCCGACGGCTCCGACCCCAGGCTTGGCAGGCCAGCCTACAGTCATGGGTCCAGCAGTCCATTATGACACGGACTCGGATGATGATGAGAATGCAACTGCACTGGGCCGACCGTCCAACAGCCCGACTTTTAGGCCACAGCCAAATGCTTTTTCGCATCCACCAAGTCAACTACAGCACAGAAGTCACTCCACCAACTCCTCAGTCCCCTACCACCCACCCTATGGCCGGCCATCGATGACACAGCGGTCACAAACAAGAGTTCACCGCAGCGGACCCAGCTTTATGAGTCCTCACACTCGAGAGGACAATGACGAGGCCTTGCGCGCATCTTTAACAACATTGCTATCCTGCGCAGCTGCAGCCAGGGGCCTACACAGGAAGGACGACACCGTCACAGGCCCTTCCGGTACACGCAACGGTCTGAGACCTAGCACACAGCCAATGGGCCTCCAGCTCGTCCAAGAATCAGAACTCATGGATGAGACGTCGGCTGCTGGCCCGACTTTAGCTGTTCCGCCCGAGCGCAAGCTGCAATCCCGCACAGCGTCGAACTCCAGCGCACCGAGTGGGCCCATCTCGACAACATCAAGGGCCGATGCCGCCGGTGAGAAGAGCAAGCGCTCGGCCTCGGCCACGCAGACCAAGTCTTCTCGGGCGAGCAAGAAGAAGAAGACGGCGGTTGCTGTCGACGAGGAGCACCCCGCTTTCATAAGCCCGACGCTCCTTACGTGGGTCGTCGGCGCCGGCGTCGTCGTCCTCGTCTCTGTTGTCGGTTTCGGTGCGGGCTATGTAATCGGGCGGGAAGTCGGGCGTCAAGAGGGTGCCATGAGTCTGAACAGCATCAGCACCGGCGCAAATGCATCATCATCGTGCGGAAGTGAGCTCGTGCGCTCCGGGTCGGGCGGCACGCTGAGAAGATTCAGATGGGGTGGCGGCATCGGCAGCAGCGTCGCCGCCTGACGTGATGATCATGATCATGATTGTGGTTTGTGTAGGGCACGGAAGCCGGACGGTCGAGAGGAGATACCCCCCGTAGTTAGACGGACATGCTGAGATCTGGCGGACTGACGATGTTTTTTACGGACGCATTCGTTTCTACACTCCCGCTTGGGATCCTTCTTACTGATTTTTTATTTAGGGGCATGAGGTAACGTTGGGAGTTTTGATGGTACTTGGCTCGTTAAGGGGTAGGCATCATTCGGTTTTTTGTTAAGTGGGCATGGTTTATGAGCGCGGCTTGTTGAACATCTTTAGTCAAAGATGTGTGACATCGACGACTGGCCCGCCTCAATACACGCAAAGCAGTGTGAATATACAAATCAATATTATAATTCAGGATGATCATCGCATGAGATACTATGTTTGAACGAAAAGTGATATTCAATGGGTCGAATTAGACTATTCGTAACGCTACAGTTTCCAGCCCAAGCGTACACAAAGCGATGCCAAACATCAACCGCCTCCCCTTCGATCTGCTTTTCTATAGCAGAAACCTACAGTACGCTCAGATCCAGGGGCACACTGCTGCCCCTCCCGGCGCGGTACCGCTTCTGGCTGGGGTGGAAGTCGCGCGGCTTGGGGAACTGCTCCTCGCCCCTGAACCGCCAGCGCGAGTCCTCGACGTTGTAGCGTATCCCGGAGCCCATGCCGCTGCTCGACCTGTTGGGGGTAGCACCGCCTCCTCCTCCTGCCCCGCCGGCGGAGCTCGTGGGCCGCTGCAGGCTGCCGCTGTGCGTCGGCGAGGGGCTCTTGCCGCCGTTAGGCGTCAGCGTGAAGGCCGAGGGGTCGAGCATGGAGGCGCGCAGGGTGGACGGGGCGCGGCTACGCGAGGTTGGTGGGGGCGCGGGCGCCGGGCCCGGGGGCGGTGCTGCCGAGGACGGCGGCGGCGGGGGCGCGGGCGGCGCGTGAGGTGGGCTCGGCGCCGCGGCGCGGTTGACTGGTGGCGGAGGAGGTGGGGGAGGTGCGGATGAAGGCGAGCTGGCGCCTGTTGCGGCGCGGAGGGCTGCTTGGACGGCGATGCTGGGTGTGCTGGGCGCGGCGGATGGCGGCGGTGGTGGGGGAGCTGGTGGCGCCTGGCTTCTGGAGGGTGCTGAGGGTGGTAGTCGGGGAGCAGCAGATGGTGGTGGGGGTGGAGGAGCCGGCGGTGCGGAGGGCGCGGATGGAGCTGCTGCGGAGGGTGGTGGAGGTGCTGGAGCACCGGGGAGGGGAGGTGGTTGAGGTGCTGGCGCCGAAGGAGCTGTGCTCGAGGGCTTGCGAGACCCGGGAGGCGGAGGAGGCTTCTTGCCGATCGGCGGTGGTGGACCCTTGTTGATTGATACTGAAGAAACGGGTCTTGGTACGTCGCCATGGCCAGGCCTTCTTAGATTTGCAAGAGCGGGATTGATCGCCGGTGAGCTCGCGGCTCCAGGTAAAGGAGGTCGGCCTCCTGGAATAGGAGGCGCCGCTCCTCCGGGTGGCTTGGGTGCTGATGCCCCCGGTGGTCTCGGTACAGACCTCGAGGATCGTTCTGGGTCTGAAAGATACGACGCATCTTGGCCGGCTAGGCTATCGTTAGCATCCAATGTCAAGGAACAGAACAGCGCTCAAGGAGCACAAACCTCCAGTGTCAACACCACCTCCCCTCTTCTTGAGTTTGGGCATCCCCCCAGCAAATAATCCTGCCAACTGCGGCGCTGCGCTCTCCATGCCCGAAGCTCCGCCATCTCTTGAGCCCTGGTCACTATTGCTGCGAGCTCTGTTTCCTGGCACGGGAGGCGCGAGGCCGCCAGGGGCTTTGGGCATTCCCGGTATCGGTGGTGCTCCCCCCATCGGCGCTGCGACCGGTCCACCGGACGAACCAGCGACTTGAGGCGCCGATCGATCATTCGTTACAGCCTTCTTGAGGGCTTTCCCCTTGGTGATATCGGTGAGAAGTGCACCCTAGACCGCAACCTGGGTTAGCATCCGCCAATGACAGGACACCCTGCTTCGGGAACAAGCTTACTCGTCCAGCTCCTCCGCCGGAAGGGCGCATAGGAGGTCCGCCTGGGCCCCCCGGTGGCGGCGGAGGCGGAGGAGGCGGTCCTCCTCCTCGCCCGGGCATAGGAGGGGGTGGTGGTGGCGGAGGGGGAGGCATCGTAGCTTCAACCGGGTGTGGCCGGCGGCGGCCAGATAAAGGAGCTCTTGTCTTAACGGTATTGGGACCGTGATCGTTCTTTGGCTGTTTGGCAATACAGTAGGAATGCGATCAATCACTCTCCAGGTCCTTGCGCGCAGGACGAGGGTGGCAATCGTAAACTTAGAATGAGCAATGCAGATGGACAAACGCTTCTTTGCGATGGAGGAGGTAGATAGCATAGAACCTAAAGACGATGCCTAAGCCGCGTGTCGTCAGTATGTGGCGCAGTCCCGCAGGCGGCTCGACCAGTATATGCGACCCACTGGCTGCATCCAAAAATCAAGCCACAGCGCTTGATAGATTGGACTTTAGTGCTTGGTTTGGTGTGCAAGCCGATTGGACCCCGAAGCTTCATAGCTCCTAATCCAATTCTCACATGGTGCTAAGAAGCATCATTGCATAACTTCCCGTCTTTTTTTCTCTGGACCCCCTCTCGATACTTTGACCTGCAGTTGAGAGCCAACTCGCGCATTTTGTTACAACACGCACGCGATTGTATCTACTATAGAGCGTACAATAGCGCAGCAACTTGCGAGATGTTCAATACCCGAATGGCCCGCAGGCCGAAGACTGATCTTTGTCAAATATGCGAGCTCATGACGGTTCGGCAGCCGAACGTCGCTAGACGGTCACTCGCGACAATTGGGGCAAGCCGGCCAAGGATTGCGCTGTCAAAGCCGATCTCGAGACCCGGCCTACCGATTTCGATTGCAAGATATGCCGCCTCGACGCATAGGAAGACATCGACTGGAGCGGAAACTCCGGCAGGACAAGCAAAGGATGTGCCCGACTTGGCAGCACTTGTCGCCTCTGTTGGTCGGACGAAAGAGTCCTTCCTCGGCCAAGCCGGTCTCCCCGAAGAGGAGGCGACTCTGGAGGCCTTGCGGATATGCGCAGCAGCAGCAGAACTCCTCATGGACTCTACTGTGCAGCCGAAGTTGAGCAATCTAGAATTCCAGTCCGACACTGCTGCATCCAACCTCCTGTCGCTCGACGAGAACGGCCGAAAGATAGCCAAGAAGTCGCAAGCGACGCAGAGTGCGACACCTGCACGACTTAAGGATGTGATTGGAAAGGTTTCGGAGGCGGCGTATGCCATCATCACTCACCCGCCCGTCTTCATTACACCGCAAGTGTTGGAACTCTATGTCGACATCCAGGCCCGTCTGGTCAAGCCAGAGACATTGCCTCAAGTGTTCACGCTGTATGCGGAGAAGCCGCTGCCAAGGGTTTCAAAGGGCACTATCACCTACGTTGCGCAAAACCCAAACAAAGCGTCAAATGCTGTACCTCCTCAGGTGGCCGAAAAGGCCTTGGACGCTGCAATCGAAGCCAAGGATTTGGATGCGGCCGTGGGCATAGTCGAGACTGGTTACGCGAGCAAGGCCTTTGTCCGCGCCAAGCTCGTTAGGAAGGCGCTGCTTCCCGTCTCGGCGCTCGCTGCAGCCCCTGCCGCCGCCTACGTTCTCGCCATGAACCTATCACAATTCCAAGATACCATGGATAAGAGCACGGCAACTGGCATTGCTTTTGCAGGCATCCTCACCTACGTGGGCTTCACAGCCACGATCGGCGTGGTCGCAGTCACGACGGCTAACGACCAGATGAAGCGGGTGACGTGGGCCCAGGGTACGCCTCTGAGACAGCGATGGATCCGCGAGGACGAGCGAGCTGCTTTTGATAAGATTGCATGCTCCTTTGGCTTTTCCGAATACCACAAGTATGGTGAGGAGGAGGGCGTCGAGTTCCAGTCCCTGCGCGAATATGTCCTGAGGAAGGGCATGGTGTTGGACCAGATAGATCTCATGGAGGGCATGAGTGGCTAAAAGACGAGAGCTGTGCGAAAATAGACGGTCGGCCGTATCAATCTTACATCGCCAAGGGGAGTGAGCAACGGTAACTTCCGGCAGGGGAAAACACTGGCCAGCCCTAAGTTTTGATCGACCTCCCCGTCCACAATCTACAAACATTTCTCAATTGCCCACCGCGTGGCCGATCCTTTGGCTCAGCCTCAAGCCAACTCACCCTGCCAAGGCCGGTAATCACAGATATCCCGGCGCTAGCGGATGCGGAACTACCAGAGGCGATCTCAACTGCATATGTGCGACATGCTTTTCGGCCGGGCAATCTGGATATCGCTGGTCTTGGCAGCAGAGGGAGGCCATACAGTGACGAGATGCCAGTCTCACTTGCTGAGACTGGAACGTGCCGCGGATGGGTCACGTCTTATCTTGGCGAACTCTGCTTGCGAGGACACCGCTCTCACGGGTTCACGTCTATCACCGCGCTGTGGTGACTAGCTCATGCTGCAACTGACAAAAACGGGATGCCTGTGCTACGCGCTGTCGCAATTCCGCTCTTGGCTCTTATCGCTGACCCGTCTTGACTTTCATCAACGATTCATGAGCCAATCGGCGAGCCACAGCACTGATCCATGATATGGGCATCAGGGTTCCATCTTCGCGTCACTCACTCCGGTGACGGGGGAAAGGAGACGTGATTGTCTGATTAAGTTGCTATCGTCATCGCTCCTTCCCTTTATATGTGTATGTATATGTATATATTGTATATCTCAAATACCCCCATTCTTTCTCAAATCATCCCAAATCAAAGAGAGATTCTCGTCTCATCTTTTGATACTTCAGACAGTATCTCAAACTCATATCTCTCTCTCGAGACATCTCTTGTGACCATGGCACCTCGAGAGTTTCTCGATCCAGAGAAGTGCCGCCATTATGCCCAATTTGCATCCCACCTTGAAACACACAATTTTGATATCATCTATTGGCTTCTGTTCGCCCTCGTCGTCTTCATGCTCTTCCTCTCATCCTGGTACTATGGCAGGTATGTTAGCACTATGCCACGAGTGATCCCATGAACCAGATTACTGACCTCAGCTTGCCTACCTCAGATCCATGGACGCGGTCGAGAAGTTCCCGCCTCGCTCACAGGAGCACCGTCGGCAGATGAAGAAGTGTATGTGCATCTGCGCGCTCTGCACGGCAATCTCGATCGTCTCGGTCGTCATGGAGACGTTTGCCTTGCTCGCGCTGCAGTTCTGCGACGGCGAGGACCTGCTGCAGCTGTACTGGTCTACCTTCACCATGGTGCAGATCGGCAGCGTCGTCGCCATCTTTGGCGTCATGCTCTCGGTCTGGCACTCGCTCAGAGGCAGGAAGCATCCGTGAGTCTACATGTTCATCTCTATTGACTTGTTGCCCCAAGGCAACATGCTGCTGTGTTGTGTTTTGGCTGTAGTTGTACATGCCATTTTATATCTGTAACAAAGCTGACCATCATCAATAGCCCATGGGCTCTGGCGTTAGGCACGCCTGTACTGGTCATCGCCGGGCTGGGACATTTCTTCAATGCTGCGCTCCACAGAAGGACCAAGACGATCAAGAAGAAGGCACGCCGTAGGAAGGGAAGCGGCAGCGCGGCCTCAATGTCTTTGAGCGAGAGGTAAGTCCGCCTTGCTACACAGGCACGCGATAGGTCCTTTAACTTACATACCTCTGCAGCCCTACTCAGCAGAACGAACATGAGCAAGACGACGAGGCTCCAACCAGCTACAATGCCAGACTGGTGGGATATACTCCGGAAGGAGGTCCAATCCTTCAGTTTGAAGAGAAACCCAGGCCACTTGATGAGCAAGGGGCCAAGGTCATCAGCACGGGGGCTGATGGAGCGGTCACTGTGGCTTTCGGAAAAGAAGTCAGGATCATAGTCAGCAAGGACGAGGAGATGACGGAGCGCCAGGGTGAAGCAGCACCCGTGACACCGGGCACGGCGAGGCCGAATTCGTTGTCACTTGCACAAGCATCGCGAACAGCGTCGGTTAGTGACCAGACGCTCGTGTCAGCAGGTTAAAAGGCTACAGGTAGCAAAGTAAGTGACAAGTTACGCCTGGGGAAAGATCGACACGGTCATAGAGTACAAAGCACGCGCTTTCAAAAAGATGATAGGAGGATGGATTTACGTGTAATGACAACTACCTACTGAGCATTTCAAGGAGGAAAGGGGCCATCCAAACGTCTGCAGAAAAGATGTTACATTTTCCAATGACAAGACTGAGCTGTGGTGTCTGATGTAATCGGGGAGACTGCAATTCAAAAAGTCTGGACTGTCTCCTGCAGGATCTTGGTTGATCAAATGTCCCTTCGGTGTTCTTAGCGCTGTATGGCGTGCACCTTTTTTTTCTGTTGAGACGTCTCACAGCATCTCTTGGCTGCTTCTATCCCTGAATATCGTCGCCGCCGTCTTGTACAGCATAGATACCTTTATCCACTTCTGTCCTCGGCATGACCAGCAGACTCATGCCTCACTTCTCTGCCTTCCCAGCCCGACCCACCTGGAAGATTTCCCCCGTAAGTCTATCGTCACTGCGCAGAACCGGCCAGCCGCTCACATCCACCTTGTTCAGCGTGACCTCCAGCTTAGTACCCAGAACCTTGAACGCCGACTTCTCCGGGTTGATGGCTGCGAAAAGGGGTACCTCCGTCTTGTACCTCTTGGGCGGGCTATCCGTCGTCGGTAGATCCAGCTTTATCGTCTGTTGTCCAAACTCGATTATGGCCTTCTCCTTGTCGATCTTCTTCAGGAAGAAAGATGCTGTGACTGTGCTTGCCGACTGGTAAAAGTCCGTCCTGCGGTGTGATTCCATGTTAGCTTGAGCCCCTCAACCAAAAGTCAGAGCATTCAGCGGTCCAACGTACCGAACAGTATCCAGGATCTCCTCAGAAGCAGCCTTTCCACTCTTGGCATCCTTCTTGCCACTACCAATGAACAGATGCCTATCCTTGGTCTCGCAGCCCTCGATCTTCATGAACTGATCGAACTCGAGCACCCTCCGCTTGCAGCAGGTGTAGCCCTTGCTGCCCTCGTGGAAGATTGGCACACCCGGGTGGTGGACGCACTTCTCGCCGTCCCTGGAGGCGCCCTTCTTGTACGTCGCGCCGCACGTCCGGCGGCGGCAGGCCTTGCCGTCGGGGATCTCTAGGCTCGGGTCGTCGTCCTCGGACTCGGGGGGCGGCGGCGGCGGGGTCGGCGCGTGCTGTGCCGTCGGGACGTTGATCGGGGTCCGCGGTAGGGCTGGTTGCGCGTCGGGCGCTGCGAGCTCGACGACGTCGGCGGGCGCTTCTTTCTTCTCGATCTTGGGGGGCAGGTCGGTGGTGGAGTGCTTGCCCTCTGTGCAAGGAGGAATTTCCATAAACTCCTCGAAGGTGAGGACGCGCGGCTTGCAGCATTTCCATCCTGATGATTGGTAAAATCAAATGTTAGCATTGAAGGAAGGTTGTCAAGTTGAGCTCTTGGTGGTGATGCTGAATACGTCATTTTCCCGGAGCTTGGGGCCAACGACACGTGCTGGCGACAAGGTCCCTTGGAAGGGACAAGTAAACAAGGACATACCCTTTTGACCCTCGTGGAAGATGGGCGGGCCCGGATGGTACTTGCAGGTCTCGTCCGGGTCCGTGTAGGACTTGCCGCAACCTTGGTGGACACACTTTTGCGCCATGTTTGGTTGTGGGATGGATTGTGATCGAGCGTGTGGGGAGGGGTAGCTTCTGGCCAGCAACAGCTCGCCTGGGTCGATCAAGGCGAATTGAGATTCGAGCTGAGAGAGTATTCGCGGGAGGGAGTAGATATCGTGCTGATTGAGTGCGTACACCTGTAATGGTACTAGATGTGCTCCTCCTCCGGGGCCTCGGGGACGCTTCTATGCAAACAAATAGATGTATAGTAGAATTCGGACATCTATTTTCTTCTGAGAGCTTCCAGAATCTTGAATGGATTCTACCCCACCCCCCACCGCCGAACGCACCCAGCTCAGGGCGATCGACCCGCACCAAGAAAACGGCAGCATTAGGTCCCGCTTTGCCCTGCGTGCTTTGGACAGGGGTTGCTTCGCGAGAGCTCAGTGGTTCGATGTCGTCCAATGTCAATTAAACACTTCTTGTCTCCTTTTCCATTCGTCATAAAGCTTCAGCATCATAAAGAACGCAACTCATTCATCTTCGTAGCAGGCTATTGAGGAGTCTACGAAACAGGGCAGAGAAGAGTCCCTCGTAATGCGCACCACAAGCCGGTTACTGCAGCACGCCTGCAGAATCACCCTCTTCACTCGGGAGAATTGTGGTCTATGTGTCCGGGCCAAGTCAGCCTTGTCTCATGTTTGGGACTCGCGGCCGTTTGACTATAAAGAAGTGGACATTATCAAGCCTGAAGCAAAAGCCTGGCGAGATCTATACGATTTTGATGTGCCTGTTGTAAGAGCTTTCAACACTAGATTAGCGTCACAGTAACTTGTACTGATAACTTGAACAGATTCATATAAGCAAGGCTCAAGCAGCAGAAGAAGATCCTTCCTTATCTGGCCAAGCAGTGAAGCTTATGCATAGGTTCAACCCCGAGATTATTATGGCTAAGATGGATGCTGTTGAAAAGGCATGAAACGAGTCAGGGCCAGGTCCTACGACTGACAGTACCAAACTCGCTGTCGCTGGATTAACCCCCGAAACTAATACGACTGGCCCTTCTGAGGCTTGGCCTTCCCATGGGCGATAGCCAGCGTCTCGGCCATATGTTGCTGCAGACCTGTGTAGTCGGCCGCCGCGCTCATCATCGAGAAACCCATCTCGGCATAATGCCTGGCCATCTCGGCGCTGGTGCAGTAGATGCCACACTTCTTGCCAGCTCGGTTGCCTGCCTCCAGAACCTTTTCAATGGCGGCGTCGAGCTCAGGCTTGATGACGCCGTTGATGATGGGGTGGCCAATGTTGTTGCCCAGGTCGAAAGGTCCGATGAAGAGCACATCTACCAGCGGCGCGATCTCATCGACGGCCTCGAGGGCCTCCTTGGTCTCGATCTGGACCATTACCAAGAGGGCGTCGTTGGCTTGCTCCAGATACTCTGTCAGGGAAGGGACAGGGCTAAAGTTCTCCATTGAAAGCGGCGAGCCGAAGCCCCGGTTGCCTTCTGGCGGGAATTTGCAAGATTTGACGACGGACTTGACCTCTTCGGCCGTGCGGATCAGTGGCACAAGTATCTATCTCATGTTAGCTTACTGATACATTGATTTTGAAGTCAAAGAAGTTACGAACTCCATGAGCTCCGCTGTCAAGTGCACCTGGGATATTGTCAGTGACACGCACGCACGGGCTTAGATGAAAGGCACTGGCTACATACGCTTGATCATCCACGGCTGAAAGTCTGGTATCCTGACGATGGGCGAGGTGCCAGTTGCTGCTATAACGGGGACGGCCTCGTGCATGTTGGCATCTGAACCCGTCAGCAACAACGTCTCACGAAGGATTGGTCATGACATGATAAGGTCGAAACCTCATACCTGTCATTTGCCCATGCTCGCAGTCCACCATGACCCAATCGACACCAGGAGTCCGCGCCAATACTCGCGAGATATTCACACCTGGGAGCATCTGCCAGACGCCCATGCTCGCCCGGTTCTCTGCAAAGGCCTGCCTCAGCTTGTTTGACTTGGCGAGCTGCGTCGTGCCGGCCATCGAGGACCCATGTCGAATGGCGGTGGTGGGCGTTGCCAAATTCCGTGCAAAGAAGCACTTATGGGGTCGTGCTTGTGGCACAGCTCTGAAAAGGGTTGGCAGCACTCGAGACATGGCTACCAAAGAGACAATTCTTAATATTTGTATATGTATATAAAGATGGCAAGCTATTGTTACAGTCGGAGAACCTTCACTTGACATACGGTCTGCGGGGTTGGGTTAGCTGATGGAGATGATCTCCACCGCACCCGGCCGCAAGGTCAAGGGGCACCATGGATGTTTGGATTTCCTCACTCGTTCCTGTGTAAAACTCAGGGCCAGGTTCTCATCTCAAGCATGATCGAACTTAATTCAATCACCTGTAGCTCATGAACTGTAGTCACATAACGAGGCAGTCTACTTTCATATCACATCATGCTTGCCAGTTATAGCAATCCGGACCCTGGTCCGCCAGCTAAGATCGTAAGTTTGGTTCGAAACTCCAGCTTGGACTGTTTAAAAAGTAGCAGCTGAGAACGATTGCAACACTAGAATGACTCTGTAGCTGAAAGCAATGAACCTTTAGAAAGGTAGTCAGTGCAATAGTCCTTCATACTCCCTACTTATTCAATAAATGCACCAGCTGAAGACGTTGAGCTTGGAAGAGTGGCCCAAGCTTCTCCACATTTGTATCGTGCTCGCCCTAGCTTGATGCCTGCCCGGCCGATAAACCCCCCCTCCATTGGTACATTTTTTTGACTGCTCCTTCATCAGGTCCGATCCAACTTGTCGGATTTCGTGCCTGCTCAACGCAACACAGTGCCGCGCATCAATTCGACTCAGATACACGTACGACGCTCCAGCCCATGACCTCTTGCCGCGACACATAGCACGGATCTGCTTTTGAGGTGCGCTTCACACCGCCAGACGCGCCAACATGTCGTTCCTAAACGGCTACATCGACAGTACGTGCTGCAACAGAATAGCGGCCTTTGTGTCGCAATGAGCACTATGCTAATTCCTTTTGCAGAAAAGGTACTCATCATAACAGCGGACTCGAGGACAATAGTCGGCGTCCTCGTCAGCGTGGACAACCAGACCAACTTGGTACGTAGTCTCAGACCTAGAGGGAGGCCTTGTGGCAGAGTCGAGCGCATGCTAACCACGTGCATCGCAGGTCCTCAAGTCAGCCGTCGAGCGCGTCATCAACACCCCAGACAACCCGGAGCCCTCCGTCGAGGTACCCATAGGGCTGTACCTCATCCGCGGCGACAATGTGTGCACGGTCGGCCTGGTGGACGAGAAGTTGGACGAGGAGATCGACTGGACCAAGGTCAAGGGCGAGGTGATTGGCGGCATCAAGCACGTATGAAGAGCTCCCGCCCGTGCTGAAGAAGTCACAAGATGGGAGAGAATATCCGCGTCGCGAGATGGAGACGAGGAAACGGGTATGTGGCGTGAGCAAAAACCATGTCCGAATGGGAGCGATTGCACTGGAAACAAGGACCTGGAGGCGCATTCTTAAGACAGGAGAATGCCTGCTACGGAATAGGGTATGCTTTGACAGCTCTATCTCTGCCCTGGTTCGCCATGCTTACAGACTCCGGTGGGCGACTCCTAAAGTCGGGATGCTACGGAAGGATGGACGATAAAACGCTTATAAATGAGATACCCCAACAATATAGATGGCTGCGGCCACATTGAATCATCCGAAGACCTGTTTCATCCAGAGCGGAGCAAGTTTGTCCTCGCCCGGCGACTTGACGATCCTGTTGATCCTGTTACCCTTGGTGCGACTCAGCCAGCCCTGCGAGTCGCCGGGCACCTCGTCGACCTCCAGGGCGGCAGCCGAGTCCTCCGGATTCTGGATGGTCTGGTCCCGCTCTTTGGCGGCACGCTTGCTGCGAACTCGCTTGTCAACGAGATGCATGCCACGGGTCCACTGACCAGAGGTTTCGATGCGAATGTCTTCGGGCGTGGGCGTACCCTCCCAAGCCGGGTCGTCCCGAGTCATCATGTACCAGACGGTCAATGGATCGTGCAGCGATAGGTCCGGCTCCTTGAGATCACCAACGATGTCGGTGATCTTGTTGAAGGTCCCCGCGAGAATGTGAGCAATCCACCGCGCCAGGGGACTTCCGGCGTCAACGTGAGGCTTGATGCTGTTCTCAAAGAAGCTCTTCGTCAGGGAGTGCGGCATAGTGATATCTAGTGGACAAAGCGACAACTTGAGCTGTTTGGATAGCTTTTCCGGGTAGGGCGGGAGAGTCGCTACTTGGCTAGGTATGGGGGGCATGGTCGAGGCCGGAGTGGGAGACGTGAGAGCATACACGCGGGCTGCGGCAACAGCATCAGCATAGGTGTTGAACTCGCCGACTGGGGTGATGTTGCCCGGGATATGCACTGATCCTCCCATGACCACGAGCTCCTTCACACGGAGGAACGTCTCTGGGTCCTCAGCAGCGGCCATGGCGATGTTGGTCAGGGGGCCAACCGCGCAGATCGAGATGGTGTTCTCGGGCTCCTCCTTGAGAATGCGGAGTATTTCCTTGTGGGCAGGGAGCTTGGCTGGCGTGAAGTAGGGAGAGGCATATGCGGAGCTATCGCCATCTTTGAAGAGGGATTGCCAGGTATCCGCGGGCGACAAGTCCGGGTACTATTCAAGTCAGTCTCTTTCCATACCAAGGCTCTAGACAGAGTATCCTTACTGCTTCGTGAACGCCATGTAGGCCATCGACACCATCTTGAGTTTGTTAGCTGGAGGTACCGTGGACTTGCAAGCAAGCGTACATACGAAAATAGTCTGCCATCAGGCAATCTTCCTCTAGCGGGTGGTCAGGGCCCACGGCCACCAAGGGCTTGAATTGCTTCAGAGACTCAAAGCTGTTGGGCTTGCCGTTTGCCTCTCGCCAGGCAATCTCCTTCTCGACAACGTGGAACAGGGCAACGACATTGCGCAGGCAGCTACAGGTCGATTAGTTTATTATCTTCGCTGAGATCGGAAGTCTCGACAAACCTTTGCAAAGGGACGTTGCCATAGGTGACCGAGAGCAAAACGAGCTCGAGGTCTTCAGGAGAGGCACTGAGAGCCAACAGCATGGCCATGGTGTCATCGACACCTGGGTGGGTCAGTAGCTGAAGTTATATGAGCTGGCGTGGGCTTGTCTTACCTGGGTCCGTATCAAGGATGATACGGTTCTTTGGCGCCATTGTTGAGATGCGAGATGATGCTCTGTCTTTGTGGAGGCTGGGTCCTGATCAAGACAAATCGGTCAGTCATGGTTTCACAGTTAGACTCGATGCAAACCAGTGACAATAATGTCATAAACAGTGCTCGACCAACAACAGAATAGCCGTATTCCTCAAAAGCAGATCAGACATACCGACTCTGTTCCTCCCTATCAACGTAATAAGACTTGAGGTTATCTCGAGGTGATGTAGAGAACGGCCTTTATATGTCTTGCCAAGAAACGGGAAGAGTTGATGCTGAGACCAGGCACTTGCTGCAATAGAACATGAGTTAATCAACCGTACTACAGCAAGAAAGTCTCTAGAAAGTGTGCTTACAGGTTTATGACGCTAACAATGTACCTCCTGCAACACAGAACCAAGTGAGGTAAGGTAGTCTTGGAAATTTCCAAATGAATTGCCTCTCACAATAGGCTTCCAGTTGAAAGTGAAGCAATGGGGTTGCAGACTCATAGTGGAGGGAGCTCTCGTGCTTAGGTGGGGCAGCTTTGGTTAACCCCACGTAAACCATCGGCTCTGAGCAGAAGCTCCGTGGATGGTGTGCATCATTCTCGATAAGATCCTGGCCATGTCTGGTGAGTTCACACCAAGATGACTAATGGATCGCTGACCCTAATCGTTCTCTGATTTGTTCGGAAGCAGAAGCCAGTGAGAGAAGAAGGGTCTTGGAAGAAATGGAGCCTTCGAATGGATTGAGAGCGTGTGCTGCAACAGGGGTTGTTTCTGTGTGTTACAGTGGATCCAGGGGGGAAATGGCAACGCGGCCCTTGCAGTGGTGGTTGCAGCACTTCCCTATTAGCACTGGTGGTAAATCAAGGCAAATCAATCAAATCAAATGCAAGTCACCTTTTCGTCCCTCGCGGCAACTCCTCCCCGACCCGTCTGTGGTTTTGGAGCTGTCCCCACATGTACCGGGCCATACCCCTACCAGGGCATCCAGCCAGCCAGCTTGCCAGCTAATCCAAATCGACCAGTCTTCCAAGGGCTTGGCTCGAACTACCTACTACTCCGTAACTTGCACCTCAACCTTGCCTCCCCATCTGGTTCTTGTCGGTGCTACTTTACCTGTAGTGTAGGGTAGGCGCGGCCAAAAACGCGCTGAAGCCACCTGTTTATTTCACGCCAGACCACGAACCGACAACGCCAAGCTTGCCATCAACGACTGGCCTCGACTTTCATCAAACCATCTCCCTTTGCTACACAAAACACTCTGCACTACCCCTTTCATTCCTCTTCTTCCTTCCACCTCATCCGTACAAGAATAACGCAGCTTTTTTTGGCAGCAAAGCAGGTTAGTAAAAAGACAAAAGAAGCCCGTTCCCCTGAAGCAATGCTCCACCTGTCCTCGAGCTGGTGGATTCCCTCTCAACGCCTTCACATTGCACATCACTTGGTATTTAGCTGACGTCGCATGCAAAGTCAGAATTCGATCAGCGTCAGCCACATACCTCGCCCACGAGTCTAGGGCAATCACAGAGCCTCCCATCACAGGACAGCAATTCCCCGCATCACTCTCTGCTCCTGTCCAGTAAACCCCCGAGCCAATCCAAGAGCTGCCCATCCAGTTCAAGGGAGGGCCACAATCACCAAGCTACAACCACCATCCATATTTTCTTCGACTGCTTATACTCCCCCTGAATACTACACAACAACTGAACGACATTGATCAACATGGGCGCGTCAATGTCCACCTACGTGGGCTGGTCCGTGATCCTTGGTCTCGCCGGTTTCTACGTCTTCAACGAATGGAACAAGGAGCGTCAACGCGGCTTGGTCAAGGCTGCCGCCCAGAGGCAAAAGCAAGAGGAACGTCAAGCTCAGCTTGGGCGAAAAGAGCCCAAGGACGCAAAGCCTAAGCGGCAACGAATCGAGCCCACACAGAGAGACTCGTATGCCTCCAAGCTGAAGCAGGAGGTCCAGGCCCAGACCTACCCTACAAGCTACAGCTCCGAGGATGAAGTCGATAACCGCGAGTTCGCCCGACAGCTGTCCAATGCCAAGCAGGGCACCAAGTTCACCTCCAAGTCCAAAGATGAGACGCGGCAAAAGTCCGTCAAGCAGTCTCGTGCTAGGGAGATGCCGGCTCCTGCTGCGAAGAAGGAGTCTGCACCCTCGTCCACAACTGGCGCTGACGCTGATGATGATCAATCGTCGGTGGCCTCTCCCACTATCAACGCCACCAAGCCTGGCGATGTGTCGGACATGCTTGAGCCAGCTGGCTCCGGCCCCTCCGTCCTGCGCCTGACGGGCACGGAGGAGAAGCCGACCATGGCGAGGAATGCCAAGGCGCCTCAGCCGACCGAGACCAAGAAGCAGCGACAGAATCGCAAGAAGGCCGAGGCGGCCAAGGCTGACCGTGAGGAGGCCGAGAAGGCAAGAAAGGTCCTGGAAGAGCAGCAACGACGTACCGCAAGAATTGCTGAAGGCCGCGCCGCCAAGGACGGCTCCGGCTTCATGGCTTCCCAGGCCGCTAACAATGCCTGGACCAGCAATGGTGTCAACGGCAGCTCCAAGGCTGCTGCGAGCGGCTTCGTGCCTGTTCAGCCCCTTGATACATTCGAGTCGTCGAAGCCCACCCCGGCTGCTACCCCCGCCAAGGCTAAGGGTCCTTCTGGCGACAGCTGGGTGTCCTCGCTCCCCTCCGAGGAGGAGCAGATGGAAGCAGCCCTGAAGGATGAGGACGCCTGGAGCACTGTCAAGACCAAGCCGCGTAAAGGCAAGAAGCGGGATGAGAGTGTCGAGAATGTTAGCACCACAGCACCTAGCTCCAACCCTGTCGCCTCTGTTCCCGCTGTCAAGTCTCAGCCTGCCAATGGACGGCCAGCGAAGCCGCTTCACCAGACGTCATCCTTTGCTGCGCTAAGCACCGACGATCCCGCCGAGGACGAGGACGAGGAGGAGGAGTGGGATGTCTAAGCACCCCGAAGAGCAAGCGAGGCGTGGCACCATCCCGTTGTGTGTGTTTTCTATGTCATACACTTTCAGCCTCTTCAGCACCTCTCCAATTACATGGAAACTCGACATGTTTGTACATTACCCAGGACTATCACAAAAGGGGGGAGGAAGGCTACTGCTGTCTCGGGCCTGCCTGCCCCATTATGGATTCTTTTTGTTTTACTTTTTGTACTTCTTTACAGGCAAGGGCCAGTCTGATTAGGCCGAATCAGCATCGGCACCGTTTTTTTTTGCAGTTTTGCACGCGCTGAATCATGGAGGTCCACTGTGGACAAGTGGCAGCAGACTGTCAGTCTGAAAAGGAGCGAGATCAAAATTACGGGGGAGCGCTGTGTTATACAGACAAGGTTGGCCACAGATAGTCTGGTACAAACCGATTAGGGCACTGAGAATCTCAATAAAAAGCACTCTGATGCATCATTGGGTGACAAAAGGCACTGAGTGATGTTGACTTCTTTGGATGTGACTTGATTGTAGATCTAGCATGTGAAAACCTGCAGAGGGCATGGGTTGGGGAAAACCCATGTGGACAAACCAGGGCGCAACGTGGGGAAATCATGGTTGAAGATCGGGCGCATATCGTGAAACCCATCTTTTTTCTATATCTCGTTCGGGATCTAGCATCTAGAGCTCAACACACAGCAGATGGTAGATGAGTTGTTCAATTGGTGAGTGGTACAACCAGTACTCTTCCGACCTCAGACCTAGTACTTAGCGGTCGGCAAGGCAGGTTGTCCTACAGAGGTGGTAAGGGTAGATAAGACGTCTCTGCAAGTTATTGACTTGGATGGCTTTGGGTAGTGGGATAACCCTCCACCTTACCTTCGTACGTAGGCTGAAGTGTGTTGTGTTGGGTTTGCACCTTTTTGATGACCACCACATCGAAACCTCAGGGCCCAAATGTTTGGGTTGGCCGGACAGTGCTGCAACTGATTGAAGTAGTGCATATATTGGTGTGCTGTTTTCGCCATGCTCTGATGCAGGACCCATGCAGAACCTCTGCAGCAGGATGCTTTGGGCTTCATCCGCCTGCCCTTTTGGGCATCCAGGTGAGGCGTGTGGGAAACACACAAGGTGTAGAACTCACTACGAAGTACTCCATAGGCCACCTCCACCTTCGACCTGGAGACGTCACTTCAATGTACGGATGAATCGGCCAGAGAATTGTTCGGGAAGCCTAGGTAGCGAGCGACCCGCCGCCGCCCGAAGTGTCCGCTATCTTTTAGGTCGTTTTCCTGATTTGCTCACAATGTGGCCGCCACACGCCTCTCCCGGAAGGGGATCTCTTTCGAAGAGAAGCCATTTCAGTGATGTGTGTAAATATCTCAGTTCCAAGCTACCTGGTCTACCAACAGAGCAGAGATGCATTCGCGGGGTGTAGCATTGCGCTTTGACATACCCAGGTCGGTTGAGGCGGCTGGGTCCCGTGTAATTATCAACTCGTGTTATTGCCTCGAGTCCCTTTTTTCAACCACACTACAGCTCCGGTAGCTTGGGTCAATTTACATGTAAAGTAGTGTAGTGTAGGGCAGAGGGTAAGATGGCTCGGATCCGAATGTAAGTACCTCAGGGTCCTTTTGTGTTCTGCTACGTGCATCTGCAGCCGCCTGAGTATACGAAGCATCGCGAGGCAATGCGTCTTTCCTGCATATCTGTGTATCGCGAGATCGCCTACGAGATGGAGAATTGTTTCCGGATTCGTTTCAAGAAGGGAACTGTGCCACAATTGCGGCGGGAGAGCGGTGTATGCAGGCATACGTGTGTGTGCGAAGGCAGCGTGGCCCCCGTTTAACGTGTACAATGGGGCTGAATTTAGCGAAGAGTGGGAGGGTCTCGAATCCATCAAATCCATTCCATGTTCTCTCCGCTCTAACCGTACAGAGAGAGGGTGAGAGGCCAATTGCTAATGCGAATTTCCCCATGGTCTTCTTCAGGCAGGCCTCTTTGCTCTCCGTACAGCGTCTCCCAAGGACCCCCAAGGACCCTTAGCCTCACCAAAGCCACATTCCCAAATCTCCCTCCCCACCACCACGACGCTCGTTGCCCACTTGGTCCGCTCTTGGATATACACGCAAATCCACTTGTTGGGGGATTCCCAGCTTGGTTATTGACGCACCCGTACCATTCAGCGCCCGCCAACCAGAGACACTGCCT
This sequence comes from [Phialemoniopsis] sp. UDSM-2020, assembly GCA_018873225.1. Classification (NCBI taxonomy): domain Eukaryota; kingdom Fungi; phylum Ascomycota; class Sordariomycetes; order Thyridiales; family Thyridiaceae; genus Thyridium; species [Phialemoniopsis] sp. UDSM-2020. The sequence goes on from JAEILZ010000001.1 coordinate 3,836,524, forward strand.
GCAGCCACTCTCTCCCTTTCCTTCCTGGGGTTCCAAGCTGCCATATTATCTACCCTCGCTCCTTTGTCTTGGTCCATTCACCCTCCCTTTTCTGTTGTTTATCTAAGTATTTTTCCTTTCTTTTCCCCCATCAATTTACAGACCCTTGGTATCGTCGAACAGGCATAGACAGGGGTTTTGGAGGATCATCCGCGATTGGCGCACCTTTCATTCCACGCCCCTCGACCCCGGTTCCAGGAAGCCCCCCGTTTTGAAACACCACTCGCTTGCCAACACGAACAACCTCCCAAATCCGTCTCTCGCCAGGGAGGGAGGGCATATTTCTGGACCAAAAGAGGTCTCTACTCCGTACAACTGAGGTCAATTCTCTCGGAACGCCTCCAATTCCTCACCGGTGTCAACAAGACATACATTGGCAGGGCCCTCGATGCGGTTTCTCCCTCACCCGTCCGCTTGAGAAACTCAAATTGCCTTCCATGTCTTGCTCGCCCGCCCAGGATCAATTACATCGCATTCCTGTACATTGATTCCTCGAGTAGCGAATCTACATATACGCAGGACCGACCGAAGTCAAAATCCGGTTCATTCATTTCTTGAAGCCTGCGAAGCCTTGGAAGCACCAGTTCAACCCCTATACGGACCCATGACGGCGTAAAATAGATACCAGCAGCGCACCCGACACGAATCAGACCCTTCAGAGTAGCCACAGGCGCATGAGGGTCAATTAAGGCAGCATGTCGTTTGCGGTGGCCGTCCAGTCGGCCATCTTCTATTTTATGGCCTGCACGCCATGCATGGAGGCACGCAGTCACCACCGAGCACGACAACGTATAAAAAGGGACCGCGAGGAGAAGGCGCGTCGCGAGGCAGAACATCCAGATTTATACCGGCATCCGAGCCCCTACAATGTCAACCCATATTGGGAGGAGGAAATGCGGATGGGACCCAGCTTACCCAAGAAGGGCAAGAGCAAACCGGCGAGCCAGAGGAAGCTCACAAGTGCAGGACAAGATAGTGGCTCTGCAACGAGGAGCAGCTTGGCCATCAGCAGCCAGGGACCCTCCACTGCCACCGGCACCTCCCCACCAAATGCTCTGGTCAAGGAGAACACAGCAGATACACCCCCCGAGATTCATGGAGAACACAGCCCAGTGGTGATACCAGAGGATGCTCGAAGTTTGAGCGTGATGGAGTCGGTCACGGCGTCAAGCGTCGACGGATGGAACCACAAGAGATATCAACGCGAAGATGAAGAGCTCTGGGGCCACGAGTTCTCAAGGACAGGACACAAGCTCATGGACGCCATTGTCAAGGCCGGGTCATCTGCTGGAAAGCTTCTCGAGTCGACACTGGGCAAGGATAGGCCCATTACCGACCAGGAGCGGGCTGACTTTTACAGCGCACCCATCCACCCGCCCGTCAATGAGTATCACCCTCCGGTCGTGAGCAGCAAGCCCGTACACAAGGATGCCCTCCGCTGGATGCTCCAACCACCGCCACCCGCTAAGGTCATGGAAGGAAAGGTGCCCGTCACCAGGAGCGCCAGTCTGGCCAGTACGGTGAGCCGGAGAACGGCGCCCAACTCGGATCTGTCACTGAGTCGGGTCATGAGCGAGCGGTTGGTTGAGGCTAAGCGCCGGAAGGGAGAAGTGCCACCTGTGCCCGTTGACGGCGATAAGCTATCGGTCGCCCTCGCCGCCGGGCGCCCTACCTCGAGGAGAACAACGGTCTCGACCAGATCGAGGTCGACAAGGTCTAGGGGCCAGCGCAGCAACAAGAGTGCGCACCAGTCCACTGACTCAGAAGGAGAGTCATCCGAGGGCGCTCTGCACCTAAGGCGGCGACGATCTGCGCGGCCACCAGTCACCCCCGAGGTTGAGTCGGACGAAGGCGACATTGACGAACTTGAAATGCCTGTCCCCAAGCCGCCGCCTGTTCCTGAGATTCGCTCGGCTCAGCGACCTAAGCTGGAGACGATCATGAGTTCTGACGGGACCGGCCGGAGCCTGACCAGAAAACGGTCGCAAGCAGACGGCAAGGAGAATGTGCCAGTACCGAAGACTCCGGATCGTACTGCTCGGGTCGATCAGGTGCAGTCCGATCCGACACCAGTCAAAGAACGACCATCAGGGGCATCCATCGACAGTGGGCTTGCGTTATCAGCATGATGACTCCGGCCTCACGACACCACATTACAACTCAAGCTCCGCTAGAGTAGTAGGCGGGATTACACTTCTGTTATCAATATTTGCATTATGCATCACACAGGCAGCAGGGACATGCTGGAATATCTCATTATCAAGGCGTTTCATGATTGGGGAAGGGCAAATGGGCTCTGGGCATTGGAGGGTATGACATGCAGGTTCAAGGTTGTTCCCCATCCACACAAAAGCACAGCACAGCACAGCAGATCACAGCACTAGCCGGCGTTTTTGGGATGCAGATTCTATTCATCATTTCGTTCCTTGCATGGGGATACGACTCGACAGCGTTCTCTAATTCTATTTGTACCTATCAAATCGCACAGCCACCCTTAGCAGCTCAGAAGAGAGGCTTTCCAGGCCATGCTACACTAAACGATCTAACTATGGTGAAACTTTGGTACGTGATGAGAGCTTGCAGTATGTGACAACCCTATCTGGGGGCTCTTTCCAACAAGTCTGGTGACGGTGCTGCCGTCTATGGATCATTGATCAGCCCCTCCCCCAGCTTTTGGCGACCCCACGCCCAGCCGATTGGCCCAAGGCGCACTTGCGGACCATGGTGCAATTGACTATCCAAGCACGACTCGACTCATTCATTCTCTCTTCTCTTGATTCCCTCCTCCTCTCTTCCTTCCGCATACAAAAAGACGGCAAGTCTCCTAGAGTTTTTGGTTGTACCGTTCATTCTTTTTGCACCTGGCCGGCTGCGTTCTCATGTCCCTGCATTTTGTCAATTCCTAAAGAAGACAAGATCTTTTGCTTAATCACTAATCCGTACCGTACCGCCGTTCCACTCGGAGGAGCCGCTGAACATTCCGAGACCGCAAGTCAACGGAGGAGATCCGAGATCGCATGTGATATCCCCCGGTTGGATCATCATGGGCTCTAGTGCGGCTTTCGACCAGGATGAGCTGACGGTGCTGATCACTGGGTTCGGTGTATGAGTTCTCCCTTTTCTCTATTCTACTTCTTCTATTCTCTTGATCGCGAATGTCTTCAAGTATGCGCATTCCCATCCATTCATGTCTCGGCCAAGCTATCGCTTAGCACGGACGGCGGTATCGTGAAGCTGTCAAACCGCCCCTCCCCTGCCACACCTCCGTGGCAGTCCGCACTCGATCAACATGTCCACCTCTTCAGCCCATGCATACACCTCTCTTCTGTCCTGATGCCTCATGTTCATTTCTATACAACACTTTCTATCTCCAAAAGCTCACCCGTAGACCCCCATACTCTCTAGCCCTTCAAGGAGAACCACCCCCGCAACCCCTCGTGGGAGATCGTCCGCCGCCTGCCGGACTACCTCCCGCCCCTGCGCGCCAAGCATGTCGCCTCCCACCCGCCGCACTCGACCATCGCCCGCGCCGCCGCCGGTGACGCCATCCCGCCCGTGCGCCTGCTCGTCCACCCGGAGCCCGTGCGCGTCAGCTACGCCACGGTCCGCCCGCTCGTGCCCCGACTCTGGGCCGGCGAGGCCACGGCGCCCGAGCTGCAGCCCGGCGGTGAGGGCCGGCGCATCGACCTGTGCGTGCACGTCGGCATGGCCGGCGCGCGCATGCAGTACTGCCTCGAGCGCAGGGGCCACCGCGACGGGTACAAGATGAAGGACGTCGACGGCGCGCTGCTCGACGACGAGCGCTTCCGGCGGCCCAAGGAGGACGGCGGGGACGACCCGTCCTGGGAGTGGTACGGCATGCCCGAGGAGCTCGAGACCGACGTCGACGCCGACGACGTGCTGAGGCGCTGGAGGGCGCATGCGCCGGTAAGTTCGAAGTCGTTGTGGATGTCCATGGGGAAGGGAGGGGAAAAATACTGATGTTGTTTGGCTTAGCCGACCGCCGACGTGCGCATATCCGAGGATGCGGGCCGGTACCTCTGCGACTTCATCTACTTCTCGAGCCTAGCCCATCTGTGGAAGAAGGGCGAGCAGCGGCGCGTTGTCTTCCTGCACGTCCCTTCGGCGTGTACGGACGAGATCGTCGACAACGGCAGGGAGATTCTGCTGCAGCTCATCCGGTCTATTGTTGAGAGCGAGACTAGCAAGGAGAGGAAGGTAGCTGAGACCGTAGACCAGGTTGGAGGGGCGCAGGATGAGATACGATGACCCTGGGTTCAGCGATGGTGATGCTAGATAGGAAAGGTACAGTTTTCGGAAGGTGGACCGAGCATGGAGTTCTCTGACAGGATTCTTTATTCATTATCAAGTCCATTGTGGGTAGTATGGATAACTCTGCATAGATTAGCAAGCCACGGAGATCATTGATTCTTCAACAAGGCCCATCGCTGCAACTACCGATAAAACAGTGAATGCAGGTCTAAGCCATGACAAGCGGCTACAGTACTGATAGAGCCTTTCTCTCGTTGCATTCAAACATACGCCGTTCTCCTTTGGCACCCATCAACTATTCATCAATGATGCGGGCTTGACAGGTAATTGCTTCTCCCATGGCGGATACACCACGCCGCTGAGGACATCCTTCTGCTCCTGAGACACTCGCTTGCTCAAATAGTACCAGGGGATAGCATCTGTCTCCCTCATGTCCAAAAGGCGATCAGGCGCAGCGTTGTTCCGCATCTTGGTGCGGATGGCCTTCTCGCGCTCCTCGGCCATGCAGCAGTGCACCTTCCAATCCAGAAATGTCTTACAGTCTGGCTTTTGGTCACCAACACTCGCAGGGGCACTGATGTTCTTCTCGTACCGCTCACGGTACTCGACGCAAGGCCGCCACTTGGGCTGTCCGAGATGGGCCATGGCGCCCAGTGCTTGTCTCACTGCTTTGACGTCGGAGGCACGGAGCAGGAAGAGCAGGCGTTCTTGGGGAGTAGTCGCTTCCTCCGGCTTGATAAAGGCTCGGAGCGATCCGTCCAGAGCCTTGATGTCCTTGTCGGCGCCGGCGCCAGCCCTCATAAGCATCTCATAGTGGTAGTCTCCGAGCATAGCGTCTGCTTCGGCGGCACTGCGCTCGCTCCTTAAGGTCTCGATCGCCTTGTAGATGTCTCCTCCGATGTTGACGATATCGACAGCTGCTCCCAGGGGGCGGATGTGGTGCTTTACTCGGTGGAACACTGCGAGCTGGAGCGCGTACCGAAGGAGATCGACCCTCCCATCCCACACAGGGTGTGGTAAAAGCTCTCTGAGCTCGTCCACCAAGTCTTTTGGCATTGCACTTCTCACTTTGGACCAAAAGTCCAACTCGCCCCCAGTCGCAGTTGTTTTATCAATTTTGAGCCCATATCGAAACAGGGCATGCGGCAAGCAATGGAAAAGGTGTACCATGGCCTGCCAAAGCCTCATCTCAGCCCCTAGGTGCTCTTCGACATAGGACTGACTCATTGCTACTGTTCCGTGGCCGAGTTGTAAGGTTCGTTCGTCCTCGTCTAGCCAGACTTTTCCGTACAGCCACTGGAAATGAGGAAACCGAGGTGACGGCAACATCTCATTCGATATGCATAGTGAAACAGATAGTGCGTGGAGAGCATTGAGCTTATTCCCCTTGTGTCCAGATTCGGTCGCTTTGACAGACTGATGAATTCTAAGATCTGCTGACATTGATTTTCGCTCGTGCGCCACGGTATCACAATCCGGAACATGGTCTGGCTGGGGTTTTGAAGACGTCTCGGCTATCTCGTCTGTCGCAATGGCAGAAGCAGTATCGTCATGGTGTGTTACAGCCTGTTGTTCCCCTGAGGAGGACTTGGCGGAAGATCTAGATCGGGTAAGTCGTTGGCTGTCCTCTCGTTCGTCTTTTACTTTGGCTCGCTTCGATCGATGTCTCGTGGCGACGGAAAGGTCAGGACTTGCAGTCCGCTTCCTCGCGCGAGGTGGCACATAGTCATCGTCATTCGCGTCATCTACAACGACAATGGTAGCCCCTATCAAGTCGTTGTCTCCAGAATAGTCTCCCTAGCAAACGGTCAGCTGTAGCTCGAGCTGTGGGTGTCATGCGGGTTTACATTTTTCTGTCCCATCTGCTTTGGATCATTAACGACCTGGATCGAGGCCTGGGAGTCGTCCACTGTTGATTTCACAGATCCCATGCTATTCTTCCTCCGTTTTCCCCGGCTTGATGTTCTGCGAACAGGAACCTCTTTGCTAGCTTTGAGACATTGTCCAGTTAACATCAGTATTTCTTGAGTTTTCCGGGGTGAAGGTGTGTTTGCATACCTGTGCTCGCAACAATGGCGGCCGCCTGAAGGGGATCAGTGTCGGTAGAATCCTCGAAATCCTCCTCATCGCGGGACTGATCTGTCACATAGCAGGGGGGCGATATGCTCCTGCTCGGTCGTTTGGCGCTTTTCCGTGGGATATCATGAGCGATGACTCTGCCCTCAACCTCGAATTCGTAGCCTTTCTGCACTGCCTTGCGGTCTCGGACTGGGCGTGCCCGGGCCACACGTCTAAGGGTGCGCATCTTGCCGCATCGTCTCTTGTCGGCATGCTCTCAAGGGGCCGTAAGGGAGTGAAGAATGTGGACCACGGGCTGCAAAAATGGCCTTTCCCCCAGCCCGTGGCTCACAAACTTTGTGTCTGCGGATCTAAGATAGAACGCGCACCAATGAAGGAGTAACAGTGGTACTTGGCCGACTTGACCCAGAAAAGATCAAGTACAAAAAGTAAAGTCGAATCGCGGTCCACTATGCAGAAAACACGTCGAAGGTGAAAGTTTGGTGACTCTGTTAATCGAATGCGTCCCTGCCGGTTTGAGGGCCTGAGGATCGTGTAAGTGGTGGCGCTTGCCTTGAGGCGCATGTGAAATATTTCCAATAATGGCAACCCCACCACGTTTATGAAAAGTGAACGAGGTGTGAACAAGCAAGAGTGATTTGCATCTGTCATCCATCCATCTCGTATCAACCACCATACCTTTCTCATTGACCTCTGCATGCAATCGCAGACATTTCAAGTTTGATATGTGTCAAAGGGCATCATGTTCCCAATGTCGTAAGTCAACGCAAACACAAACAAGTCAGTTGAAAGAAGACAAAAACACAAAGCTGACCCTCTGGTGCTGTGCCTGTGCCCATGTAGAAGGTGCGTCATGGTGGGGATGTGGCCAGCACGTTCCTTCAGTCCTCAATTCAACTCCCGCGTCTGCCTGGTGTAAATGCAATCCGCGGATTGTCAGAGATGACCGGCAGTACCCTCCAATGGCCGCCGAGGCAGGCGTTGTCATCCACACTGCCGCAGCAATTGTTCTCTGGACAAAGGGCAAAAGAGCTCGTTATTCACCAGAAGGCGTGGTTGAGGAACCCTTGAAGTGAGGTTGACAACCAATCGAGGTTGCACACTTTATCAGGGTTGATACTAGACATGTCGTTTTCTTCGAGGCTCAAGCGCGAGTCTGCAGTTGTTCTCTGAAAGCTCACGTATTACTTGGAAATCTATGAGACGCCAACGATTGCATGTCTATGCAATATCGACACAATGGTCTAGAATCTTATGTCTAAAGGAAAGGACTCGCATAATATGTCAGACGACCCCACATCCCCTGCTCTCGTCTCCCAGCCCTTGTCGCCGAAAGGCACGTCTGAAAAGCTGGCCTAGATTTTGAAACTGCGCGGCCACTCTCCACGTTCATACTGCTTCGGCCAAGTGACCTTGACGTTGAGCTGACGAGCGGTCTTGAGAACGAACTCGGGTTCTCGCAACAGGTGCCTCGCGACCAGGATCAAGTCTGCCTGAGTGGTCTGTCCATGCTCCTCCTCAATCTCGATTGTGCCCTTCTTTGCGGCCTCCTCGTTGAGCTTATGACCAGCCTGCACAATTGATCGCGCCATCTCGGCGTTGGAGATCATGCCCACTGCACCGATGAGCAGCTTCTTCCCTTCTGCCTCGATGGCCTCCCGGACCTTGCCAGCGAGGCTGACCTGGTAGTAAGGGTGGATGTCAATCTTTTGCTGTGCGTTGTTGCCGCCAGAGCTGACGTCCAAGAGGTCAACCCCATGGTCGGGAAGCAGCTTGGCCAGCTGGATGCTGTCCTCGATAGTCCAGCTCTCCTGGCCACTCCACTCCATCCACTCCGTGCCCGAGATGCGCAAGAAAAGCGGCATTGACTCCGGGATGACAGCTCGGACAGCATCGACGACCTCGAGTACAATTCGCGTCCGGTTCTCGAAGCTGCCGCCATACTTGTCTGTTCGCCTCTGCAAAAGAGTTAGTACATCACACTCTGTTACAATGTTTCAAGCAAAGGGACCTACGTTGGAAATTGGCGAGAGGAACGAAGAAATCAGATAGCCGTGCGCGCCGTGGATCTCGATCACATCGATACCCGCAGCCACCGCTCTCTTGGCCGCAGCCGCAAAGCCCTCCACGACCTCCCCGATCTGAGCCATGGTCATCTCCTTCGGGTGCGCCCAGCCTTCCGAGTCCCAGGGGATGGCGCTCGGAGCCCAGCAGTTGTCGGGCCAGCCGCCGACCTCGGGCCCGGCTAGGTTCTTGGCCTCGACCTTGGCCGCCCAAATGGGGGCGGTACTGGCCTTGCGCCCGGCGTGCGCGATCTGGATGCCGGCCTTTTGGCCCTGCGAGTGGATGTAGTCGACCACGCGCTTCAGCGGCGCGATCTGGCTGTCCTTCCAGAGACCAGAGTCCGCTGGGCTGATGCGACCATTGGGCGTGACCGCAGTAGCCTCCACGATGGTCAAGGCAACGCCTCGCAACGCAAAGGCGCCCAGGTGCACGAGATGAAAGTCCGTGAGATGTCCATCGTCGGCAGAGTACATGCACATGGGTGAGGCGGCGAAGCGATTCTGGACCGTAAGTCCACGGATCGTCAGCGGCTTGAAAAGCGTTGGCAGCTCGGCATCGTTGGAGGCAACTGCGGTGCCGACCGGCGGATCTTGGGCCGGGGTGTAGAAAGGCACGCCTGGGGCGCCGGGGCTGATTCTCTTCTGGTTGTCCACCGTCATCTTTGCTGTGAGTATGAGGTTGTCAGGGACGTAGACGGATTTCGCTGGTGTTTCTGAATCCTCGGTATCGTAAAAGAGAGTAGGAACTCAACCAAGTGCACTTGCAACAGGCTGGTTTAATAATGATGACGAAAAGTCTAGCAAAATGCCTTCCGTTCCTGCGCTTTATAATTTCTCGAGCTGGCGAATCTACAGAGTCGAAAGAGGGAAAAAATTGACACGGCGCATTGAGAAAGAACGGCCAAGACTTCGATTTCTAAAGGGTTGATTTCCAATCACTTCATGCACACACACCAAAAGAACGATACCGGACTGCAAGACGACGGTCCTCGAGCCCGCATTGTCTGTTCGGCAATTACTTGGCCGTGTGGGGGTAGGTTATTCCCGATAGAGCATTTGACGCAATCGACATGATTCCAAAGAGACAAACAGCCTATCTGCTAAAGGACCATAAACATTTCGCCATTCGCTATTTTAGCAACAGCGGGTAGTTGGACGGTCCGTCTGAGGGTACGGCCCCGGGGCGTTGACATCCGTATAGTTTGCGGATATGCTCGTCTTACATCTGACATCCCAGGGCATTCGTCGGTTCGGTGCGCCAAGGACCGGATGCCGAAGCTGTGAGGAGTATCTCGCGCAGCAATCCCTCCGTCTACTTGGCAGGGAAACCCCCCATAAATTGGCGATGACAAATCCAGGCCATTCCCAAGCTTTGCACCTGCATGAAAAAGCTCGATAAGTCAGCAAAAATTACGAGGTTTCTGAATCTAGAGGCCATTGACACAGTTTCAACATCGCCTCTTGGTTGATAGAGCAAAAATAGATTGTCGGTCTGACCGTGTCTCGTCTTAGAAATTGGCAGTTTCGGTCCAACTCGCACCAAGCTGATATTTCGTCCGTCCGTGTTATTATTACAAGTCGTTGTCACCGGACAGAGCGACTACCGACCCACAGAAGAACACAAGACACGGACACGACCGAAACGGGCGAGGCGAATGGTACGCTTTCGAAGCGAGCTTTCCCAATGCCAAAGGAGGTTGCAATTGTGGATTGGTTCCCAGTGGTGAGGTTGAGGCTATTGTCACACTACAAGCGACTAGTTCCTTGAAATTCCTTCGATGGAACGCCCGACACGAACAACGTCGCGACGGGTATCTAGCCAGGAATAGAAGCCCAGAGAGGTGTTAACCGTTCTTTGACTAGACAGCGTACAGCGTGCCAATTTTTCCAGGAGTTCGGCTCACGGTTACCAAAGATGTGGAGGCTGTCAGGACTGAAAAGGGGTAAGGTTGGGGAAACCTGAAGCAGCCAGGGTTTGCTCGCAGGGTCTGCACGGGCTCCCGGGCCAGGATTCACTATGGCGGCCACCCCTGCATCTCCTCTTGGTTGAAACAAGCCTGCCCCCGAAACGAAACGTGATAATCAAGGGTGAAGCTTCCAAACCCACCGCACTGTAACCTCTGGAGCTATCCTTCGGTAACTTGCCGAAGCCCGCCCAGGTCACGATGGCGTACATATTCCCCTTTATACCCCCCCGCGATCGCGCGCTCTTCGTCCCATCATGGTACGATGATCAAGCGATGAGCAGCCGGGAACAAGACGATCTTATTGCCTTCCTACTGTAGTTCCCAAGTCGCCGTGTCGAATCGGAGCATATCAGATAACAATCAGCCAACCAACCATGAGGAAATGGGCAGACCGGAGGAGGGCCGTGATGGGCTCGTAAGTACTTTGGCTTGCTCCAATACTGCTGTGTCTGCTCAGAACTGACAGTCCTTTGCTTAGACCCAAACCCTTTGACGACGAGACTGTTCTTGTTCTCGTAGGTCCGGAGAAGGCGGAGTTCACAGTGCAGAAGAAGCTTCTGTGTACCACAAGCGCATACTTCAGAGATGTCCTTGATGCTATACCGTCGGCAGTGCTGCCCTCGCCGCCGCCATCCAACAGGTGCAGTCCAGAGCCAGATGGACGCCCCAGCAACGATCCTATTTCAGGTTCGCACGAGAGTCTAGTCATGTGGCTGTCAAACGAGAACTCCGACATGTTTGACCTGTTCATCCTGTGGCTATACCACCACCAGGGCTTCCAACAATCACAATCACAAGCAGGCATCCCGCGGTCAGCATTCATTGACGATGCGGCCATCGCCAGCGCAGGTCAAGATGCGGGATCGCCATCACCGACCAACTGCAAACGATTTCGGGCACTCCACTGGAGTCTGGTACGGTTACACCTCTTCGCGGCGCAGATCGACTTGCCTGCACTGCAGGACACCGCAATGGATGCTTTACAAGATCTGCATCTGCGATGCGACTGGGACGTCGCCCCGAGACTCCTAACATTACTGTACTCGGACGCGAGCCGCGTCAACGACGGCGAGGAGGATGAGGACTCGTCGGTGACGCCCGCGACGGCCTGCCGGCTGCGCAAGTGGGCCGTGGCCATGCTGGCCTTCGCGCTGAGCGGCTGCCTCGCCGGGTGCGGCAGCAACAGCGCCGACGGTGTCGTGGCCGACGGCCAGTTCCAGGGCCTTCTCGAGCGCTTGCCCGAGTTGAAGGACGAGTACGCAGGCCACCTGACCAAGATGGCGGCCAGCAAGGCCGACGTGCGGATAAAGAATCCGCAGCTGCGTCTGCCGGAGAACCACCTACGCAACGAAGAGCGGCACTTTGGCTTCAGGCAATGCTCCTTCCACAGCCACCGCAAGGTCGTCGGCCAGGGCCGGTGCACGCATGCCAAGGCGTCCTTCTTGCAGCAGAGCGGTCGTCTGTCGCCGACGTGGGAGCTCACGACGTCGCAGTGCGAGCCGCACGGGTCCTCGGACGGGTTCGAGAGCAGTGGGCGAGGCCTGGCCGTGCTTACAGAGTGCGACTCGCCGTCCTCCGAGGACGTCCCACCGCTGGTGTCGCCCCTGCCGGCCAAGGGCTCGGTGTCGTTCTTGGACCTGGACTGAAGGACCTAGACGCCCGGTTTTGATGATGTCTACGACTTGTACGATGTACGACTTTTCTTCTGTTGCTGTTGCTGTTGCTGTTGCCGTTGTACTTGATCATTTTCAGGAGTTTTATATCCTTTTGTATGCGAAAAGGGGTCCCAGGCTTTTTATTAGAGGATTGTTGATGTTTCTTTTGTCTGGAGGATTCGACATCTTTGTCCGACCGAGGCGGAGAGTCTGGTTGTTGCTTTTTCTAGTTAGCGATGCATCAAGCTAGCGAGCCTGGCAGGTTTCAGTGCCATGTACGATCTTGGAAAACAAAACATTGATCGGGATAATCAGATAGTAGCAAACTCGATATAGAGTAATCATCAAAATTATGTCTTACATAAGTAGATGCTCAACGTACTTTCACGGATGCTTGACCTCTGAGAACATCATCAGCATCCAACCATGCAAGAAGCTAGCGTAAGCTTGCAGTGGCTTCCGGTGGTATGCTAGCGGTTGCTCCCGCTGTCGGGTGGCTTGCGGGGTCGATTCACGGGGCTCATCTAGCGGCCTGGCCGATCCGTGGTGTGGGGTTCCAGTCTAAATAAATGCTTCGCCCCCAACAGCCTCAATCAAGGTCAGGCGAACAGGCATCCATGACCACTCCCATGTGATCCCATCGCCAAAGCCTGTCAGGCACCGAAAAATGAGCCATGTGAATGCTTCTATTCCGAGTATTCGCCATGCCTGGCTGGGAGACTCATCCCCACATAGAGATCTAGGCACGGGGATCTCTTATGGCGGCTCTTGTGGCCAGTCATCTGAGCGCTGCCCCTTTGAGTGTTGGTCAGGCATAGGCTGCGCATGAGGCTTCGTGCATGTTGGTTTGCCCGAATGACGCACAGCGCGTAACCAACAAGGGACCTCAAATCGAATTAAAACTGTTGTCAGAGGTGGTAACCTATTTCCGAAATGAAACTCGTCTTGTCCATTCATCTGAAATTCGCTTTGAAAGGGAAGAGGTCAAAATGGAACAATCTCGATGTCTCACCGAGACGCACTCTCCATTCACACTCAACATGAACGAGGTATCGACAGATCCTGCAATGGCTGTGGCCTCTCCGGATTTAGAATCTCTGCTGCCTGCCTCATACCACACCGCCGACAACAAGCAACTCGAGGCCCCCCGCCTCTACTCGGCAGCACATCTCCAGAACGAGTTGGGTATGGCCCAGCTCGATGGCTTTTCCCACTGGTTCTGGCTGCTCAGCTCTCCGGACCTGCCCCGGCCGCTCCATGACTGTGCCTTTCTCGGGCGCCGTATCCGTGTCACGGAGAGCATGGACCGCCACCTCGGCCTCGACAAGACCAACCAGCTGTACCTCAAGCCTATCCCGCGCCTCATCCTCGACCCTCGCTTCTGGACCGACATCCTCCCCACGGCGGTCCCCTGCTCCTGCTCCCCCGGCAAGGACCCGCAGGAGCCGGCCTCCCAGACGGCAGAGGACGTCGAGCCCTGCGCCCGCCGCCGCCTGCGCTCCTGCGCCCTGGGCCTGCTCTACTCGTACGCCGCCCTCGTCTCCCACGAGTCCGACTACCACCTCGCGCGCGAGCACCACCTGCTCCCGCACGGCGTCGCCTGGCCCGCCTGGCGCGTCTTCGTCTCCCAGCTGCTCGCCGACGCCGAGATCCGCGCCAAGGTGCACCGGCGCTTCCTCTACGGCGAGCTGCGCCTGCGCCGCCTGCGCGAGATGGGCCAGCTGTGGCGCGGCGGCGTCCTGCGCGTCATCGTCGGGCGGCTCGACCGCTTCGCCGGCTTCTTCCAGGACAACGTGCGCTGGCTCGCGTCGCTCGTCGCCTTCATCGCCGTCGTGCTGTCGGCGCTGCAGGTCGGGCTCGAGACCAACGCGCTCATGGACGACCCGACGTTCCAGGCCTTCTCGTACGGCTTCACCGTCTTCTCGCTCGTCGGGCCGCTCGGGGTGATGCTGGGCTTTGGTTTGTATTGGGGTCTGTACGTGCCGTATTACCTGGCGTTGAACTTGCTTGCCGTCAAGAGGGGGGAGAAGAGGGCGATGAAGTCACTGCGAAAGGGACCCGATGATGGAGTGTAGAGATAGCTTTGTGTGCGTTTGTGTGCCAAGAGATACCCTGTTGTTGTTACATTTTGACTATAAAGACTGTTTACATGCCATTTCTATCTCAAGCAAAAACGCCCCCTAAGAGTTCGTTGTCCAAGACCATCAAGCCCGCCGTCTGCGGCGCATCTTGTTGCATCAAAGCCATGTTATCGTCCGCCCAGATCATGTCGTGCTTGCCAACCAGCACCACCTGCTCGATATCGTCTGCCGTTTCCAAGACCCGTGGGAGTAGTAGTTGGCCAGATTTCAAACTCCTCAAACAGCTACATAGAATCGACAGCCCCGTGAATTCTTTGAAGTGACAGACGGAGCGGCAGGCCCGGTCACGAACGGCCGCCATACTGAGTCGGAGTGCTGACAAGACATCATCTGTGCATGGCAGGCCTTTCGTTGCCATACCGTCGAGGTCGTTGCGCCGCAGGCTCACGATAACGTATATCATCGCCACCGAGAAGTCGTCGTGGCAGAGATCGACGAGCCAGTTGTGTTGCCGCTGCTCGGTTTCGTGGTGGCCTCCGATCATTGTAGGCGAGGAGTGGACCGAGTGCGCAATCTGAGAGGTACTGCTGCCGCTCGTCTCGCTGGGGCAGGCAGAGTAGGGGGAAGACCATGCGTGTTGGATGTCCAGCAGAGCCATGGCACTCTTCAGCGAAGCGCACCTGGACTTGGCGCCTTGGTCCCCAGTCCTGCCGCTGCTGTGTGCGTGGTGCAGAGCCAGGAGTGTGCGGTGCATTAGGACTTTGAGAAATTGAAGTCGGCAATTTGCCTTGCTCGAGTGCTCAAAACCAAGGTGTGCGTCTGAGAGCATGGCTGCCTCTGCGTCCCTGAGTTGCTCTCGGATTTTGGCGTGCCACTCGCAGATCCGAGTATACTCCATGGGTGGTCTGACGAGAGAGTTGACTGTGTTGACGATCTCTGCAAGAAGCGGAATGACCTCTGCAAGCTTTGTGTGGTAGATCAGATCTGTGGAGGTGTATGAGCCAGCCCAACACTCTTCTGTGGACCATGAGCTTCCAGATCCGAAATGAGAGACCGTTGGCTCGATTTTCATGGGCTGCTCTACATCCCAATCGAGATAGAGATGTGAAGTGCCAGCTCTCATTGCAACATCGAGATCGAGGAGCTGCAGCGTGAACCACAGCTTCTTGCGCATCTCGGCTTCAAACGGAGAAATGTCCGGGAAAAGACTTGTGGACCGGTGAAGTTGCAATGAAATTGCCATTCTGGTAGCAAAGCCCATTGCATAGGTCAATTGCTGGGGATCTCCTCCCCTGAGTTCGGTGAGCTGAGCGATGGCCATCATGCACAAGGTGCGGAGGGTGGTCATGTCAGGTGCAGCCATGAATGGAGATCTGGACAGAGATAGTTGTGCCGACTCGAGGAAGAATTCGGTCCATTGAGATTTGGAACGACCAGCACCGTCGAGAACGTAATCAGGCGTTGATTGCGCTCCCAGAGCGAGCATCATCAATAGCTGGGCAAGCCAGCCATCCAAGACGCCATGTCGGTTCTTCCAGAAATACTCCAATTCGTTCTGGACGAGAAGCGGGTGGAGTAGACTATGGGTGATCTCTATGCTGTTCATGTAGCTCGAAACTAGTGCTTCGACTACATGTCGAGGCGGCAGGCTGTCTATGATCTGCGTCTTGGTTGCAGCGTAGGGGGAAGAGTTGCTGAAGGGATAGTTCATGCCGCTCAAGGCCGGGAAGAGGAACTTCAGGTTCTTGATCTGGCGGTATCTTGGCGCCCACTGGGAGTCAGTACCAAATATGAAAGGTACGGCTTCTTCGAACTAATTGCAACCCGGTAAGCTTTTGGTGAACTCGTGTATCGTCATGGCAGTCCATGACTTACCTCAGCAGCGGCTGTGGTCCAGTGTGTCGTGCCGTGACCTTGGATCTTGCTGCTGGCAGGAGAGACGTGGGGTTTGATATTCTGTTTGGCAGCACTTCGGGGCGGTGTCCTTGCCGGCGTTTCGCGCTCAGGAGTGGCGCCTGGCTTTGGGCTCGCAGGAAATGGCTGATAGACGCAGTCATCGGCATTGCCAGATGCAATACAGCGGCTGCAAGGCAGTCGTTTGTCACATTTCAGCTTGCGCTTGTGGCATGGGATGCAGACAAAGACTCTTCGGTTCCGCTTCTGAGACCGTGGGTTGCCTTCGGGGGATGTGTTGTTTGGGTCCAATATGGAGAAGGTGGAAAAGTATCCAGCAGGAGGCTCGGGAGACATGGTCATGATCTCTTTGTATTAGTTGGGCATAACCAATGCTATTGATGTTTGTCAGTTGGGTGGTGAAAAAGATGACTGGCAGGTCAGACTTACATGAGATCGAGTGCGAGAGCTAGGTCGACATTATATAACGAAGGCTGATGTCGGCCCAAGCTGTAATTCGAGACGAGGAGTATACTGTATAGTCGGGACCCCTCCTCATCTAGACAAAAATAGTGGTCATAATCAACAAGAGGTGGCGTGGGTTTAAGCAGGGGACGTGTTTCTGCAGGCAAGCATCGTAGGTACCACCAGTATAAGTCAGCCGTTTATATTCCACTCCAAGACATGGCCGAGAAAGATGCGGTAGGATCGCTTCGACCATGGTAGGACCCATGAACAAGACCCAGACTTTTGACGTCCCCGAGGGGGGCCGCCCTACGAGGCAGGGCAAGCGGGAGGTGGTGCGGGGGGTGCAAGGGTAGGCAAGGGTAGCTGCCGGCCGCCATGCATCGACGGATCCAAGGATGGATACTTGGTGATATTCCCAGGTCCAGCCTATCGGGATCGATCGATAATGGGATTCAGGGTATACACATACACTAGGTGCCGCGGAGGGGACGAACGCTGCCATGGCGGCGGCCGTTGGAAAGCAGCAAGCAAGCCTTCAGCCGGTGCATCCGCATCCGCCAGGGATGTGTTAATGACGACGCCAACATCCAACATCTGTGGACTACACTCTGCCGTTGAGGCTGGATCAAAGCGAATTTCGGCCCAGGTACCGAGAGCTGGGGGTTGTCAATCAGTCTGACATACATGAATGCCATTCACGTGGAAGGTACAAGGCATTGGTCGCTATTATGGACGGACACTGATATCCTCCGTCTTGTTTCCGCATCACCATCACGACCCCCGGAAAGTCTCGACCAAAGCAGTAAACAATTCGACATCATGGCTTGTTCACCTAATCTTCAATTTTCACCGGTTGCAAGGGCGCAAAAGACCCCAGTTTGACCGTCACCTTCCCTTTACCTGCTTGCTTGGTGATCTCACGGTGGTGAGCATCACAAGAAGGATCAGTCAGGGCTGATGAAACACCCCGGTCACCACAGTGCTCTGTGGTCCAGCAGGGACGGCAGCCTGGAAGGGCATAATCTGGCCTTTCAGTGAGCAATTAAAGATTGATTGGGCGCGACAAAGCCACCAGAAACGTCATGAGGACGGCCTCCTCGTCAGTTGCGGTTGTGTGGTGCTTGGGGGGTGGGAGAGAGAGAGGGAGAGGGGGCAAAAACCACCGGTCGCCGTCGCATCCATCCCGCGACACAAGGACCGCGCATGGAAGACCAGGGATCACGGCATGTTTTCGGCTCCGCCTTTCCCCCTAAATTCGCAACAAGTCCGAGCCTAAACATGCGAGGTTCGAGTGTCGCTGCAAATTTCGCACCCTACCACTGCCTACCTGCCCGCCAGCCATAAAGCCATAGACCGCCTCTGATACGTTGACATACGCATTCAACACCATGACGCCGCCGGCCAAGAAGCGGTGACAGTCGAGCACAAGGCCGCCGCAGCGTTACTGGCGGTTAACCCGCAGCTCACCGGCTCCGGAAGGACGTCTGCTCCCGACACCTGCCCCCAAAGCCCAGACCAATGACATGTCTTGGGGGCCAAAATAGAATACGGAATTGCGCATAGCTATTCCTCGAGGCGCGACCCCGTCTGTTGGCTCATTAAGGTTTTAGGCTTCTGGATTTTCGAGATGCTCCGCCGTGCACTACGCCCGGCGGAAACAAGTGTCAGATCCCAGATGGTTTGCAACTCTTCCCTGGTCCCTGTCCATCCAAGACGAACTGCGGAGCTGACCAGAGCGAGTCCGAGCATAAGAGAGCCAATGAGACGCTGCTGACTCTCCAAATCTGGACCAAACACCCATGTTAGAGCATCCAGATTCTCTCAAAATATAGCTGTACTCAGATTAATTGAGTTACCTAGCACCGCCTCCTCCATAGAGCGACGAGACTTGTTTTACCTACCCACTGCACCACTCTCACACCACCACCTTTGTCCTGTACCGCGCTTCTTTTCTAGATCTCGCAAGCTTTTCCATCTACCACATCTCGTCCGCGTCTCTCCTCACCGATGCTTTAGCGCTCGTCCCGCGCTTCCGTGGGCTCCCTCTTGACGACATACTTGTACATGGGCATGATGTTTCCCCTACATGAATTGGCAATCTCTGAGTCAGCTTGGCCCCTCCTTTCAGCATGCCGTGGCATCTACAAGAACCATGCATATCGTTATTGAAACCCTTCGATACTCCTCTACCTGACATGTTGACCAAAGTTGCTTGTTGAAATTGGCAGGCCAAGCTCGCCTGATCATCTGGGTCATGACGGATGAACCTTTGGGACCACACCGCGTATGCGCTGACGGCAAATGGCAAGGCAGAATGAGTAGTTGTTGCCACGATACACGACATCTTTGGGACGAGGTGTGATTCAACATAGCATCGATCAACCGAGACAGCCGAAGCTCTGACTGCGAATGAGTCGACATGGGCCCAAATCATGAGAAATGAGATTGTATCTCCGACCACAACACCGCCTCAGCTGGTGTTCCCATCTTGTTTCCTGACGCCGACAGACAGGACTCCCGGGCCTCGAATTAACCTTATCAAGATGCAGAAGTGGGACGCCAATGCTTACGAGATCAATCTCATCACCGTCATCCTGTCAATTCCTTCTCCCATTGGCTACAGGCTTTCCATCCCAATGTCTTAGATTGTTTGCTTCGACATTTGCCCCAATCGTGACGTCGTTTGCTCCCAGGTGTCGGCCGCTGGCCCCCTTGCCATGGTTGGTCATCTCGTAGTTGAACAAAGTCGGTACGCTGAAGCCTGCAGAGAGGGTCTGCGTCGTTGTCGAAGCCATATCAAGCGACTGTCGAGCCTTGACACAGAGAAGTTCAGAACAGCGTGGATTTAATTGCGCTGCTAGTTTGAGGAATACACTTGGTCGAGTTTCAAAGTGTTTTTTGATGTACGGTGCAGACGCCGTCTCCTAGTTGACAATTATGAGGAGGTCAAAGATCTCAAACAATATACAGCCACGTTAAAGACTCTATAGTACTTATGTCATATTGGACACTATTAATCGGGAAAAACTCACCTTAGCTTGTGGTCAGCGCCTAGTCAAGTCGGTGCCTACTATCCTGAGCTTGGCCCCAACAGTCCTAGCGGGTAGAAGGAGCGCATATCCTGTCAGAAGCTTGAGTTGTGGGCTTCTAGCTTGTTTGATGCCTCTACCTTCTAGAAATCTTACTATACAGCTGACTATAATATTGCACTCCGCGTTGGGGGCTCCTTTCTCCGCATCACGTAATACCCATGGATCTGCTACCGGAGAAGCAATAGGGTGCTTCCGCGGTGTAGCTCTCTGGGGTGACCTCACCGGAGAGGCTCTTCAATTTCATAAGTGTCGATAATAGAAGACACCTCAACGACTATACACCCTCACCTGAGACCGAGTCCGAGGCTCCACCCCGGACTACCCATTCAGGGGGCCCCCTTCAGTCTCAGCCACTATGGGACCTAGTAGATCTGCTCACAGCCAACGTTCCGTGTTGACACTCCGTGGTCGTCGGTATGCTCAATAGGGATGGCGAGTGTTTCTTATTGCGTGCCACTAGGTGCTCGTGCCGGATTATGACTTGTTCATGCTGAGCACAGGGTACCGCGTAAGGGTTGCCCCATTGATCTCTCTCTTTCACTGGGCTGCTACACCCATTGATCCAACCATCAGTTACGAAGCCGAGCGGCCGCCCCATATTGTGCATGCTTTCTCTATCGCGCTTAGCGGTCGGGACCGGGGCGCGGCGTGTTCCCCACTAGTGTTGGCCGCCAGCTCCGGCCCCGGAGCCGGTCTCTAGGACCCACTTTCCCGATCGGGCGCCGGAGCCCGTTCATCCGCCCTCCCAGGGCTCGGCGGGCAAGCTTGATCGCGAAAAAGCCTACAAAAGCAGTATTTCTAGCCATCGTTCCTTAGGCAAAATCGATGGAGCCCCTGCTTCTGGTGGAATTCAGCCAATGTCTTCATTTTCCGGGCTTGCACTATTGAAAAAGAGGTAGGCTAGCCGGAGCTACGCAGTAGTGACGGCGACGCCCCCGCCGCCGTTCCCGGATGAATTCGGTGGCCCTTCCGTTAGAAGTCGTACGAAGTGGCTATAACATTGCGCCAATCTCCAGACCAAACTACAATTGCGTCCTATTCGCATTTGCATAGAATTTCTATTCAGTTGTTGCCCAAGCTATTGCTCAAGCTTGCATGATGAAAGTTCTCTGGCTTCTTTTGGCCGCGGCCAACAACCTGGCACTTGCTACGCCGCACCACAAACGTGCCAAGTGCAGTGATATCAGAGATGCCCCAATCACCCGGGACGGCCCTACTCTTCTGCTCGACGGCAAGCCGTGGAAAGCCGTTGGACCTAATGTGTACTGGCTAGGCTTGGATGAGAACGTCACGCCGCCGGCCGGGGAGCCGTATTATGCGCCCTTGAAGGCAAGCTACCCAACGAAGGGCCGCATCACGGAGGCCATGGCAGTGGTCAAAGCCATGGGCGGCACGAGCATCCGCGCACATACCCTTGGAGTCAGCACCGGCAATCCTCTCAGCGTGATGCCCGAGTTGGGCAAGGTGAATGAAAAGGCGTTTGAGTCTATTGACTGGGCAGTGTATCAGGCAAGGGAGTTTGGTCTGAGACTTCTCGTGCCCCTGACTGACAACTATGTAAAGATCACATCACTTGCTCCGTGAATAGAATGAACCAGGTTCAAAGCACTGACGTATCTTGCAGGACTACTATCACGGTGGCAAATACAACTTTCTCCGTTGGGCGGGATTTGACCTCACGCAGACAAAGGATGCCAACAACCCACGGATTCAGCAGTTTTACACAAACCAGAGCATCGTGGCTTCATTCAAGGACTACATCGAGAAGCTGGTTACCCACGTGAACCCATATACAAACCTGACGTACGCTGAGGACCCAACCATATGGGCCTATGAGACGGGTAATGAGCTGCTCGGTGCCGTCTGGGGTGACATGGACTCGCCAGCGGCCTGGGTCGCGGACATCGCCAAATTTGTCAAGACCCTGACCCCGAAGAAGCTGTTCATGGACGGCACATACGGGGTCAACAAGACACACCTGGGGATCGAGGAGGTGGATGTCTTTTCAAACCACTACTACCCAGTCAGTCTGGAGAAGCTGCGGTCTGATCTTGATTTGGGTAGGTAGATCATCGCGTAGTCCTTGACGATTCACATGCACATAGGCTAACACTACGCAGTGGCTTCTGTGAACAAGCCATACTTCGCCGGAGAGTACGGATGGACTCCGCCCACGAGCGGCAGTGACCCTCTGCCGGCCTTCTTCAAGGAGCTCGAGACCAGCAAGTATGTTGCGGGCGACGCGTTCTGGAGCCTGTTCGGACGAAATGTTCCGAACTGCAACGTGAGTCTAAATGGCAAATGCTGTTTGATTTGTCCTTGTCTTACTCACAAAATACATGGGAAACAGGAATTCGTGCAACATGCCGACGGCTTCACGCTACAGTACGGCAATCCAGCAAACTCGGCGGCGATCAACAGTCGCATCAAGTTGATCCGCAAGCATTTCATGAAGGAGAGCCAAGGGGTGGATATCGATGCAAATGCGGAACTGCCGGTAGTGCCGTGTCCGGCATCCGCTCCGGGCGCAGCAGAAGCGCCTCGAGATTAGGACGTGCGGGACTTCGGCGACTCATGTGCCATCACATATCACTTGTGATATTCTTGTTCGTCAGAGGCGTCGTCACCGTTCCATGACACGCGCAAATTCAGATCTTTTGAAATGAACATTTTGATTGTTACGGAGTTGAAAGCACGCGAGTGTCCATACTAAACGTGTCGTTGGAATGGAGAGCGCGCGCGGGATACGGAGTAATTGACCATTGGCATGTTAGCTAGAGCCATAAGCTTAATTCGGGTAGAAGCCGATACAGCAAAGGCATTTGGTTAACCTGTTCGACTCAAATCTACTTCGTACACAGAGCTGTAGGTGCTATGTCTGCTTAGGTCAACATGCATGGGCAGTTCCGACACGTGTTTGTAGCCCGGCTGCCTCAGATCACTTGCTCGGACTACCATCGATATTGTGTATCTTGACTGACATTTATTCGTTGCCCAGAAGGCGCCAGTATCTATATGTAATACCTAGTGACTGGCTCGGACTGAGGCGGAACAATCCTGGCATTCCCGTGACTTCGCTCTTGAACAAATTGCATAAGTCCATAGCATTGGGAAATATGTCATAATTTCCAGATGACAAAGGTCAACCTTGAGGCATGGAGACATTCTTTGTGATGCTTTGATGGCTTTGTGTTGGTCGAGGCCCGTGGATCCACACTTCCAGGTCTGTCCGTGCACGGCCCTCTCCATCTGGCCACCGTTCCTGGTTCCTGGCGCTAGGCTGTTTTAGAGTGCCTACCCCTGAACGAACCACCTGGTGCGTCGCTTGTCTTTCAACCGTCCATTGTTTCGAATGCTCACGGGTGCCGTTTTTGCGAAACATTGAAGACTAGTGAGCCAATCGACATGGAGAGAGTGGCGGATAGACGCTTCTTTCGTTTCTTTTGCTGCTCGGATCTACTCCGAAGCATACCAAGTACCTAATTATTACATTCGTTTTTTCAAAGCACTCAAACCATATCATATCTGCTCAGTAAAGCAGCATTCGGATAGGCTATCCCTCCCCTTGCCCCCCAGCAAGCAAACTGTCGAGATAACCTCTTGCGCCACGCAAATCCGCCCCATAGCCAAGATGATGTGGAACAGGGAGCTATTCGATTGGAGATGGAGATGAAGTCCCAAAATGTTCAAATTAGGCTGCATGCCGGCCGCTCCAGTCCTCTTTCTGCAGTGATCTCCCGTGGAACGATTCGTTAGCATTTCACGAGGCCTGCCCGTAATGTTGCAGTGCGTATCGCCAAAGATTAAAGTAAAATTACCTGTGGTCCATAAATTCGCCGTTTGTCTGCAATCTGCAAGGGTACGCGCCAGCGGGCTAAACTGCAAACTGATTGATGGGCCAGGCTCCCCTGCATGCCGTGGCCTATTGAGGGATGTGATTCGGCTTACGGAAGTTCTGATGGAGTCTGGGCTGGTGGATCAAGGGGTCGTGGGGTCGTGGGTGGCTTCACGCTTGTCGCGCGTCGCTCAATCAGAGCCTCGTTCCTGACGCCCACACCAAACCCGTCTTGCCCGCCGTGCCCGCCCAGCCCAGCAAATCACCATCCCTGTGCTCACCTGGACCTCCTCTCCTCCTTTGCTCTTGCAGAGACACACTCCCATTCCATCCCTGGCTTGCCCAGTTTAAACCCATTTGGGACACACGACAGGGCTCCCGGTAGCTCGCCTGTCTGCAATGGCACCTCGCCTCCCTGTCCTGCTCTCCTCCTCCACGCTCAATCTCTTTTCCCTTCCCTAGCCATGGCTCTGCAACCCCAGAAATTGTCCTTTGTCTTTACGAGGCAGTAGTCGGCCTGATTATTGGCTTCTAACGTTGCCGCCAAGGCATGAGGTCCAATTGACCCTGTTGAGTTCTGCGTCTTTTGCCAACAAGCCCAGTGGAAAAGGGAAAGCAACCTTTCTCCTCCCACACTCGCATATCCAGAAAGGGAAGAAGATCCTCCAACGGAATTCATTCATTAATATCATGGCTGCCCTCGAGCCTCGTCCCGCGAGGGGTCACCACCCCTCCGACTCTCAGATATCTGATACCTCCAACGCTTCATCTGAGCCTGTCCCTGGTACGATACCCCATTCGGCCAGACCACCACCACTCTCCTTCGCCCAGAAACAAAACGACCAGTCCACAGCCACCGGGTTCACCTACCCACTGCCGAGCCCAAGAAGCGGGAGATCTCAGAGTCTTGCCGCACAGAGTAGCCCGACCTTCGCGCCTGCACCCATCAAGCGGAAGCCGCTGTCTGCCACCGCCTCGCCATTGGCCGTCAGCTATACCACCGGCAGTCACCTCGACATCCTCTACGACCTTCCCCGTCCGGACCAGCGCTTCTCTCGCTCCTTTTCAGTCGACAGCCCGACTCTCTACGAGTTCCCGGAGCGGACTGCCTCTCTGACCGCCACGGCCAAGGACCAACCACTGGTTCAGGCCATCTCCTCGTATGTCACATCTCCTTTTGTCTCCTGCCTCGACCCTCATTTCGTCTGGGTAAAAGCCCAGCACGCCCTCGAAATTGGCCGCTAATGAGCATATTTGTCACGAACCAATAGACTACGGCCTGTCTCACAAGACTCTGTCTACTCATTATTAGAGTCAGAGGTGGACGTTGACGCGGGTGACATAGAGTCACGAAACATTCCTGACGAGGACCCTGCAGCTCCTCAAACGAGCCCGTCCGACACATCATCCGAGCATGAGGACCTAATCGCGGCTTACGACGTCACTCCCACACCCTCTGAGGATCTGCCTACCGCTCTGATCAACGCGGCTGACCCGGTGTCGCCCGTTAATGATAATATTAATACTAATCCTATCATGTCTCTCGCTGTCCGCAAGAACTCACCACCACACCTGAGTCTTGGACAAATCGAACCTACCAACGAACAAACCACGCCCACACGCTCTTCGGACAAAGCAGACGTACACAAACCCCTTCCAAAGTCACCCGCCTCATCAAAACTAGGAACCTTCTTTGGCTGGGGAACATCGTCGCCATCCAACACGGAGTTTTCAGACAAAGGATTTTCCCCGCTCCCGTCACCTTTCTCTTCACGACAAACTGCCACCTACACAGATGACTCTACAGTATCTGGACGAGGACCCCTTTCATCTAGAACCGATGTCACAGAAAGCAACCCACTCGACTATTGTGAAGCATATCTACAGACACCACCAGCAGTTACACCAACGCCGCCTCCTGTTCAAATCGAAGAGATGGAGGACGAGTTGAAGGCCATCAGCGCCGAGCTGGCCGCGTCCATCCGGCGCGAGATGGACCTCGAAGACCTCGTCGACCGATTACAGGCCGAGGTCAACAACCCCCAAGCCCCTGGAAAAAGAAGCAGTGATTACTTTTCCGATTCCGGGTATAGCTCTGCCAAGTTTAGCGAATATGATGCTAGCAAAGAAGAAATCGCCCAGATCCAGCGGAGATCTGAGCAAGAAAAGGCCTCGATTAGGCTAGAGCTGACGGACAAGCTCTCTGATGAGCGCTCTAGGAGGAAGCTCCTTGATCAACAAATCAAGGAGCTTTCAGAGAAGGCGTCTCACCTGGACCTGGCTCAGATGAGGAGCCAGGATGCCTCTGGAAGAATCAAGGACCTCGAGAACAACTGCGAGGTCTTGCGCCGGAGGTTGTCAGAGGAGAGGCAGGTCAAGGATAACTTCGAAGACCTCTTGTCCGCCCTGAGAGGGGAGCTCGAGAACGCATCTAATGAGCGAGATAATCTACGAGACGAGATTGTGCCCCAGCTGCGGGCCCGCGTGGAGGGCCTTGAGCAGCAATCCACCGAGCACACCAAGTTGGCCTACGAGTCAACCAAGATGCAGCAAGAGCTGCAATCTCTAAAGACCGAGAACACAACCCTGAAGAACAGCCGCCCGGAGCCTAACCGTCGTTCTCTGGGCCGGTCCAAGTCTAACTCGATCACCGCCCCACCCGCATTCAAGCTCCAGCAACCCCCTCTGTCGCGGTCTAACACGGTCAAGGGTCAGACTGAGTCGAGAGAATCTCTTGTTGAGCGCCTCAAAGATGTCGAGGCTCAACGCGATGCCCTCCACAACGCCCTGAAGAACCTGCTCGACAGGCAAGAGTTCCAGAACCGCGAGAACGACAAGAAGATCAAGGTCCTTGAGGTGGAGCGAGATCGTCTGCTGTCCAGCTCTCCCCGCAAGGCTGGCTACGAGAAAGAGGTCTCGAACCTGCGAGTTGAGATCAGTGTTCTCCGACGTAGAGCCGAAGAAGCCATTGAACAGAAATGGCAGGTCGAGAAGGGCCTCGGTGGGCTCAAGATGGATCTCGACCGTGCTGAGCAAGAGATTGCTGGCCTCCGGGCGCTTCTGAAAGAGAAAGACATCTTGATCCCTGCGGCCCTACCCCGCTCATCGAGCTCTTCCTACGGCAGCACTGATGGCTCCTCCGACCCCGTCACCTCGAACTCCTTAACTCAGGCCTACGAGGATCTGCAAAAGGCATACGCCGAGGCATTGGAGCGCATCAAGGCTCTTGAGCTTGGTTCAACCACGAGCGCCTCTCAGGATGAGAAGACCAAGCTCGCCATGGAGCGCCTCGAGCAATCATTGGCTGCGTCTGTATCCGAGCGTGATCTTTCTCGCGATGAGGCGAGCGCCTACAAGGACCAAGTTGAGGGTCTGCAGGCTTCAGAGAAGAGGCATCTTGAGACCGAGCAGGACCTGGCCTCGCAGCTGGAGGAGTCTGCTCGTCGGGTTGAGGAGCTTGCGCAGCAGGTCCGCAACCAGCTCGCAACCAATGCCGACCTTCGCACCCGTCTCAACGAGACCGTCGCCCGTGGAGAAGCCGCGCAGAAGACGAGCAAGGAGCGCATCGCCGCTATGCAGGTCCGCCTCAAGACGCTGGAGGACCAGCTGGTCGCGACCCAGACCGCTGCCGAGGAGCGCGTCAGCCGCCACGAGGAGGAGCTCTCCTCCATCAAAGACGCTCACAGCACACAGCTGCAGCGCCTTCGCGATAGCTCGGGCGGCCTCCGCTCTCCGCGTCAATTCGCGCCCAAGTCGCCCCTCTCGCCGCTCTTCGCCAACGGTGCCAAGTCTCCTCGCCTGCTTAGCCCGAGACCCAGCCCGCGTCGGTCGAACACGAGCCCCGTCGGCGAGGTCGCCATGGAAGAGCTCGGCCAGGTCGAGAAGCTACGCGCACGCGTTGCGGAGCTCGAGATGGCACTCACTGGTGCCGATGCCGAGATGCAGGAGGTCGTTGGCCGGATGAACACGGCCCAGATCGAGGTGATGCGCCTACAGGAGGAGCGCGAGGACGCCGTTCGCGAGACCCGGAGGCTGCAGAGACAGCTCGAGGAGGAGAAGGTCAAGGCCTTCGAGCAGCGTTTCAAGAGCTTGACTGGCAACGTCGCTTAAAGCAACGTCCATATATCACTACCACCTGAAGATTGTATGACCTGACGACGACCAAGTTTGTACTCGTCCTATTTCCTTTTTCCTCTACGGCATTTACACACGGGTTACTCCCACTCAGGGGAGCACAAAAGACAGACGAGCGGCAAAGAAAAAAGCCGCGAACAAGATCGACTTGTCGGAAGCATTGGGACAGGCGCAATTACACAAGCTATCTGGAATTTGTTTTCCCAGTCACGCGCAACTCGGCCGCAAGACATGGATATTTGTCGCGCCGTTGCCATTTCTGCTTAATGTTTTCCTTTTAAACCCTTAACTTTTACATTTGTATAGTACGAGGCTGTACTTCAGCTACTTTTCTCGGATTGTTCTTGTATTATACACCTTGGGAGAAGACGACCTCTTCCGTAGTAGATAGATAGTCTGAGATGAGTCTGGCTTTCCAGATCATCTCCATTGGTATGTAGGATTATGCTTGCCATCTGGTCTAATGGTGACATCCAAGATCAAACAATCATACCTCGTCCTGCATATCGAATCGTCATTCATTGCATCTGCTCGCTTCTTGGGACCATCGACGGCACAGGGAGCTATCTCTGTTCTGTGTCTTGTGCTGACTTTGCAACCCCCACACCCATTTCCCCATCATCCCGCATCCTTTTTTCGTGGTCGAGGGTCGCATATCGTCCTGCTCAGCTGGGACCAATCACGATGCCCGGAGCTCCTTATCTCTAACCACCCTTGTTCATGCGTGGGAGATCTTCACGCGCCGTCGCATTCAGCTATCTCTTGCTTACGAAAGGTAGGGAGGCTTTGTTTTCGAAGAGGGCATGGCAACCTCCTTCCTGCACCAATTCTCGACAGGGCAGAGCTCAGCCCTCACAGTACCTGGGATTTCCTCAGTGATCCCCACGCGTGCCGAAAGAACCAGGGATCAGGGGGGATTCTCCAAGACCAGCTTCCTGTGCTGTCCGCGGCAACGAAACCGTGCATGGGCGATGCGACTATAACTCTGCTCGTAATACTGCTTCGACTCTTGTTATCTATGCCTTACATAGCTTTATCACGCACACTGCTAGCTCCAACCTTCTATCGGTGGCTTGGTGGCTTGTGACAGCCGCCTCCGTCAACCTCGGGGGGTCGACTGGAGAACTGATAAGCCTCCCCTTGTCAGTCCACACACCCCAGCATGGGCAGGAGGCCATCTTGCTTTTTCTTTCTTCCTTCCATCACGCCGTAATAGGGGGGTGTTCTGTAACATAAGATAGGTGTGCATCAGGTCGTTAGCCCCCATCGGCTGATGGCCCTCGGTGCGAGGGCTTGGGTCCCTCTTGACCCTCAGCCCGCCCCCCCGGGGCAGCCGTTATCTACAGCCACTCGACTGCCTGGCCGTTTGTGCCGTTGAAGAGGAGGCGTCTGACATATAACGCTTCATTGCCCTGCATAAGCCGTGTTTGACCTTGCGTTCTGTGAAAACATAGTCACGCATGTATGATGAACCGTCGATCTGTTGTTCTTGAGTTTCTCGAGAACCTTGGTCCAATGTGAATAGCCTCGTCAACTCAAGGCTGTAAACAATTGACACCCTCAAGAAGGGCTTCTGCCAACTCGGCCACAACGGGACACAATGGTGGTCATTGACGGAGTTGATCTCGACCAGTACTATGTGGCCAAGATCCCATACAATGGCACGATTGCCACAGGCGGCGACTCGTTGAACGAGGACCTGAACGTCTGGTATGAGGTGAGCACCTGACTGCTTCACACTTTGCACAGCTCGAGACCGGTGTATCTGACATTCGTTGCTCCCCAGACCGGCGACATCGCGTGGATGATTGTAGCTACAGCCCTTGTGCTACTCATGATACCAGGAGTAGGGTAAGAAACACCAGACCCTCTGACCAGTCATTTTACTCATTCACAACTCACCTGTACTCACATCAATACAACATGCAGCTTCTTCTACTCGGGCCTGGCCCGCCGCAAGTCCGCCCTGTCCCTCATATGGCTCTCGGTCATGTCCACCGCCGTCACGACCTTCCAGTGGTTCTTCTGGGGCTACTCGCTGACCTTTTCCCACACGGCCGGCTCCTTCATCGGCGACCTCGCCAACTTTGGCTTCCGCAACGTCCTCGCCCAGCCGTCGGTCGGCTCGTCGCGCATCCCGGACCTGCTCTTCGCCGTCTACCAGGGCATGTTCTCGGCCATCACCGTCGCCCTCGCCACGGGCGCCACGGCCGAGCGCGGGCGCATGCTGCCCTGCGTCATCTTCATGTTCGTCTGGGCGACCGTCATCTACGACCCCATCGCGTGCTGGACGTGGAACCCGAGCGGCTGGAGCAACAAGATGGGCGGGCTGGATTTTGCCGGCGGCACGCCCGTGCACATCTCCTCGGGCTCGGCGGCGCTGGCCTACTCGATGATGCTGGGCAAGCGGCGCGGCCACGGCACGCACGAGCTCAACTACCGGCCCCACAACGTCGCGCACATCGTCGTCGGGACCGTGTTCCTCTGGGTCGGCTGGTTCGGGTTCAACGCCGGGTCGGCGCTGGCGGCCAACATGCGCGCCATCCTGGCCGCCGTCGTGACGAACCTGGCCGCGTGCATGGGCGGCATCACCTGGTGCGTGCTCGACTATCGCCTGGAGAAGAAGTGGTCGACCGTCGGGTTCTGCTCGGGCGTCGTGGCTGGCCTGGTCGCCATCACCCCTGGTTCAGGTAAGACAGAACATTCCATCCCCTCACACACGCACACACACCCTCGACGTCAGGCATTCGCTTTTGGATTTGACTCCGGCTAACGCAAGAACGTCTAGGATACGTCCCCGTCTGGGCCGCCGTGCCCTACGGCGTTCTGGGCGCCGCGTGCGCCAACTACGCGACCAAGCTCAAGTTCCTGCTCCGCATCGACGACGCCCTCGACATTTTTGCCGTGCACGCCATCGGCGGCCTCGTCGGCAACATCTGCACGGCCTTCTTCGCGGCCGACTACATCGCGCACCTCGACGGCGTGACGACCATCAAGGGCGGCTGGCTCAACGGACACTGGGTGCAGCTGGGCTACCAGCTCGCCGACTCGTTCTCGGGCGGGTGCTACTCGTTCGCGGGGACGACGCTCATCCTGTTCCTCATGAACATGATCCCCGGCCTGCGCCTGCGCGCGCGCGAGGAGGCCGAGATCGCGGGCGTCGATGACGCCGAGATTGGCGAGTTTGCGTACGACTACGTCGAGGTGACGAGGGAGGTGCTCAATGGGGAGGAGGCGGCGACCGTCATGGACAGCAACTCGTTTGTGTCGAGGGACACGGCGAGGTTCGGCGGCATGGCCGAGAAGGATAGTATCCCGCTCAGGGACGTGAGGATGTATGCTGGGCAGCCGTCACATCAGTAAAGGGGAGGGAAAGGTCTTGATTTCCATGCTGTCGGCTTGGGAGCACAAAAAGCAGCAACTGAGGGAATTGGTCAGTTTGTCATATGTATCATTAACTGTTGTACATCTCGAACCTGTCACCAAGGGGGTGGCGTTGTGCTTGCTTCAATGAGTAATCCAGTAAGGGAGGTCTTGTGGAAACAGGTCGCTCAGTCTCAGAGTCCATACACAGTCAAAAGCACTGATATATAATCCTTTCATCATCTTCACCTGACCAAGTTGAAAAGAAATGATGAATGAAAGGCAACTATTCATCAATATTGTTGTGAATATCCATCACATGGATAAAAACTGCCAAGGCCTAAATTTAGGCACCGGTAGAAGCTTAGTCCACTGGAGCTACCCCGCGAGATGTTGACGCCTGGGCCAGAATCCACTATAGATCCACTAATGCACGCCATTCATGATTCGGAGATCGGGCGCGCTCAGATCTTTTGTCACGTCAACTTCACTTTCACGAAAGTGAATAAACACCTCAGCTTGAAGACATCCTATCAAATCGCTCCACTGCAGGCAGCGGCTGGTGGATAATACTGCAAAATGAGTTTCTTCTCACAAACTCGACTCATGCACCCCATCATCTTCTCTCCTCTCCAGTCAACACTGAGGTAGCGAGACACCATGGCTTCTCCTCCTTTGCAGGAAAAAGTTGCTTTCTTCGAGCAGTTGAGCGCCCTTCAAGGCATCGAAGATGATGAGCAGGATTCTCAGACCCGCAAGGAAGATGACTATCGCAACCAGAGCCGGGCATTCTTCGCTGGAGCCAGATCGGGATCAAACCCATCCCCAAGACAACGCCAGCCGCTGGCTGAGCAGATCCCAGAGCCAGCTATGGAACCCAAGCAAGATGCTATTATCAAGGGAACCCCTATCGCAAAGAAGAGAGCCGCGACCATGTCACTTCCGGGCTCTACATCTGACTCGCCGATGATCATAGAAGACACACCGGTGGCAGATTCGACCAAGGTAACGCCTCACCTGCGTCGCAACCCGTCGTATCATTTGCCGGCCACTATCAGCAAGCTTGTGCGGACGGGCTCGATGGACTCATCATTGTCAGGCCCCACGCCAGAGCGGAAGCGCAAAAGAAAGTCAATCGACAAGTCGATCCCCGAGTCTGAGCAGATTTTCAAGGGGCTGTCATTCTACTACATCCCCAACGATGATATTGCTCAGACTCGAAAGTTGCGAATTGCCAAGGCGAAAGACTATGGCGCGCAGTGGGTGAGGGAGTTGCGCGATGCGACTCATGTCATTGTCGATAAGGACTTATCTTGGAAAGACATCAAGTCTCTGTTCTCGAACCTAGATGGCAAAGCGGCTGCTCCAAAGGTTGTATGCGAGGAATTCCCGCTCGACTGCATCCACTATCGGCACACCGTCAACGAACGGCAGTCAAAATACCGTGTTCATGGTGCCCCTTTGCCACTCGAGCCTGAGGAAGCTGCTCAGAGGCCCTCTGTCGATGCTCCACCGAGTTCGGAAGAATCGCTTCAGGTCAAGGCTCGGCCGCAGAACAACCCGGCCAAGTGGGATTATGTCCCTCCAGCTGGGACTCCTTCGCAATCGGACAATTCCTCTGGGCAGACTCGTACCCGAATCACCAGATCATCAACGAACGGATCTCAGCAGAGTGCAACCTCAAGACAGCCACTTGCCGAGATTGTGATACCCTCATCGCAAGTTGTTCGCAGTGATGGCGAGGGCCCCGCGTCATCAGACCCAGAAGCTATCCGATCTAGTCACGTCCCAGTCTCAGAGCCAGGTGATGAGCTGTCAGAATACATCCAGCTGATGCAACAGTTTAAGGACGTTCCGTTAGACGAGGATGAGGCAGAGACGTCATCACCTAAAGGGAGCGATGTAGAAGAATCCGAATCAGATGCTGGATCGGAGGGTGAGAACCGTCGTAAACGGCGCTCGATCGACAAGTCTTCAACGACTCGGCGACAAAAGTCTATTCGCTGGGAAGATAGGTTTGCCTGCAACAAAGGTGGTACGCTCGACAAAAGTGCAGACGAGCAGAACCCAAACAGTCGGACGATAGAAGTTCTGCAGAAGATGCTGGACTACTACACCCGAATTGACGACCACTGGCGAACACTTGCCTACTGGAGAGGCCTTTCTGCCCTTCGCCAGCAAAAGGAGAAGATCACCTCAGCCGAGCAAGCGTACCAGCTCCCAGGCATTGGCGAGCGTCTGGCTCAAAAGATCGAGGAGATCGTCACGACGAACCGTCTGCAACGCCTAGAGTACGCCCAGAAGGAGCCGATGGACCAGGTTCTCGAGGTGTTTCTCAAGATTTACGGTGTCGGCAACAGCCAGGCTACCAAATGGATCGCGCAGGGTTTCACCACTCTCGAAGATCTCCTGGCGAAGGCAAAGCTGAGTGCCAACCAGCGGATAGGAATCGAGCATTACGATGACCTTAACACACGCATCCCCCGTAGGGAGGTGGAGGCGATTGGCGAGTATATTATCTCGGCAACGGCCAAGATTGACCGGGAAGTCGAGCTCCTCATCGGTGGCAGCTACCGGCGTGGCGCAGAATCCTCGGGAGATGTCGACTTCATCATCACGAAGAAGGCCACGAAGTCTGCTGGGGATTTGATAGACTTTCTGGATCGGCTTGTCACCACGCTGAAACAGGAAGGTTTTCTGACAGCCGAGCTGGCCTCGTTTCATTCACACCGTGTCGGCAAGGACGGGTCGGGAAGCAAATGGCATGGGTGCTGTGTGCTACCTCCCGGGAGGAAGGGCAAGATGGGTGGTGTTTGGCGACGTATCGACCTCTTGCTGGTCCCTGAGACGGAGTACGGGGCAGCTCTCATCTACTTCACCGGCAACGACATCTTCAACAGGAGCATGCGGCTGCTTGCATCCAAGAAGAAGATGCGCCTGAACCAGAGAGGCCTGTACAAGGAAGTCATGCGGGGACCGAAAAGGATCAAGGTCACTGAGGGAGAGCTTTTGGAGGGCAGAGATGAGAAGAAGATCTTTGACTTGCTTGGAGTAAAGTGGAGGGAACCATGGGAGCGTTGGTGTTAAGAGAGAGGTTGGCTTTTTGTTTCAGCGGTTAGTGATACCCCATGCATATTGGAGGTGCAGGAGGATTGGCCTATACGACTGGCCGAGCATTGCTTTTTGTGTGATCCTGGGACGAATACATCACATTCTTTGCCCCCTGTTTTGAGAGCTGCCCTATGACAAAATTGGACATCAAGTTGTTCAGGGACTTCCAAGAGCGTGACGATAAGTGAGTACCTCTACAATGATCTCGTACGTATCTTTCTTACACTTCTAAGGCTGAAAGACAGCTAAAGCATTCTCGTTCTAATGCGGCATAGACTACAACTCTTGCTGATGTCGTGTCAAGGCTCTCACATGGTGATAGGTACAGGGCGGTGTGTGCTGGCAGCGGCGCTAGTGGTGGGGCAGCGGCTGGGTCCGCCAGTGTGCTGGTCTAGAATTTTGGCGCTTTCAGGGTCGCTGGTTGGCATTGCTGCCGTCTCAGACCGCCTAAACTTGCGCCGCCGCCCCGCCCCTCCATCGGATTTTTCTCTTCTTAGCGTGCTGCCCAAAGGAAAGGCGAAAAGAGGGACGGCCTTTGATCCTGTCGCAAAGCAAATCTGACTCGAGACTCGAGATCGTACCTGAGATCGTCCGCAGATTCTTTGCATAGACTTTCTCCAACCTACAATTTCTCGCCTCGAATTCCCGGCCTTTTACCCTAATATCATTCAATATGGCTGGCCAACCTATGGATCTGGAGAATGCTGAGCAGCAGCTCAAGTCGATGGACCACTCAGAGCAGCACTACTTCAACAGGTTGGTACTCTCCTCTGGCGCGCGCAAAAGCTCTGTTGCTTCTTTCATTTTGTGACTCAGCTTTGTTGTTATATGGCAAGATACTGACATTGATCTCTATAGCTACAACCACCATGGTATGTCTTTGCGACTGGATGCGCCCCCGCGCCTTGAACCCTGCTAACCCTCTCACTCTTTCCGGTTAAGGCATTCACGAGGAGATGCTCGTAAGTCGCCATATCAACACTACTTTGCAGCTCTGTGCAGGATACTGACTATTCACTCGCACTTCAGAAAGATGAGGTCCGCACGAGGTCGTACATGAACGCCATTGTTCAGAATAAGCACCTGTTCAAGGACAAGGTTGTGCTGGACGTTGGGTGTGGAACTGCCATCCTGTCAATGTACGTCCCTGGCCCAATACTGTTGGCCTTCGAGGAGCAAATCAAAGTGACACTGTACTGATTATTGGTATTTGTACAGGTTCGCTGTTAAGGCCGGAGCGAAGCACGTCATTGGTGTCGATATGTCCACGATCATTTTCAAGGCCCGCGAGATCGTCAAGGTCAACGGCATGGCGGATAAGATCACTCTGATCCAGGGAAAGATGGAGGAGATTGACATGCCCTTCCCCAAGGTTGACATCATCATCTCGGAGTGGATGGGGTACTTCCTCCTCTACGAGTCCATGCTCGACACTGTCCTCTACGCCAGGGACAAGTTCCTGGCCAAGGACGGCCTCATCTTCCCCGACAAGGCCATCATCTACGTCGCCGGTATCGAGGACGGTGACTACAAGGACGAGAAGATCGGATGTGAGTCTCGAAAGGGTCGAAACAGCGAGATATCGTGGATTGATTGCTAATTGCTTGCCTAGTCTGGGACAATGTCTATGGCTTCGACTACAGTCCCCTCAAGGAGACGGCCCTCTCCGAGCCCCTCGTCGACACCGTCGAGATGAAGGCCGTTGTCACCGACCCCACCAGCGTCCTCACCCTCGACCTCTACAAGTGCCAGCCTGACGACCTCGCCTTCAGCATCCCCTTCGAGCTCTCCTGCCGCCGCGACGACTTCATCCACGCCCTGGTCGCCTGGTTCGACATTGAGTTCACTGCGTGCCACAAGCCCATCCGCTTCTCTACCGGCCCGCATACCAAGTACACGCACTGGAAGCAGACCGTCTTCTACCTCAAGGACGTCCTCACCGTCCAGCAGGGCGAGGAGGTCCAGTGCTCCCTGCACAACCGGCCCAACGAGAAGAACCGCCGCGACCTCGACATCAAGGTGCAGTACCGGCTCGAGACCCAGGATCCCACGCGGTCCGCCGAGGGGACGTGCTTGTACAAGATGTGCTAGACGGCTTCATTTTGTGGGCGGGGGTGCACCGTTCCCATTGTAGCATTTGAGAGCAGCAAAGGATGAGTGCGCCTTTGGTGGTGGTGGTGGTGGTGGTGGTGGTAGTAGACGGCAGCATGTGCATGACATCTTTCGACAAGTATGAGGACTTTCAAGGGGCCACAAAAAACAGGGCGGGTGGACAAAGAGGCGTTTTATCATGCTCAGAACACCAGGAGCTGGGAGTTTCTTCAAAGCGAATAGACGGCAAAGGGTGTTGTTGACTTTTCATACAATGTGCATATTGTGCATAGAGCATCATCAACGGGCAGGGAATTGACAAAAAGCATCTTTCTATCTGGCTGTCAACGACGGCATGTTTTATGACCACTTGACCTCCTCGAGGCTGGCGTCTGTGTTCGCTGCTTGGACGGACGTGAGATCACATCAACTGGGACAACCATGTTGCTTGTAATTTCTTCTTGATTTAGGATTCTGTGAGTGCTTTCTAACTGCGTTAAATAAAAGAGTGCCGCCGCCACCGCCCGCCAGTTTTAGTAGTCGTTATTGATTCGTCATTGAGAAGCTCGCTGGGCTTTGCTCCAACGCTTCTCTCTGAGGATACCGCACTGAGTACCTCGTTCCGCCGTAAGGGCGAAAGGGAGCGCCCAAGGGCGTCCTCAAATGAGGTTAAAGAAAAAAGAGAGGAGAAAGCACTTTTTGTTTATGCAGAAAAAACCCAAAAAGATCATTCTGGATCCGCTCCTCCTGTATCATCCACTGGCTTCGCATAGTCGTAAAACGAACTCTCCGCGACCCTCTACGTCCCATGCCAACGCGGCCGCCCGTTCACCCTGTCAGTGAAAAGCCCTCCGTACTGGACTAACCGGACCATGTCTGCCTCGCTCAACTCGTCCCCCTCGCTCAACTCGCCCAACTCGTCCCCTTCGTCAAGCTGTCTCAAGTGTTTCAGCAGGCTCAACAGGCTCGTCTCGTCGGTTAATTCGTCACTCAATTCGTCGCTCAATCCGTCACTCGTCTCGTCCCACCAGCTCAACTCGCTCAACTGGCTCATCTCGTCGCTCAACTCGCTCAACTCGTCACTCCACTCGTCGTCCCCTTCGCTCGACTCATCTTTTCTAACATTCAAAGCGCGGAGGCGGTCCTACACACCCGAGCCGTGGTTCTTGACGATCTGCGCCACCTTGTTGGCCAGCTCGTCGGCCTCGACCCTCGTGGCGGCCTCGGCGTACACGCGGCAGGCGTTCTCGGTGCCCGAGGCGCGCGCAAACGAGCGCGCCGAGCTGTACTTCTTGACGCACTGGTCGATCTCGTCCTGCGCGCCGGGCGGGTGGCTCAGGCGGCGCTCGGCGTCGGTGGTGCGGAAGAGGTCCTTGTCGGCGACCTCGACGCGGACGAGCCGGTTGGGCAGGTCAGTGTAAGTGACGGCCCAGTCGCGCATGGTCCAGCTCTTGTGGGCGAGGATGACCTCGATCATCAGCATATCGGAGATGGCATCGCCGACCGTCTGGTTGATGAGATCGGCGACGGCGGCAAGGGTGTCGAGAGCGTCCTTCTGCGCCGGGGACTGGGGCTCCTTGGTGCGGAAGGTGCGGATGGCCTCGGCCGAGAAGAGGACTGTGCCGTGGCCGTTGGCCTCGAAGTAGACACCGACGTCGAAGTTGCAGGCGGCATGGTGCAGGTGCTTCACTCCAGTAGGCGTGCAGACGACGGGCAGGCGCAGGTGCTGAGTGATGTACGAAGTCGAGGCACCGTTGGCATATGCGGTCTGGACAACGCCAATGCGCAGGTCCTCCTCGAGACCGGCGGCGCGAACAAGGTCGGCGATGAACGAGGCGGCGAGGGAAGAGATGCGATCGCCGTCCAGCATGAAGAAACCCGTCTTGTCATCGACCCAGTAGTAAATCAAGCGGTCGGCATCACCGTCGAGGGAGCAGCATCGGGCACCGACTACGGGCTTGGGGCTCGGAGGGGCACGCTGCTTAGTTTTGACGAAGTCGGCTCCGCACTAATCGGTTCAGAAGTCAGCATGCGCATTCCCAGGTGTACAGTGTACTTGAGGGACTTACGTCGAGGTTGAGGACCTCGGGCCGGAGAACATCATCGTTGACTACCTTGACGTCGAAGCTGACCTTGTCCTTGGGAATGTACTTGAGGAACTCGCGCAGCTTAGGACCGCCGACACCGTTGGCGCAATCCACCGTGAGCGGGCCGTCGATCTTGCGACCCTTGAGGGCTCGCACAAAGGCCTCGGCAAGCTTCTCGTAGTATCCAACCTCGCTAACCTTGCCGTATGAAGAAGGGGTGCCTTCGGTGTTGGTGCATCGGGTCAGGTAGTGCAACTGGGGGGTGGTGAGGATCTTGTAGTCGACGGCGTCGGTGTTGGTGGCTTCGAGAGCATCGGCGAGAGCTCCGACGAGCTTGTGGCCCGAGGGGCGGGTGTCGCGGCCGTAGATGACCTTTCCAGGTGCGGTCAGATCGATCTTGAGCTGTGTTGCAAGCTTGACGTAGTGCTCTGCCAGTGCCTCATCGGAGGGGGCGTTGACGAGATGGGTGGCATAGGCCTCCCAGTCCTGCTCGAGCATCTCGCCCATGGGGTCGACGACCTTGACACCGTTGTCGCTGGCGGGGTTGTGGCTGGCCGTGATCATGACGCCGATCGCCTGGCTGTTGAGCTTACGACTCCTCAGGGCGGCGACCAGACCGACACGGAAGGTGACGCCCTCGAGGAGGTCTGCCTTCATACGAAAGCCGGCGGTGCCATACTTGTAGGCCTGCCCCGCGGGTAGCGACACGATGGGGTGCCGCTTTGAAGCGGCGACGATCTTGGCCTGGTCCGCAGCCATTGGTACTGCGAGGGAATTGATGATGCGGGGGAAACTGATGTACTAGAAAAAGAAGAGACAGGAAACCAAATTGTTCAAGTGGAAGGGAAAAAGAGATCAAATAATAACCAAGAGCTTGTCCAAGATAGATACAAGCTGTGTGTTATTATTAGAAAAAGAGAAGTCAAGTCGAGTGAGGTCCCCTCAGTCTACTTACTTAGGTAGCATGTAAGTGCATGAGGCAGTGTCGGGGTGTGGAGGGGCAGCGCCTACTGATGCTTGCTTGCTTGTTCATTAGCACAGGAGGTTTGTAGTGGGATGGTGTGGTGTGGTGGGCGGGATGACGGCGGTGGGGACGGAACTACTTCGTACTTAGACAGGTGGATAAGTCGACAAGTAACGTTGAACCATGCGGTCTGAGGGAGCCAACACACAAATGAGACTTGATGTTTTTCATTTGCTTCTAGCAAGTACTTTACAGACAGAAAGGTCAATGAAGCATCGATGTTAGGTAGTAGGGTGATTCTGCGCGCAAGCAATCGACACCGTACCTGGGGGAAGGAGAAAGCAGTCTGCGAAGAAGTACGCTGAATCGCACCGGAACGCCCCGCCGACAAAGAAGAGGACAGGTGAGACAAGACGCACCCTTTACGAGCTTCTAAGCCATTCTTTTTCTGCCCTGTATTTGCTTGTTTGCACGGTTGCTTGGCTCGCTAGGCCGACTTCTAGCAGGTGGCGGACCGAGTAGTTTCAGCCCTGAGAGCGCTGGGCACATGCGTGCTTTTTTTGCTGCAGAAAATGCCCGAAGGAGCCTAGAAATTGCCCCTAGACCCTAACTGGATTAGTTAGTACAGCCTCTCACCGAGATCCCTGGATGCTCACCTAGCTTGCCTGGCGCGACCTTGGGTCAGCTGACTTGGCGATTTTGTCACTTGCGATCCCTGTCACTTTGAACGCGATCCAACGCGCTTTGGGAGTCGACCTATGCAACGACTCTTGCTTCCAGTATTTGCTTCACGTTTGTCTTTTCTCCAAAGGCTCTAGTGAGGTTATACCCACGGTATAGACTCTGGGCCCAGCCTGCAATGGCAGATTAGTATTGCTTTCTTGCTCGAATCGCGACGTCATCGACCTGGCTGCTATGCCTCAAGAAGAGTGCGCCAACCCCCTGCTCCTGGGCTGGGTCAAGGAGTGGCTCGACACGGCCCGGGAACGCAACTCCAAGGGCGTTACAACCTACAATCAGGCATATAAATCGCTCAAAGCATGCCCCATAGCTTTCACCCACCCCTCCGAGCTAAAGCAACTCAGGGGCTTCGGACCCAAGCTTTGCGATCGCCTGACTGACTTGCTGAAAAAGCACTGTGCTGAAAATGGCCTGCCAATGCCGGAGCACCCAGGTCTGACCAAGAAGGCCGGGAACGATGGCAATGCAGCGTCTGGTGACAACGCTGGCGGTGCAAAGACGAAGAAGGCCAAACCGGCCAAGGCCTATGTGCCAACGTACCGCTCCGGGGCATATGCTCTCGTGCTGGCACTATCCACCATGGATCCAGATGCGCCGATGGGCATGACCAAGGCCGAGCTTATCGAGACTGCCCAACCGCACTGCGACTCGTCCTTCAGTGCGCCTTCTGACCCGACCAAGTTCTACACTGCCTGGAACTCCATGAAGACCTTGGTACAAAAGGAGCTTGTGTATGAACGGGGCAGACCTCTCAAGCGGTACGCTCTCACAGATGAAGGCTGGGATGTTGCCGGGAGGATTAGGCAAATCACAGAGGCACGCGATCCGCAGAACCTGCCGGCGGGTTCTACATCTCGTAGCGCTGCTGTGGCCGCGCCTGCTGCAACGCGCGCGGAAAGTCTGGCTTTGGAATTCGAGGCACCTCCATCTGGTCAACAGAACATCTATGAAAATGTCGTTGCCAATGAGGGACAGATAGCCTCGGATGGCTCCTTGCCAAGCTTTACTCCACTACGGTTGCCACCCGGCTCTTTCACAGTACATCTCGTGCTAGACGTGCGAGAGGTGCGAGCCAAGACGGACAGAGACTACATGCAGGAAGAGCTCGCTAAGAAGGGAGTGAAACCCATCATGAGGAGTCTCGAGCTGGGTGATGTGCTATGGGTAGCCAAGTGCAACGATCCCGACTTGCTGGCACGCTCTGGGGCCGAAGGCGACGAGGTGGTGTTGGACTGGATTGCCGAGCGAAAGCGTCTGGATGACCTGATCGGCAGTATCAAGGACGGCAGATTTCACGAGCAAAAGTTTCGACTACGCCGATCTGGAGTCAAGAATGTGGTATACTTGATCGAAGAGATTCACATGGACTCGAACCACTACCTCAAGTACGAAGAAGCAGTCCAGTCAGCCATCGCGTCAACACAGGTGGTCAATGACTTCTTCATAAAGAGAACGCAGAAGATGGACGACACGATCCGCTATCTGGCGAGGATGACATCGCTATTGAAGAAGCAATACGAGAACAAGCCGCTCAACGTCATTCCTACCAAGGTCATCTCGGCCCAGAACTATCTACCACTGTTGAACCACCTCCGAGAACGAGAACCTGCCACTAATTACCACATCAGCTACCCAGCTTTTGCATCGCTCGTTTCCAAGTCGGACATGATGACACTGCGCGACCTGTACCTCAAGATGCTCATGTGCACAAAGGGCGTGACGGGAGAAAAGGCCCTTGAAATACAGAAGCGTTGGAAAACGCCGTATGACTTTGTCAAGGCGTTTGAAGAATGTGGCACCGGCGAGCAGGGCAAGAAGCGGAAGAGAGAACTCGTTTCCAGCCAGATGAACCACCTGGTCGGGAGGAAGAAGGTCGCAAAGGCGCTCAGTCAGAAGATTGCCGAGGTTTGGGGCGATGCATGAAGGATTATCAATGGTGTCATTGGAGTTTCCTCGGCGTTTAGAGTTCTTGTCGCCAGACAACATATACAGGTCGTGCATGACCATTACTTCTCTCAATATACCCCATATGATTTCAGTCCTGGCTGGCTCCCCTCATGACCAGATCGTGTACACATCTATTAGTCGACACAGTTCTTTCTAAGCATTTCCTAATCGTTCCTTTTAGATCATGTTACCATCCCAGTCTAAGGTTTACCTCCCAAACCCTGCCTCACAATCTTGCCCACCATCTGCTCCAATCCGCCCTCGCCCGCGAGGCTCCCGATCAGCCCGCTCATGCTCTTCTCGGCGTACTTGGCCAGCACGTCGACCTCGACGTTGACCGTGTCCCCGACCTGCTTGTCCGCCAGCACCACCTTGCCCTGCGTGTACGAGATGAGCATCACCTCCCACCACCCGCCCTCCTCCTCGTCCTCGACCGCCGTCACCGTCAGGCTCGTCCCGTCGAGCGCGATGAAGCCCTTTTTCACGACGTACCGCAGCACCGACTTGTCCCGCGGCGTAAAGCGGAGGGTCAGCGCGTTGCCGTCGGGCTCCCGCTTCGCGACGGTGCAGACCGTGTCGACGTGGCCCTGCACAAAGTGCCCGCCCATGCGGGTGTCGGCGCGCACGGCGCGCTCGAGGTTGACGCGCGACGACTGGCGCAGGTCGCCGAGGTCGGTCAGGCGCAGCGTCTCCGGGGCGATGCCGACGGTGAACCAGGACGGCGAGGAGGACCCGTCGGGCGCGGTGCTCGTGTTGTGCGAAAAGGTCACGACGGTGAGGCAGACGCCGTTGACGGCGATGGAGTCGCCCTCGTGGGCGTCGGAGAGGAGCTGCGAGGCCGGCGGGAGGCTCACCGTCAGCGAGGTGCCGCCCGTCGAGTCATTCTTGTTGAGCTCGGAGACGACTGTGATGTGCAGTTAGTACATAGCCGTGTGTATATCAGGACTGAGGCATATCGTGAAATGGTGAGGTGGAACAGTATAGAGCTCGATGAGTTTGAGTTTTGAGTATCATCGTCGTGAATGAGAGAGTTGAGATGATATGAGATGAGACAACTTACCTCCGATCTCCTCTACGATGC
Source organism: [Phialemoniopsis] sp. UDSM-2020 (assembly GCA_018873225.1). Classification (NCBI taxonomy): domain Eukaryota; kingdom Fungi; phylum Ascomycota; class Sordariomycetes; order Thyridiales; family Thyridiaceae; genus Thyridium; species [Phialemoniopsis] sp. UDSM-2020. The sequence goes on from JAEILZ010000001.1 coordinate 3,879,487, forward strand.
CGGTGAACATGGTGACTCAATTGGGACGATTTCAGTCGGAGAGAGGGGAAATAGTCAAAGGCGACGATATTTGGTATGAAAACCTTGATGAGGATAATATCTTTGGGATTAAGATACTGTATCGAAGGCTATGACGACAAGCTTCAGGGTCCTGGTACCTTTTCTTGCAGACTACATGCATGCCCCGCGATAGGTGATGGATTGGCGTGATCGCCGGAGCGGGGCACACTGAAGCTTCAAAAGACCCGGAACCGGCCGCTTCGGCTTGTAATCGGAACTAGAGTGCTTTAATCAATGACAATTACAGTGCAATTAACAATGCTTTGTAATGGACCCTCAGTTGTTGTCGTCTTTCTCTCTTATTCTATAACATCTAGCGACACAGCTATACAACATTGATATAGAAAAGGGCTACAATTTGCCTACTCCCTGACGAGGCTTGCCATGATTAATCAAGATCACTCATACAAAATCATGGACCCAGAGTAGCCGATGACAGCTGATCAAGATTCGATGGCTCGCTCTGAACCACGTCGTCCCACTCAGTCGCCATTCTTGAAGACGCTGGACGGTGAGGGTGATTGAGAGGCCGGGGCACCTCCTGTGATGAATGCCAATTCCTCCAAATCCTCGGTACACAGACGGTTGTAGACAAGTGCGTCGGTGGCTGTTCTCTCCAGGCCGCCAAGAAAGATAGGTAGTGGCCTATCCAACTCCTCTGCCTCTCGGGCCGCTAATAATTCGACGCTGTCGATGGGAAACACTGTTTTAAAGACCGCAATGCGTTCCTCCTCGTTTTGTGACAAGGGTTCCTAACCATACAGTGTTCCCCTCGGTAGCAGTCCCCAGCTGCCTCCGCAGCTGCATTTCCTCTGCTGCGCCAGCACAAAGGTGAAGCCTGGTCGCATGGTATTGGCATCTTCCATGACGGTTGCGCACCTGACGCACCTCCTCCACTGCGGGCTTGCATTCAAGTCTGACAGGCTGTTGACCGGTACGCCTTTTGGTGCTTCCAGTTCACTGCGCCTGAAAACGTCGACGTAAATGCCTTTGGATCGCTTTCGCAACAGGCAAGCTTCATCCTCGTCCACTTCGAGTATCGAATAATCAGCGAAGAATAGCTCAGGTCGATTGATCTGTGTTTGGAAGGTTTTGAGATCCTGGTTGAAGAACTTGCTGATGACTGGCAAGAAGGTACTAGGCGGGTTGTTGGCCAATAGCAGAGTCAACTCGCAGTGGGCTTGCATCCTCTTCATTTGCTGCTCAACGGGGTTTTGGGCCTGCTGGCCGCCCTTGGCCGCGTTGGCTTGGGCGTTCTTCATGGAAGCCAGGGAGCTTTGATAAGCTGACCGGATGTCTCCGGACAAGGTGGCCAATAATTTGTCAAACTCTGAGATCTTGACAACACTGGCCGAGGTGTAACGCTGGATCTTTGAGTATGCCTGGAATAGCGGAGTCTGCGATCTGGGAACACTCGCAGGGTCCATGGCGGCTTTCGGGAAGGCGATATTCTCGTAGTACTGGATAGCCCGATTCGACAAGGTTTCGAGGAGTTGAACCCGCCGACACAACGCAGCCAATAGGCCACGAGTGGAGGAGCACAGGACTAGATGCAGAGAGACCTCGTTCTTGCTTTGGAGGTAAGCCACCAACTCATTGAAACGCGTTGGAACCAACAGCGCTTTGAAGTCTTCATCCGCCATGAGGTTGAGAAGACTATCAGTTAAATAGGCCAATAGGCTCAGTGCCCATCGAGTGCAACCCGCTAGAGCATCGACAACCTCTGCGGATGGTGGAATGCGATTAGCTACTTGTTTGGCAAACTTAAAGTGGAACAATCGGAGGGTCCTTACCTGGCTCGTCCAAGGGATTCAACTTCTCCTTGAGATTGATCGGCGTGTTGTTAGCAATGGTGATGAGAATCACAATATTGCGCACACTCAAAGCCAGTGTGGCAAACTTGCTGGAGAAGGATCTTCGTCTGAACTCTCCATTGAAACCGAGGTGGTTGAGCAGACCTAAGCAGAGTTGCAGTTGATGGTTCCTCACGAGGGAGTCATGATGGGCCTCTTCCGAGTAGTCGATATGCACCTTAAGCATTCGAATAATCTCGGTCATCCAATCATACGGGAACCCTAAGCCATTGTAAGTATGTCAACGCATGGACCTGGTCAAGCCGAGTCACTTACGTGATTTATCTGCAAACCGCCTAGCAATGGCGAGCACGTCATCGAATGACGTTTGTGAAGTCACCGCTGTTGATGCCGTGACAGTCAAGCCTGCGATGGTAGCGTAGTACTGGCCTAACATGCACTTGGCGTTAGCGGAGCGTCAACACAATGTCTGGGTGGGTATACTCGCTATCTTGAGTAGTTGACCCAACCTCCTGGGTAATACACTGCAGGCAATTCCACTTGACTTTGTAGTCTTCGCATATCTGTACGAAAGAGCAATTCGTTGGCGAGAATGCCATCTGGAGACCTGTTGCCTCTGCATAAGTATGTTGATCAAAGAAGGCACACGAAGGGTAGCTCACAAGGAGTTTCGTCGGCAAAGTGAAATCCGGCTTGATTCAGCACAGTGATCTTGCTGGGATCAGCCTCGCCGAAAATTTCGCTCATCGTCACTCTGTCACGGTACTGCACAGTGCCATCGCTAAAGGCGAAACAGATGAATTTTGAGTGGTGGAGGGTGTGGATGGAGATGATAACTTTGTTGATGACGATGGAGTCTAGCTTCTTCAATCGGGAGGTGGCCTAGGGACTGTCAGCAACTCAATAAGGAAAAGGGCAAGTCAATACAACATACTGATGGCGCAGATACCGTGCCCTTGGAAGGCAGTTGTTGGAATGCGGGATGTACTCCTGGCTGCTGATCGGTAACCAGCTCCCAGCAGTTCACAATACTCTGGGCCTCCTGGTTGAACCCAGAACCAGCTGTTGGCAGATGAGACCGAACAGCCAGCACGATGGGAGGGGTGAACGACTGCCCGGAACTATCGACGGTTGGTTGTATCACTTCAACATGCGACAGCTGTGCCGTCATGGCATCTACTTGGGAGTCGCTAGGGTCGAATTGAAACCAGCGAGTGATGGCAAGTCGTTTCTCCTTAAAAGACGGGTTAAGCGGCATGCTCCCTGGTGGCACCTGTTTTTCGGTCGTGGGGAGACCCCAGTTCACGTGTATCCGTATCGTCTTCAGCTGTCTCGATTTCGTGGCCATGGCCACGATCAGGGATACTGGGAGGACGTCAGAGAAAAAAATCGGGTGCGTGTATGCGAGTGTCCCGTCAAGCTTACCCTTGTCATAAGAACATATTGAAGCGTGAGTGATGAGATCCTCCTTAGATGACACGCTCTCGAGCTCCAGCTGCGTCTCCTGGAATCTATTGTTGTTTTGGGTGAAGAACAGTTTCAGGGTGCCATTGGCAGTGACACAGAAGAGAGCGCTCTTGCTGGGATTGGGATGCCATGGCCCCAGTGCGGGCAGATAAGTGTTCTCATAACGATACGTGTTTCCCTCCTTGACTGCAGGCCCGTGAAGAACATTGTACTGCTGAAAGTATGAGAGGTTGTATTAGGTTGGTCCCGACACTGAACGAAAGTGGCGTACTTACCTGCTTGTTCTGGGGCATCAAAGGCAGCCAGTAGCAACCGACGACGGCATGGAGGTCATCAATGGGATCGGGATCCCACGGACGCACCAGATACGGCCTGTTGATGTTGGTGTTGAAATTCAAGACACTGACACGACCAACGGCATCTATGACGGCCAGCTCGGCGCCCACAGCGGGTGACCATGCCAAGTGGGTGATAGGACCACCGTTGAAGTTGCTACCAAACTGGTTCCAGGATGTGGGCTCACTGAGACCCCAGGAACCGTCTTTGGGATGGACGCGGAGGTAGCGGAGCTCGATAGATTTACCGTCAGCCCCAATCGAAGCGACCGTCCCTTGTTTTGACCATGCGATGCTCCTAGAAATCATTTAGCCCATGAAAAGATCTCGATGCTATTTCATAGCATAGCCACGACTGACCGGCAGCACCCACGACCTCTCAGCTCATCAAGCTGTTGCTGAAGCTGCTTGCTGTGAGGTCGGATCGGCAGCCCCAGATCTACGGGGTCACCAAATAGGTCAACGTCGACACCTTGCAGGTCGACATGCATTGCGTCGTTCATCGGAGATGGTCTGTCGCCTGGTACCTTCGACCATGGGATAGGATGTTTTACGGTTGGTAATTGTGAGAAATGATGTTGTGTAATTCATATGTGGCCAAGAAATAGGACCCTTTTCACTCTGAGACCAAGTGAATGGCAAAAGATGCAGGCTTCAGGCGATTTCAAAACCCCCTGTTCCTGGGTGAAGCTTGGGTAGGTAGGTACCTGAGCACGCTTGAGGCTGAGATAGATGAGTGCAAGCTACGTGGGCTGCGCTGCGAGCCACGATACCAAGCTACCACGCACGAGCCACAGGGAAGCCCCACAGAGCAAGCACTGTGCATACAAGCCACAAAGCACACAGTGCCAGCACGATGAGGTGCGGTGGACCGGAAAGGGGAAGGCGGCTTGCCAAGCAAGATCCAACGTGGAGAATTTTCCATCTGGCACTAGCGCCGCCCCACTCTTCCGCATGCCCTGCAGAGAGGTGAAAGTACCAACCCGGGTACCCAAGTACTCCCTCAGCTGTGCGTTATTGCCTGGCATCCACTCTACGTTTCCCGGCAACCACCACGACAGCACTTCTCTCATTCTCCACACCAAAGGGCAATTAAGCTGAGAACTTTGAATAGATTATCCCACTGCCCTGCAATGCCTCTGTGCTTTCCCACGGGTTTACCGTTTTGAGAAAGTAGTCTATACAGTAAATACCGAGGGAGAGGAGAGTAACCCATCATAGTGCAGAGCATTTGACAGAATTGATTCGCCATACCGCCACCTCTCAGTTTACTGACGTAAGATCGGACTTTTCTATTGTATGAGAAGAATAGGAGTGGTGGCGATTCAAGCAAGGAAAGTCAGCAATTTCATTCACACAAAAGTCAATCAAAACTAACATGCCAATCACCATGTCTGATACCTAAGTTTTCTTCTTTCTGTGGTTGTTGGCATGTTAGGTAAGTATGTCAAGCCCAAACTGCAAAGCAAGAACAAATATTGAAACATTTTCTGTCAATCAGACTGGCTCTCTGTTCGGCTAACTAGCAGCTCAGGGCTGATCATTTCTGAGGGAGGGTGAGAACATTGCCCGATATCTCTCAGCACCCAAGGTAATCTCCCCGGCCCATCCTTCTCAGTGGCCTTAGCACAAGATATCTACCAATGCATAGAAGGTTGCAAGGGGTGGAACAGACCTTGACAGAAAGGTCTATCGTATATATTCTTCTTCTACAACACATCTCAACTTTGAATCAAGAGAACAAGGACATTTGGAAATCAGCCAGAGTACAATCAGGGTACGGAGACATTTCTCTGGGGGTGGAGCGAAAGCGACCGGGCTGATCCAGGAATCCCCCGGGAGTACTGTTGTGTACTCCCTAAACAAAACAGTGGCCCTTTGTTGTTGGCCCCCGCTAGCGATTACATGCCGGGTCTGGGAGGAAAGGCTATGCGCACCGAGACTTTCCTGCGGCTCACCTCCAGCCTGGCAGACTCCCCGCCCACCCAATCTCTCACCTGCGCTGGCTGGCTGCGGGCTCCCATAACCGCTGGCGCTGCGTCTAATTCACCCTCGTTAATGTTCGTCAACCCCGGGTTGAATACTTTCAACCTCACAACACATACACCCGCCCAGACTCACAGCCAGGCACACAGAACCACACTGACAATAGCAAGCAGAGCCGCTCTATTGTCTCCATTCACTCCATTGTTTCTACTGTTTTTATTTTTGGCGCCTGCTTTGTCGACATGGTGTAGCGAGGGAGTCCCTTTTTCCTTCTCTGTCTCCTCACTCGAAGCCACTCTCCTTCCTCCCTTCGCTCTTTCTAACCCGAAGGAAGATTGCCACTTGGCTTCTCAACTGTACACAACAAACCCGTCAAACCCAGAGACCGCCATCACGATGAGTTCCGACCATTCGTCACCGCCGTCATCCCCCCTCTCCGTCCTTTCGAAGTCGCCTTCCCTGCCCTCCTCTCCAGTATCTCTTGATCCTTCAAAGAGATATCCGTCACCGACAGCAAGCTCACAGTCGGGAGGAGCATCGCCAATGAAGGTGGCTGACGACCCGGGCGAGATCTGCGTCCGTACGGACGGCCCCCCTCCCCCGAAGCGCCGCCGAGTGAACCCGCCCAAGCCTCGAACTACTGAGTACGTGAAACTGGACGAGCTTTCCGAAGACGACGAGGAGAAGTTGGAAGGGCTTCTCAAGGCGTTGCGCAAAAAGAAGAAGATCGTGGTGATCGCCGGTGCCGGAATATCAGTCTCCGCAGGAAGTAAGTTTACATTCGAATCCAGAATCTAACTCCTCCAAACATAATGTACTAACTCAAATTAACAGTCCCCGATTTCCGCTCGTCCACTGGTCTGTTTACGACGTTACGAGGCCAGAACGGACTGAAAGGTTCTGGAAAGCACTTGTTCGACGCCTCAGTCTACAAGCACGATGACTCTACTGAATCTTTCCATACCATGGTCCGCGAATTGGCGCACATGACCAAGAACGCCAAACCGACTCCGTTCCATCATCTCTTGGCCTCGCTCGCCCATGAGGGACGCCTGATGCGACTGTATTCGCAAAATGTGGACTGCATCGATACTGCAATGCCCCCGCTGGCGACAAAGATCCCTCTCAACCGCAAAGGACCCTGGCCGGCGACGGTCCAATTACATGGCGGTCTCGAAAAGATGGCTTGCAGCAAATGCGGCGACCTCGCAGATTTCGATGGATCACTGTTTGAGGGCCCGGAGGCACCGCCGTGCAAAGCCTGCACCGAGGCTGACGAGGTGCGGACTGCTTTCGCTGGCAAGCGGAGTCACGGTGTTGGCCGTCTCCGACCAAGAATCGTACTCTACAATGAGTACAATCCTGACGAAGAGGCGATTGGCTTGGTAACGAAATCGGATCTCAAGAGGGGACCAGACGCCGTTATTGTGGTTGGGACAACTTTGAAGATTCCTGGTGTTCGACGCATTGTCAAAGAAATGTGCCTTTCTACGCGAAGCAAGAACAACGGCTTTACAGCGTGGATCAATGTCGACTCGGAACCCCAGGGAGCCGAATTTAAGGACTGCTGGGATCTCGTTGTCAAGGGCAAATCCGACGATGTAGCGCAGCTCGTTGGTCTACCGCACTGGGATGAGCAGGATATCGGCGATTCCTGGAAGGTCACCGGGGTCCCTGAAGCAGAAGAGCGCTGCAAGGCAGGCATCGACCGGGAGCATATCGATATTGTGCTTGATGCCAAGCCGCCCGCAGACATCAAGAAGCCCGTCGCTGTCAAGGAAGAGACACCCGAGCTGCCCGAGCTCAAATCCAAATTGGTTGAGCAGGTGCAGGGTATTCCCACGCCCAGCGCGAGCCCCAAATTACGCACCGCTCTACCAGATCACCCGGCACCAAGCAAGACTAAAAAGCAGGGCAAGTTGCTATTCGGCACACAAGCAAAGGATGGGTCAGAAACCAAGACGACCAAGTCGCGCAAGCCACGGCAGCCGAAGAAGGTCAAGGAAGAACGCCCGCGGAGCAACCTCACCAACGCTTTCAAGGCAACTAAGAATGTCTCCGCTGGTGCTGGTGTTGTCAAGGCCTTTGCAGCGAACAAGCAGACCCTCACCAAGGACAGGAAACGCTCCCTACCTCTGGAGCCCGAGTCTTCCGATCTGTCGTCTCCGCCGGCTACCTCACACGACGACGGCAAGCAGATTTGCACGGGACTGCCGCCTCTGCGCGGGAATTACTTCAAGGAGAACCAACCGCCATTCTCTATTCAAGCGGCGCCCTCAACCCCTCCTTCGCAACATGGACAATTTTCACCCTCCGGCCGGGAGACTATCTCGCCAACGTCCAAGCCGCGCTCATTAAGCCACCTGATTGACTAGAAGTCGGTGCTTTTGACGCCGGTACAGGGATTGTCGCCGCGCCGACTACGGAGCGGGCGTCGGATCTAGGGACGCGTAATAAACCTTGCTCTGCGTCTTCATTTTAGGCATGGCACTGGAGTTGAAAATGGGTGTGATTTAGGTGTATTGGCGTGGAGGTTGCCCCTGGTGTTTATAGGGGTCTACTCATCTTATTTGGAGAGGACTTTTGTGTCATTCTTGCATCAGAGTAATTTGGGAGCGTTCGGTGCCCCTCGCTGCTGTAGCTCGCTCGAGGACGGCAGTCGTTATAGACATACTTCTAGACTTGGGAATTATCTGGAGTTGGAGAGAGACGTGAAGGAAGCCCTATGGCCTCGCTCTCATTGCCTGTTGGCTTGCGCTGTACGAATCAAAGCATTCTTCGTCTTGATATCTTCTCCTCTCTCTTGATTGTTATTGATATCAGATGTATTTGGCCAAGAGTCTTGAGGCTCATGTCTCATTCCCCCAACGCCCATCTAAACTAATGCTTCTGTACTGTATACATGCAGTCGACCCCGGCGCGAACAGTGGGGGCAACGTATTGCCCTGAACGGGTTGCAAAGCGTAGTGCTCTATTCCTTGGGATCATGTCCCCGGCTTTCTTGTTCCACTCATCAGAAGTGTTGACAGTTGTTTTTTCTGATAAACGGCCTATCTCCCAAATTCGTAAAGTAATAAATCGGAGGGACACTGGGATCGGGCAGTGCAGGATGTCAGGCCGTCAATACAGCCGCCCCTGTCGTCCGCCACGACCTGGTCGGCCTCCATACAATCGTCTCCCGCCACGTGACATCAAACAACGAAAGACGCCTAAGCAAGCTTTCCTCCCTGGTTGAGATGTTGCATGGGACAAGATATGCTGCTACCTCCATGCCAAAATAAGAACAGAGAAAATGAACATGCTGCCCGGGTATGCGTACTAATTTTATAGGTCCACAAGAAGCTCAAAAAAGATCAAAAGGTGAAAAGAGATGTGGAAAACGCCGTAATGCCATTATACAGCCTCCACCCAAGTTTTTTCTCGGACGCCATGACCAAAGAATGCATAAGCCCTACTGATAATCATTCGTCTGTGCTCAGTAAACAGACACTCCGCAACGGAGCCCCGTCTAGTAAGGGCTCTGGCGGTTGTGCCACGGCAGTCGTGCGCGATCACGGTCCCTATCGTGGTCGAGCCGCCGGTCTTTGCGAGCAAAACTCAACCGGTCGCCATTCTCGTAAGCTCTCCTATCCTCACGGCGCTCATCGCGCCAGGCCTCCCGGCGAGGATCCTCGTACGGGCGAGCTTGCTCCCGACGCGGTTCTGCGCGCCGAGCCTCGCGCTCGCTGTCAATTTCGCCGTCCTCGAGGTCGTCACGAGGCGGCTTCTTCGCCTTCTCATCACCACCCTTATTCTCGTCCTTCTTCTTCAGCTGTTGGAACATCTTGGCTAGCTGCTTGCCGGAGACGGCAAATTCATTCACAGGCCAAATCGATGATAAGAAGTCCCTGTATAAAGTTAGTCAAGAGAGTCCAAGGTACAGGACGTTGATGTATATGAAACTTACCAGAAGCGTGGCATCAAGTCGTCGAGCTTCTCGGACGGTATAGCTTGGTTCTTCTTAAGATCCTCCAAGCAATTGCCGATCTGTCGAAGCTCCTGACCCATGATGCGAGCACGCTCCTTGGCGCCCTCGACCTTGTCCGCAGTCGTGTACATGATGCGCTCGAAATTGCCTCGAACAGGCTTGAGCAGGGACCACATGACTTGTTCGTCATCTGAATAGTCGAGCTTGGCATCATCCAGCTTCATCAATTCGTGGAAGCGTTGAACAGCGCTATCGCGCTTGTTCTTGAGCGTTTCAAGCTCGGCTGGATCCAGTTTCTTGCGCTTTTCTTTGTCCTTCTGATGATCTTTATGGTGCTTGTCAGAATGATGCGACTCCCGGCGATCGTGCTCCTCCAAACGACGATGCTTGCGGTCGCGGTCGTCATGGCTGTGATCGTGCTTTCTCTTATCCGGCCTGGGAGTCCCTCGTTCACCTCCATTGCTGTGCGATCTATGGTGGTCGCCAAGGCGATCTCGTCGATCTTTGTTCTGGCTCGGCCTCTTCGATAGCTGCGGTGCTGGAGATGCCGACGCAGATCCGCCGACGTCGCTACGGCGATTTCCATTGATGAGGTTCTTCTTACTGCGATGATGATTCTCGACGGCCCTCTGAGCGGCGACATCATCAGAATGCTTGGCAAGCAAGACGGACAGAAGATACTCTGAGCGACGAACAAGGTGGACAGCGCCGGGCGACTGGATGCTCTTGTCCTCGCCCTTCTTACGCTCCTCCTTTTTCTCGACACGGTGCTCCTCGAGGAAAAGCTTGTCTTGCATATCAAGTTCAGGGTCGTCTCGGATCTGCATCCAAGCACCAAAACCATACTTATCAATGCCGACAAGGAGCATGCCGTCTTCCCGTGCGCCCCATTCGCAGCTGTAATGTGCTCCTTTGGTGGCGTCAGGGAGCTTGAAAGTCTTGATGTCCTCATGCTCACCCAGCACCTTGCGCAAGAGTCGGAGCTGTGGAGGTCGATCGATGATCGTCTCTGCATTGACCTTCTTCACCTCCCCAAAGTCGACCAAGACGGCTTTCTTGTCCTTCTTGGCGAGCGACTTGCCGGCCTTCTCTTCTTCGTCGCGGAGTCTCGCGTTGTTGGCTTCGACAGCTTGCCTGCTAATTTCCACCAGATCATTGACGATGGAGCGAACAAAATCACGATCCCGTCCACTAAGACGAGCATCATGGATGATCTCCTCCTCGCGGTCGTCGAGGGACCCATAACGGAAAAGGGCTCGAATGAGGTTTCGGGTTTCCTTCTCATTCAACGGTCGGCGTGGATTGCGCATAGCCGCACGCTGTTCCTCGCGCTCCTGTTGTTCTTCCTTCTCTCGCTGTCTCTTCTTGGCCAGACGCTCCGCTCTCTCCGACTCTGCATCGCCTCTCCTTGCCCCCTTAAGAGCTGCCCTGCGAGGTGCGTTCTCTTCCATGGCCTGCGCGAGATATTCCTCGTGCTTCCGTTTGTCCTCCTCATCTTTGATGGCAGCAAGCTGCTCGGCAGGAATGATTTGGTCCCAATCTAGATTCAGGTCATCTACCTTGACATCGGTGACTTGCATCCAGTTATCCCAGTCGATACCTCCACTGCTCAAGTTGATCTTGTCATCCACATCCGTCTTGGTAACCTCAGCATTCTCAAGAATCGAGTCGATATCCAGCTGTTCCAGCCTCTCCTGGTTACCAGATTGCTCAAAGAGATTTTGAGAGCGCATCTTGAGAATATATTGAATGTCCTCGGCAGTCTTGGCTTCGTCCATCTTCAGGCCCTTCTCCTTGAACTGTTCGCGCAGAGCCTTGCCTTCATCAGTCACGCCGGCTTGTATCGTGAGATACTCGAGGAAAAGCTTGTTGCGGGCTCGCTTGATAACCTCCTCTTCGATGGTCTGTTTTGCAACCAAGCGGTAGACACTGACTGGTCGCTTTTGACCGATACGATGCGCTCTGGCCATAGCTTGCAGATCTGCCTGAGGATTCCAGTCCGAGTCATAGATAATGACAGTATCAGCCGTCATGAGGTTGATGCCAAGACCACCAGCACGGGTAGATAGGAGGAAGCAGAAGTCGTCGCTCTCGTCTGCGTTGAAGTGATTGATTGCCATGCGTCTGGGACCAGCGGGAATCGTACCGTCCAGTCTCTGGAACTGATATCCTCGCATACGCAAATAGTCGCCAAGGATGTCCAGCATCTTCACCATTTGGCTGAAGATGAGCACGCGATGGTTATCCTTCTTCAACTTGGCAAGAAGTTGGTCGAGCAGCATCATCTTGCCGCTGCTGGTGATGAGGCCCTTGATCTGGTCTTCCCTCCGTGTGCTGCCAGCTAGGACACGGTCCTCGACACCGTGAAACATGTAAGGGTGGTTGCTGACCTTCTTGAGTTCCATCATGATGTTGAGGAGCGACTGCTTCTGACCACCACTAGCGTCACTGAGCGCCGCATAGTTCCTCGTCAAGATGTTCTTGTAGTAGTCGAGTTGTACGTCAGACAGCTCTACGCGCAGGATCTTCTCGGTCTTGGGCGGGAGGTCCGATTCGACGGTCTCCTTGGTACGCCGCAAGATGAAGGGGGCGATGGAAGCATGAAGGAGCGAGAGCTTGGCTTGTGTCTGCCGCCTCTTTTCTTCATCCTTTTCCTCGTCTTCCTCTTTGGTCTCCTCCTGGCCGAGTTGTTCTAGCTCTTCGTCTATCATGACCTTTCCGGGGTTGAGGAAGTCAAGCAGTGCTGAAAGCTCGGCCAGGTTATTTTGAATGGGTGTGCCGGTGATGAGGATCCTGCACGGCACACCGAAGCTGACCAGCTTGGCGTATAGTTGAGAGTCCCGATTTTTGAGCCTATGAGCCTCATCGACGGCAAGGACTTGCCATTTAATAGTGCGAAGAAACTCCCAATCTTGTAGAATGAAGTCGTAGGACGTTACCAATACGTTGAACTTGGGCTTCTTGGGATTCCCATCGACGAGGAGCTCATAGTCGCGTATGGTATTGCGTGCAGCTTCGGGTCCGAGATAGACCACGTAGTTCAGATCAGGCGCCCACAGTGAGAAGGTATCACACCACGCGGGAATGACACTGAGAGGTGCAACGACGAGGAAAGGTCCTTGCTGATCACGTTCATTTCGCAGCCAGCTCAGGAAAGAGACTGACTGAACCGTCTTACCAAGACCCATCTCGTCGGCAAGAATAACGTTGTTGGCACGGGTCCAGTTCAGGGCAAGGAAGTTCAAGCCCTTCAGTTGGAACTCTCGGAGCTGTCCGCCTTGAATGTAGTCGGGCTGCGATTCGAGTTTGGTCATCCTCGAACGGCTAGCAGGGTTTGCCTCGTACTTGTCCGATTGCCATGACCGTGCTGATCTATCCAGGTATTGATCGATCTTGTCCTGGGCATGAGAGCTGACAAGCGCCGCAGCCTCCCAGGTGCAGTCGTCGTATTGAAGACCTTTCCATTTGATAAAGTACTCTTCGCCATCGTCACCGCGGCGAGAAGCAACAACTCTCTCAACCTTTGTGTAGTCCTCGTGTGCTTCTTCCTCGCGCTCACGATCAAGGAGCCACTGTTCCCTTTGTTCGGGACTTATGTCTTCACCACCAAATCGCATGTCTAACTCGTACTCGACAAATTTTCGGTAGTAGTTCTCAAGGCGGCGGAAGCCACGAAATCCGGCGACGCTCTCGGTCGTTTCCCAAGTGTCGTGAAGATGTGATTTGCCTTGCCATTTGATGTAGTACTCGAAGTCATGACGGGTAGAATCGGGTGTCAACTCGACACCGTCTTTCTCACGATGTCTGATGATCTTCTCGATGTACGGTGAGTCGTCTTCGATTCCGGCACCGACCCAGTAGTTGGGAGTCATCTCATCCTCGTCATCTTCTACGTCGCTCTCTTGGTACGCGCCTGCCGTGACTTGCGCCGCACGGCGGCTTGACCAGCGCTTCTCTGCAAAGGCCAAGGCGGGCTGAGCCTCTTGCTGGCGGCGTGCTTTCTTTTGGAAGCTGCGAGCACGAGCACCACCGTAATTATCGGAGTCGGAGTCATCTAACGAGGTATGGCGCACGGGAGTATCTCGTTTCGAGGCTAGGGTGTGTAAGAGTCAGGCTGGATAGGAGACAATAGGGGCAAGAGGTGTTGGCATACAAGGTTGGGACAGCGCAACGCGTCGCTTCTTGCGTTTGGCAGCCGAGACAACATCAGATTCGGACTCCTCGTCATCAGAATCAACCTGAAAGCAATTGTCAATATACGCGACAACTAGTGATAGGGCTGCCTGACTTACGATTTTGCGGCGCTGGGTCGGACGTGTCTGCAAGGGCTCTGGTCAGGTTACATGGACTTTGTCAAAAAGCGCGATTTAATGTCAAGACCTACACTACGCCGTAACCCATACAGCTCTGGGTTTTCCCTCATGTAATCGTCCTCTAACACCACGGCGGGCGCTTTGCGCTTAGGAGCCCTTTGCGATTCGCCCGAGGAGACGGCGTCTTCCTCTTCGATATCGTTGTCCTCGTGTATGCTCTGGGCCGACGCAGGGCTGTCGGCCATGTCGAAGTCAGCATCATCAGATGCATCGTTATTAACGGACTCCGAGTCGTCATCTTCGTCGGCGATGTCAGCGTCGGCATCTCGATAATCGGCGGGGCTGGCCGGTCTCGGCGAGACTACGACTTCGGCAGCCTGTACGTCGGAAAGGTCGCTCTCGTCCGGATGGCCATTTGTTTGGACTGCTACGATATCGCTCTTCGGAGAAGACGCTATCCCATTAGGAGGACTGGGCTCCGGGGAAGTTGACATCTTCCAGGATGGTTTTGGAACTCCCTGCTCGAGAACGACGATGTCAGCCAAAGGATTCTCGCAGAGTTTTTATGTTTGAGTACGACCACGGAGAATGACACGTGTTGGGCGACTAATAAGCAAGTGATATGAAGCAGAGAAGTTCGGAAACGAGCCAAGCGATGTATTTGTCGCATCAGGCGCGTGTAAGTGATGATGGCAAGGCTGTTTCGTGATGGGAGAGCATTGAGGCCATGTGCAGCGCTACCAGCCAGATTGGGAGCTCTTTTGAGGATCGGAACATCAAGAGGGCTCGATTCCATCAAGAGAGATGTCTCTAGTATCCATATATGAGGTGTTTGAGTCGACGAGCCAGGTCGCATGTGCCCAAACCTATGGGCTTGATTTACACAGGTGACAAGGTACCTGATGGGACAGGATGAAGGGAGGCAGCAACACAGGGAGAAGCTTACAACTCATGAGCAGACAGTGAACAGGAAGCAGAGATGAGTCCGTCTTCCCTGTCGCTACGCCTATCAACAGTGTTGGTGGATGGAGGTGGGGTGGCAGACCAAGTCCAAGGTCTGGGGGATGGTTTATGAAGAGAAGCGGAATATCACAATGCAGTGGTGGAGGATGGAAAGAACTGCATGGTCTGCCACACTTTTCCGGGCGGGTACGTACCGATTGCCCGTGCCTTTTTTTCTTCGGGGCTGAACTGAAAAAGGGCGCACAGACCAACAAGGCCAACGCTAGCTGCTGTTACCCGTCCCTGTCCTTGAAGATGAAGTGGCAGCCTCAGGCATAGATACGATACGATGCTGTCCTCTCCGTGTGCTTCACACGCGTGTGTTTTGACGGTTTCAGGCCATGAGCTGGAGTGAATCCAGTGTTGTTCAACAAACGTCACGAACAACGAGACTGGTTTGGTATAGGATAACTCATGCCTTGGCATTATTCCTTCTTTTTATACTTGTCAACCTTTTTTAATTAGGTGCTAGATAATTTCAGCATGTCACCGTATAGCAATGTCCAAGCCAGGTAAAATGCGATGCTGTCAAGGTGAAGACCAGCTGTTATAGCACGGTAGCCTTTTATCTAACATAAGTATCTGAAAACTCCCTGATGCAGTACCTAGGTAGTCATCATTTCTTACGAGAACACATCATTCAGATTGAGGGATGGATGTTGAAGGGACCTCGTCCTGCCATATGGTCTTCCATGGCTTACTTGCATCAGATCCAACAATGCGCGTCAGATCATCTACAAACACGCTGGTTTACATGGATACTTCAGTCCAGAAAATTGAATCCAGGCAACATCGCGACCGCAGATAGTGACTCACCCTAGGAATCTCCTTGCCTTATGGCAAGTCGGTCATGCCTTGCAGCCGTGTGTAAGTGGTAGGCAGCGGCAGCATTGCCCAATCCCGAGGCCTTGTTGATCTCTGTATTTATGGCGGGTGCTCTAAATGGTCGAGTCTAGGGCTCCCGAAAGCAAGTGACCTATCAGCCAGCACCGAATTTCGATGACTGGGGCCCATTGGAAAACAGTGGGCATTTGGTGGCCATCTTGGGCGCATGCGACGGAAGCCCCTCCACTGATTTTTGCCCTGCCCCGCCACAAAAACCTGACGTCGCGCTCTTGCTGGCCCCATAATCACCACCTGTGATTTTTCCGGCCTCGTTTTCTCGCCTCTTTCTAATTGACCGCCGTTCTTTTCCCCTCGTACCTGGCTCTGGAGTTTCTCCTCTGATTCACCCCTCTGCGAGGTCTCCCGGCCGCCTTTTGCCTTTGTCGTCAACGTCAACTTCCCGCGAGAAGGCTTAAGTTTTCTTTCACCTTTCACCCCACCAAAGTCTGCCAATCCTGTCAAAATGAGTGACAAACTTACTCGGTACGTCTTTGCGCAAAGTAGAGACCTAGAATGGTGAATGCTTCTTTGGAGATTGCGCACATGCTAACACAGTCTTTCCTCCTATAGTGTTGCTATTGTCAGCAGTGACAAGGTCCGTTCCTGATCCGACACTTTCCCCTCCTTGCGATATCGATGATGTGCGATACGTGGCATTATGATGTACAATGCGACCTGGTAGAAGGAGATAGCTGACCTTGAAGTTGGGGATTTACAGTGCAAGCCGAAGGTATGTCAAAATCTTGTCTGGCCAGGGTCTCTCACAAAGGGCGTTGGGCTAATTCAAAGGCGCCACAGAAATGTCGGCAAGAATGCAAGAAGTCGTGCCCTGTTGTGCGCAGCGGCAAGCTGTGCATTGAAGTGACTCCCGACTCCAAGATTGCTTTCCTCTCGGAGAGTCTTTGCATTGGTTGCGGTATTTGCCCGAAAAAGTGCCCGTTTGGCGCCATCACCATTATCAACCTTCCCACCAATCTCGAGACCCAGGTTACCCACCGATATTCTGCCAACAGCTTCAAGCTCCACAGACTGCCCATGCCCAGACCAGGAAATGTCTTGGGTCTTGTTGGAACCAACGGTATTGGCAAGAGTACCGCTCTCAAGATCCTCAGCGGTAAACTTAAGCCTAACTTGGGTCGATTCGAGAACCCACCTGACTGGGAAGATGTGATCAAGCACTTCAGGGGTTCGGAGCTGCAGAGTAAGTGACGGACGCCATTTCTTATATTGCCCCTGCAAACACATTACTTACACTGCCCAGACTACTTTACCAAGCTCCTGGAGGACGACCTGAAAGCTGTTGTCAAGCCCCAATATGTTGATCAGATCCCCAAGGCTATCCGTGGTCCCCAAAAGAGTGTCAAGTATCTCCTCGAAAGCCGAGCCTCCCTCGACAACTTGGATGAAGTCTTGGAGACTCTGGAGCTCAAGCACTTGTACGAGCGTGACGTCAATCTTCTGTCTGGTGGAGAGCTGCAGCGTTTCGCTATTGGTACCGTCTGTGTCCAGAGTGCCGATGTGTGAGTTATGGATGCTTCCCCCCAATTTCTGGAGTTTGTCTAATCTTGGAAACTAGTTACATGTTTGACGAGCCTTCTTCCTACCTGGATGTCAAGCAACGGTTGAGTGCTGCCCGTATCATCCGCTCTCTGCTTCGGCCGGATGACTACGTTATCGTCGTCGAGCACGATTTGTCCGTGCTTGACTACCTCTCGGATTACGTTTGCGTGCTTTACGGAAAACCCGCTGTCTATGGTGTCGTCACTCTGCCTCACTCCGTTCGTGAAGGTATCAACATCTTCCTCGATGGCCACATCCCCACGGAGAACCTTCGATTCCGCGAGGAATCATTGACCTTCAGGATCTCGGAGGGAGCTGACGAGTTCATCGCTGATCGATCTCGGGCATTCCGATACCCGGCGATGGAGAAGGCCCTTGGTAACTTCCACCTGAAGATCGATGCTGGCGACTTCACCGACTCGGAGATTATTGTCATGATGGGTGAGAACGGTACCGGCAAGACCACCTTCTGCCGTCTGCTTGCTGGCGCCCTGAAGCCCGATGGTGCCAAGAAGGTTCCAGAGATGAAGATCAGCATGAAGCCGCAAACCATCACTCCCAAGTTTGAAGGCACCGTCCGTCAACTGTTCTTCAAGAAGATCCGCCCTGCTTTCCTGTCGCCTCAGTTCCAGACCGACGTTGTCAAGCCTCTGAAGCTCGACGACTTCATTGATCAAGAAGTCAAGAACTTGTCCGGTGGTGAATTGCAGCGTGTCGCTATTGTCCTGGCCCTTGGTCTGCCCGCCGATATCTACTTGATTGATGAGCCTTCTGCCTACCTCGATTCCGAGCAGCGTATCATCGCTGCCCGCGTCATCAAGCGCTTCATCATGCACGCCAAGAAGACTGCTTTCATTGTCGAGCACGACTTTATCATGGCTACGTACCTTGCTGATCGTGTCATTGTCTTTGACGGCCAGCCTGGTATTAAGTCGCACGCCAACACTCCCGAGTCCCTCCTAACCGGTTGCAACACCTTCCTCAAGAATCTGGACGTCACCTTCCGCCGTGACCCTGTCAACTACCGCCCGCGTATCAACAAAGCGAACTCGCAGCTCGACCAAGAGCAGAAGCTCAGCGGCAACTACGTAAGTCTTTTCCCGTCTCTACCATTTCTGGCACACTTGTTAACACCCTCGTATAGTTCTTCTTGGAGGAAGACAAATCATCTTGAAAGGGCGTCCCAAAGGGCACCCCTGAGCAACAGTATTTTCCTCCTCGTCATAATCAGCATGATGCATTGGGTTCCGGAGTTGTCGGCGTTCAAAACGGAAAGGAGCGCTTGGGAGGCGCCTCCGGGCATGAAATAGGTTTAGAGGAGGGTGGCGCGACTGAGGACGACGACCCGGACGACTAACAACGGCGACGGCGGTCTATCCCCTGTTGTCTGGTCCTACGAAAGCTCTGGCCTCGAATTATCTCTGTTTTTGACGTCTCGGGAGTGACTCTACAAACTTTGTTTGCAGGTCACCGCCCACTTTCACTTTGTGTTTTCTGGCTATAGTCACGAGAGCCATCTTTCGTAGATTGAGGGACAATGGGTCAAGCAGGGTGATCGCCGTTCGGTCTCCACGGAGAAACATGGCCGTGGATGCCAAGGCTTAGATCAAGTGCACACGAGGGCAATCGAGCCGAGTGCACATATTGTGAAAATGAAAAACACCGGGTTACTTAGGTAGTCTAGATACGAGACACTCGACGAATACACGCAACTTTTTGTGTATTAAACACTATCTATTTGGCAATCTAAAGCCACCAGAAAAGGAGAAGGTAAGATCTGTCAAGTAGAGGGGTGAAAGAGACACACACCACAGAAGAAGTTGTATTGCCTTTCGGTCTGAGTGCGGTTTGGCAATTGTCGCACAGTGATAGTTCACTGCAGAACCGTGGAGCCTGAGCCATAGCGGCTTTCGTCCCTGCTATAGTTTGAGCATGTAGAAGGTTCGCAACTTATACGTACTCAAGACAATGTAGCCGCACTCTCGATGAAAACAATCCCAGCCTCCAAACGCCAAAAATCGAGGTGACCATGACCTCCACGATTGTTTTGAGAAGCGGTGAACTGCAAAGCATGGTTAAGAAACGGTTGGAACGAGGGAGTCATGAAGTCTGGCCATCTAGTCCTCCTCAATTTCACCCTCCTCGCTGCCGCTATGCACGCCAGCAGCATCCTCTTCCGCCGCCTTGGGAGGGGGCTGTGGAGTAGCCGTCTTTCTCGAGCGGGCGCGCTGCTCCCGGTCGCGCTGCGGAGTGCGCTCCCTTGAATCGCGAGGACCGCTCGGGGATGCCGGTCGAGGCGGAACGCCTCCTGCGGGTGGAGTGTACTCCCGACGGAGTCGCTGGAGGAAGTTGTTAGCTTGGCGCTGGCCAAACCACGTGTTTTCGGTGATTCTAACCTTGTGTTCACGAGTGTCTCTCCTGTCCACGTCGTCGTCATCGCCGCGGCGGCGACGGGTAGAGGATGAGGTGGATCCGGGTCTGTCGTCACCGTAGTTGAGCTCGTCGGCATTGCGGTCAGTAGTGGCACGGCGCCGGTAAAGCCGTTCCCGCTCTTCTTCCCGATCTCGTCGCTCCCTATCATACGCACCGGGTCCTTCATCGCGTCGCGATCGAGGAGGGCGATCCTCATCGCGGTATCGGTCACCGCGGTCATCACGCCGGTCGCGCTCCCGCTCCCGATCTCTGAGCCTGTCACGATCGCGGTCGCGATCACGCTCACGTTCACGCTCGCGGTCTCTATCCCTCTCGCGCTCACGCTCGCGATCTCGGTGGGCATCGTAGTGGGAGTCAGATGGTCTCCTATCGGACAGCAGGGTCTCTGCCATGCTGGTCTTTCGATAGTTGCGCTCGCGCTCGGCAATCGCCTTACGGCGGTCTGCTTCATACGAGTCTTGCTCAGGGCTACGACTGCGGCCACGGCCGCCATGGCGATGAGATCGCTCACCTCTCTCTCTCTCACGATATGAGCGGTCGTCTCGCTCGCGCTCGCGCCGTCTGTGACGGTCACGGTCAGCCTCTTCTTCCTTCTCGCGCAGGCGGCGGAGGTATTTTTCAAAGGCAGCTTGAACCGCATCTTCGGAGGAGACTGCTTGGAATTCCTCAGTCTTTGCGAGACGGGGCTTGATCTTCTCATAAGTATCCTGCACCGTGATGGGGGGTTCCAAACGCTTCATCAGAGATCGCAGATCATCCAAGGCTCGGCGCTGCTGTCGTTCCGCCTGTCGATCCTCGTCCGACCGTCGTTCTTTCTTCTTCTCTTGCAGCTACAAACGAGCTTGATTAGTGATACGCTGGAGTACGGGAAGTGGGGAGACAGAACTTACGCGCTCAAAGATCAATGTTAGGATGTCTCGGTCAATGTTAGCAGTACGTCGATCATTTTTCATAACCGAAAGGAAGTCATCGAAAGTGGCCTTAGGAGTAACCTCGAAACGAGCGTCCTATTGCAGATGTCAGTCACAGCCCAGAAAGGGGTCTGGAGGGGGTTGGGGAAGAAACATACATCAATGACATCTTCGACGTCGTTGCGAGTGCCCCGCAAAGCACGTTCCTCTTCCTCTACAAGATCCCAGAATAGCTCTTGAGGTGTAGAGCCACCCAGACCAAGCATAGCCTTGTAACGATCATCATTTTCGACCAAAGGATAGATCTGGGTCCATTTCGTACCGGCTTTGATCTTGTGGTTGCGACGAAGCTCAGTAAGCAAGCTAAGGAAGCCGTCTCGGGCCTGGCGTTCCTTGCGCAACTTCTTCGTCTTTTCTTCCTGTCTGGAATCATTGAAAGCACGCTCCAGGGCCTTCATATGAGTCTGGAAGACGGTCAGAAGATCAAACCTGCTCAAGGTTTGGAACTTTTGATCATTTTTGAAGGGCGGCGTAGCTGTAATGAGATCCTGCGCTTCAGACCAACGAGTGTACGGCTCAAGGTTAAGCTTGGGGAGAAGATCAATCAAACCGTCCATAGCGCTCTTATGCAAGGCGGCTTGCTGTTCTCGGTGCGTTTTCTTCAGCTCGTGAACATAGTCCTCGAAGAGCTGGCGACGTTCATTCTCATTGTTGGTAGAGCGGAAAATCGTCTCACCTTCAATGATTGGCCGTGCTGTCTTCCAGTGAGTATAGTGCTTGATTTCTGGATGACTCTTGAGCATGGTCGCGAAATCAGCACGTAGCTTGGTCAATCTCTCTTTAGCTCGCTCCTTGTCCTGCGCGATAGCTTCGTAGCAATACTTTTCGAATGCAGCCTTCCGCTCGCGGGGATCCTTGATCGCCCGATATTGAGGATCCTTGACAATGACACGCAACGTTTGCTCCCACGTCCAGTCGAGTTGCACCTTGCTTTGACGGAGCAGTTTCACGAACGCGGCCTCGGCCTCCTCTGGGCTGTCATATTCGGGCTCGTTGCTCTCCGGCACGAAAGCTTGCGCACGTGGATCGCCGAAGGTCAACTGGCGGGCCTCGGGGACTACGTCTCGCTGATCGCGGCTATCGTACCGCTGGTCACGGCTTTCATACCGCTGGTCACGGCTATCGTACCCGGAACCTCCGTAGCCTCCTGCAGAAGGGCCAGCTGATGGAGTCCTGGAGAGAGGTTAGTTTGAGGTCTCTTACAGCATTTTGGGGTGAGACTTACGCTGGGGTGGTGGGAGTGCCCGTCTGACCAAGTGCCTTTTTGTAAGCCTCTGGCATTTCCCAAACACTTTGTTTTGTCTCCGTGTGGGACCAGTATTTTCGTCCACCCTCGGCAGTATATTCTTTCCATGGCTGGTTTGCTAGAGCGCGCTGTGAAAGACATCAAAGGTCAGCTTTGTCCGGGGCAATGAGAGCAGGCGTCCGCCGAGACTAGACATATCACATACCTCAGCTGGGGTCATCATCTCCTCCGGCTTCGTCCATTGGGTGGCTTTGGTGGCGGCGTTGTAATAATACACGCGACCGTCGGGGGTTCGGAATTCCTGCCATGTGGAAGGGGCCGCCTGGCCATAGTGGCCGTTGACGCCGTTCATGATCAACCTGTCGCTACTCTCTAGTCGAGTTGTGATGCAGCGATTGTTGGACGACTTGCTCACTCGTGGTGATAGGGAAGTCGATGCGGATGGGAACGTCTTCAAAGTCGCGACGATTTAGAAGAGGCTGAAGAAATTCACCTCTTTTAGGAGTTCGAGTTGGTCGCGCTAATCTGCGATAGGCAAAGTGATAAGCGCGACCTTAGGTGGAGCACAAACCTTCCCCAGCATACGGTACGGAGTATCAAGTGCTGAAATCGCCAATTCAGACAGCCGCCGAGAATTAGCTGCCCACGAATTAGGGGTCCTTACCATAAATGCGCATGTAAAACAACTAGGAAACTGAAAAGAGTCGTTGTTTCGTAAATTATACAGTCATCTCCTTGAAGTAGTTAATGGTTGTCATCACTTCTGAGCTACCGAGGTACTGAGTACTTTAAATTTATCTGAATAAAACTAAAGTACTCGGCTTGTAGTTGCGGTCTCCAGGGAGTCGAGAGCGCTGTAGTGATGGGCGTAGGACGAGTGGGCCCTCAGACGGACCTCAACTCGTGGTCGTGCATCAACGCGACATCAATATCTCGAACAGCAGTACAGATCTCCACACCTTGTGACCGCACAGCAAGCGTAAGACCTTAGTGAACAAGTCGCATCAACAAGGCATACAGTTCTTCCAGCTTCTACACACCGCAATCGAGCGTAGCCGCAAGCGACACAATACATCGAAGCATGGATAGCTAAGGAGCTCCAGCTGAAACCCCTCCTCGTTACTGCAACATGGCAGTCGCACAGCATGAAGAAGCTCAGAGCGGGGATCAGGACTTCCTGCAGCAAAGCCATCTATCGTACATCATCCCTTTCGCCACAGACTTCGATATTGAGCAGGTTCTCCGGGAAGGCGAAGACTCACACAAGGCCCTCTTCGAATCGATAGAGCAGAGACCGTGGCTCTTCTTTGGTATGCGCCTACTCGTGTGCCCTTATGCTACTCCTCTGACAGATGACAAAACAGACGAGACCGTTGATATATACTTAATACTAAGAAATGCCTACAAGAACGAAACCGTACTGCGCTCCTATCTTGCTCGCCTCGCGATTACTCTCGAGGCGCAGATTGTCAACAGCCTGGCCGGAGACCGTGAGCATGCGCCAGCTACCGAAGTTATATACAATGGCACGGTGCCCGAAACAGAAGACCCTCTGATTGTAGTCGATCAGTCGGAGGATGCAGAGGATGAAGCTGGTCAGGAACAACATGTCCATGCTATTTGGAAGCTCCCTGTCTTCCTTGGTAGGCCCAGGTTGAGGCTACAGGGACCATCAATCACGTTCACAGCTTCTGCCGCCCTCAAGCCGGCGCAAGACCTGTCTCTCGTCGAGAAGGATGGATACCTCCAGAGTAGGATACCATCGGGGATGAATCTGCTGGATGCTTTCGCGAATGACCCAGCATTGGGCGGTGTCAAACCCAGGCTCTCGGCCCAGCGGGTATCAAAGGTTGCCCCTGTCACTCAGTCGAGGTCAAATCACCGTCCGATAAAAGGCCTTCAACATCTCACCTTGAAGATCTATCCAGCTTTACACACCAGGGTACGCTTTGCGAGACCAAACACCGCCCCTTCGAGTCCGACGATTCTCGCTATGCTCGAGATCGACTTCACCCCCTTTTTCGACTGCGAGACTCTTCTTTCCAAAATAGATCTATCCTTGCCGTCTGGAGTGATCACGGGCCTGAATCAAGAGCCAGGCCTCACTCTCCCCCTCTCATGCGTCGCCCACGACCATGTCACCTACCTCTACCGTCTCGCCCCCCAAGAGCAAGAGCTCGACCCGTCCCGCAACCCTGCGCAGGACCTTGACATCACGATCGAGGTCTCAGCGCTGGTCAAGCCAGGGGTCTGCAACCCGACACTCCAAATGTCGTGGATCACACCCATCGACTTCACCCCGCCCGTCAACCCGGGCTTCGGCACCCCGATCGCCAACCCCTCGGGACTCCAGCGCGCCCACCGGCCCTCGCAGCTCTCCATCGACGGCTCCGCCTCCCTCACCGCGCCGGCCGTCAGCCGCCCCGACGCCCTCCCCGCCCTCGAGGCCGCCGCCGCCCGCACCACCGAGACCACCATCCCGGACTTTGGCATCACCATGACCTTCGCCGCGCCCCAGGGCCCCGTCTACGCCGGCGAGGAGTTCACCTGGACCGTCTTCGTCGTCAACCGCACCTCGCCCGCAGCGACCGGTGCCGCTCCGGGCCCCGGGCAGGCTGGGCCGACGGCCGCGCCTCCCGCGCCGCGCAAGCTCGCCCTCTTCGCCGTGCCGCGCCGGCACCGCCGCAACGACGCACACCGCGCCGTGCGTCCGCCCTCGCGGAGCGGCCGTAAGGCGGGCGCCGAGCAGGTCGCCGACGCGGTGCTCGACGAGAACGTCGTGCACGCCATGCAGCGGACGTCCCTCGTCGACGCCGCCGACGTGGTGTGCCTCAGCTCAGACACGCGCGTGGGCCCCCTGGCGCCGAGCGCGTGCCACGTCGTCGAGCTGCGGTTCTTGGCGCTGCGGGCAGGCCTCGTGGGCGTTGAAGCCATCAGGGTGGTGGATCTGGGCTCGCAGGAGCATGTCGACGTCAGGGAGCTGCCCATTATGGTTGTTCAAGAGAGGGAATAGTAGAAGACCGGAGAAACCTTTTTTGAAGCCAAGAGCATGGCATCGAATATCATATGCATACGCTTGTTTCTATGAGCGCTATTCCAGTGACTTGAGTCAAACCCCCAAGACAACTCCTCTATACATGCATCGTAAACGAAAACTCCATAAGCTATGCAACATAAGCACAATTGTTTCGTGACCCAATCCAGTACAGTCCAAACAGCCGAGAGAAAGGTCATGATCATGCCAAGTCATCCATATCCTCATCGTCCCAGCCCAAACGCTGGTAAATCGTCAAGTTTTTGCCCGCGGGTGTGGCGGGCTCCGTCGCTTCCGCTGCGGGCTTCTGTGGCGAAGCCCCAATCACTTCAGCACTTCCTTCTGCCTCCCTGGCAGCACTCGTCTGCGAGACGAAAGATCGCGGCATCGCGGACTTTCTCATCTGCAAGGGCGACGACGCCGGCACCATGTCGTCGTTATTAGAGCTCTTAGACACCTGCAGTGTCGCCGATGCTCGACGATATGCCACAGGCGAATGCCGTACCATGGACGGCGACGAGGGCGGTATCATGTCCTCATGAGCAGACGCCGACGGCCTATTTGCTGCTGTCGACGGCCGGATCGGCGTCGCTTGCACCATGCTAGACGTAGGAGTGCTCCCCAGATTCGGGGAGTCAAATAGACTCTTTCGCCTTCTTGGCGCCGTCGATGATGAAGGCACCGAGTCAAAGAAGCTAGGGATTTGGGGCCGCTCGAGCTTGCTGCCAAGAGATTCTCCAGCCAGTGCGTCTCGGAACCTATTGTTGACTGGCGTAGCTTTGACGACGCGCTCAACCGAGGTACGAGTTGGCAGCTTTTGCTTTCTTCTAGACCCAGAGCCACCTGCAAACAGCCTCCTTTCGGTCTCCTCCACAATAGCCTTGCCAGCAAGCTGTCTATTAGGTTTCTTCAGTGCCGAAATGGCATTTTGTAATTCAGCGTCGACCATCGCGCGCTTCCTAGCTTTCAATTCGTCGGCCCCTGTCAGACTCATGCTTCGCGCAAACAGGTTTGGTGGTTTCTCCTTGAGATGAGCCGGCTCAAGATTCGGGATACCCGCCATCATTCGGGGTTCGCTCATTTCTCTCTTCAACCCGGGGATTGGTGCAGCCGTGGCAGATCTCATGTGGGCAATCACATCCGTGGGTCCCCTCGATACGCTTCTCCTCAACTTTTCATTAGACAGCACACGGTCGAGGTTGCGCGTGGACCTGCCAGGCGCTGGTCTCTTGGCCACGCTCCCAGGCTTGGGCCGGGCCTTCTCAGCTGCAGATGGAACTTTGTGAAGCTTTGGCTTTGGCGGGGACACAATGACCGGTCCCCCAAGTTTGCGGTTCAGCATATCACAAAGATCCGGCAGACGGGCAGAAAAGCTACGGACGCGTTAGTGGCAGGAACATGCGGGATCAGGGGTATGTGCGTGCTTACAATGGAAGAATGATGTCCACGCAAAAGTCCTTCAACGGGTCTGAACTGGGCTTGGTACCCTTTTGACCATCAATGCCCTTCATCTGTGATTCCGCAATAGCCTTCACTTCATCCAGTGCGACCGACTGTGAAATGCACAAGCGATCGGCATGGACCTCGACAAGGAAGGGAAGGTTGTGCTTGTTCCGTTTCTTCACAGGCGGTTCTGCCTTGCCCGAAGGTGCAGCCGGCGACATGCCCGGGAGCTGACTTTCTGCAGCATCCTCAGCAGGACACATGCCCTCTAACGCCAGTATCTCGAGGATCAGAATCATCTGTAACTGTGTCTCTCGAGTTCGCAAGCATGCAATGTGGAACTTGATTTCTGAGGGGGCCGCCGAAACTTCGTCATCGCGCACTTCAGGTTTGGTAGCCGTCCACCACTTGCGGACATGGGCGTCCTCGCCAGTCCAGATTCCATTCTTGCTGAGCTTCACTCTCTTCGTTTTTTTCTTTTTCGCTCCTGCCTCGTTACCGGAACTGTCGACGACGGTTTTCATCTGAGATATGATTTCCGGAACTGTCTCGGCATACTTCTTGTCGATTAACACAGTTGTCATGACGAGGCTCTTCAGGAAGTCAATGAGGTCCCTCATCTCCAAGTTTGACTCGGTGTTCAGATGAAAGTCTGCTCTGGCACGAGATAACGGGCCTTTGGCAAAGTACGCGAGGGAGCCCTGCACTTTGATCAGAATAAGGGCCATTGAACGATAAGGCATGGAGACATACCATAGAATGATACAGAACGTCGAAGTACTGACTACGGATATTTTCAAAAATATCTTGCGCGGATTTCTGCTCGTTGCCTGCGGCCTCTGTGGACTGCGATTGCTCCAGTTGAGTTGCATTCTGTGAGTCCGCTCGCGACAGGTTGCCCTGGCTGTCCGGAGTAGGAAGCTGGCTTGGTAAATCTTCTATGACAGCCGACTTCTGGCTGTCATTCAGGGGTTGAGTCTCCGGCTTGGGCCTCCTCCTGACCATGGATTGGATTTCTTCAATCGCCAGTCTTTTCCGCTTGTTCTCCTTGTACAAGTGTGGTGTGGTCAAGGGTGGCCTAGAGTCCTTGGCGCTGGTCGAGGCCGCACTGGATGGACTAACACGCTGCTGACAGAAGGCAGAAGATTGTTGGCTCAACTTGTCCAGCTCTACCCAGTTGCCAAGCTTGCATACAGTATACAAACCATTCTCGTTTCGTTCAATTGCATAGGAAGTGCTCGATGCATCACAGCGAGCAATCAGTATGCTTGAGCCCAAGCGTCCCTCCAATTCCAGAATTCGAATGCGGGACTCGAAGAAGCGTGCCGGTGGCAGAGTACCCGCGGGGGTCGAGAGATCCAGGTACGAGAGGGGAATATGTTCTCTTCCAATTAACATGAGAGGCAACAAGTCGGATGACTTTGCAAGAACATTTGGGGGGTGCGGCTGCCAGCATTTTAGTATATCTATTCCTATGAGTACAGCTCAAAGCGACATACTCTGAGGGAAATTGGCGGCTTCAAGAGGTCCTCCATAGGGTGAGAAGAGGTTTGGGATCCGAAGCTCCCCTTGGATACCAGAGTAGGCACTCCCCTCTTGCGCTTATTAGACCCAGCGGACGAGGCATCTTGGGTCTCTTTATCCATCGAGTTTCCGGAGGCGGGCGTCAGGACACCCGAGGATTCGAGGCGCGACGCGTCCGAGCTGGGGAGAACTGCCGTAGCTTTGAATTGAAGGGATGGCTGGCCATCTAATGCAAGATACTGAATGTGCATGAGAAGTAAATAAGGCTTTCCATAGCGCAAGTACAAAATTGACTCGGTAGTCCCTCCGGTCAAGGTGGGATGTGCTGCCCAGGCTTGGTGGACTGTACTTGAAATTGTGGTAGCGTGCCCAGTACAGACAAGTGAGGTCACGCGTCAAGACGCGACTCCCGATAAGCACTTGATAGATTGATTGTGTGAAAGTGGGCACTGGTAGGTACTCGGCTGAGCACAGGCCTGTCCAAAGCACAGGTGCTGTTAGTGCATCACCCACTACAGCTCATCCACACACGCGCGCACGAAACAACGGACTGTGTCCCCACACTGTCACACTGTGGACTGTGAAAGGCGGATTCTACCGTTGGACCACTCCAGACCACACCCATGGATCTTGGTACACTAGAAGCTCCGTATTGCAAACGGAGAAAATCTCCGTCAACTTTTCTACTAGGTTCTCGCTCCGGAGCAAAACCACAAGTCAAAACGACTGAGCTTCTTGTAAGTAAGTCAAGCAAGCAATGACATCAAATTCCGAACTTCATAGGATCGCGTATCAATTTGATATTTTCACTCGCAACAAAATAAACCAATATTCAAATAGGCACATTCTTCGAGACGCATGAGCTTCACAATGCTTCAGGCCAAAAGGGCGTGCGTGAGTCGAGGGCCGTGTGATCCTCTTGATTTCTCGATTTACTCGATCGCGCTGGTAAAGTGAGATCGCGACCTGCAGTGATATCAAAGGCCGCTAATTAAAATGTGCTCTGATAACTGCGGCTTGACAGACGGGCTTGCGGGTGCTCGATGTCGCGCGCCAAATTCGGGTGCTTGGCCCGCTATTACGGCCCTGTAGGAGGTTGCCAAAACAGCGGCCAGCGGCCCCAGCAAGGGGAAATTTGTTGACTATGCCGCCTGAGAAACCAGCTAATCCATGCTAAACCAAGCTTTGTGGTCCGTGCGGACCAGGGCGACTCAGTGGTGCGAAACGCTAATGAGCCACACTAGAGCTCCCGAGCTGCCAGCGTTTGAGCTCTCCTCCCCCCCTTCGCCACATCCATCAAAAAACCACCGATCCAGACTCTACCGACCGCCAGAGACATACCAGGGAACCCCATCTCCAAAGCCGGCGGCGGTTTCCAACAAGTCTCCGTGTCCCTTGTAAATATTATATCCTATGGATGCTCCGAAACCTTCCTGATCCCCCCTTTCCTGCGACCGGTGGCATAGGAAGCCGGCGTGCCCGTGGCTTCTTCCCTCTGGTACTCGGTACGCCTGCGGTCCGCACCTGTTTGGTCAAGCCGCAACGGGTGCTCGCATAAGTATCTGAAGCGCTTGCCGACACGTATTACTGGGCTTGTACACGTACAGGATGATGACAAGCGAAACCTCTCCCCGAACCGTCCGATTCTCCCAAGGCGAAGAGGATCACGCTCGGCCCGACAAGATCAAGAGCCATCGTCCCCAACCCATTACCGTCGACTCCGACAACTCGGCCTCATCTGGCGACTCGCAGGGTGATCCTCACGCTCTAGAGAGTCAAGATGCGCTAGGCTCCCTCGGCAGATATA
Organism: [Phialemoniopsis] sp. UDSM-2020; assembly: GCA_018873225.1. Lineage (NCBI taxonomy): Eukaryota > Fungi > Ascomycota > Sordariomycetes > Thyridiales > Thyridiaceae > Thyridium > [Phialemoniopsis] sp. UDSM-2020. Next base: position 3,909,334 of record JAEILZ010000001.1, read on the forward strand.
CCGAGACTTCTAGTCATTCGGGATCCATGTCGTCGCTTGTCCCCAACTCGCTGGCCAACGGCATGGGTGGCCGCCGCGATGGAGGCGTGGTGTACACCAATGGAACAGCTGGTCGGCCTCAGCGGCCAACAGCGCCGGCAAGGACTCCTTCCAACACGTACCAACCCCAGCGACGACCTGCCCAGGCGCCCTCATACATACACACTGGCTCAGATCATCGATCTACATCGAAGCCCCGCCTAGCAGGGAGCTCTACCTTCCGGGCTCAAGAACGAGAATATGTGCGCCGGTTACGGCAGCAGGACTATGCGAACGACTACTTCGACCCCTACTCGAACGCCGATGGCTACCCTGACTCCGACTCTGAGGGAGAAACACCTTCGTCAGAAGGTCCCTTCGACGATCGTTACAACCAGGAGATCATCATGTTTTACAACAACGATGATATGCACCCGACGGACGATGACCTACGAGACCCAACAAGCCGTGAAAGATTAGAGTGGCATGGCATGTTGGAAGCGGTGTTGACAGGAGACGTCGTTCGTCAAGAAAAGAAGCGTTTGATTGGCTCCTCGGAGGAGCAGACCGGGAAGACCGCGCAAAAGGCGGAAATGTGGATGGGCATCCGGGCCCGGATTTGCGGTAGATATCTGCCAATGCAAAGGAGGATGATCGAAGATGCGCGGGGCACCCTTGATCGCTTGATTGACGAAATCATCAGCTTTCAGATTGCGGGGGAAAGCGAGGCAGGGAAGCCTCCAATTGACCAGGTTCGCGATGTCGTGGACAAGATTGAGAAGGTGGAGAGCCAGTATCCTTCAAGGTCCGCACTTCTGGCCGCGCACAAGACGGCCCACTCACCCCTATACGAAGAAGCGTGTGACGCTGTGATTTCTTGGTACAACACCAGCGAGTTGATCAACACCGAGTTGTCCATTCTGAAGAAGTGGGTCGGCAACGATGAGCTGGATTTTGCGAGGACGCGCGAAAAGTCGCCCAGCGGTAATGGCCTGAGCGACGAGTCTTCCTTTCTCGACCGATTGATGAAGGAGGACGGCCTCAAATCCCTCCATGAACATTTCGAAGAAGAAGGACGGAGCAAGCGAAGGAGTATGTTGGAGGGCATCTCAACGACCATCATGAAGGCGAAGGAAACGCTGATCCATAACTCGGAGGCTTTCCGGAAACGACATCTGCCTCCATATATCGAGGACCTGCTCACTCTTATCAGTTTCCCCTCGCGTCTCATTGAAGAGATCGTTAAAGTCCGTCTCGCCTACGCGAAGAAAATGAAGGAGTCTGCACAGCAGAACCCAATGATGCAGGATCAGATGATCTCGCAATTCCAGGTCCTACTGAAGTTGGCAATCAAGATCAAGCAAGAATACGTCGCCATCTCACAGCCTGAGCCCGGCTGGGAGCTCCCGCCCTGTATCGACGAAGCATTCGATCAAGTTGTTCTCGACGCGTTGAAGTATTATTTTAAGATGCTGAATTGGAAACTCAGCGGGAACAAAAACACCTTCAAGGAGGCAGAATTGCTGTTCCAGGAGTGGGAGTTCGCAAACGAGATTGGCGGGCACCTCGACCACGGCGACATCGAGGTCGCCGAGCAGTTTAGCTCCCTCACATTCAAGGCTCTCAATAGGCTGAGCGCCACATTTGAGAGAGAGCTACAACGCAAGCCAAAGGAAACCGCGTCGGAGATGAGCAAACGATACAAGCAGCTCCTCGATTCCGTCCGTGTACGTCAACGCATGTTGCAGCGTTTCTCGAGAATGTTGAGCGACAACTACGAGAATGCATCTGACTTCAGCATTGCAATGGACCCCGATAGGCTCAACCACTTCTACGACAGATTGGCGAGCTCTGGGCATTTCCAGGTGTTCACTGGCAGTATTGAGCATGAAGGGATTGTACTCATCGCTTCCCCAAGCCTGCACGGACGACCCGAGGAAATTCAGTCGCTCATGGGCACAACATCCTATGAGCAAGTCACAGAAGATCCATCGGACCCTTACATCCTCATCATGCGTCCAGAAACACCTCCTCTCTGGTATGGGTCTAAGATATCCCTGACAGTCAGGGAGGAGCCGATCGATTTGAAGGTTGGCAACATCAGATTGATTGCCGGGGGCTCACAGGCACGCCTTGCCAATGCGCGCAAAGCCTTCCTAGATGATGTCGATATGCACCTCGACTTGGTCGTGGAGCAACGCTCCAATCTGAAGAAAGTCAACCTGAAGCTCATGGAGATCCGTCGGACAGCTTTCAAGCTCTCAAACACGTTCATGGACAGTGTCGAGAAGATCCGAGAACAGACAAAGGGCCTCGACTGTCAGGAGCTCATCCAAAGCTGTTTCGTCTTTGCCACGGAATTTGGTCAACGCTCACTTCTTTTGATGGACACGAACAGGCGGCAGATGAACAACCTCAAACTTACCAAACTCGCTCTCGACTGGGTGAGTTTCATCTGTGACGACTGTGTTTCCTCGGATCGAAAGACATTCCGCTGGGCCGTCCTGGCTCTCGAATTTGCCATGGGCATGACTCGTGGGCGACATATCCTGGCACTCGGTGAGGAAGAATATGCAAGGCTGCGAGGCAAAGTTGCTGGTTGCATGTCACTCCTTATCTCCCACTTCGACATCATGGGTGCAAGATCTAGCGTCGCCGCGCAGGCAGAAAGGCAACGCATGGAGCAGATTGCAAGCTCCAAACGCCTTGACAAGAACAAGTTCCTCAATGACGAAGATGCCTCTAAGATCGTGGTCAATTCAAGGCTCGAGGAGCTAGACAAGATCGATGAGTTCAGAAAGCAAATTCAGGCGGACCGTTCCGCCCTGGGTCGCGTTCTCGAAGCCTCTAACGAGGTTGATCGATCTCTAGCCTATCTCTCATCGACAGCTACGAACTTCACGATGAGATGGCAGCTGGGTCATTTCGTCGGCGGTGGTACATTTGGCAACGTCTATGCTGCCATGAACCTGGACACCGGACACCTCATGGCTGTGAAGGAGATTCGCCTACAGGATCCAAAGCTCATTCCCACAATTGCAACCCAGATTAAAGACGAAATGCGCGTTCTGGAGTCTGTGGACCATCCCAATGTGGTCTCCTACTACGGCATTGAGGTTCACCGAGATCGTGTATACATCTTCATGGAGTTCTGCTCCGGTGGCTCACTTGCCAATCTTTTGGAGCACGGGCGGATTGAGGACGAGCAGGTCATCATGGTCTATGCCCTGCAACTCCTGGAAGGTCTCATGTATCTTCATGATGCCAAGATCGCCCATCGCGATATCAAACCTGAGAGTAAGTCGTGTTGGAGCCGTGCCCCGGAGTTAGGACTGAAAGCTAACTGAATGTAGACATTCTGCTCGATCACAACGGGATAATAAAGTACGTTGACTTCGGAGCGGCTAAGGTTATCGCACGTCAGGGTCGGACTCTTGTCCAAGACCTCACCAGCACCAAGCCCAACAAGTCCATGACAGGCACGCCCATGTACATGTCGCCAGAAGTCATCAAGGGCGAGAACCCGGGCCATTTTGGCGCGGTCGACGTCTGGTCGCTAGGCTGTGTCATCCTTGAGATGGCCACAGGACGACGCCCTTGGGCCAACCTAGACAACGAGTGGGCCATCATGTACAACATTGCACAAGGCAACCCGCCTCAGCTACCAACGACCGATCAGCTGAGCCAGCAGGGCATTGAGTTCTTGAAGTGCTGCTTTGACAGGGACTCGAAGAAACGGGCGACTGCGGTTGAGCTGCTTCAGCACGATTGGATCATGACTATTCGCAATAGAGTTGTCGAACCGGCCACTCCTAGTGATACAAGCTCGTCGGCACAGTCTACACCCAACATCACCTCGGCGTCGAGCGGTCGGGGTAGCGCAGGGGTCGATGGCTTTTATTAGAAGTAGCCAGAGACATTTTGCCATGCTATTCTTCTCCTCTTCGCCCATCTCTTTTGATGGCACACAGGATGAATTCCCCGCCAACTCATACTTTTCCCCTCTTATCTCCCACAACCTTTCCCATCAATCACGCCTCAAATACTTCTTAAGAGGCGACTTTTTCTCTCATCTTGCTGTCTGTGGAGTAATGGGCATAGGATCAGCAACACAACGCACACACAGACATACACACAGCATCAGCGACGAGTTTGGAGTTTTTATTTCCTCTGCTATTCGGGGCATCGCATGCTTTCTTTCTCCTGTTCAATGGTTTCTTGTCTGAGTAGTGTGGCAGGGGGCAAGGTACAGGGTAGTCTGGCAGGATCGGGAGGAAACTATACGAACATGAGAGAAACACGGCCTTCGATAGCAGGAACACGGGACGCATCGATGTATATACCTAGGCAATATCTAATACGTAAATTCCTACATCTGGACATCTCCATCACAGCGCCCAGTGTGATGTTCATTACGTAAACCTCATCGAGGTAAGCTTGTATTCACATGGCGAAACAAATCAGATTGTGGTAAATGGTTCCCCGGGGAAGGTATAGTAGTCTCTGTAGACTGTAGTAGTGGTTTATAATCCCACATCAGACATTAAATGAGTGTCCCGTTAATTCATAACGCCAATATCCCAAGCCAGACCGTACCCATGCCGTGCCTCCCAGTGCCCCGTCTAAGTCATGTGCCCGTTTGTTCTAGTCATTTGTTTGTCCAGATGTTTGCTTGCCACGGTTCCCCAGAGGGCGTGACAAACACTAGACTCCCTCGTTGCAAGGGCTAGTTATAGACAATAAAGAGAGAAACCATAGGGTGCTTAGTGGTAGTAGCACTTGGCCTTGGTCTGGACCTGGGGAGGACCAATGGGGACGTCCTTCTATGTCATGGGGAAACGCGGTCAGCTTACAGTTACGAGTATCTTATCAGAGGGGGAGGAAGGTCACTCACGGCAGGGCCGACGAGCCATGTCTCGCTGCCGTCGATGCCATAGGAGATGCAGGTGACGCTATCGGCGGCGTCGCTGCTGATGCGGGTGAAGCTCAGACCGTTGTAGATGGCGTGCTCCTGGCCGTCGATGGGGATGCCCTGGGTGTAGGTGTTCTCGGCGGCAGCCCAGAAGGTCAGGTCGGCAACGGCGGGGCCGCCAGCGCGGCGCTCCTGGGTGTTGGGGCGGGCGGAGGCCAGGCCGGCGAGGAGGACAGTGGTGGCGATGGTGAAGAACTGCATTTTGAATATATGAAAGATTTCCTTGATTTTCAAGGGAAGAGTGTATAGAGTGTTTGTTTGAGTGTTGGTGTTAAGAAGAAGATGTTTGAGTTGGTGATGAGATGATAGCAAGGACGAGATGGGCAGAGACGAGAGAACTCGAGGTCTTATATAGACTTTCCGCACGGCTTCGTGAATGGCAATGTCCTCGAGCAGTTACGTACATGATATTCGAGGGCTGCCTCAACTTGCGAGGCGTCTTGCCCATGATGCGCCATGACTGGCCGTATTCCTTCAGCGAGCTGAAGACGGACCGAAGTCTAGTCTACACGACAAAGTCGTGATACCCTTCGAGCTTCCCCGAAGGTATCCCCAGCTCTTGGCAAGCCGGGCAACGGCGCACATGGTGTGCTCAGCCTTGACAGTGGAGCTGCCACGCCTGTGGAACATTTCGATAGAAGCCCGCAGGGTCCTTCGGCATCGCCATAGGATCTACGCTGTCAACTGTCCCGTCAGGGAAGAAGCATTCGAGAAGCGGCACGGAGGGTTTCCAGAGAGAGCAACACGTTGCGGCCGCTCGCGCGGACAAAATCTAAATTAAGACAGAAAGTGCTGGTTTTCCCCAAGCGTTGCGAGCGAGCATGAGGCTCAGGGACGATCTTGTCGTATGAGAGGTCCAACTCGTAAGCAGGAACTCATAGAGGGAGGGAAGTTAACAGCAATACCTCCAACGTTCCGCCACATCAACCCAAGCAACAGTACAACGCCTCGTTACAGCCATACTCTTGCATGGCCCGGGTAACGGGATAGCTTACAGTACTTGGAACCTCACAGTCGAACCCTACGCCCGTCAAAATGCAAGTTTGTACCTGCTGATAAGGCTTGCCACACTTGACTTCTTAGCACCGCTAGACCGGCCCACCCGAATTCAATTACGAGCCTTTCCATTTGATCACGAGAAGGCTATGCCTTGGCTGAACTAGGCTGCCAGAGGTACTCGAAATCCTGAATGACGTCCGTGCCGACATAAACCCAGAGAAGGCATTTCAAAAGTCGATACGAGGAGCCGTGGCAGCGTCGAGGCTGAAGTCGACTAGATTGAGCTTTACGAATGGCGATCAGAGTTCGCGCTTATGGTGTCGACATCGACGTGGATCCCTCCCGAGCACCGACTAGACGGAGCCTGACAGGTCGATCAACGAAGAGAGTGTCTGATCGGGTCATCTTCTCATTCGTCGAATGTTTCTTCGGGTTTCTGCGGTCAGATGGCTTACATCTTCAGCTTGTCCCCAATCCTGCCCGATGATATGTGAAAACAATCAAGTGTGTCAATTGTCATGATAATAGCTGGCCTATGAGTCTACCTAAGCCCGGTCCACGGCACAGCATTTGAAGCCACAGGCCTCTCATGATAGGTTTGTCCAGGATGGGGAAACCTGGAAAGCATTGCAAGTGTTTCCATTTTTGGGAACAATCCGGGGAAGACGCCAATCGCATGGTACAGCGGATTCCTCCAGCGATGTTAGGGCCGTGGCTATGCCAGGACCCTGATTTGCTCGTCTGCCGATGACAGGGTCAGCATCTACCACACCCAAAATCCGCTGGCTCCATCAAGGTAGCCTTCATCGGCAATCGCTCAAGAGACTTCCTATGAGGTAAAGTAGCTGCAGTGACATGCAGGCCGCCAGCTTGGGTAGCTACAGCAGAGAACCGGGTTTGCTTGTAGTCGCACCGCAGCTTGGAGCTGAAGTGGCTGTCATTAGCGACTCGTCATTGCTTCTCTCTGCCTTGATGCCGTGGCTCCCAGCCAGCAGCTCGGCTCTACCTCGTCTCACTCAGGCGTGATCCTCATACTTTAAATCAGCCTTAAGAGGATCGATATCAACATGGACAAGAAACATTTTACTGTTCTAGGTAATAACAATGGCTTCATGTTTCCATCTGGCGGCGGAGCAAGAATTGACCCACGAACACCATCACAGAAAACCATCCAGATGTGATGAGCGCTCTGGCTGACCGTCTCGGTCTGTCGGATGAACTGGCCTTCTACGATGTCTGGTCATTGGACGATGCGTCCCTTCTGGCACATATTCCCCGTCCGGCCCTCGCCCTCCTCGTCATCATCCCGCTGACTTCAGCCTGGGCAACCACACGTCGGGCGGAGGACTCAGCCTCGGGGCAATATCGAGGTCGAGGTGATTCCGAACCCGTCATATGGTTCAAGCAGACCATTGGCCACGCATGCGGGTCCATCGGTCTTCTGCACTGCACTGTCAACGGTCCCGCCGCGCACTTCATCCGCGCGGGCAGCGACCTCGATGTGATTCGTCGCGAGGCCATACCTTTGGGCATGGCCGAGAGGGCCGAGATGCTGTACAACAATGAGGCCTTTGAGAGAGCTCATCAATCCGTCGCTACTATGGGAGACACAATACCGCCTTCGTTGCAGGCGGCCGACAGGATGGGTCAGCACTTTGTTGCCTTCGTCAAGGCCGACGACGGCCACCTGTGGGAGCTTGAAGGTTCCCGTGCAGGGCCACTTGACCGCGGACAGCTTGACAAGGAAGAAGACGTCCTCAGTCCACGCGCCATAAGCCTAGGCATTGGCAGGGTAATCAGGCAAGAAAGAGAGGCTGGCGGAACGGACCTTCGCTTCAGCTGCATCGCCCTCGCCCATCGACAAACGTCAGGGGCTGGCATATAGCGACAAACGGCTGTCTGGAATGACCAACAAGGGAACACTTCCTTATACTTTCTCAGGCCACAACCGAAATTGCATCTCAATTTCTCGGCTCTGGAAGATGAACCACCGCCTTCCGCTTCGCGAGCACCACCCTCATCTGCCATCACCCGAGATACGCAATACCTCTTGTCCACAACGATTCCCTTTCCAAAGAAGCCTGATTGTACTCGTCATATTTGGGATGCTCAGAGCTGGTTCCTGGCCTCATCAAGTTCCTGGTAACCTTGTCCGCCACCTCCTGAGCTTCTTGTGACCAGCCCCGTCTTGCTCACCCGTGTCAAGGGACATTTGAAAACAGTGGATGAGGCACTTCGGAAAAAAGCCTCCATCGTGGACCCTTTTAGTCATATGTATTGGGTAAATCTTCAGATCAGAGACTCATCTGGCCGATCGTCTTGGCCACCTTGTCGCATCTTGGTCGAGCATTCCGTCCTCGCCATCCAGTTGTTTCAAATTTTAGCTAGTATTGGCTACCCTAGGGAGATTCTTCAGGTATGTGTTGTTCTCACATGTGGTCTTGATCATCATCCAGTGGCCTGTTTTGGAAGTAGGGCATACCTTGATGAAGCTGGTGATGCTCCCAAATCCGCTCTCAGGTATCACAAGAAGGTATCACAAGAAGACGGCTCGAGCTCACCGGTTGTCTACTCCCTCGAGCCGCACGGCCCTATTCCGGGAGTGGAGAAAATAGGGATCGCGGTACTCTTTCCGGACGGCTCGAGCCGTAATTATAGGGACAATTTGAAACTGTTGTTTGTCGACACTGGCAGCGCGCCACTGTGTCATCCTTGCCTTGAATGCTTTCTCTCATCGTATGATGGCATGTGGAGGTTGCACAAAAGCCGCAGATGAATTCAGCCAAGCTTCTGTCAGTATGATACATCACGTATTGTATTCTGAAGTCTTTAGGACCTCTGATCGTGTAACAGTATCTGACGATGGAACGTACCGGTCTTCAGTCAAATGTTTTTCTCACCTAGACTTTAGGAGGAGTGAAACGAAACCGGGAAGTCGCAAGTCAACTTCCTATTCTTAGGAGCAATGTGGTTTCATAGGCCTAATGCAGCCTCATAGATGGACATCGTGGTCTGGCGATCAATACCTTGAGCCTGTTCAACGAATACCACGAGCTAGCTCGACTTGCTAGAGCTACAACTTTTGACAGATGTTTGATGTCGGCCGCCGTCAACATCTACTAGTATATCGTCATCAGAGATTGACGAAGTGCACATTCCTGTCATAACGCCCAGTGTGGAGGAGGCTCTCCGGCATCTCTAGGTCGGCGCTACTTCAGCCCTTCCATGTGATCGTCCACGGGAACTTGCAAAACAGCCCCTGAATATCAGCAGGCAGTTTCGACGACCACAAATCAACGCGGCCCTTTGCTAGCACGGGGCTTTCCAGTCACGGCCGCTCAATGCCGCAGGTTGCCCAAATAGGGTCGAGATGACTGAAGTGGCGGGAGGATGTCTTAAGGGATACTCATTCCAAGCCATCCCGCTTCACCTATAGCATAACGTTCCTTGGCGTTTCTAAAGCTCTTCCTAACCTCCGGCAACTCATCTGTACGCAACTCTATTACTTGAAGCCTCATTCCGCGAGAGGTCACTACTGGAATGCGCGGGATCCGTGAACCGGGCTGTTTAGCTATGGATCGACCTTTTCTAAGTCTCAACGCTAATGACACCATCGTGAGCCCTCTGGAGGCCCTTACTGCAGACCATCGTCGAGTATGAGCTCTCCTGACCCTATGATGTCTCTCATTCCTGAGATTGGTAAACCAGGGTGAGGACATCGCTTACACTTGCTTCAGAGGGCGAGGGAATGGCCGACGTCCGCAACAAGCGAGATACTGTCTGAGGAGGTTGATGAAGCCATGTTCCATCATGTGCAGGCCTGCCATCTACTTCGCCTTCACAATTTAAGAGATGATTTTTCTATAAAAGAATCATCATTCACCCTCCTCGAGAACCGAAATTTGTTCGATCATCAAGCTTTTCAACAACACAACAATCGCCTACAGTTTCAAGTCCTTCGGCCTCGGGTCACAGTACACTTTTCACTACTTTCTTTGTATTCCCGATACAGTCAAAATGAAGACCGCAGCCTTCATCAAGATCTCCGCGCTCGTTGCCGGTGTGGCCGCCAGTCCCCTCGACATCCCAGGCGTCCCCGGCGTCCCCGGCGTCCCAGCCGTGCCAGGTGTTCCCCCAGTCTCCCTTGGCGGCGGTGCTGGTGTTGGCGTCGGTGCCACCGCCTCCGGTGCCGCCCCCCCTGCCCCGACCCCCCCGACTCCCGCGCCGCCTGTTGCGCCGCCTGCGCTTGGCAACACTATCTGCCTGACCCTTCCCCTGGTTCCCCCTCCCACCATCCCCATCCCAGTCGTAGGTGGGCCGGCCCCGACTGTTGCCGCTGGTGGTGGTGTCGGTGTCGGTGTCAAGGCCCGCGCTGGTCAAGCTGCTCAGCAGGGCCAGACCAGCCAGAAGGCCCAGGCCGGTATTGATATCCTGAGGAGCACCGTCTCCCAGGCGCTGTCGCTCATCGCCAATATCCGTAAGTGACTGCATAGCATCAGCTGAAACACACAGCACGAACAGGATCGAATGCTAACGGGGCTATTCAACAGAGGGCAAGGCCGGCGGCGTTGTCCCGCCCAACGATCCCACCGCCATCGCCGGTGCTCTGCCCGACATCACCGACCAGCTGACTCTGCTCCAGAACCTCCTCAAGGGTGTTACTGGCGGTGCTGGTGGTGTTGGTATTCCCGGCCTCCCGGCTCTGGGTCTTCCCGGCTTCGCTGAGGCTATTGGCCTGATTGGCCAGCTCCTGGCTGCCGTCTCCAACCTCATTGCTCTTCTCACCGGCCGTGGTAAGTTTCCATCTCCTGACACTGCTCTCCTCTCAAATGACAGTCAGGACCGGTTACTGACTCCCATCTCCAGGCTTCCTGAACAACCTCGGCACTGGCAACCCTCTGTCCAGCCTCCTGAACACCATCACCGGCCTCGTCCTCGGTCTTGCTGGTCCCATCGCTGGTCTCCTCCTCGCTGGCCTCAACCTTCCTGGTGTTCCCACCCTCCCCGGTGTTCCCGGCGTCCCCAGCGTTCCCAGTGTTCCCAGCGTTCCTGGTCTTCCTGGTCTTCCTCTGTAAGCGGCTCCAACCCACACAGCCCCTATCTATGGGCAGAGTTCTCACAATATGGGGTTTGCAAGTCCCAAACTGCCGCTGTAAATTCGAATCCGGTATTTGAATAGGTGGAACTATGAGGTGGAAATAAGGCGGGTGATGGTGGGTGATGGTCAGGGGGTCCCGGGACATGGATATCCAAGATTGTACAGGGTTTTGTTTTTGCTCTTTTGATGATCCTTACGAGTCTCTCTCTAAGTTTGTAGCAAAATTGACGCAGTGAATTTCTCTATATAAACAAAACGTCTTGAAAATGCTGTGACTTCTGTTGCCCAGGCCTTACAGACTTTGTTCTTTGTACCTTGGTCACTAAGACCTTACAGCAGCGCCCGCAAACAAGACCTGTTGCTGTCTATCTCATGGCCCAGACAAAGACATGGCTATGTTAATTCAGCACAATATGGTAGGAATTCTTCAATGGCTTTGTATATAGATACAAGATTAGGATCCCTCATTCACTTTCTCAATTCAACCTCGACTGGGTATAAAAGGCGTCCAGTCGTGCGCTACATGGTAAGGAGTCTTGAAGTAATATCCATCAATCCAAATACTATTACGTCTAGAGACAATCAGTTTTCCATCGCGCCAAATATCGCCATTGAGGTAACTATGTGCACCCAACATACCTACACCTACACTCCCTGCAACCACAAACACACCAGAAGAGTAAAGCCCTGCGCCCGCATCACCCGCCTCCAACACCCATCCCGCACTTGCCTGTCCCCCTTGCTCGATATCTTCAAGTCACCGCCCCCGAAACACTGCAAGTCCGTCCAAAAGATCACAGTGTGCATCGATTCCCCCTGCAAACGCTGCCAGTCCAGGAAGCCCACCAGACCCTCGCCAGCTGCCCCCTTCCACCACTCGCCCATAGTCCCCGATCATCCATGTCATACTCCCGAAACCATGTCCTATAGAGCCCACGCCTCGTTCCTGAGCGAGGAGCAGGCACGGCAGCGCTTAGATTGCGCCGTGACGACTCCTGGTCCGTGGAGGCGGGGCGATCGGGCGTGCACCGAGACCTATCCGCACCAGCAGCACAAAGCTGAGCGGTGCCGGGAATGGGTGGGCCGACAGTCCGTCCAGCAGATCAATTGTCGCGTGATATCGCCTGTTCCGACGACCGACGGCTCCGCGCCGGCGACTCCGCCGGTCCGGGTGCTGACTCGGAAGCCGGGGCACGCTCGCTTAGTGCCCGCGCCCGAGGTGGGGCCGGATGCGGCACCGGGGCCACCACCACCCCGACACCGCCGGTCCGCCACGACCTCACGTCACGTCCGTGAGTCTGCCCCGACGCGCTCCACGAAAATCATCTCGGACGACGTGGCTCGTGCAGCGCGCCGAGAAAAGCGTTGCGGTCGTGGCAAATCTAAAGAACGCCGTGCAGTCCACCCAACTGCTAGGCCAGGTTCCTTTCGCCTATGCCCAGCCGGTCCCGTTGGCTTCTCGAGCAGGTATGTTCCCCCTGAGCAGGTAAGGCTGGGCAAATCTGCTGTTAAGATATTCGAAGGCCGGCGTCCCCCGCCTCCGCCCATCAGCACTGCTGCCCCTCCGGTTCAGATGTCCGCCGCCGTGGCGAGATATATCAAGATGAAGGAGCAAGAGGCTAAAGCGGAGATGAAGAAGGATGCAGCAATCCCAGTCAGTCGGCAGCGGCGAGATCCGCGGCCATCAGCAGAGCAAGTGAGTTATAGTCAAGCCCCACGAAAAGGACAAGAGCCTCAGTCACCTAGTCCTATACTGGCTGTGTCCAAGCTACCAAGTGGTAACGGGCGACACGAACACCAAGCCGGACCTCGCAAGTTGCAGAGAAACGCCAAGGGCTCGCGAGTTAACAAGAAAGAAGGAACGCAGAGCAAACAAATGAGTCGTATGCATCGGTTCTCCAGCCAACTGAAGAAGACATTTCTGCAACAAGACATGAGCAGCGAAGAATCGTTAGTATGTGTTGATGCGCGTCGTATTGAGAGAGGGGTCCGGAGAGACGAAGAGAATATGATTTGAACTCAGTCTGTGTTTATTCCATATACATTAGTTGCAGCTATAGCTTGATCGCCATGGGCAAAGTGCCGCCACAGTTAAGGACGGGTATAGTGCCCACATTCAAACAATACGATGACTAGACCTGCATAACAGCCTGATGCCAGTAACGGTGACATCCTTCAAGTGCGAAGTTCCAAACAGCGCCAGACTCCTTGCTTTGCCGCTTTTCAATCACTCCTAAAAACAAACTCGGCCGCCTTTAATCGAACACTTCCGTTTCAACTTCCTTAAAGTCGCGCTTTGTGCCTGCTATCGTTGGTGGGTGGGCCACTCATCTCCTTCCAGACAATGCCAAATTCCGACTTGCCCCTTTGCTCAGTAGCATCACTCTGACCTCGTTCAATCATTCCGCCTTCCCGTTCTTAGCTGCGGCTTTGGCTTTTGATTGCCTGTATTTCGCGATCTCCACCTGAACGTCCTTTTCCACACGGGCCTGAAGCTCTGGACGGTAGCCGAGCATGAAGAGCAGCTCCAACCACACGAAAAGTGGCGCAAGGAAGATGGCCTGGAACAGGTTGTCCAGCAAGGCTGGGGCTCGACCCTCAAACTTTCCATGGCCGATGAACTGCAGGATCCAGCACACCACATGGACACCAATGGCGACCTTGGTGACAAAGGCCGAGTCGTACTGTTCAAGGGCATAGTTGCCACCGGCAGCACCACCCAGGCATATCAGAGCCAGAGCTGTTCCTGCCACTGGTTCTAACAGAACATATAGACCACCCCACGTAAGGGCAGCCAGTGTGCCGCCATTGAGTTGGAGGTACGGGATGGTGAGCCAACTAGGCAGAGGGATCAAAGTCGGCGAGTTCGAGGCCTGTAAAATAGATGAGTTAGCAACATTACATATGGCGATGGGTCAGGGGGGGTACTAATATACCATCCAGAAACCCGACAAGAGAATAAGAGGCACACATGTCATGTGTATGACGATGTTGACGGGGTTGTGATGATAGGCCCCATACTGAGTGAAAGTAACGTTAGTCAGGGGGCGGTGTAGCTTTCTCCATGAGCCCCCAAGCTTTGACTTACGAACACGAGATGTTTCTCTAAGTTCAAAGACATCTTGCTATTGTGTGACGTGGTGGCAAGACTCGGCGGGGGGTAGGAGGGCGAAGCCTTCTTTCTGTGTGCGTGGGGGGTATTCGAAAGTTAAATCGCCCAGCTATAGTCGAGATTGGATCGTCTTCTGAGGTGAGAAACAGAGAGACCAGAGCAGTGGCTTCTATATAGGCCAGAGGCACCGAGGAAGATACGAGAGGTAACGCAGAGGCATAGAGTGCGGAATGGCGGGTGTGATTGTAAAATGTAAATGGAAAAAGGATCGTGCAGGGTCAGACGATTTACGCGACATTGAATTATCCTTGCGCTGACTGGAGACAGTTGGAGCCTCGGATGTGGGGGGTTTTAGCTGCCAAGCTGGAGAGACATGGGGGCGTCTTCAGGTACTTTTCTTTTGGCTTCAGTGCTCATCTACAGTGCTGTGGAAGCTGCAGCTGCTGTCTGAGAGGTTGGAGAGAGGCTGCCGTGAAGCATGTGGATGCACCGACACTAGCGCGTACGCACGGACCACAGCCTCGCGAAATTTCCACAGCTGCCTTTAAACACCATCGAGACTGGCGTATCTGGATCGCCAGTCTGCTCACCTGCCCACTTGCTGCTTTGTCTCCCTTTGTCCCTCAACCACGGTCAGATCCAGCCGCTTACTTGCGCGCACAACCAACGGGGTGTCTAGAAGCGACACAAAGGCCACCAGTCAATATTCCTCCGGGCCGTCTCGCTCCTGGAGCTGTCATCCCTCTGTGCTTCGCTTGGCGTTAGGCTTCTTCCTGTCCAAATCTCGCGATCGCACGACGACATCGCACGACACCTCACCACCCCGCGGAACCGATTCGTATCGGGGAACAATTCATCATCATCAACAAAACCTATTCAGCCTAGATCCGAGAAGGAGGCCGATATCTGCTCGCCGCATTCGATTGCTGGCCGAGCTGAGCGCGTGGGCGATTGCCAGCCGGAGGGTCGGCAGCTGATGGACCAGCAGTAGGGTCTACCAACACCAGCAGCGCTATATTTCATCTGCCATCATGTTCTTCCTCTACAATCTCGAGCGGCGGGTCACGCTCCACCCTTCATATTTCGGCAAGAATATGCAGGAGCTGGTCACCGCGAAGCTGCTCAAGGACGTCGAGGGGACATGCGCTGGAAACTACTACATTATTTCCATCATGGATACCTTTGATATATCACCGGGAAAGATTCTTCCTGGAAACGGCCTGGCTGAGTTTACCGTCGGCTACCGCGCCGTAGTTTGGCGCCCATTCAAGGGCGAAACGGTACTAGGACTGGTTTTCTTCTTTGTTTGGCATTTTTACTGAACGAGCGCAGGTTGATGCCGTCGTCTACTCGGTCAACGCCCATGGCTTCTTTGCTGAGGCAGGCCCGCTGCGCCTGTTTGTATCGTCACATGTAGGTCTATGATCTGCCAGAGACACGTCAACGCGCTTTGCGACTAATCACGCCGCCGCCACGTAGATGATCCCGGCCCAGGTAAAGTACGATCCGAACGCGACACCGCCTCAGTTCACCGATAATGAAGATTATCGTGTTGAGCCGGGCACCCATATCCGAGTTAAGATTATGGGTACCCGTAGCGAGGTTGGAGAGATGTGGGCTATCGGCACCATCAACGAGGATTACTTGGGGTACCTTTACCCTGTCACTGAATACGCAATGCTACTGATGCTAACTCCGTTTTAGACCACTTGGTCCATAAAGTCTGTTGGCTTGTTCTCCTAGGCAACTATTCAGAGCGATGTTCCTGGAGAAAAGTGGACTTGAGGGTGTCAGAGGATATTCTAGTTGTTCCTGATCCTCGGAGGCTTCGTGTTGTAGATGAAACAACAACGAGCATTCGCCCAGGTGGACCAGAGGGTCATTGCAGTCTACGTCGCTCGGTACAGCGACTTGGACTCGGGACGATTTGCATTTGACGTCTTTATACCCTACAGGCGAGGTTCACTAGACAAAATCTACGCTACATGCATTTGCATGTGTCCCCAAAACCTGGGACGGACTAGAGCAGGGCAGGGCTTGTTGCGCACTTCGCATTGCTCTTCATTGACACCGCAGTTTAGCGGGTCAGTTGCCCATGACAAAAAACAAAAAAGCGACAGGTAAGCTGCTAAGATGGTAGCTAATAGAGTTTTCTGGCACCCAAATCTGGCAGGCTACAGTCTCCGGCGTGCATATGTGTACCAAACCTTCATCATCTCGAGTGACAATTGGTCGAATCAGTGTCCCTGAGAGTCCTGCCATCCCAAACAAACATTCAGTTCCTTGGCTCTGCGCACCCTAGATCCGAATAATTGCTCACATCACCATAGCAATGCCCCTCTAACCAAGACTTGATCCAAGAGGGGGTTCTATTTGAGAGAATGGCGTGTGATGTGCGACTCGCCCAGGTACATTTCCCCTGCGCCTAACGATCTCGCTCTCGAGGTCTTTGTCTTTCACGAGGCAGTTTTTACTTCTTGGCTGTCAAGACCTCGGAATAGCCTCACGGGCTTGACCATCTCGAAGCTTGCTTCCCTTGCACAGAATCCCTTTTACATCATTTGAGCCACCTCTAGCTGCACGCCTCAGTTAGGGCAATATCATTAGCCTTGGTTTTCCGGTGAGAAGTTTGGAGCTCGGTCTCACCACTGACTCTTCGTCCAGAAGCGAAGGAATGCCCAAGTCAAAGCCCGCTCATGGATCTCTACGGGGTGCTCGCGGCTTGCGGGTGCCACCGTTGAAAGAGCTCAGCTTTGCTGTTGAGCACAGAAGGAGCATCACAAGCACCCACCAGGAGTCTCCTTCCAGCCAGCTTGTCCCTCGACAAGACATGAATGCGCACCAGCAGCCGCAGGGCATGTCGCTTCTGCAGGCACGGTCATGCCAGCAAGATGTTTCTGTGGTGGTGAAGAGGCTACTGCGGGCACCACTCTGGACGAAGTTTCCGTCATGGTCTCCCTCGCTGCGAAACATCCGAGCTTCGTATGCTAGAAGGGTGTTGAAGTCCCTATATCTCGCGTGGGCCAGAAAGAGAGCAGACTCGGCAAGCTCCTGGGACGGTTCGTCTCCAAACTTGGATCAAAGGAATATACAGTTACGCTGCATACAACTTGTGTGGAGGGTATGGCAGTTAGAGGCAGCCTTGGCTATGGGACAAGCCGCCTTAGCCAAAAGACGGGCAGCCTTGGTCAAGATACCGGCAGAAAAGTATGGAAGGCATCTGCCCCCTCCAAGCAATGTCTGGACGGATGTCCGAGCAAGGTCGTCGTTCATTGCTCATCGTCCCATTTCCAGACATCGCTCTCGCACAATCCGCGGCCGGAACCCCTACGACATGGCAAAGTGTCCTGCCGTCACATTGACCAATCCCCAGGGGATCGAGATGTATGTGCTGCCAATATCAGGCAGACACCTAGAGGTCGAGGACAGAGGCCCTCGTCGGGGGCAGACCTGCAGCTGGCGGCTCACCGAACTGTGGGACTGGTCGTATAATGGGTCAGTTCCCTTGATCACTGTCACCACGGTTCAAGGGAAGGAGTACTTCATCGAGGATCGGACAATCTGGCCGGTGAGAAAATAGGAGGAGTGACTTGGCCGTCTCTGGAGATGGGCCGATGTTACTGGTGTGTCTAATTGAAAAATAATCCGCCCCGGCGTAGTCGTTGGGTAGCATCATACGCAATCGGGGTGGAATCTTCTTTCTCAGCTTCTCTGAATGCGGTAATTCTGTACGAGGTGTCTATCATGGAGGTACTTAATAGGTTTAGAGACGGGTTCTCTGAGCAATTCACTTATTTATCATCGATCTCTCCTGCAAGTGAGTCCAGGATCATGATGTACCAAGACCAAGGTCTCTTGACCTTGAACTTGAGCGACAGTCAACTCAAAACAAGATGCTGACGGACACCGTAGAACGTATGGGGTTGCCTTCCGGTGTTCCGGATGTCGTCTAACGCTGGACACCATCGATTCACTTGATGTATATCACGCTGAACCCTGTTCATTGGGCCAATCTCAGCCAACGGGGATCTGGAAGACGGCATTGGTCGATTGGCCCCGGGGGTTTCTACTCTGGGAATCTTGCATCACATTAGCGCAATTGAAACCGGTGAAGAATTTTGCTATTGGCACAGGAGAGTCACATCTCTAGAATCTTTGACAAGACGGCTACGGCGGGTGGGAAAGATGAAACTGGATGGTGCCGGAAACTTGCTTCACGCTGAATGACTGGGCATGTAAGGATGTTTCGTATGTTCTCATACGTCTTTACGAGAAGATGCAGGGGTTTGTCCATCCTACCTTGAATCGAAACATCTTCCCGATGGCCACTTCGGAAGCGGGAAGACTCGTAGATCAAACAAAGACATGCCATTGATGTGCCGGTGCATCACTGTAACCTACACCAGGGTATGCGAGTGTGATAAATCAAGTATTGAACAATACTGCTGAGCGGGCCGCGCCGAGACAAATCATACTGGTTTCTTGTCGGAGTTAGACTGCCATCTCACTGGTTGCTGCAAGGACCCGTCACAGGCAAACAGCTTAAATGCTAGTGTACCAGGGTTGTCCTCTCGTTACCGGGCTGCTGGGACGCTCTACCAGAATGAAACGAACAAAAGTACACAGGAAGCTCGTCTATGTCTGGGCAAGCGGGCGGGCACTGTGACTGTTTTCAGGAAAAAGAAAAACATACAAAGCACGGCAACGCAGCTCTCACCAAGTCTATTGGCCAGCATCCGACGATCAGTGACCACCAACTCTGCATGGTCACTGTGTGAGAAGGCTGACTGGAATGGTAATGCAGTCGCTATTGGCTTGCAACCATCACTAGATTTTCACCGAAGGCTGCCCGGAATATTAGTTCAAAGACTTCACCTTAAAATGACACGTCATAAGGGACCAAGTAAGTTGCGGTGTAGGTGTAACATTTCATTTGAAGCTCTTTGGTCTGATGATTGACCTCAGTTGGGTCAGATTACATTTTGACGAGTCTCGAAACCTGCTTCCCATAAGTCGATCTCTGCAACAACAGCTATGCTATATACGGCTCCCGGGAATGAATAATGAGGAGAACATCGTCATCCGCACTGCACTACTACCACCTTTTTGTCTTTGAGGCCCTTGGAGCCTCCGAGTTGAACACTAGCACTGCTTCGCCTATGACTGAGCATCCTAATGATGCTGCCGAGGTTCCGCCACGCTTTCGATGCATCAATTTTATGCACGATTAAGGATCTCGTGCTACCACATCTACTAACAGTCCCACATCCGTAGCTCGCTGCCTTGAGACTGATATGCACTTATATCTTGGCCAGCCACAGCCACCTGCGATGCAGACATATCCACCGAACACGACAGCACGCAGCCAGGGCGAGGAGAAGCAGGATTCCCTGAAAGGAAATACTGAGCTTAGGTCCAGCACTTCTCAAGCCCCCCTTCTCCAAGATAGCTTGGTTAATCGGATTGCCAATCAGAGAACTGAAAGGTTCAATATCAGTCACTTGAACAGTCCAGAACGAGGCGTCAACTGACCCGATGCTGACGATTGCATAACTTGAGCCAAACCACTTGCCATAACCCCTGTCATTGCATAATTGGCTAAGGCAACTTGCTAAAAGACTCATGCTCGTCAGTCACAGGGGAATCCCAGCTTGGGGTGCATACGGACCAGAGAGCGGTACGAAAGACCCAGTGCCAACACCCATCCCAAACGCAACGATGTAAAGTGCAGGAGTATTATGGTCTCCAAATGGGGTCCAAATCACAAAAATGACACAAATTGTCAGGATCGTCGTCGCAGAGACCATGTTGATCGGGCCACATCTGACTGCTAGCCAGGTCGGCACCGTTCGTCCCAGGATCGCTCCTCTGATCGTTGTCAATATCCTGGAAGTCCGATCGAAGATTGACTTACATGTTGTATGTGACCTGGAGATAGAATACGTCTCCAATGTCGATGAGTGATGCAAAGACGGGTAGTGAGCCCCACTGCGTATAGAGGACCAGTTCAAAGACTGAAGTTCCCCAGGTGTCAGCCTCTTCAGGGTGCATGAGAGAGTTCTTTCGCCTTACCAAAATTGGCGAATGTAAATAGAAGAAAGTCGGCGCTTTTGAAGTGCCCAAAGTCCCAAAAGATCGGGGTACGCTCGACTGGTTTGCTTTTGACCATCAGTGAGCCTAGTAAGACAAGGAAGGCAACAATAGACGAAAAGCAGTAGACGGATGTCGTCCACTCAAAACGGGCGAAGAGGCTCTTGAAGACAAGGGAGAAGAGTATGCCTCCTATCGGTGCCCCTGTTGTGACGACACCCATGGCGAGGGCTCTATGGCGGCGAAACCAATGATCTATAACACAAAAAGCCACAGTCGTGGGCACGGCTGCTCGCAGTGTTAGAAACAAGACACTGCCGTGTTGTGTGGGGTACCGTCATGTACATACCACCACTGATCCCAGCGATAATAAAGCAGCCCATGAACTGACCGTAGGTAGTGCACCAGGCAAGGGAAAGAAGAGATATCCAGTACACGACAGATGCAGCGGGTAGGACAAATCTAGATCCCCATCGATCAAAGACAAGGCCCACAGGAAGACCTAAGAGACAATCCAGGAAGGCAAAGACAGACCCGATCCATGAGATCTCGGATGGCGACATGGATGATAATTGATGTTCTTGCCAATAGACTTGGCACAAGCCGATGGCAGACATTAGTCCGTAAGTAGCAACAGTCAAGCAAAAGGAGCCCAGAACTACGGATACCGCTGACCCGGTAGCCGTCCTTCCAGCCGCATCATCCTGATCCTCGGCGGCCACATCATTCTGGTCTTCAACGCCTCCGCCACTGACTACCGTAGAGGCGAGTGTAGGAGGAGAGCCAGCCAATGGTGGAAAAGTCGATAACCTGAGGCAATACAGTTACGTCAATGCTTTAAAAAGCTCTCTCCAAGACGAGCCTCGGATAGCGGACATGGGTGACCAGGCTTACTCTGTGCTTGAGTGGCTTAGGTCTACAAAGCGACCCATGCCTCCTGCGTCTGCAGAGCCCAACATGTCGGGCATACCTCGAGCTGGGAAACGAAGACGTCTTTCTGCAGGTCCGTAAACAAAGTAAACGAGTGCTCCTCGTGACCAAGTAGGCATGGGGGTAAATGTCGGATGCAGCACTCTGGACGGCTCCGACTCAAAGCCGAACAGCTATATATATGATATCTGCCACGCAGTCGGCCACAGCATAGACGCCCGTGTGAGTACTCTGGCCTCCTTATCCTTGTCTCCTGAACCTCACACTACTCCTTCGACTTCCCTCATTATATCGCGCAACTCACCATCGAAGCAGGCATTATCACCAACAGACCAACATATATGGATTGCATTGCTGCTTTGGGCCGCATACAGTACGTCGATGCCAGATCAACACACCGCACATTGCCACTGTTCTTGTTTGCCTCGTCGTCTCGGAGGGCATCTGTTGACATCGTTTGCCCTTTTCTGCACCAACATAAAGTGAGCGACCTTCCACGCAGCGAATCGGCTTGTTAACGTGGAACCAACAGTTGATCAGTCACATTCGCCAGTTGCTCTTTCCAGGGTACAGGGGTTGAATCGACGACAAAACCACATCGTGGGATTGTCTTACGGACCAATCAAAGGGCTATTCGCCAGTTGAGTACCGAGCGGGCGGTACCGATAGACAGGAAACCGGCCAAAAGCCCCCGGACACGTGAAGGCTCTGGATGTGAGTTGGCTGCAGTCCTGCAACCTGGGCAAGGGTGGATCTGTTCGTCTGCAAATCGGCACCGAGGATCGTCAAAGGTGTCTGGCGTGTCTCCTCGAGAACAAAGGGGTCACTGAGAACTCACGAGAACGAGTCTGTCCTGTCCAGCACACGGAAGGTTGCTCTCAAGGGAACGCAACTGCCTGGTGGGTAGACCGGACAGCTATCTTTCACTGCTACGGAAGGAGCAGCACCCCCCGGCCACAACCACTCGGCACTCACCACCTACCTTTACTCTCACTCCCTCTCTCGAAAAGCAAAGGGCTTGCCACGCCACCTGGTCGACCTTGAGTGACTTAGTCGAGTGTGTATAAAAGCCCCTGTTCTCTCTACCGACACTCTCGGTCCCAAGTAGCATTCGACAATTTTCAAAGCTCATCAAGAGAGCCAGGTATGCCCATGCCTCCTTCTCAATTCTGAGCCATAGACCTGACATCGTTTCCTCGCTCCAGTTCAAGTCACAAAGCAACCAGCAAGCACCTCGAAACTCAATTCTCTGTTCCAACACAATAGCCACCGTGATCTCAGTCAGCCTAGGTACCCTGTTCGATATCTCTGCGCGTTTTCAACAAGTCCCGGTAGCAGTACGCGTGTATTGACGTACGAGAGCAACCATGTTTGCCCTTGTCCGTCCGAGAGGGGCTCTGAGAGCTTTGCCACGGATCCGTCCTCGTGTCCCTGCCATCAATGGACAAACATTGAAACTCCACGGTCTCGCAGAAGCCGTTGCTGCCAAGCCAGAGATCACCCCGACCCCAGACATCCCGCCCGGATCCAGCCCTTCTTTCCCAATGGAACCGTTCTGGCGTGATATACCGGCATGGAGTGATACTTCCGAGGCGGAGTTCCTTTCCTACCGTTGGGGTGTAAGTCATAGGTCGGATTAGATGTATAAAGTGAGCGATGATGAATGGCCGCTGATACCTTCTCCCTCTTTCAGATCACCAACACAGTCCAACGGCACGATAAGCTCAAGGAATTTCTCGAGTCAGTCTTGCCTGACGAAGTACCGAGTGACGAGCATGATGGCAAGATGCAGCTCCGCAACGACCTCATCAACGACGTCTTCGACGGAATCTCCCACGCTTCCATGGCGATTCGAATCACGTAAGTCTGTTCCTAGAACCATGGAAGGCCTCCGTGACTGACCGGTCAACAGACCGTATATCATGAGCCGGATCAACTGGAGCGACCCCCGGCATGACCCTCTCTTCCGCCAGTTCATCCCATTGCGGTCGAGGATGATGCCTGACCACCCGAAGCTGACGCTGGACTCCCTTCACGAGACCGCCGACTCGCCGGTTCCTGGACTCGTACACCGCTACCCTGACAAGGCCCTATTCCTCCGTGAGTGCATATGTGGCTAGTATTTCGCCGCGGCGCCCGAAAGCTCACAATTTTCACAGCCATTTCTGTCTGCCCTACTTACTGCATGTTTTGCACGCGCTCCTATGCCGTTGGTGCCGATACCGAATCGGTCACCAAGGCGTCCCTGAAGCCTACACGACGGCGGTGGGAGAACTGCTTCGCATATATCGAGAGCCAGCCAGGCCTGCACGACATTGTTGTCTCCGGTGGTGATTCATACTATCTGCCGCCCGATCAGCTCCGGCTCATTGGTGAACGGCTCATCAGCATGCCCAATATTCGCCGTTTCCGCTTCGCCTCCAAGGGTCTCGCAGTTGCCCCTGCACGGTTCCTTGACGACGCGGATGGCTGGTTCGCAGCGTTAGTTGACGTGTCGAACAGCGCAAAGCGTGTAGGGAAGAGCGTGGCGCTGCATACGCACTTCAACCATCCGAATGAGTTCAGCTGGATCACGGAACTCGCGAGTCAGCGACTGCTGGAGGCGGGCGTTACTGTGCGCAACCAAACCGTCTTGTTGCGTGGCGTGAATGATGATGTTGAGACTATGAGCAAGCTCATTCGCAAACTCGCCGACAATAATATCTCTCCGGTATGTGCTTCTTCCCCATCATGGAGTTGCGGCCTCTCCTTGTAGGTCGACTGACACTTTGTTTAGTACTACGTCTACCAGTGCGACATGGTCGAAAAGGTTGAGCACCTCCGGACACCCTTGCAGACGATCCTTGACCTAGAGTCCCGCATTCGCGGCACAATCGCGGGCTTTGCCACGCCTCAATTTGTCGTTGATCTCCCCGGAGGCGGCGGCAAGCGCCTTGCGTGCTCGCACCTCTCATATGATCGAGAGACAGGCGTTTCGCGGTATGTCGCACCAGCTGTCACGGGCCGTGACAAGGAGAATAAGGTCTACGAATACTATGATCCAGTCGATTGTCTCCCAGCTGGCTCTGGAGAGCTGTGAAAGTAGATGTACTTGAAGCCCTGATGGAATCTTGACAACTTGGCGATCTTGGTGCGGTTGTAGTCATCGTGCTGACTCTCCCTCACATAATGCTTGTGTTATCTTTCGTTCTGTGCAAGGCAGACACTTATGAGGGTTGTTTTTCCAAAATGTTTGCTTTTTAATGCAATCTCTGCAGCTAATTGAGTGTTGTTCTTTTACCATGCGGGTATGGAGTGTTGGTGTTCTCGTGTACCAACCAGAGTTATTGAAGTTGCATCTGTCACCACCGACAACCAACAGACCAACGGCAGTTGTTACGCACGGGAGGCTGCCGGAGGGGAATCTTGTATCACCAGCCTAATGCAGTTGGCCGTGTTGTATCGGAGCATGCGACTTTCCCGGCGGGCTTTGCAGCGGTCATCTCCTCGAAAAGGTAAGTTTGTGTTTGAGACTTGCTCCAGTTGAGTGGCACACCATGAGAGAATGGGGGTCATTGAAGAACCAACAGCACTGAGGCGACAGCACCGGTCCTTGGGCTCTGTACAAACGTTGCAGGCTCGACTTCTCGAGCCCCTTACCAATGTCACCTATTGGGCGGTGGGTTGTCCCACTACCCAGAGCTTGACTACGGTGTAGGAAAACCCATGAGCCTGCCCTTGCCAAAGCATCGTGGGTCCTGACTTTGCTTGGCCCGGAGGAGTCGCTGTCTGAACCCCGGACTCGAACGGTGGTATTGGACACCCTTTCGGGCCCGAAGCCGGCCCCAGAATGATTCGCTAAGGAGTGCATGAAACATCAACACCTCAGTCCGGCCCAAGAGCTAGCTATTTGCTTGGCTTGCTCTTCACACCTATGTCCTCCATCTACTCTGCGTGCCATTGTTATTTTGGCTGAGACTACAATTAGCCACTGTGCCAAGATGGTTGACGTCGCCTTGCAGCAATAACGACGCTCGTGCTCGGCGATTCGACGTGCCGTGTGCTCGAGCACTCTCCATCGACTGCCGTCATCTGAAAAGCTTGCCGATACCGACATGAAGTAGCGGTCTCGTGGCATGGAAGGGATCATGTCAATCACCTGAAACAAGCCATCTCCAGAACATCCTTCCTGACGGGTTGCTCTACGAAGATCAAAAAATGGGGCTCTCACGACCCCCGGCGGTACGGGGATCATAGGGCACTCCGGGTGCACCGTCGACAAGGGGCCTGACCTACCTGTGGACCAGGCTGTTCGGCCGATTTTCTAGAAGCGCGAGGAAGGGAGGGTCTCTGATCCTGGCCGGATGTCTTTGTCCAGACGAAGGATCAAGTAAGTAAACGAGAGCCTTGCGTTCGTAAAAAGGCGAGCCATACGCGTTTCCGGCAGAGTAGGGTATTTGAAATATATCACCAAGACCCCCTGACGAAATCATGAGTATTGTAACCCTACCAAGTATGTGTCTTTGTGCCTTATTGTTTGCAACTACCGAAAATGAACAAGATCAGTAGCAATGTATTGAGTTCATTTGCAGCTCTTCGGTCTGAATAGGGAGAGATATCCTGCACTTGATCGGTACCCGGTCTGCTGGAATTTGAGCGGAGCATGGCATCATATCCTCGCTTTGAGTGCAAAAAGAGAGGAGTGAAAGAGACCAAGCCACATGGATCGAGCAGTGATCAACTTCCAAGCTTAATCGGCAGTGGAGATGAGCAGAATGGCGCTGGGTCTTCTGGAGAAGCGCGTGCCGTAGGACTGATGGTCCTAAGTGATCCATAAGACGTCAAATCTTCACCCCTGAGGGGGGTCTCCCCGAGCTCCCCCTACCGGATGACAAACACGATATGCTTTCAAGCTCTTTTCATGAAACAATGGTTCAGAGAGGAAGGACCCGGCATTTGGCGCGATACAAAGAACGTGGCCCTAAAACGTGTTCAAGGGCCGGGCAAGCTTGTATTCTGCAGGTGAGAAACAGACGCCATGAGGCGACGATCTCTTACCGGGGTCGTGGAGGACGACGATCATTCTGCCTGCAAATAGTGAAACACGGACGACACGGCACATCGTCTGTTCCTCGCGACTCGTGGAGGCGTGGACCACTGATTCATCGACGATGGTTCTGGCTGTTGCTTGCTTCTCGCTTGGGGACGCATTTCTCACGATGAGATGCTGTCCAAAGCAGACGGGGTGACAGCGCAGCATCAGAGCGTGCAGAGAAACGCAGGTCTTCGCCACTGAGAAAAGGACGTCTACGATTATCCATTCAGTAGTGATCGTCAGGTCGTTAGTAGCCATCACCTCGAGCTGAGGCGCTCACGTTGCAGTCGAACTACTGCAAGCCATCCCGAATGTATTTTTGCAAAAACGTGGTAGCCTTGAGTAGGTATCATCCAATTCCGTGCCGTCTGGCCAAGCCCGAGCTCTTTTTCTTCCTCTGCACTTCTTCGGGGACCTCTTTGGATTTCGCTACGGGCAGGCTGAATTACTGCTCTCTGTTAGTTGGAGGGCCGGCCGGTCCTCGGATCCTGGGCTTGGTTGATGGCGCGCCAACTGCAGACCAGCGTTTTACTGGGTTTGGAACGCGGCGCTGATCTTCTGACCAAAGCGAAATTTCGCCATTCGATTAGGAACGGTCCCAGCGTCTAGAAGTTAGTGTAGGAGACGGTTTCTTCCGCTACTCGAGGACCGGTCTCGAGGAATAAATTGCATGATGTTCTTTTCTACCCAAGAGGTACATGGATTATTTACCAATCGACAACCTGAAAAGCTGGAAGCAGCATAAGGACCGGTGGTGGGAGCATGATTTGGGAGACCTATCATCTTCAAAACCGTGGTTCCAGTGGTGACAAGCAGCACCTATTTTCGCATCCGTGTGGGGTGGCGCGATCTCATGGATGTTGGTCAGCTTTTGGTTCGTCTTGAGCCGCTTGCTGATGTCTCATCCAGGCATGTATGTCTATTTGCGACGAGCTAAGCATTTTGGTAGCCTGTACGAATGTGTTGTCATTCCCTGGCCCTGAGGTTGATATTGCAGCTGGAGGGATTAAACCAGCGCCCGATCAGCGCGCCCCTTGCATATGCATCGAAGCACTACCACCCAGCGACTGTAACAACTGGATAGCAGAGACGGGCGCAGTGTTGAACTGTTGTCTTGGGCAGCGTTACATGGCATGATTTTGGCCAAGCCATGCATTTCACTTTGCTTTTCCCCCTTATGTTTAAAGTGAGGCTGATAGGCGAGGACCGGTTGAAGAAAACAAAGAAACCGTTTGGATATAGCGTTGTTTTAGCTGGCGGAGCTTGAGCTCTTCAATGTTGGGTCCGGCAAGGTCCCGTCTGTTGGTTACGATAGCGCCCAGTAGCGCTGGGGAGAGCTTTCCAGCTCTTTTTAGCGTCTGGGTCCGGGTCTTAGAGCTCCCCCAAAGCTCCATCTAGTAATTACCCGTTTTTTGCTCGTGTTGAAATAGAAATTGGATCCAATTCAGGGGACAAACGGCCAGCTAACATCTTAGCCTTGGGTCTTCCGTCTTCTGAGACACTCATCTTGGGCGACGCCTCTCTAAGGGACTGCGGCTAAGGTGACGGCAATAGAGGCTATATCAAGGGATATGGGACCAGCTGATATGGTGAACACTTGGGTAGTAGCCTTTCATGACGCCAACAAAGATCGTCCATGACGGACCTGGCGGATCAATGTCAGAGATAGATGGAATCCCAGTGGCACAAGCATGGAGGTAGCTGCAAGGGCCCGTAACTAGATGACCAACTGTAATTCTTTTCTTTTTTTCCAACCCTTGTGCCATCTTGGTCGGTACAGCATCCGAAAGAACTGCTTCTCCACTACCGCCAAAGACAAGCCTAGTAGAGGAGGGAGACATTCATGTCTTTGTTGATGGCGTCGTGCAAGCTGAAGTACCTACAGCTCGACCACAGACCAAGAAAGAGATTGGCCGGTCTCATCGTGTTCGCACAATTCTGCTACACAAAGCCCTCTCCAACCAGCTAAATTCGAGACACGGCAGGCTGGTACGATGGGCTTGGACCGGTCATGCCGATTCTGGCTACGGATGTTTTGACTTTGTCCGCACGTACCTTCCTCTAGACTTTTAAAAGCTTGATCAACGCCTTCTGCTTGCTCTGAAAATTATTATGGGCTTCTCAATCCAATCTGCAGCACGGCGTTTTTCCTAATTGACTTCTCTTCGTTCTCGCTTTTGGGGAATAGGGGTCTGTCTGTTGACGGAAGACCTGGTTATGACCTTTTAGGACCCATGCGAGCGACAGGTCATTACCAAAAACCCTTGAGGATCCTGTCCCCTGGGCGTGATCGACTCTCATTATTGCCCCTTCCGTCCCAACACCGGATCCAGAACGCAACAAGCGGCATCCACTGGTAGGGAGCAAGAACGAGCAGAAGCTCTGGGATGATAGCTTGTTGTCTCCGTCCAGCAACCTGCACCCCGTACTTTACTGAACTCCAAAAATCGACTCGGATCTGGACAGACGCGAGCCCTGAGAACAGAGCCTGGATTCAGCCCATCTTCCAACCCGTCTAGAGGTGCATCCCATCTCTTGCGATAGCTGTGTGATTCATGCAGGCGCACCATGCATGTAAACCAATTCGGCACCTTTCATATCAGCAGCACTCCCAATCGTCACATCCCTACCAATCGAGGAGATCGACCGAGAAGGTCCAGCTCGACGGCTCTGTGATGGGAAGAGCCTTGGGCTAGCCATACCTCTTCCAGTCGACAGGGATCTCTATTTGCTGGACTCAACCCACCCATTCCTTGGCTCGATAGGCTTCCCCAGTTATTTTTTGCCTTCGTCACGGGCAGCGGGGGCCCGCTGTCAGACACGGCACCCCTGAGGAGCCCTGACCCTTGCCTGCGAGTCCTGGGTGCATAGTCAGGTACCACGCAACCCCTGCGGTAGCGACCAAACTAGCGAGATGGAGTGCCTGGAGCATGAAGATGCTGCTCTCGTAGCCAGCCGGAGCAGAGGCAGTGACAATGACAATGGGCCCATCCCTACCAATGGCTCCCTGGTAGAGTTTGATGACATGTCCTCGGGCGTGGACACAGCAAGGGTCTCAGCGCCTCCCTTCGACTCGCTATTCTCTTTTGAGAAGCCCTGGACATGGTCGATACCCAGAAACCCATGGACGAGTCCAGAGAGCAGCAGCCATAGCTCCAGATCCAACACCAGCTCCATCTCCAGCCGCAGTCACCCGGCCTGCTTCTCTCTCTTCCTCAATAATCATCCGAAGATCTCGTCCACGGACAGACTCGACCTCTTCTCTTGTTACTACGAGGACGAGAATACTAGGACCGAAGCCGACGGATTGTCCCTCTGCGACTTGGACAAAGACAGCCGCACTCATTCCATTCTACTCTACCCTTATCACGAACGAACCTTTAATTTCTCTCCCTCCTGGTCCTCTGCCAACGGCACCTTCTTCCTTCCGGCCTCGTCGGCCTCGAGTATCACATCCGATTGTCAAGAGCTATTCCGCACCCCAGATATCAGGGACTGCTGTCCGCCGAGCCATACTACACACAGCACAATGCCGTCCAAGACGCTAGCTGAGAGCCTCGACCGGCAGGATGTTTACACCAGCAGCACTTATACGGCCGGTCATGTCGCCGCCAATGTGAGCAACAGTTCCAATAACTGGCGGCCCAAGTCGGCGCGCAGTGCCAGAAGTGGTGGCAGGTCGCCAAGCCCACTGCTATTCGGTCGGCTCACTGGGCGCGCGAAACATCACCAGAAAGCAGGGCCTGCACCACCCGCGTCGA
The DNA here is from genome assembly GCA_018873225.1 of [Phialemoniopsis] sp. UDSM-2020. Classification (NCBI taxonomy): domain Eukaryota; kingdom Fungi; phylum Ascomycota; class Sordariomycetes; order Thyridiales; family Thyridiaceae; genus Thyridium; species [Phialemoniopsis] sp. UDSM-2020. The sequence continues at coordinate 3,939,388 of JAEILZ010000001.1, forward strand.
CCGACGACAGCGTGGCACCCGATGCTCACAGTGAGAAGATGGTGACAGACGATCATGGCAGTATCGAGGAGAACAAGAGGCGGTCCCAGTCTGGTGCTTCGCCGGCGCCGACGTTGACGAGAGAGGAGTTCGAGGCGCTTCCTATCGCCATTCAGAGAAAGGTACGTGACATTCATCATTTCTCAACGCACATGAGCAGCGCCCACTGTCCATCGTCATTTCTCTACATCCACCTATGAGCGGACACAAGTGGTCTTTCCTCCTCTCTGGCGTTCGTTATCACCGGCCCATCCCTACGTGTCTGTTTTGTTGCTCTCTTCCATTCGACGCCCACAGCATTCCGCGAACTGCTCTCAATCAAAGGTATACGGCCATTTTCCGCATTGATTGGTGAAGCCCAACAAGTGGAGGGCAGCCAGGCGTTCAACGGCTGCGACCAATAAGGATTAGAAGAGGCAAAGCGTCCATTCCCTTCACGCGCGCACACATCCACACCAAATCCACCATCACAGACACCCGCGCACGGCAGCACCCACTCACACGGGTCTGGACGGTGCCGCCTGGGAACGCCACGGCACAAGCGTCCGCTCTGAGACATTCCGGGGCTCGGGGATTGGCCTAGCTTCAGCTCACCACCCGGCGAGGGGTTTTGCGTGGCTCGTTCACAAACGGCATATCCTACCGGGCTTTAAACGAGCTATTATCTTTCAGCATGCATCTAGTGATGCAGGCGACAGGTCAGGGCGCTGGCCGCCTTCGACAGCGCCTAAGCAGCGACGTAATTGCCAAGATCATTTCAAAAAGCATGTGGCCACCTGAATGCCTTTCTTCTCTCGTCCTGCCCACAGACCCTTCCCCGCCACCATTGGCCGTACACCTTGTTTCCTTCCACTGAGTCTGAGGGTTGTTGCGAGCTTTTGCCAGTGGGGGAACTTGGTGACGACAAGCCTCTAGTTGGGCCGCCTTCAACGCATGGCGGCAGTGCTGCGATCTTGTTGATCTCGCTGAGGATCGTCCATGCGCGATGAAGCAATTGCATTGCTCTCGGACCTCAACTCAAATGCCTACCAAGCAAGCGTGAGGAGAAGTCGAATGTCATGAGTGACTCACCATGTGTTGTCTTTTGCTCTTGTCATAAGACAACGCCTATCACTTGAATAAAAGGTGGTGGCTTGAAAGCATCGCCTCTTTTTGACGCAGTTGCTTTGAGAGGTGTGATTTTGTCTCTACTTCGAAGCCCCTGCATCCAATCCTCGCATCAACCCTGGTATGTGAACTCAGATCATGGGAGTCGCCCCGCTCGAGCGGTGAGCTAAGACCCCATACAATTCTGCATTCGCACTTTTGCGCACCTGCACGCCGTTGGCTGGCATGCCTTAGTCGTTTCGGCCGAGTGGGCTCTTGCTCGTCTATTTCCTACCTGGTGATGGTGGACTGCGAGTGCCTCCGTCTGCATCCGTCACTACGGTCTTGGCCGGGGGAGCTTACCAGGCTCAGTCAAGTGTAGCCCAGGTCTTTGGCACTGCGTTTCTGCAGGTCCCACGTCCTAGCTGCTCTGCCTAGGTCCATATTTGACCAAAGCAGATCAAGTGGCCGCTTTGGCGCAGATAGTGGAATCCTGCTCCGTGGTTCCTGCATGCACTTGATGGATGTTCGCTCTCAACCTGAACCCCCACCCAGACCATATTTACAGAAAAGAAGCATCCATGCCGTTTTCTGTGCGCATTTCTTCGTTTCGTCAATATTCCTCTTGTATCTTTGCTACAGTCCCTACCTCGGCCTCTCTTGCGCCTTTCGATTATGCTTCACTCCTGGACTCTCGCATTCTAACAACATCTGCCCGTAGTACTTTTCTACACTCGAGCGTCTCAGATTCGCCCAGAGCTCTGGCATGGTAGAGGGTATCTACCACCATTACGACGATATATCTCACCAGAACGTGAAACGTCGCAGGCCTCGGCAGGACAGAAGCTCCTCGGAGTACTTGGCCGGCCGAATCAGGAGACGGTCTCTGCGCGGGCCACGATCACCCGCCGCTGATGCACAGTGGCACTCTACCTTCCCTGATAAGAGCAGGAAACGCCAGTTCACGCGCGAAGAGCAGGTCCTCTTAGCCAAAAATCTTCGCGCCAGTGTCATCTTGGACGCTGCGGACGAGGCAATCTACAAGATTGGTCGTCGAGCCTGCAAAGCTTCTACAACGGACCTCCACCTCCAGGCCCCGGCCTTGTCCACCCAACCCAGCATGGAGTCAATGAAGAGCGCCAAGAAGCATGCCGAGAAGCCGAAACGGGAAAGCGAGGTGCCCGATTCGTTCTATGATAGCTTCCGTTGGCTCGATGAGGAGGACGATCTAGACCTGCGTCTGTTTCTCGACGACTACCACGCTAATCTCAGGCAAGACCTGCCCGAACCTACTCAAGACATGCGGCCGTCCTTTCGTCGACATCTATCCATCTCCAAAATTCCTTTTGGACGCGCCTCAGTATCATCTAGTCGGCCTGCGACAAAGGATGCTAGTATGCCGTCTTCTCCTGCCATGAATTCGACTTCACCCATGACCGGTCTGCAGCACGGACGCCGCAGGTCTCGGGCACTGTCCTTGATATCCCCAAAGCATGCGCCGTCAGGGTCTCTTTCCTCAATTGATCCCTTTGCTGCTCATTACCAGGATCCCGAGGCTCGACTGAAGCTGCGAGTTTACCTTGCCTCTCCGCAAAAGTTTGATGAGGCGATTGAGTTCGGTTTCCCTTCAACTGAGGCAATTTCTCCTGCACCGCAAACAAAGGATGGAATGAGGACACCGATGGACTTTCGGTCTCGACATAAGTCCGTCGGCTCAGAGCACATGAAGACATTCTTGGCAGATGAGGACGAGGATGACGGAATTGATAGCGACGAAGCCTCCGCACCGGATCCCGAGTCCCCCAGGACCCCATCACAGGCAGACAAGCCGGGCATTCGTCCTGTTCCGCACCCCGCTGATCCCATCTTCTCGCACAAGCCATCGGAAAGCTACGCTCAGGCGCCGGCAAACTCGCGAGAGATGACCCTCCGGATGACTCTCACGCGGCCTGATCTGCGCGCGGACGAAGACCAAATCTACGGGTGGCAACAGCAGGTCCAGGCACGCCGCAGATCACAGACCTCCCCATTCCAGGAGGATGGCCCACAGCCTACCGCCTACATCGGTGAAGAACGGTCCAAGGAAAGCATAGAGAGGATGCTGGCCGGTATCGATCATTGGGGACCCGAGCCCTCTGACCGAGGTGTTATGAAGCGATTTTGGAATCGCGTTCGCCGCTCTTGAATACTTTCGATCGACAGTTCATGTCGAGATATATCATGAACCAAGCCGTCGACATTAACTACATCCCAGACGAAATCCAGGTTCTCGCCCAGGTATGACGGAAACCTGTCTCGAATCCGAACTTATGAACTTCTATCACATCGCATTTCCAGAGAAAGATGCATCATCTAATCATCGCGCACGCTCATTTGCTTATTCGCTCACTTACTGTCAAAGGCTATACCATTCCTGTCATTCATGTTTCTTAGCAGCGCAAGCGAGGGAGTTCGGGTTTATTTGTCGACTTTGATTGTCTATTATCATATCATACACCATGGTTACGAGTTTTGTGGTTCTTGATGGCCTTGGTGTGGCCCGCTTGTGCATGGAGTTCCGGTTTCCTTGTGCGTTTACTTGCGTCATCATGTCTATTGAAGCGATTAGGAACCCAGACCATCTCTTTAGACTTTGTGTGTTCCGGTGCTAGGTTGAGACACTGGGGGGGCGAGTTTGGCTCGCGAAAAATGGGGAGCGCATAGTTGGCTTGGGTGTATTAACAGGGCGTTGTATCAGTGTCTGATCAGAGTATTTCCCTGCATCATCTATCCAGACAGGGACTCGAGAGTGTTTGAAACCATATATCAATTAAGCATAACCTCGAACCATGTGCCCCCGGCGAACGCTCCGGATGTGGCTCGCGCCCTCTCCGTGCTGTGATGATCATTCAAGGTGACCGGAAGACGACCGGATGCGGCGGTCGAGGCGAACGGATCGACCCTCAAGTTTCTCGGCCCTGGTAATACTGAACTCTGATGCAGGACGCTTGCGCCATGTCTCCCCTCGCAGTGGGGGAGTCTGAGCGTCAAGCCTTCGCCTCCAGTCCCCGGTGCAGATGCTACAAACATATCATACAGAGCAAGGTCGGATCTACCTGATAATGGAAGATGTCGTAAGGCCTAGGCTCCTCTTGGACAATCGCTCAAGCTCGCATTGCCACTTCATATGCCTGTCTCTATATGTGTCGGGGTGCAATGGCCCTGTGCCTCGAGACGGAGTTTTCAAGCTGGGCGGCTCTCAAGCACCGGGCCTGGGCCATACAAATATGCACCTAACTTTACTACTTTAGCCCGGGTGTATTATATCTCACTCTCTATGTCCTTAACGCACGTACGAGGGATTGAGGGGGTTCATGGTCCGGTGGCGTGTGTAAGTATCTTGGTATTTCATCATGGAAATGCGTCCGAGCGGCCGGCCACAGAGGCACCTCTAGATCGGACGGAGAGGCAAGAATGAGAGATGTGCAAGGATAATGATTCCCTATGTACATACATCGGAGCATACGGGGGAACAAGGAAAAGACTCCGCCAATACTCGGATCCAAATGCAATAGCCAGGAGAAGTTATTGGGGGATATACTCCGTAACCCATCGTCTTATTGCGGCAAGTGCTTCGTTCGGCATTGCGTCGGTGTCTGCTGCTCACCATCCGAATTCCCCCCTCAAATCCCCCCTTTCTCTCCTCCCCCGTACAATGATGGAGAATGAAACACTCTGATTCCCTTTGCCAATTATGCCCAGACATCGCGTAGGCTATTGCGCATGACATGGGGGGTGGAAATGGGCATCCTGCTGACAACTCCGCGCGCAAGGCGTGAAACACGGCCCTGCCCTGCCAAACGTCAAAAAAGTATGCAGGAGGGCAAGCGACGAGCAAACAAACAGAAGGGGAATCTCCACCTGGTCTGAGCACAGCTGGGTAATTGACAAACTTAGCTGCGCCCGCAAAGTTGGAGAGATGTAATAGCACCGCCAGATATAGGCAAGCTACGGATCCGAAAGAGCCATGCAGAAAACCCCCAGTTCAGCTAATGTATGTATCCCAGTACCGTGTCATGGTCGCCGACCTAGGTTGGGGGTCCAGGCTTGCAGTACCCGGTTTTGTCAAGGTCTGACTTTTCAACAACCAACACTATGCTGTCTTCAAACCAGATGCTGGGATGATGTTGGCACGAAATAACACACTCGAAACGCATACAGGACAGAAGGCTGATATTCATCAAAACATCTTTCATCGCTCCCGCTACCTACACTGCTTTAACCAGGTCCTTTCTCTTCGAGTCAAGAAGTCTATTGCCTATCGCTAACAACACAGTGTTTCCCTATCCCGCCTATTGCACAATTGTATACAAACACCTTTTCACTTGTGTTGACTCGCTTTTCCACCATACCGCTTTCGTGACGAATAAGGAAATGTCTTATATGCGCCGAGTATCTCTCTTGTGAAAGGCTCGCCCCGGGGTTCTCTGCCTTCACACCTCCTCATCGCTCTCGTCGCCCAGTAGCTCGCCCTCGTCATCATCCGCCACGGCGGCGTAATCTCCCCTGCCCCTCGCGAAACTGTCCCTGGTCGTAAACCTCCTCGAGCCACCCCATCCGCCGCCGCTTCCTCCGAGTCGGCTGAAGCGGCCTCTGCCGCTCCCACCGAGAAGACCCCATCTCTCCGCCGCGGACGTGCCCGCGCGCCAGACGGCCGAGGCGACGAGGGGGATGGCGCCCACCATGGCCACGACGGCCGACACCGCGATGATAGGGTACTTGACCCACGGCGCATCGCTGTCGAAGCCACCGCCGCCCAGACCAGATCCGGACTCGCCCAGGCGGATAGCGCCGAAGTGGCCGTGCCAGTTGCGGTAGACCCACCAACCGGCCGCCGCTGCGATGCCCACGGGTATGACGACAGCAAAGAAAATTGCCACGCCTGAAGGTCCACGGTGGACGCGGTTGAACTCGTCTTCCTTGCCAGTGCAGGGCTCAGGCTCAGCTTGCTTGTCGAACTCTTGCCCGCCGGAGCAGGTGGTCAGCGGGATGCGGCGATATCCCGACGGCGCGTAGTATGTCTCTATGTCGGGGTGTTCCTTGCACCACTGCTCCCGAGACTTGGGCTCTAGACCTTGCACGAGCGAGCAAGCGCCGTGGTTGTCGAGTTCGTAGTTGTAATCGCTGGGAATAAGATTAGTAGAGCTTCTAGAAAGTGATCAGTAAGGAAATTCACATACCACTCAAAGTCTTGTCGAGTACAGGTGCAGTTCTCCACATTGTACAAATGCTCGATCTTGAATCCGTTGTAACAGTCACGGTCTGTCCTCTTACGCCGGTATTGCGAAACATGGCCAAAGAGACAGCCGTTGTCCATCATAGGATGCTTAGGAGACCACGTGTAGTAGTCCGAATCGCCTTCAGTCGAACAGGCCCGTCCCGTGAGACCGCTAAAGTCCACATTGACAGATACGAGTTCATCACCCTTCTTGCCCCAGACCACGAAGTTCCTCGAGGCACCCGACCGGAGGGTTGTCACGTCGTCGATCTCCATGTCGTCTTCCGTAAATTGGTAATCCTGCCAAGTTTGACCTTCGTCGGCAGTGTACGAAATCGACTTGGTCTTTGTGTGGCGTTGAGCGAGAACAATGATGGAGCCTTGGTCACCAAACTGCCAGGTCCATGCACCCTTCTTGACGTTCTTCCAGGTGATACCAGCATCGGTGGTCATGAAGGTATCAGCGTCTTTGATATCGCCAAGGCTGTCGCCAACATTGCCAATACCAAACATTAAGCCGACAGCACCTGCCGAGGAGTAGGTCTTGCGGTGGTCTTCACGCTCGGTGTATCCATGAATGTGCAGGGCACACTTCTCATCACCATTGCTGCTGCAAGGATAGTTCTTGCCCTCGACATCCGCGCTCGGGGGTGGCAGGAAGCTCCATTCAGCACCGTCGTTGTGACTGATCTTGCTCTGCAGCTTCTTCTTGCTATCCTTGCTATCACGGTTGGCGACGACATTGACAAGGCTCACGCCCTCAAGACCGAGCATCTTCTCATAGTCCACATAGTAATTGTTGTTGCAGTTGACGCCGGGAACACTCATAACGTACGAAGTGCCGTTGGAGTTGCTCTTGATGATTGTACCATACCGGAAGTCCTCCTTGGTCTCCGTAACGACGAAGAGGTTAACAGCGTGAGTTGAGCTGTCGAGCACGGTATAAGCGTGTTGTTGGCCAACATTGAAGTTGTAGGGGAAATGGGCCGCGGCGTAATTCTCTCCATCGAGACTGGCATGTGCTTGAAGAGTCTTCTTCTCCTCGTCCTCTGTGGCAACTACGATGAACTCAGCCATGGTAGCAAAGTCTTTGACGTTCTTCTGGCGGACTTCTTTTGTTTCGAACCAGTCATCACTGGAGACGAGCTGTAGCGGATTGTCCTTGGAGTTGTTTTCGTGCTCCCTGCCGAGGCAGAGCACCTGCTTCTGGTTGCGGTACTTGTAGGCGAGTGAGCCTGTGAACTCGCACTTCTCCACGTAACGGGCCATCGTCTTCCAGTTGTCACCACGGTCGATAGAGATCGAGGCGGTCAGGTAGCATTCACCGGTGTCTTCGCACTTCTTTCCAAACCAGATCAGCCAGTCTTGCTTGTCAGGGTGGAAAGCCAGCGGCGCTTTCTGTTCCTCGAGAGCCGGCTTGTATGGTGCTTTGAAATCGTGAAAGTTCCGACCTCTATCGGCCGTGTAATACACCTTGCCGCTGCGAGTGACAAAGTAAACCATCTCTTTGAAGTGCTGATGTGGCATAATGGCCCAAATCTCTTCATCTTTGAAGACCGAAGGTTCATCCCAGTCTTTGCCCTGATTGTTGGTGATGTAAATAGGCCCGCCCCTGTTGCTAGAACGGTCCAGAGGCCGCACAATAACCGTCTCGTCGTTGTTGAACTCGCCGCTCTCCAGGTAGTGCTTCTCAAAGTCGGTCCATTGACCTTTGAAAGGGAAGTCCTTGTGAGAGATCTTGCCGCTCGGCGTTTCCGCAGGCGGCTGCTCAGACTCGGAGCATTTCCTCTCGACAGGATCGTCCTTTTGTGCACCCTTGGTGCGCTTGCAAGTGTTGCCGGGAATAAGGCGCCAACCAGAAGAACCTTTGAAGGTGTCGTCGGGCTTGGCATCCTTGCATGCATCATCCGGTACAAGAACAGGAGCCGTAGCCTTGCATTCACCGTCCACCCTTTTAAAGTTGTAGTCGCACTCAAAGTCCTTGTCTGTGCACTCGCAGTCGGTGCTCTCGACCAAGGCCTCGTCGAATTCGTGTTTGACGAAGCACTCGGCATCCTTCTTGCGGCGATGATACTTCTGCGTGTGACCCATCAAGCACGTCGGTTCGCCCTTCTCGTCGACGCGAGCGAACCAGTCCTCCATGTCGCTGTTTTTGCAGGTATCCTCGTGCAATCCCTCAAAGTCGATGGCAATAATCTCCCATTTGTCCTTACTCTGGCCAACCAAGAGGAATTTAAGACTTGTAGAATCCTGGGTGGTGGTAAGAATGTAGGGCCGGACTTTGAGCCCGTCGGGAAGCTCAGCAGTGAGCCAGTCCTTTCCGTGATTGAGCGAGTATGTGATCTCGCCAACACCTTCACTCCTGGTCCCGGTATCTTTGACGGCGAGCAGAATCGAGCCCTGATCTCCAAACTCGTACTTGTGTGGTCCCTTGGGCCCCTCGATCCAGCTCACGCCGGCATCGTCGGAGATGTAAAGGTTACCTTCTTCGTATGCCTGGAGATATTCGCCAGTGTTGCCGATGCCCATGACCAAGCCCGGCGCAGGACTTGAGAAGACACGCCCCACATTGCTCAGATCAGTGACTGAGTGCAGGTGAACTCTTTCCTTGCCAACCATTATATCATCAAAAGTCCGTCCATCATCAAAAGTGATCTCAGTGATGATCTGCTTCTTGGCATGCCTGTCCGTAGCCACATCATCGCCATTCTTGACCTTGTTCACCAGGAAGATGCCCTGAATACCGTTGATTTTCTCGAAATCGACGTGCCCATGTCCGTTGCGGTTGGTGTACTCGATGTTCTTGGTGAAGTAGGTGCCGTTGGAGTTACTCGTAAACATAACTCCCATCGGGTTGGAGGGCCGGGTGTTCATCACATCTATCTGAATACTGTAATTTGTGCTCTCAAGAACTGTGTAGGCCTCCTGGTCCACTCGGTGGTCAGCAGGGAAGATGGCTCGGTGCCAATTGAGGGTATCGTCGGTCACGAAGAGTGCCATCTCGTCGGTGTTGGGGGAAGACGTGGCAACCAGAAGGAATTTCTTGACGACGGCGAGGTTGACAACACCCTGAACAGGCCGGTTCATGTCGAGATTAGGCTCAAACTCCTTGATCGCGCTGTCGCCACTCTCCGCGTTGAAGTAATTGTCCGAGACGAGCAAGCGCTGGTCATGCTTGAAGGGGGACAGCGAATCCCTCACGACGCAAAGAATGCGCTTTGCATCAAGATCCTCCTTGCCCGTGGTGAAGATTTCCGACGACTTGGCCCACCAGCAACCCACGGTGTTATCACGAAGAAGTCTGGCGTCCGACTTGAAGCCGTCGATGGTGTACATTGTGACGTCGTCGCAGAAGATGCCCTTGCACCGCATACCATTGAACAGCATGCGGTCGGGATCTCCGGCATGGAAGCCCAGCGGCTCCGGTTGAAAGATGTTAACTTCCGCGTCGGTTGAGAAGCTCTTCCACGTCTTGCCCTTATCCTCTGTCCTCCAATGCGAAGTGGTGTCGGTCATGACATAAGCGCGGCTGCGGTCGTACTCGTGCATGACCAGGCGTGCGGCCACGCCTTCAGTGACGTCTCCGACTCGGTTCCAAGTGACGCCCGCATCGCCGGTGCGGTAGATGTTGCCCTCGGAAACATCGTGAAACAGTATGACGTCGGAGTCTTCGAAGTAGCTCAAGGTCGAGGGAATGTGCTTGAAGTCATTGACGTGGAAGGCCGGACCGTCTTTCTTGGCGTACAATGGCGATGCCCAAAGGGAGGCAATCAAAGCGAGGGCCTTGAAAGCTGCCGGGGCCCTCATGATTGTCGACTGTGGGAGGATGTCATCAAGAAAGGGAGTGTAGTCAAGCTCGAGGGAGGAAGTAATGAGAGCCGGGGCGGGATCTTCTATAGAAGTCGACTAGTTGCTTGTACTGGAAAACAAAGTACTGCTAGAGAATGGCTTAGAAAGAAGAAGGGGAATAACGTTGAAAGGAAAGAAACAGATAGCTAGATGGTCTATCTGTGTCGGCTGTCGTCGTGGTGGTGTTGATGATGCGTAAGGTGTCGCAAGCGCGCCCTCGATGTCCCGGGACCAGAGCTGAAATGTGGCTAATCCTGGTACGCTCTCCAACGCCACCCAGCTTGTGAACAGCTCGACTGATCACCAATCACTGCTGGTACATGCAATTACCCACCACTTCGCTGCCTAAATCAGGTACCCGTTATCTGACCTGGCGCTAGTTCAGCACTATAAATACCTCCCCAGGCCCCACCCATTGACGCTTTCATCGACAGCACTGGAGAAACGGTTTTAAGTTCAAGAAGAATACAGGACCAGCCTCAGGTCCATGGACATGTTTCCGGGCCTCATTTGCGTACTGCTAGCTTACACTCGACGCCGCGCCCTGCGTCTGGTTTTTGAGAGGATATTATGTGCTAAAACATAATTCTAGGCCTAGGTATTCCGAACGCCTAGCATGGGTAGGACACTTTCATATACCAGTAATGTGCAGCTCACCCGAGTATCTTCTGCAAGCCATCATCATTATTCTTCGGAAGGTGAAAGGCTGGCCTACTGCCTATCACCTGTGAAATGATCAGGAACGTAGAGAATTGTCACAGATCAAGTAGTACAGTAGCATCTGGGTGATGTGTGGTTGTGTATCTAAATAAACCCGCAGTCCGCCAGAGCATTCGTCTCGGATGCTCGCAGCCGTTGAGTGCAGTGGTTAGATCATCTGGTGGCAGTGCCCGTGGTCTGAAAATCATTACAATGAATCAAACTATCTTAATGATGTCGTAGAGTAATCAACGGACCTCAGTCAGCCATCGAGCTGCTGCCAGAGCTAAGTCGACGATACCAGGGCCTCTTCCAGCATGGCGACCTGAAACAAAGCAACGCAAGCGTCTTTTCATACGCAGAATTATCCTTCATTCGAAATCCTACTCACCCCCTACCAGCCCTGACCTCACGCCAAACCCCCAGTGACGACCGCCACCGCCAACCCGGCCAACACCGCAGCCAATACCCGCCTCCCCGAGTCCGCCCCGGGCCCGGCCCCGGCGCCGCTCTGCTTCACCACCCCCTTCCGCAGCGAGGTGTAGTCAACCCACTCGCACCGCGCCCCAAAGACCTCGCCCGACGCGTTCCGCGCCGCCTCCTCCCCGAGCTCCGCGATCCGGTGCCGCGCCACGCGGTCCACGCACGCGCCGTACCCCCGGGCCAGCGCCTCGCTCGCCGTGTAGCACCACACGGTGCGGCAGCTGTAGTCGGCGCGGTACGCCGTCGTGAGCTCGCCCTCGGTGGCGCCGCCGGTGCTGGTGCTGACGTGCGAAGGGCAGCACTGCTCGTAAAGGTCCGCCGCGGCGCCAAAGGTGCCTCCCGGCCAGCTCGGCCCCGCCGTGGCGTTGGCGGCGGTGGTGGCTGGCCGCGAGTCCGAGCCGCCCTGCGTGTAGCAGGCTATCGGCACGTTGAAGTCGGCCGGTGGGCGGCCGCAGCTCGTCGTGTGCTCTGACCAGTGGTACTGGAATCTCTGGAGGGGCGCGGGTTGTGAAGTCAGCGGCCTCGGCGTCTTGCATATGACGAGATTGCTTTCGATATGTCAAAACTTACTGTCAACCAGCCCTCATTAGGGTCGGCGGTGAAATTTGGCTTGAATATCTGCCCCATGATCGCCGTTTCTCAGGGGTTTCGTTGTGAGGCTAGGCGCCAAGGCCCAGGCAAGGACTTGAAAGCCGGTAGATGGCCCGACAGGACAGCTCCCTGGTGATGAGAGACTGGCGAATATGTCCCAAGGCTCAAGATTCGATCATCTTGGGTATCTTTCGGTAATTCTAGGTAGCATTGTTTGGCTTGTTGTCATTGTGATGCGAAAAAATTGACTCTCCGCGACAAAAGGGCGAGCGCCGAGAAACACCATGACGCCATGGCTCTTGGCAATAACTCGGAATGCTATGCATCACGACAAGCGATGAGCTGATTTGACGCCTCATTATGCTCTGCTCGCCCAGTAATGAACGAGAGTATATAACACTACGAGACGAAGTGCTCATTGCTATCAGACCGTAAAACATTGCCGCTCCGTGAGGTCTAGGATGATCTTGGCTTCTGAAATATCGCGGTCTTGGCAGCCGTGGTTGATGCGGCCAAAATACCACCCACAAGTTTCGACATCTTCACTGTCAGAACAGTAACAACCTGAGATAGTAATTTGACGTGTATGATTCAAAAAGTGTATGCAGAGGAAGGACAGCTCCAAGGATCTTCACTCCGGTCTTTCATACAAGTGCCGAGAGTGGTTCGCCGGGCGGGGCGGGCCGTTTCCGTAAGACAGCCGCTATGTGCATGTGTTCGGCAACCTTTGATGAATGCCTTTACATGACGACCCATCTGACGAAACCATTGAACTAGAGGCAACACGAGGCCTTTACTTTGGGATTATATAGGAAGCGATCGCAAGTGAGTCAGGAGAGTGCCGTCACAATTAAATGATGTCCGTATACATAAATACACCAAACCATGCATGATGCCCCTTGAACTCCTCACCCAAGACGATCATCCCTTGCAGGGTCATGAGATGGAAAAAAAGATACATATTGAGTTTCTTTTTCTTTCCAAGGAGGAAAAGACAGGTAAAATTTACCTTTGTTTCAAGAAGTGAAGAATAGAAATGGTACAGTCCGAGATACACACAACAACAAAGGAAAAGTGACAAGTTGTCGCCGCGACAGTCCGGGGGAAAAAAGGTTGGTCTTTGATAGGATATCTTCCCTCGAACTCGCTCATTGCTGAGGAGGAACGTGGATATTTTGAGAAGTGGTCTTGATATTCTTCTTGCGCTTCTTCCTCCCCTTCTTTTACCGCTGTCCAGCAACCATGAAAACTCGTCTTTCCTCTCTTCGATTCCATCTTACTTGCCCACCCAGCCTCCCTCCTCCAGCAGTTTGCGTTCGCAAGGTGTTGTCTCGCATAGCGCGTCGTAAGGAGTCATGACGGTCAGAAATCGGTCCGCGATGTTCGCCTGCAGGGCCAGCCACAAGCATTCTAGTTGAGAGGTTTGAGAGCTGCTGGAGGTAACAAGTGACGTTGGCGATAAAGACTACGCAAAAACAACCAAATTGATGCGATGAGTGCTGCCCTGCAGTCCAAAAACAGCTGTGCTTGCGACGTTGGGAAAAATGACAAACGACGTTGCGGTTGATTAGCCAAGGACAACAGAACCTGAACCCAATGTCGGTTGCCAAATCCTGAGCGGTCGAGAAAGGCGGATTTCTGTGTGAATTTTGCAACTTCTCGCGGTTGTAGCACATGCCCTCAACCCGCCCCTGATATCTTCCAACTTGGATACCCCTGCTATCCGAGACTGACCCTCCTTAATACACAATGCGAAATGCCAAAAAGTATACACAAGTAAGAAAACCCAATACAGATATTCCCAGCGGTGCAGCAAGAGCCTCGATGAGAATAATGCCAGTGGAGACTCATGCTGACCAGAACTGGGATTTATCAGTGCTTGAAGACAATGGTGGCCTTGCCGCTGCCAGAAATGGCAGTCTACAAATCATGATTGCGTTAGTTTCATTATTTTCTGTGCGCAGAGAAAAAGTGCAGGAGGCGACTTACAGTGCAACCGTTGCCACCACCGTAGTACTTGCCGCCCTTGAGCCAGCACGGAGCAGTGATATCACCCTCGATCTCAATGTTGAAGTCAAGGATGGCGCTGCTGGTGGGCAGGTTGGCAAAGAGGGAAAGATAGGTGATGCCGTGGATGTCCTTGCCAGCACCAATGTTGGTAGGCGACCAGTTACCAGCGGAGTCAGGGTTGGTAGGGCTGTTCCAGGTGCAAGCGTCCTCCTTGGCCACGTTGAGAGGGTTGACGTAGAACTGGCCGCTGGTGTACTTTCCTTGCCACATGTACGACTTGGAAGCATCCATGTTGGTCAGGGTGATGGTCTCGCCGGGGCCGGTGCAGAAGGGGATCGACATCTTCTCGTCACCGGGGTAGTTGGTCTGGCAAGTGCAGACGGAGCCACTGAGCTCGTTGCGGATGGTAATACCACCGGCGCCGGGCATGCAGAGGGTCTTGAAAGAAGGGTTGGTCAGCTCCAGCATTCCCTGGGCGTTGCACCAGAGACCACCGATCGACTGGCCAGTGGCACCCTGAGAGTCGACGGGCCACTGCGTCTTGGTGTAGCCTGGAGGGCAGGCGTACGAGGCGAACGTGTTCTTGGGGCAGTTGCCGCTAATGGGCTGGTCGATGTCGGCGATAGACAGACCCTTGACCCACGAGTTCCGGGGAGTTTGGAAACTGGCCCAGCCAGACATCTTCAGCCAGTCCAGAGCGACCGCACCGTACTTCGAGGGGAACTCGCTGCAAGATACTTGGCCGCTGGGGAACTCGGCGTCGAGCCCCGTGGCGCCGCTGTTGGCGTTGGAAGAAGAGGCCTGCGGGGCTGCAGAGGTAGTCGGCTTGGGCGCCGGAGACGAAGAAGTGGTCTTCTGCTCGAAGAACTGGGCGGCCAGCGAGCTAGAGGTGGTCGTCGGTGGTGGCGGCGGGGGAGGGGGAGAGAAAGTGGGAGTGCTGGCTCCAACAATCTTGCAGTCACCACCCTCCAAGCATGCCTTGGCATCAGCGGCGCCGACAGCCTCGCCATTCTCGTACACGTAGGCGGTCTCGGTCGGGCCCTCAACGTAGGTGACGACGAGAGCGCGCTTCTCGACGGGGCTGGCGGCCTTCTTAGCATGCAGGTGAGCATGCTGGTGATGGTGAGCGTCGGCCGTGGCGCTCGCGACCATGGTGGCCGCGATGGCAAGCTTGATGATTCCCTTCATTTTCGGCCACTTGACGTATGGGGTCCTTCGATTTCGAGATTACCAGGTTCGGGCGCTTTTGGGAAAGCGGGAGGCGTTGTCAAAGATTAAGTATAACTTGAGATGAACAGTGCGTCAGTCTCAGCCCATTCCACAGTGGTATGAGGCGTTGTTTATGTCCCGTGTGTCTTGATACGGAGCAGATCGGTCGGGGAAGCAGTGTTCGGTTGGACGACGGTGGATACTCGGGGGGTGGACGAGACTCACTCTTTGTGATGAGATTGTTATGTTTGGTGCGATCGGACTTGTAGGTAACGAGCGGTATGGTAGCGTACGTTCACGATTCCTAAAAGAGTGTGGTAGAGAGCGAATGCCCTCAGTTGGAATGAGGAATTTGACGCGCGATGAGTCGTGAGAAGGGGTGCGAGAACGAGTGTGGGATGAGTTGTAGAAAGGGAGAGACAAGTAGGTGGTTTTGTGTGGAGTGAGCGTCTGCTGTGCTAGGTGGGCGTTGAAAATGAGTGACTAGAGTTGGCTGGGGGCACACCGAACGACAGGGATGATGGTCAAGAAACAGAGGGTGAACGAGGTTGTGAGGGAAAAGGGATGGTGAGAGAGTGTGGGAAAGGGAGTGAAAGACTGTCGCCAAGTAGGGGTGCGATGTGGGAAATGAGGCCGGGGCACGATGACCAGGGGGGGGCGTGGACAGTCGTTCTTGGCGAAATTGCATTCCAGAGTCAAGGGGGGTCGCGCCAGCCAAACAAACCCGCCTCAAGAAGTGCTTCTTCTCACTCTGCTATGAGAGACGGTACTGGTTCTCGTTCATTGAAATCAATTATCCTGCGACCGCTTCTCAAATTGACCTCTCCACTGGCAAATCACAAGCTGTCACTTTCTACTCACTCTTGAATGGTGGTGATAATCTGACACGGCTATATCTATGTGGCCTTGTATTTGACAGAACTCATGTCAACAATACCAGTGTACCTTCAGTCAATGAGTACAAACAAGTACCAGTTGTACCTCAACTGACTTGTACAGGGAGAACATCAAGCATGTTCTGGGCCTCTGCTAACATTACAAGTAGGACTATCGTGAACTTGGCCTTTCTTGGCCGGGCGGGTACCTCATTAAGGGCTCATGATCTGGCTGTCTACCATGTAACAAAAAGGCCGACGAAGAACAAAAAACAAAGCGGTGGTTTCCAGATTTCTTACCTGTTTGTTCTCTTGCCTCCCCATTGCAGTTCCCACCTGATCCATCGGTGCTGCCATGCTACCTAGGTATCATGGTCAGTCCTCCATGATCTTGCGCAGAGCTCGAAGCAAGTATGTAAAATGGCCAACCTTATGCAAACACTCTACACAGCCACTGGCGAATTGGCGCTTCTGGGCGTGGCCCGGGATTGCAAAGAATTGCAGGGTTTGAGTCGAAAGAAGGCCGTGCCAAGGCCTGAAACAAACCGCTCTGCCGTCGTCTGTTCTTTTTGGCTCCTCGTGGCTGGACCTTTTGCTGGCTCCCATCCCTTTCCCATCCCTGTCGTCCATCCCCTGCTTCGTTATACCCACACCTCCCTTTTACCCTCCTGGGCGGCGCGCCGTGCTGTTCCTGACTAGACCTCTTCTGGACATTATTTCAGATGGAGATCGGCCACAGCCGCTCTGCTTTTAGCACGCCCGCACAGGTTTTACGACGTGTGAACGTATCTTCCCCACCAAAAACCCAGTCTTTTGCCTTGGACATCAAACCTGCACTGCCGCGGGGTGATGCTGCAAGAGCCGCGTCAACGATATCAAAAAGCAAAAGTCGACTTCGTGTTTGCAAGACTTGTTTGCGCAAGTGGCGACGATAATTGGGGCTGTCCTATGCGAGGCCTTGGAAGGTTTCGCTGCGGTGGGCAGACCAGGTGGAGATGGAGTTCCATCTGTGTGGGTTTGCCAGCTTGCCTGTGCTTGCTTGCACCCAGGCCAAGGTAACATACACTGCTGTGTTGAGCGATGATCACAATGAGACTGTGCTATGCTCTCACGCGCCCTGCATGCTTCTGTCCGCTACGGATCTGCCATATGTCTGATATGCCTTGCTTGTCCAGTCTGGGCCAGTTCGATCGTTCAACCGGTGGTAGTACGGCCAAACTCTTAATTGAGATTCTATATTCTCGGTCTTTGTCGGAAGAAACGTCTAGACAGACGGGTTGTTTGGTCAAACAAACACCGTCCCGAATTTTGCTTTACGGTGGGTGGCTCGACCTTACTTCGGAACCGTTGTGTGTATTTTGCCTGAATGACTGGTTTGTTCTGTCAATCGGCCAGCCGTCTCGTATCAATAAACGGTCGGGCCGTCGATTTTTTCTAGAAACCGTTCTGACCAGTCTTTTCTCATTGGCAAATAGCTTGCTATCTCATAGCCGGGTGTTTGCCGGATCTGGATTGACTCATCTTTTGGTGATTAACAGCAGCTCCGTCAATTACTGCTCTTATGCCTCTGAGCCGAAAGACCTCCATCGTGATGTGCCGGGATGGCAACAGTTCAGGGTCTCCGCCATGTGCGATGCTGCAGGGCCAACGTCATCCCCAGACCCCACGATGCCCTCATATCCAAGTCATTTTGAGCTGATAACGATACAGCAGTCGTAAGCCTAATTTCCCAGGCACGATAGCAGCGAGGTTGAGCACCACTGTCTGGAGATTTCCTTGAGGATAGCGCGGAGGACACCACGCGTAGTGGGGATTTCTCGCGATTTGGCGCCAGGCTAGCATTCCACTGCCCGTTGGTGAAACGCTTTGTTTTTTACTCGAGAGACACCCCATGAGAAGACGGGACAGCTTCCAGACTTTGCCTTTGACGATTGAAGTATGCATTGAGATATTCTAAATCGATACCTTCGTACAGAAACCTCGCACCTGCATAGCCTCGTTCCAAAGTCTAAAGATCTCGACAGCTAGCATTTCTACCAAAAGTCTGTCAAGCAGCGGCTGCGTCGTCAAGCTTGTAATGCCGCTCCGATAATTGCTATCGCCATTCCATGGCAAACAATGCGATTGGGAACTATTTGATCTCCATCCTCCATCCATTCAAGCTGTACAGGTCTCAGAGAAGCTCAGACATGTCAGGTGGGACCTTACTTTCAAGTGGCATTCACGACGGCTCTCGAGCAGCGAGATCATGAGATTATGCTTTCTCGAGTGATTCTCAACACTCAAATCATCTGAAGATAGGTGACAATACAGAGCATCACGCTTTGCTTGGATCTCAAAGTCTTCGATGTCAGTCCTCGTGGCATCGATCTGCCATTATGATCATCCAAACTCCATATGATCTACAGAACATCTCCTGGGCTCCGTTGCAGATTCTCCAGGCTGATCTAGATCTTAGAAGCCCTGAGCCCCAATCCTGTCAAGATCTCAAGCCGATAACCGAGCTTCCCTGGAATCCCACGCGCACAGGCTCGAAAAGGAAAAGGGAAAAATTCTCTGTCTGGATTGGTGATGCCGAGTTGGCATGCAGAAGAGGCGCACGGGAATGCCCCCGAGCGGGCTTAAGCCACCCTCGTCAAGCACGTTTGCTCCATGGTTGGAATGTGCAGTCCGGCGTGATCTCGTGCGAGAGACTTCCCAATTCCAACCTTGACGTGTCTTGGCATTTTCTCTTGGCATTTCTCGTAGATGGCCTCGTGGTCGTTCTGCGGAGGAACTGCCCTTGTTTCCCCCTTTCTCGGGAAGGATTCGACCATGCATGAGCCAGCTTTGTTCGCCGGGGCCCCGTCGAGCAGACGAACGACACGTCGCTCGGTTGCTCCCGAGGGGATACAGGCGCATCGCGATCCTATTGCTTTCCATCTTCCAGACTCCTGTTGTACTGCATGCGAGTTGCACTACAGTGATCGAGGGTGTTGATAGGGCTTCTCCTCACCACATCTGCGTGTGACGGTAGACTTGGAGCTCCTGTGGTACGCCTCCTGAGTCTGAACCATGTCGCATCTGCGCATATGTGCACAACACCGGACCGCATGCGTGTCTGTCATGCTGGAAAACCCCTCGCCTATTGTTGAACATGGAACTTGGACCACGAGTACCATGCGACTGTCAAACAGCACCTTCCCGATCGATGCGGTGTGAACGTGGTTTCGAGTGAAGCTGACTTGATGTGCCCCTGTGTCAGTGGACCTTGCATTCCTCTGCCTGCAACCGAGCTGAGCACCGAAAGGATATTCGCGATGCTCTGAAGCATGTCGGTTACCTGTGCCATGAGAGCCGTCACTCAGCTCTGGGCGACCCAGTACATCTTGCTGGCATGTTTGTCAACAAACAAATCTGGGCAAAAATAACGATATCGTTCCGAGAGGCTTGCACAGACGATGCTGCACAACTCTATTCGAATCGTGGAGCGCAGGATTCTCTGCGTAGGGAATCAATCAAGAGGATCAACGTGTCCGGTGTGACACTGTCTTTACGACATGGCATCTCTGCAAGCACGAAGAGACCGCCATTGCACTACTGGCTTCAGCAGTCATTCACGAGCAGAGTGGTACTAGACTTCACCGGTGAGTGACCAAGAGGAGCATGCTGTAAGATGGCAAGGGGCTGGGCAGGGGCGAGAGGAACAAGTCCTGTTGGAGACATTGGACGATTCAAGAAGGAATCGTCACACTACACACATTCTCACTAACTATGTTTCCACATTCGAGTTAGAAACTTGATAGCACGAACAGAAAGTTGTCTGTAGCTTCCACAGCTGCCCTCTCTCGCCATCCCTCGGGTTTGTGGGCCACGTCAGGACACTTGGGAAATAACGTCGCCTTCAAGGAATTCATAGAAGAGATGAATCAAGCCTCTTCGATACTTGCTCGAGTCTTTGGCATTGGTCTTATGTGCTCAACTGGAGCATATCTTGAACCGCACTCTGAAACACGCTGCAAGCCACACGTAACGAATGTCCTGCACCGCTCCTGTCCCAGACTGACTTCCCTGTGTTAATGAAGCAATGACAGACGGATCGTATTTGCAAGAAACTACTGGCATCTGGGCAACTTGAATGGGGAGTTGCATGCCCAGGTGATGCCAATTTCTTGTCCGCGCGAATCCTGATGACCAACATCTCAGGGCCAAAGACGGACCAGATGACCAGCCGGGCGAAGATGCCAGCAAAGAACCGCCTTTCGAGCATCAAGATCAATCAATAAATGGAACGATCTTTCGACATCGTAGCTGACAGGTGTCTGCTGCTGCCATTTTTGAGCCTGGAAGTAAGAATCGTGCCTGAACAGGGAGCCGTGACGATCGCCCCTTCCCGGGACTGTGCATTTTCGTCATGTTTAGTCAACCTTTCGAGGCAACACCTATGTCAAAGATATAAGCATGTGTTTACATTGATTTGACCATTTAAAAGGGGCGGCGAGGACTCTCTCACGGCAGGAGAATGCAAAGCGAAGATTCTCAACTTGTTAGATAGCGCTGGTTTTGGACATGTTTGGCTGCCTCTACCCCGAGATACACAATATCCAAGCCTTACAGCTTCCTAACCTGGCGTATTCACAAGTTTCAGCGCTCTCAAGATGTCGGCGCTTCGAAAATCCAGTCTCTGTGTGTTGTTACTAGTGACATGACGAAATGGAAAGCTAGTAGTTGTAATCTGTTTCTTTCTCTGACAAGATACCTTGACGGATGCAATATGACGAGGCTGTCATCGGCACTATTTCACTACTGCCATATTTCGCTTCTATCACCGAAGCGACGTGAAAATGTGCCTTGTTAGCCCTTCTCTAAGCGGCTCATGAGAAAATATCAGAACATTGAGAGATCCAGACCCGGTCCAGCTTGACCTTGAGTTCACATCTTGCCAGTGAGCTTGCTCATTGATGCCCGACGGTGCGGCGCCGACCACCTAGCTTTCTAATGGGTTTGGCATCAAGGCTTTCTCAAGCCTCCTAGTTTCATATCTCTGCTGATCAAGTGAAGTACCGGATTTTGGGGATATCGGGTGACGGGACACCGGTCATTGTTACTTAAAGGATGTTGGGCCTCAGGAAGATCCCAAGAAAGGATAAACCCGCATCATATGAATGGGTCGATATCTTTCAGCTTGCTTCGATTGAGTCGCAATCTGTCATATTCATATGACTTGTCACGAGAGCCTATGCTTTGTGATACTTGACTGGTAGGGTTTTACAGCGACAAATGGCGATGTTGAGTGAGTATACTACGATTTGAACCCCAGGTTGCAGCTATGGCCTGCATATTGTTCACCAGAAGCATTGGGTGTCTGCTCCGAGGAACACCTTGACGTGCCTTTCAACATCTTGGACATGATGTCAGTCGATGTTGTCTGACGACTTCAAAAGATGAGAGAAAGTCGCGGAAGCCACTCGTAGATGTTATCGTATTCGAAGCCTATACCCCTCGACCAGTGTATCTCAGGCAGTGGGATAACCACAGAGACGCGGACTCGAGAATTGCATTGTCGAAGACCCTTTTACTTTCCCACTTGTACCGCTTGAACCCCTGATGCAAGGCGGCGCAAGAAACAATCCTTGCCCAGCGCCGGTGCTTCCGGACTTCCCGACGTTTACAGACCATTCATCGCCTACAAAGGCAGATAGCATGGGCGATGGCAATGTTGTTGTGAACATCACATCAAGGGGGCCACCGTGCCATGAAGGGACGGATCGTTGCTGATAGGTCGTGCCCCTGAATTGGAACTCGGTTTCAGGGGTCAGGCAAGCCGCGCGCGACATCAGGATGCTGCCTGACGACTCTGTTCCCACCAAGCTTGATTGTCACCCCTTACCTCACACTACTTGTCGTCTCGCTGTCAGATATCAGACTGCGATCATTTCGCTGTACATGCCGGATCTGTGCCCCGTAGAGGCGACAGCTGTCCTCGACATAGTATCATGAAGTTGATGTTCAGTGTGAGGACAGCAACTCTAGGCGAGCTTTGAGCAGTCGGTCATGTTTTGCGCACTAGCACAGCATCTATAGCAAGCGCTGGCATGTCCTGATGTAGGATCGCGCATAGACCGTCTGCGAACGTTGACCAGCACAACATATGCGGGCTGAAAGCTGAACAGAGGCTGACTGAACTGACGAAGGCTAGGCCGTGATTGGCTCATGGAAGAACTGCCTCAGACCATCGTGACAATCCTTCAGTTCCTCTCGACCGTTGTTCCCGCAGAAAAAAGAAACTTCTGGCAAGGGACAGTTGTCGCCTTTGGTACGTCATGGAGGAGGCCGTGAGATGAGGGCCAATTGATCAACAAGAGGGACAAAGTGGTAGCTTTTGCACATCACCCAGGATGACGAAATATCCGTCAGGGACCCCGGCTCGTCCCCAATCAGTTGGGTCGCGCTGTACCACAGAGCTAACTACTGCTCCTACGGTAGCACCATGCTGTTATGTATGATTGGCCAACACATTTGTGAATTCAGCTATCCACGGAGGAGAGAGGTCGGTAAGCCACTTTGCTGGGCTTCAGCTATGAGCAGCAGCCTAATAAGCCATCGTACTGCAACCAAACAACTTGAATGGAAGCCTTGAAGACACGCTGCTCTTATGCTGACTTTTGAAGCAGCATATTCAGTTGCACGCAAAAGCAACCCAGAATGCACTCCGGGTTCCCAGAGCGCAGAGGGCCACCTGTCGGCTGCCGCCAGGAGGTCTTCTTCGGTGGTGGCTTGCATGCACCCAAGTGGCTCTCCCCGCTAACCCATCATGGCGTGGGCTGTCCGGTACCTTCCGCGATGTTCTTTTGATTGAAGTAAGGCTGAACTTACCCATCCGAAGACCACGGCTTGTTGTCCATTTTCATGACGGCCAGAAGGGTAATTCATCTCGAGGCAAGTGGCGGCCAATAAGCTCCTGTGGTAGGATGGTCTAGAATCGACTGTTGACATTGCTACGCGCGCGACGATCCGGCCGAGCCAACCCAATCTCACGACATAGGGTCAGATGCGAATCTTCGACGAAAGAGGCCAGTTGCGAAATGAGAAGTGCAGATCCCACCCCGCACATTGTTGAGTGGCTGCCACTTTGACCGCGTCGCGAGACGGGAGCAGAGGTGGAAGCCTCGGCATTGCTCTTGTGCAGACGGACGACGAGCAGCATCACTTTCTCCTCAGTCTATCGGTATTTAGTCACTCTTGCTCTTGTCACCAGAAAGCGGTCGAACATTGTTGGCCTGGCTTAGCAAGTGCTAGAGGAGCCGGAAAAAACAATGGTCAATCCCAGAGAGGATAGACCCATGATACGCACATAGCGGATGGGGATTAGCGTCAGGTGGTTAACATGCATGTGCCATCCGAATCGGGGCAAATCTGCACCAGAGCTGTCCGTTATGAGAAGATGCGTCAGCAGGGTTGGTGGGTATGATTGGCACATGCTGCAGCCAGCTTGGCTCTGCAGGAGCTAGGAAAGGCTGGTGGCTGGAGAAGCACCTATCAATCAGCTGGGCCTGGGGACCCTTCTCAGCGGCTTCATAGGTAGCCGGCTCGACTGTGAAAGCCGATTAGCAAGGGCACCGTGGGAAGGATAGTGAGGCGCAATCTCGCAGTGAAATCGCGCAGACGAGTCCCAATAACGCCAGCCATGGTCTGGGACGTCCGGCTCGCTTGGAGCCACAGGAAATGAAGGCTCTACCTTGGGGTAAGTAAGTAGTGGTGGTTGGGACGGTGACAGTATCGAGCGATGTGACAATAGCACAAAAAAGCAACAAGGCCAATTGGGTTCGACCGCGCTCCTATCGTGTCGTAGGAACTCCAGACCCTTGCACCAAGATTGGCTCCCGACTTGACAAGCTCAAAGACCGGCATGACGGCGGCAGGTGCTCACATGCAATGCAAGCCTCGAACAGCTGTCGCGAGACCCAGAACGTCGAGATCGATTACTTTATTAGACAGAAAGGAGATGTGCTGGTGCTGCGAGCCCCACAAGAGCAAGGTCCCGAAGAGGGCCCCGATACCCGTTGACACCACCCATCATCCTCTTGGGTCGTCGATGAGAAAGGTGTCGATGCGATGCGCGCGTCTCTCTATCGTCTGGAGCAGGGGATGGACGGATGTACCTCGTCACCTCGTGTTATGTCACAAGCCCCATCCGGCCAGACCCACCAACCCTCGGGGACCAACCTTACCAAAACTGGAGGCCAAAAGGGCCAAAAGGCTTGCGCAGGCGGGCGCCCCTGGTTCGACTGGTCCAGTAGCAGGCCACTTTTGATCCCCGGTTGGTACCGGTTACCTCATTCGCCCCCCTCCCTCGTCCACTTCATGGCCTCATCAGACTGGCTCACTGGTTGCCACCACTCCTCTTCTTCCAGTGACGATGGCCTCGTCGTCCCCTCTGGGGCTCTGACGACGCAAGAGACCCGCCCCACCAGATGCACAGCCGTCCGCTAAATACAGGCTAGCTGAGTGACCTCCAGTTACACTGCCGGTTGCTGCTCAGGCTCTTCTCTCCCACTCTGTAAGATCCGCGAAATACAGGAAATCTGGCACTGTATTTGTTTACCGGCAGCAGCTGGTAGGCAAGCTTGGCAGTGCACGTAGAAGCCAACTTTCCTCGAATGTGCTTGGTCACGACCGCGGGATTGCTGTCGGATGTGCGACCGATCTGCTTCTTTGCCAGAGATCCCGCTACGACTTTGAAGTTGCTCGAGGCGTTGCCTCTCCTTTTGTGGGATTGCTGAACTAGAAGAGGTTTGAAAATTGCTGTGAAACCTGATTCGCACATGGGGCGACCAGGTATTGACCAAGCTCGAGCATTCAGTATTGACGCTGAAGATTGCGCCCGCTGATGGGCAACCAGGAGATACGTACATTCGCCGTGGCTAAGGCGGTTTCTTCCGGGATGATCAAAATACTCAGGTCAAGCCACAGCACCGATCCCGCCGTGGGCAAGACATTTACTTGGCATTGGCGTGGTTCCCTACCTATTACAGATCTTGACGATACCTGGAGGACGCCTTTGAACGAACAAAATGCCTTGAGCTCGTGGCGCAGACGTTTGTCTCTTGCTGCGTAGGCCTCTCGGTACTGACTAACAAGCACTGCCTTGGCAGACTAGGTCGCAATTCAGGTCCAAAGGTCCACAAGAAAACCAGATGTCCTGCCTGAAACCTGGGAACACTGTTCGTGTTGCGGGAAGAGGGTCTGATCGTGCATACGCATACCGGAGAACAGCCAGATCCTAGTTTTTTTCCTGCCCTGCTTCATATCATCTTTTACAAGTAGTTCAAGGGGGTAACTGGTCGAGCTATTATGCAACTATCGTTGTCCAAGGAGCCTCTTCTGGTCTGCAACCTGCGCTGCACGTCTGGATCGCCCCATTGTGGCTTGCTTGCCCACCCCCGCCACTCCCCTGGCTAACATGTCAAAGTTAGTCGACCTAGTGCTGGGGGGGCCACTGTCGCTTGTCTTAGCAGGCAGCCCAGTGCAGTGGTTGTGGGCACGGAAGCTAAAAGGTACATCCATGTCAGCGCTGGGTTGTAAGTAGCCATGTACTGTGGTACTTTGTCGTGCGTTGATGACACCGAGTAAGGGTTTCCCAATAGTGCCCATATTCGCACACTAGAAAATCGTATCGACTTGCCTGCTGCACCATCGCCCATTCTCCTTCAGCCTGTCTCTTGCGAGAGGTACCTTGGACTTTTCACCACCAGACCGATGAATGTACATACTGAACCCTTTTCTGAGAGAGCTCCGTCATCAGCGATCCCCATCCCAGAATCCATCCATCCACCCATTTTCATCCCATCAAATCGCCTCCTCCCTCCTCCTCCTCCGCCTCCCGGGGCCCAGCCCATCCAGCAAGCAAGCAGTACCGGTCACCCATTTTGGTATGTATCCCTGGAGCATCTGCGGAACCACAAGCCAGCACCAGGCAAAAAGCCGTTTCCCTCAATTATTCTCCCTCCCCTCTTTTGCCCTTCCAGTCCAGTCGGATCCAGGTCCTCTCTTCCCCAAAGGCGAAAAAAATTAGCACAGCGTCATAACACGCCGGATTTTTTGCTCTCTGCTCTTGCGGCTCACTCCCACTCTTCCTAGAACACACCAGCCTCACCTTCGCCCTCTTCCATTTTCCTAGGCCCATCGACATCATCGACTGCTCTGTTACTGCTGCCACACAATAGCTCAGAACTCTATTGTTTCCAGGCGATTTTTGACTCGGACCGTCTGTAATTAGCACGGTTCCCACGTTGCCGCTTTCTTGTCTTATACAACAAACCCGTACCCGCCTCCCAACCCATCTCTTCCCAGAGCTCTCGCCACGATCTCCAGCCACACATCACAGCCTTCGTCATTTCGTCCCTCGACGATGAACTTTGACCGGCAGTGACAGCGAACAAGGGCACCACAGAGAGTAATTCGACTGTGATCCTCCAACCTGGAGTCATTGACTTTACTGTAGACCTGCTGCGCACGACTCGGGCAGCCCATGGCATCCGAAAAAGGTCCCATCGCTACCGAAGCCCCTCTCGTCGCCGCTCCCGCGCTCTCCTCCACGGCCCCAGCTGAATCAGACACCTTCACTGTCGACATAGCGCGAGCAAACTCTCTGAAGCGGCCTCGCGAAGCTACCCCGACATCGCCGTCAGGCGTTGCCGGCGGTCACCCGAACTCGGATCTTTCTCCGACAAAGATTGCGCGACTCGTCAGCTCGGCTACAAGACACACGCCCCCCCCTCCCTTGACGGCAGCAGCCGCCTTGGAAGACGAGCAACGCAGGAGAGAGGAAGAGGCCCGATTGCACCCTCCAGACGCCATAAGTGACAACCCTGCGCAGAAGGCGCTCGAGGTCCTCATGTCTGGCGCTCTCGCCATGAGCCGGCCACAGGACGCGCCGAATTCCGCTCCGTCCGCGGCCGAGACTGACAATAAACTCATCGATCCTGCCATCAACCCTACAGCAAATGCGACGAACGCCGGCGACCTCCCGGCAGAGACCAATGCCCAGGGCTCTGCCAGCAACCCCAGTATTGGCGCCGGTGCCACTGTAACCCACAGCCCGGCTCCAATGGACGTTGATTCGCGCAATGACCGGCCCCAGTACTTGCAGCCCGAAGCGCAGATGGAGGGAAAAGCTGGCTCGATGTCATACCCGGGCATACTACCTCCGGGCGCCAACATGCCAGCTCCCTCGGCTCCTCAGCGCGGTATGAGCCTGCCGATGGCTTCGGCACAGAATCCAGACGCGCCGCGCTCACCATCGTCGTCCAAAAAACACAAATGCCAGTATTGCGACACGGAGTTCACGCGGCATCACAATCTCAAGAGCCATCTCCTAACGCATAGTCAAGAAAAGCCTTATGTGTGCCAGGATTGCCAGATGCGATTCAGGCGTCTGCACGACCTCAAGCGCCACAGCAAGCTGCATACAGGCGAGAAGCCTCACATCTGCCCAAAATGTGACCGCAAATTCGCTCGTGGTGACGCCTTGGCTCGGCACAGCAAAGGTGCTGGGGGATGCGCAGGCCGGCGATCCAGCATGGGAAGCTTCGCAGGAGACGATGATTACGAAGGAGTCAGCACCAACGACGCCGACGACTCGGTTATGTCCGGAGTAACGTACGATGGTGTTGACACGGAAATGACAGAGGAAGAGCGGCGGCGTTTGAGCCTGCCCAGCATCAAGGCGCAGCACGTCTCGGGCGGGCAGGCGCCGCTGGATAGCTATTCGCATCACTCGCGGACTTACCCACCCGCAGGTGCTCGGGGGAGCACGGCCGGTGGTCTGTACCCGCCCAACGTAGAGCGTGGTTCAGGCTCGAGCTCGACCACCTCCCCGAGCATCCAAAATAGCATTCCAGGTGGGCACACCCCGAGTACTAGCATCTCCTCCATGCCAACCAGTGCAGGTGCCACGTCGATGTATTCGCACGGCATGACGGAAAGCCCCAAGCCATTGAGCCCATCGATGCAACAGCATCAGGCTGGTCACGATCCGCACCGACAGCGTCGGCCGTCCGACTTGACGGCGCCGCACGGTACATCACCCGAATCTAACGCGAACCCACTGCTGGACGTGGCCCGGTTCAACGCCTCATCGCATTCGGGTGCGCCGCAAGGTGCTGGGGCTGGAGCGGTTGCGGTGAACTCGACGCACCAGCAAGCTTCTATCGGTTCTCATCATTCACGTACTTCGAGTGGTCACGCTGTAAGTGGCGGTAGTGGCGACAGCGCTGCCAACCTGTTTCCGGCGGATCAAGGCGTGTGGGCTGTTATTCAGAGCCTTGAAGAGAGATTAAGGCAGCGGGAAGATCGAGATAAGACCCAAGACTCGACCGTCCAAGGCCGGGACACACAGATTGCGTACCTCACTAGCCAGGTCAATACCCTGAACAACGAGAACAACGGGTTGCGTGAACAGCTCTCTGCAGTACTGGGCAAGCTTAGTGCTATTGAGACCGAAGTTGCCAACCTGCGCGCACAAAACACTCCAGCACCGCTGGCGGCAGCTACACAGCCCCAGCCGCCGCCGA
Organism: [Phialemoniopsis] sp. UDSM-2020; assembly: GCA_018873225.1. NCBI lineage: Eukaryota > Fungi > Ascomycota > Sordariomycetes > Thyridiales > Thyridiaceae > Thyridium > [Phialemoniopsis] sp. UDSM-2020. The sequence goes on from JAEILZ010000001.1 coordinate 3,968,040, forward strand.
CGGCGACGACCATTCCGCCACCGGCACCAATGGAGCCACAGCAGCCCCAGATTTAGGAGACTGGCGAGAGCACGGCAGCTTTCAATGGGTCCTGGGGCCCTGTGGCTCTGTGTCTTTGAATGTGTCACGAATCTGCGAAATCCAACGAGGGTGTTTACCTCTCAAATAGACAGACCGACGAAATGATGTCGTCGCTTTGCGACAATCGGCGAGGGCTAATCGGGGTTTATGGGACCTTTTCTCAAACTTCCCTACGTTTGAGATGCCTTGGTTTGTGAGAAGTCGCATGGGGTACTGTGTGTGAATTAGTCTCATGCATGGGAGATGAGTTGAGATAGAGAGTCACGATCACGGGCTTATACCTTCGTTTGCTTTTTAGGGGGGGCGTTTCTTTCATTCGTTGCATGGACATATCCTCACATTCGGTTTTCTCTGCCAGCACAGCGCTGGTTTTCAAAAAGGGCAAGAGGCGTTTTGGGGGAAGGGGGGAATCTTTTCAGGGGCAGGCCGGCCGTGTAGGCTACGGGGACAAAAGGTTGCTCGAGTACTGAGGAGCTCTCGAAAGGCTCATTGCGTTCGTTTTTCTTGTTTCGGACTCTCGCTATATGGACTTTCCATCCTCTCGCTTGTTTTGGCGTGCTTTCCAAGGGATACGCGCCCCGATAATGAAGAGAGTGTATGAGGGGGATGACCTCGATACACCTGTCGTTTTTTCATGTCACTGCGATTCGGAACGCCCGTCATCGCCCGCTTTCATGGCATTCTGTGTACAATATATATATACCTTTTTGCGTTTTTGGACGGAGACAGATTGCCTCATGGCGATAAAAAATCCAACGGTACCTCACGAATTCATCGTATGGACTGTTTGAGCGAGTGTTTTGAGCATGTTTGTTAGTGAGCAGTTGAGAGACTTAAGAACTCCGGGACCAACTGGAATAGGCATGTAGATACTTGGGTTGGACGAGGTAGACCAAGGCGGTGCTATGGTTTCTTGCCATCTGACACACAGTTGAGTGCGTATCAGGTCTTTATGCACGTCTCTGGATTATACAATTTTGAGTGTCGATTGCATGTGTGGTTTATTGGTTTTGCTCTGCTCTTCTTATGATGGACGATGCGATGCTCCCTTATTAGCGCCACAAGCACACACCAGCCACGGCGCTAAGACCTTTCAGGACTGCAGCTGACGACATGGGAAGGCAAGCACCCTCGGTAGCCCGGCTCTAGCGCCTGCAAGGTAAGCTTTCGTGACCCTGATCCAACGTCATAAGCACGAGCTAAATTGATTGTCCCTTCCCATCTCTTCTCTGCCCAGCAGCCTAGTCCGCAACCACATCCCACCACCACCACCACCCTTTTGTGCTTCCCATTCTCGATCTCACCACAGATTGAGTGAGTTTGGGTAATCCCGCCTGTCTACAATCTCGATTATTGCCTTCGTATTTTGGTCCATATAACCCACGCTCTTAATCCACTCCGCCCAGCCTTTCTCCATCGAAGAAGCAACGAGATCAGGGCGATACCCAGTATCAACTTGCGCGAGTCGATCACATGCAATAGCTGCCAGAGCCCTGCAGCCCTAACGATCGAGATTCACATCCGAGGCCACGATCCAGCCCGTACCTAGGTTGACCTGCCACCCACGACGAAGCACCTTTCATCCTCCTCATCTCTGCTCGTTTCGACAACGGACAACGGACAACGACAACTGCTTCATACCTCTATAGGCCATCGATTAACCGACTGCCTAATGGCTACTGCTGTCGATCACGTCAATGGCCACGGTGGCTCGGCAGGTAAGCTTGTTTTTCCGTGCTTGCCTCCTTCGAGAGCCTGCTCCAAGCTAGAGGGCAGCCGTAGACACCTATTTCACGATATACCGCGAACCCCCAGTGACTAGCCTTCCGCCCAAAGCTACGATCAATCGCTAAAGACATCTCTCACAGACTCTCCGGCGGCCGGCAAAGACACGCCTGGTCCTGTATCCTATGCCGAGGCAGCTGCCCAACCTCCAGCGCCAGATCGAGATGAAGGCCACAAGCAGCCTCAAGAGCACTTGACTAAGGAGCAGGTATGCATCTCTGCTGAGCTCTTGTAGCTGCCTATTTCATCATGCAGGATGACTGACCAGGTCAAAAGGTCAACGAAGACAAAGTACCAGCACCAGATGACAATCCCTCAGTCGGGACGACGCCACCAGGAGGCGTGTCGTACGCTAAGATGGCGGCAGGGAAGACACAGGCTAATGGCAAGGCGACGCTCAAGGCCAAGACTTCTGCTGCCAGGGTCAATGGCTCTCAAAGCGAGGTTCGAAAACGCACTGCCGCTCCAAAGAACCAGGATGGAGGCTCGCCACAGCATCGTGCGCAGGACGACGGTGAGAACCAAGTGCAAGCTCCGACACGAATTCGTTTCGCTCCCATCAGGGTCCCACTTAAGCGTAGGATGCAGACCATGATGGTCCTGATGCATTGCATGTGCCTCTTAGTCGCGGTCCCCTTTTTCTTCTTCATATGTGCCAACCCATTCGCGTGGCCTTTCCTCATCCCGTACTTGCTGCACGTCATCTTTTCGACGGCTGCTACGGATGGATCACTCGCGTATCGATCAGAGTGGTTCAGAACTTCGAGGATCTGGAAACTCTTCGCTGATTACTTCCCGGCCAAGCTCCACAAGACTCACGACTTGGCACCGACGAGGAAGTACATTTTTGGCTACCATCCACACGGAATCATCTCTCATGGAGCATGGGCGGCCTTCGCCACAGAGGCTTTGGGATTCTCCGAGAAATTCCCGGGCATCACGAATAGTCTACTGACTTTGGACTCAAACTTCAATATCCCACTGTATCGAGAGTACATCCTGGCGGCGGGCATCCGTTCGGTGTCTAAGGAGTCCATCACCAATCATCTCACTCGAGGTGGCCGCAACAATGAAGGGATGGGCCGGGCCGTTACCATTGTGATTGGCGGCGCACGCGAGTCACTGGAGGCCCGCCCTGGCACGCTGCGTCTGATCCTGCGGGATCGTATGGGTTTTATTCGAATGGCTATGCGGACAGGAGCTGATCTTGTACCCGTTCTCGCGTTTGGCGAGAACAATCTCTACAATCAGCTGGAGCCGCAGGACCACCCGTTGATCCACAGATTCCAGATGTTCGTCCTCAAGGCCTGGAAGTTCACGCTGCCCTTTATGCATGGTCGCGGCATCTTTAACTACGACTACGGTCTGATGCCCTTCCGCAGGCCACTGAACATTGTCGTGGGCAAGCCAATTCCCGTTGTGGCATCATCGAACGACATAGTGAACCCGGCCGAAGTTGAGCGGGTACATAAGCTGTACTGCGATGAATTGCAGAGACTGTGGGATGAGTACAAGGATGAATTCGCCAAGGACCGGACGGAGGAGATGGAGCTGCTGGTGTAGGGCAGGCAGCAGTACGTTTTATGCTCACTCGTGCCTATGTTCTTAACTGACGAGCTGGCGCACACAGGCCACCCAAAGCTTGGGGCGCGATTCCTCCCCAGCCCGAAAGTCCTAACCTCTCATCTCACAACGTGACTCCTCCCCAGCCCAAGAGCCCCATTGCCTCGCCAAAAAGCGCAACTCCTATCAAGGACGAAAGCCTTTCGTCTATCTACGCGACTCCTCTCCAGCGGGGAAGTCCCAATGCCTCACCCAAAAGCGCGACACCTCCCCAACCGGAAAGCCTCACCATATCATCTCACAGCGCGACTCCTCTTCAGCACGAAAGCCCCAATGTCCCGCCTAGAAGCGAAACGCCTCCCAAGGACGAAAGCTCTGATGACTCATTTCACAGCGCAACTGCTCTCAAGGAAACCAAGGACGGAAACCCCATTGTCTCAACGGGAGCCGCGCCGAAACTCGGTGACTCGGAGCACGTGGTAGCGGACAGAAATGCCTTGGTATTTACGAAGCAGGCTATTGTGAGACCAAGGGCAAAGTCTACCCTGAGCCCATTGTTGACCCACGCGTCACTGGACGATCAATTGCTGGCTGGCTCGACGCTGGAGTCGTTTCCGATGTCGATCTATCCCTATCCGCTGCCGCCCGGTTTAGAGCCAGTCAGTCCGGATTTAGAGTCTAGGATGAGGTCGCCGAGTCCCGACGACGTGCCGTTTAGAATGTCATTGTAGCGTACTTGAAGTGTAGGATTAGGTGGGTTTGGACCATGGGCTGGATGGTCCGCCTCTATCGGACTGCTATGAGATGAGATAGACATCAATAGGGTAATAGTGGTACAGGGTGCCCTTAAATCACAAAGACTTTAGTTTTTTGTCAGTCACGGTCGGGAAAGGAATGAGTCTGTCTTTAGCGTCTACTACTTCCTGTATAGCGCTTTCATAATATTGTGTTGAAACCCCGAGTTTCAGGGCATCGTGTTGGTGAATTGTAGTGAGGCTGCAAGTCTAGAGATTCGAAAACGCACATCACCATGTAGTAAACAGGGACCAAGGCTTCACAATCGTCTATCCCATCCTATCTATCTCTTTCTTCCATGTTTATTCAGTCACAGTGGAGATCGTTATTCTGTAGAAGTAGTACAGACCAGCGAATAATCTTCATTGCCTATCTTACACAGGGGCTAATTCCACGACGAGAGTCGAGAGTCGAGACACCACAACGGTAAAAAGGTAAAAAACCAAGCCTACAATCTTTGGGACCGGAACTAACAAACGAAAGACTTTCTCAACCAGACTTCTGTTGATGAACTACCCCGAAAGTCTAGGATATTTCAAAGCCCGACCGGTCAATGATTTCAGCAATAGCGGTGTGCGTATTCATCGAGGTATCACGGTCCGAGAGAAGCCATGATGTAAGGGATCGCGGTCATGCTCAGCATCACGGCCATTTCGTAGAGCTTAAGATATTACGTGCGTGTCTCGAAGCACTGACCACGAACACAACAGGCTGCTGTTCCATTACGGGTGATGCAGCGGTGAGAACTTTTCCCATACCGCATTGTCCTCGAGAACCACTTGGCTGTCCGGTAGGAAAATCCTGTACGGTAGCAACTACCGGAGAAGGATAGTCCCGGATTGCGTAATGCCTCTCGTATCTGAGGTGGCCAAAAGGAAGCAGCGTCTCCCAGGGCATGCATGTCTTGGAGCTTAAGCGTTGTGTGCATAGGGCTGGCGGACCTGGCCTGGGGCAGTGTGTTAAGCTTAAGACACTTTGCGTATGTGTCTGTGTGCCAATTGCAGCTGAATGATCTCCTCCTTACCTCTTCGCAAGATAAAATGTTGGAGTTGTCGGAAGCAGTCAACCAATCCGCGCCGAGGAAGCTGTCAGCAAAAGCAATAAAACGCCTTCTCTCCGATCCAAGGCGGCCCATTCGGGCGGCCGATCTCAGACACCACGCAGCATTGCAGTAGTGGGATGGAGCTCGAAGAAACAAAAAAAAGTCCAGCACCAAAAGAAAAAAATAGAACAAGAAGCAAAGACAACTAAGAGGGCCAAAGACTGTCTATTTGCGAGCTTTAGGAGCGCGCTTGCGGCGAGACAGGCATCGCGCGGCCGGCTTGCGGTCGGCCACCGTGCTTCCCCGGGTTTGACTGCCGGCAGGAGTTCTCCCTTGCTTCCAAGTCCGGCTCCGCTTTGTTCTCCGCCGGTGCAGGACCAGAAGAAACAAAAGCGACCGGACCCAGCGGTGCGCGCCGTGCTTGCGGACGGACGGGCGGGTGTTCTAGCCGAGACAAGCGGTCTGGACGAAAACGTCAACTTTTCATTTCCACACCGCTAGCAAGGAATCTCCCATGATCCGTCTCTTGATACCTCTCCTCACCGGTCGAGGGCAAAGAAAGGTTCTCAATCTTGGGAATATTCATCAATGTAGACGGCATGATCGAGTAAATTCCAAGGATCGCTCAGACCAAGCGCATCTTCCCGCCCCCGGTCCTTAAGTGAGGGCATGAAGAAACAACCATGTCCGGTGGCTGAGCCGGGGGATTGTCATGCCCCGTCCGTGCCCTTTCCCTCCCGCTCTCATCAATCTCTCCCTCATCGTGACAGCCTGTGAACAGTGCTTCTTTCCCGCTCCTCTGTTTGCTGGGACTCGGGGCACACGGACTGGCAGTGCCGTACCGTGGACAGCGGGCCCCCTCCCTCGACATGTCTGTGTGGTGCTGCTGCGTGTACACACCGTCCGTGTGCCGCGTCCGACCGCGGGCAGGGTTCCGCGATACCACATCGCTTCGACTGCTACCTCGCCATCCCGTTGGTCGTGTCCGCCGGCCTGGGAAGCTTGGTACCGTGGAGCGGTTCGGCCCAGGGGTACGGAATAGGTAGGTCGGTCGAGAGCTTTCTTCTTGTTCGTCCGCCAGCTCCCGCTACGCCGCGGCATGAGGGAATAGATGGGACTTGGCCCTGAAAAATTCATGCTTCGGCAAGAGCCCAGGCCAGAAGTTGGCAACCACTTGGTTGTCGATCGAGTCATGAGCACAAGACGCCAAAGGGGAAGGATTTGACGGGGCGAGCAAGGCCCAACGAGAAAGAAGCAAAGGTTCATGGGACGGCGCGAGAAGAAGCAAAGACCCGGCGCCCTGGCAAGCCATCAGAAGTGACAGGCGAGGGCTTGCCTGCTCTGCCTCCCCGGCCGTGCCCGGGCCTGTTATTGGCATTGGCGAACGCCTCTTTTGTGGCGAGCAAGAGTTGAAGAGTCAAATTGGGTAAACGGCTGCCGCGCAACATTGAGATGTGAAACGTATGTGTGTAGATCGCACTTACAGAGTGCTTGTTGTTGCATATTCGCCCAGACGCACACAGCTCTACAACCCAGACGCATCAGAGATACACGGGGATGTTCTGGACAAGTGTTAGTGTGAAACGCGTGAGTTGAAAATGTGATATGGCATACGTTTGTACACAGGCGGAGTATATACATGCGCAAGGCACACACATGTTGGAGACACACTGGCTGTCTCTGCACCTGCATGCTTGCATTAGTGTCGCTGCACTCTAGACGATTGGACAATTGAAGCCATTGGGCTCTCTTGCTTCTCAGTCCGATGCTGCAGCACCTTGGTCCGTAAATGCAAAAATGCTGGTTGTGTGGCAAACAGGCTTCAAGGGCACGTTGCTTTTTGGGCTTCGTCTCTTCTTCCCCTCCCCTGCTTCAGAAAAGAAACCTGCTTGTGGTTTCTTTTTCTTGTGCTAAACGCGCAAAAGCCGTTGTGACAGAACACAATCTTTGAAAAAGAAATCTTGCATCGGGGATCGAGACAACTCAAAGGGAAAAAAGAAACGCGCTGTGAAGGGGTGGCCTCGGGAATTGGAAGTTGGCCGAGCCAACATCATCAACTGGGCCTGAGTCTTAACATGGTTGCAATTGGACAAATCTATCGACCTGAGCTGCAGGCTTGAATTGGGAAGAAATGATATAGACTCGGCACAAAACGGCCGTGACAATGCAGTGACGACGAGCAGGCTTGGGTGCGATCACATCCGCAATCGGCCGCAGCAAAAGCGATGCTCATGCTTCTTGAATCCCACCACACTGGCCCGGGTTCATCACTCCAACCAAGAGGCTGTACCTGGCGTCCATCACACACACTTGCGCACACGAGCAGCACGCTCCGCCCGCCCAAAGGAACTGGGACGAGCACGCCGCGCAGATGTTACGGAAAGGTCGAGAAGGGCCCCCCACGCACCCATGTATCAAACCTCAATCAAACCTTGGTCGTCCACTCTGTGCAACACCTGCTGCTGTTTCCATGCCTCCCCCGAAGAACCCGCCACGGAAAACTTGGCGTGGGCAAGCAATGCTGCGATATGTTTCAAGACCCGCCTGTCGCCTTTTGGTCGTGGGATTGCAATCACTAGTAGAAAGTAGTCGAGGTTCTCGACTCAGAAGACTTCTGACGCCACAAGCCCTACACCGGCCTCTAGCCGACCCGGCCGGTTCTCTAACGCGGCCCCGTTTCCAATAGCAAGCTATCCGTTAGGATCACGCCAGAAGTCTGGCGACAAGAAACGAAAGAATGTACGAAGTAACAAAACCCTCGACGAGAAAAGAAACGAGGCGATGGTACGATGGAGGGACCGTCATGAAATGATAGCTCACAAGGTGGCTCCTCCGTCTTTCAAGCTTATTGCACCTGTAACCAACGACTCGCGGAACAAGCCGCCGTAGTACGCACACTCGTGCCCATCTACTCAAGACGTAGTCTCATAAGCAAGATTTTCTTTCTCGTAAGAAAAAGAAAGCACCACTGTTGTAAGAGCAGACCGAACCGAGGCCTAAAAGAATCCATGCCCGCCGTTGGCTCAAACGTCTGACTGGCGCAAGGAGCTTCTACACAACGGCGCAATTCCGAGCGGCCGGCAGATGGAGCGGACTTGAAGAAAAAAGCAATTCTGGGTATGCGAGATCTGAGCTATCGTACCGACAGATGCAAGGCCTACAGCTCGCCCGCTCTGGTCCAACGCCCAGACCCAGGCGATATCCCACTGGCTCGAAAAGACATTGCACCAAGAAAGAAGAAAAATTGTGAGCGACTCTGGTTATGTTGGAAAGTCTCATTACGCACACCAACATCAACCGTCTCGCGGTTCATGCCTGAGACGGCGCATCAACTTGTTACAGCTCGATGAGCTTTCCAAGGCTGGTGGATCAGTCGAGAAAGAGCTGCATTTCTCGCGGGGACCAGGGAATAATGACGGAAACATGACAGCAGGAAAAGAGACCCAAAGAGTGCTGAAACTAGTGGCTGACGAAGAACTTAGAGCTCTGAAAGCCTCGGTTGTCATCTTTCAACCCATCCTGTCGGGGAACTAGCAAGGTGATAGTGAAGCTCGAAAGCTCAACCCGTCAGCTTTTTTCTTTGGCACCGAGCAGATTTCTCCAGTCTTTTCGACGACGGCGCCGGGCCGGACGCGGATCTACCGTAATCTCTGATCCTTTGCTTCTCCGCAGTCAGGCACAATATGCTTTCCCGCTAACGTAGGGCTCAGTATGTATGGCTGTCTGTTTGTCCCTCTGGTCGGGGTGGTTGTCCGCACTTTTTCGGGATGCAGATCAGCCCAAGTCGGACCCAAAGGTACGGGTAGTATCAAATGTCAAATTGTCCCTCGGCTTGGGTCAAAAAGACCATTGGAAACAAAGTTTCGGGGATCGTCATTCACTATGCGCGTCTCGCCAGCGACGGCGGCATAGATCATACACCAGCAAACGCACGGGCAGCGTCCCGCGGTTGCTGGTTTCCAAGGTCGGACAAGCCCGCCCGGACCGTTCTTCATGTCGGCGAAATGGCACGGTAAACACAGAAGAAGCTATCATGGTCGTATCTCTGTTAGCGTTAGAGCAGAGAGGCTAAGAGAGAAACGCCTCTCGCTTGGGTGCTCTTCTGTTTGGAGGAACCCAAAGACTGTGGTCAAGAAAATGGAAATAGTTCCGAAGAAGGACAAGACTGGTTGGTAACCCCACGATGCAACAAGAGCACCAGCGAGCCCGGTGAGATTCCGCCCCCATTGCCAGGCAAGTACCTTCCTCACCGAGTGAACATATCGGGTGGCCTTCCCCGCGGGATGGGTCAGAGCTGGGGCGACGATCAAGATAGTAGACTGCCTATCTTTTGCCTTCCTTATCTTGGGAGTGAAGTACACCAATTCGCAGAGTAATCTCGACATCTACCCCACTGATGGGATGATAAGTGAAGGACCCTCGCAAATCCCGACACCAGCCCTAGGGAAAAATACCTCTCCTCCAGCGTCGAGACATAGCCATTGAAGAATTCAGGCACCCAAGGCTGAGACTATGTCTATTCGGTCAAGGATCTGCTGCCGATCCAATGGCTCCTTCATTGGCAGAGACCCATCACGGCAGATGAGTTTGGAGAGGGAATGCTGGACGAAGAATGTTTCTCTTTCGTCTGGGGTCGCGGCCAGGTGGCTGGGAGGATCCATCCCAATCTCTCGCTCTGATACCTTCATCCACTCTGGTCGAAGCCTGTAGAAGAACTAAGACAGGCTAGCAACCCAAGTCCTTGGCCGGGGAACCTTTCCATGCTGCTTCGCGTCTGAGGTGCACTTGATGCACGAAACTGCATCAGGAAAAGAGTAGCATTGCTCCATGGCAGTCTACCTTCTTGGCTTGCCCTGCTTGTCCCCACGTGGCTGTCACGATAACGATACTCTGCTCCAAAGTCAACAGGGCACCAGAGGTACTGTTGCAAGTTGCAGTAACCCATCCTGCGGCCAGCGACTCTGAAACGAGCTAGTAAATTCGCCGTGGATAAGACTAACGCTCTTTAGCATCATCAGAGGCCGGGGTAGAGGTCTCGTTTCGGTCAAAAAGTGGACTGAGTTGAATGAGACGACGCAGCATGCATGCAGATGGCAAAATTGGGGGCCACACACTGGTCTTGCACCATTGCGGTATGGTGACAGGCGCCATTGCAGACCAAGGGAAGAACCGAGTCGAAAAGCTTCCAGAAGGCGACCCCATCTTCCCAAAGCCCCGGACATGGCTATTGGCTCTTTTCATCCGTACCTGCACTAGCGGGCCTTTTCGAATGCACCGGCGCCGGGGAACGTAACGCTGGGAACAAGCGCAAGTGGTGGGTAAACTTCGTTTTACCTAAGCGAATCACCCAGAGAAGTGTCAGGAAGTGTGAAGACGGAGGAGAGACATGGTGGCAGCCAAGACCTGTCTGGTCAAAGTCGCCGAACGTTTCCTCCCTCATGCTTTCTTTTTCCAAACACTGCAACCCCACGTGCTTCTCAGACTCTCGAGACATGGTGCCGAAGGGTTTGCAAAGCCATCGTCCAGGGTTCTCAACGGTGGCGTCCAAAACATGACAGGGACTGCCCATCAATGTCAATCAGGTCCCCCATGTGGAAAAAGCACCCTGGAAGAGATGGGACGAGCCGACAAGTGAGCCGTCTTACCAGATTTGCTAGGATAAAGCCCCAAGGTGAACAGCCCAGACCTTGCAGGGGCCTACGAAGAAAGTACAGACCTGGAATCGAGACATACCTATGTACTCCGTAGACTGCTGGGTATGCAGACTGTAGAGCAGGGACGGAGGTCTCGCAGCAAGCGCGGCCGCTGTATCAACGAACGACGAAAAGGAAACTATCCCGGACCTTGCCTGTACTTGTACTCCGTATGTACTGAATATATCCAAAAGAAGCCTCGCTCGTACTTTGCCTCACCTGGAGCATCATGGGTGGCATGAGCCGCCACCCGCTGCTGTCAAATCATCTGCTTTGTGGGGTTGTGCAATTTATTCGGAGTCGTCCAGGCTCACCGTCATGCATAGGCCCGAATGGGGCCATAACAGAGGGTGTAGAGGCCACAGGGTGGTCAAGACGTCAATATTGTCTACCAGGCGATGACCGAGCCGACCGCCGAACTGTTTGAGCTGGACCAACATGAAACTGAACAACAGTTGGAAAGGAGATCCTCTTTGCAGGTCCGGCTAAATCTGCACCTTCTGCAGCTTCTGTAGATGGCTTGATCCAATCCTTCTGCAGGAGGTTGTCGTTCGTCTCGAACGACCTTGAGGAAGATGCCAAGAAAACGTAGCAGACAAGGCGAGAATACTCGTATGCATGTACTCCGCACTCTAGGTACATACAGTCCTTTGTGGTGTGCTGCTCAGAACCCTGGTGGGAAGAATTTTCACAGAATCAGCCGAACGCAGCGCACCCAACCACCCTGGTCAAATCCGGGGGTGAGAAATTGGTACGTAAACGGGGCTGTCGCCATTTCAGGCCCTGGTTTCCGTCTCTGATCAGTTTGGCTTAGGACCACCCGGGTACCTATCCGCGGCCCGTTAACAAACGGTCCCGTACCAGGTTTAGGTCGTGCTGGTGCCCACCACCCTTGAAGGGACCCCAAAGCAAGAGCAGATCATGTGTTTGTGTGTCCAGCGTGCTGGAGCAAACTTGTCCTTGCTTTATCAGGCATCATGCAGCTGATCAAACGTAAATCCAAGCCTTGATTGACTCCGTGTGAGTAGGATCACAGTGCATAGCGAACATTCGCATCTCGCAGTAGGTATGTACATATCTGCCCTCCAGTCTTGCAGGTGATACCGCCCATACTTGGGCATCAGCTGTGGGTACTTTTGGAGGGCCGAAGAGGTGTTTAGTCGCAGATCCGTATAGTTGCTGCAGTGGAGGTAAAGACTAGAGGAAGAGGAAATTACTCATACTGTATGAAGTCAGTAAGAGGGAAGCCAAGGTACCGTTGTGTTGATCTACGAGCTATCATGTGGGAACATATGAGCTAATGCTCTCTCGTTGATGCAATGACGCTCGCAGTTGCATTCAAAGATTGGCACGGCGTAGGAGCTGGATAGACTGAACCAAGACCTGACGACAAACAGGACGAATTGGGCGAGGAAAATTTTTATCCAGGGTTGTTGGTTACTTATCCCGGCCAAGGCTAAGGTGATCCAGCTTGTTGGATCTTCGGCCTCTGTTTGCCCACATGCTCGTGCGACTTTTGCTGGGTTGGTAGACCCGAGTCCGTGGCGCCGAAATGGCACCAACATTGCCGGTCTCTGGGCCCTGGGAACGACTCCGGTGGAAAAATGGCAGAAGAGTTGCAGAGCAGTCCTGATAGAGCAAAGCGGCAAAGACTTCTCCACGACCGGTGATGGGATCTGCCTTTGAAGCCCTGTCTCTCGCAGGGTTCGCGGGCGGTGCCAAGGCCAATTCTTTACGGCGAGGCTTGCTAGATCATCTCAGTGATGGACGTCCCGGATTCCGCGATACTGGTGAGTTTCCAGGGCCCTTGCAAGTCGCCTATCCGTGCTATACTGTATTTGGTCGGCCTTGCAGCAAGCAGACCAGCACTAAAGGCGTCTGCAACGGTACCAAGACTGTCGATGTTTGCAAGGTTCCTCAACGGCACAAGGGCCCTCGCCAGACCACCCCACAGGCGTTGTGGTGAAGGATGTCAAGGCCCTGGGACCCCGGGAGATAGGGTCCAGATGCTGGTGGGACGCCATTTTGAAGACAGATTGTGGCGAAAGTTTGACACACTGGAGCAAGACCCTGGGATTCTCATGAGACGTGACCTGGCGAAGAGTTTTGACAGGGAGCGACGGGTTTGGACTGCGAGGTTTTGGTAGCCCTACCTAATTCGTAGGCGAAGTGTCTTGGGTCGCATCAAACGGGGGTTCTTTCTCTGAGTCTGGTAAGCTGGTGGAAGGATTGCCAGTACTGCGAGCTTATCGCACTACCACTTACCAGATATGCCATGGAGCGACAGTTTGGTGCTCGTTCCTGCATTGTTCCTGCAGCTGTCGCCTGCAAATCGGTGGGCACAAGTGTACGGAGTATATACGTAGGTACCCGGCCACTGGCGCGACCTGACTGGGATGGTGAAGTACCGGCCTGGATGCGGTACATCAGGCCTGCGAGAGCAACGGTGCCAATGTACCCTCGGTAGCGTGTGTACCTGGCAGAAAACGACGAAAAATGCAACGGGCAGGGGTTTCATGTGCCACGGTGGCACTTTGCAACGTTCGGAAGGGTTCCTAAGCTTCCATCGCGCGACCGACTCGTCACTCGTCATGGTAGGTGACCTTGGTGCGAATGTCGACTTTGGGAGGGAAGATTAGTTCATTGGGTATGGCAAGATCAAGCTGCCGCATCGGGATAGCGCGATGGTGTTCCAGCAAAAGCACCGTGGGTCAAGAGTGGAGGGCATTTGGATGAGGGATTATGCAGACCGGGAGGCACTGACTGGAGTGAGTGAGTGTCGCTGATGATGAGCATGGCGCGGCGGCCGAAATGCAGTTCGCTCAACGTGTCGATCGCATCGATGAGGCAGCCACCCAAGGCACCAAGGCACCACTGCAGCAGCTTGGACGCAACATTGGAACCTTTCCAGTGTGCACGACCATCAATCCTGGTTCTGCATAAAAGTACTACTGGTGTTAGCTCCAAATCCTCCCCAGGGAACTGCAAAACCAAAGGGACAATCTCGGCGAAAGCACAGTTGCAGGTCATTGCAGCTGTGGAGAGAGCTGGACTCCTGGAGCATTGCACAAGCCCTCACCGTAGCCCGTTTCGGGTCAAGACGAGAGGGGACAGGCATAGAGACCTGCCCAATGCAAGAGGCCGTTGTGCCCTTTTGTGCATGGCCAAACTCTCAGCTGAACAGACTGCGAGCACTAGCACCGACGTGTCGAATAGGATCCCGCTACCGCGTGGGAGAAAACAGACAAGAACCACTTGAGTGCAGCGTCTAGTCTTGTTACAGGCTCCCAAGCCTCCATTGCTTCCCTAATCAAGATGAGACTCTGGAGAGTTGAAACATAGTTCGCAGTTGATCTTGCTCCATCTTCTCCAGTATTGTAGGGCCTACAAGCGACCTGCACGTCGTCGTCATCACGATGGGGTCGCTAGTCGTCTGGCTGGGTCTCGGACTCTGAAGCGTCCCTTGATCATGTCAAAGCCATCATATGAAGTTGATGCATGCTGGAGTTGAGTTTCCCAATCCGGCACCACCATCCGTGCATGCTTCTAGTGACAGAACTGAACTGCTTGTCCTGCTTAGGCACCGAGGCTAAGAGACTGGCACATTCCCCCATCCAAGACTTGTAAACTCAGTCGGGTCTCTCTCTTGAAGAAACAACGCAACCTTAGCTACAGTAAAGACAGACGGCGCACCTGTCGTCATTGCGGGCGCTACCCCTCTCTCACCAGGCTAGATGGACGGCGCCGGAGACCATCAGCACCGGTCTTCCACTTCCTTATCTTGGGGCCTGGTTGATTCTGCAGTAGTGGGAGCTATTCCCTTCACTACTGGGTCTGGCGGCGGGTAGAGCTGGTCCGTGGGGTCTACCAACAGTCGCAACCAACCTCAAGGTCAATCAGATACGGAACCGAGCAGTCAACTGGCTCGACTACGGGTACTGCGGGCTCGATAGTCAAAAGGTCAAGAAGCACGAAATATCTTGGCGAAGAAAGGACACCTTGATAGTCCAAAGTAGCTCGCGATGCCAGATACTTCCTGCCAGGCCAGTCGACTAATGCACACGTCCTGCTCGCACAGGTCGGACATCGTCTCAAGACTGCTCTGGTGCACCAAGATATGTGGGGTAAAGCGTGAGAGAGAAATCAAGATGTGACAAGAGGCGCTCGAACAAACGCTGAAGGGAGCGCGCGGATACGTCCGGTCCTGATCACATGGACAAGGTGTTGATGAACGCCATCACGACTACGGCGTCTGACTGGCTGGCTGGCTGCCTCTTGGGGTTTGCCTGGCGCTGCGCGAACAGTCTTAAAGTGGTTGCATATAGAGGGGCACACCGTAGAATCTTCCATTCTGTGGCCCCCACTGGCTGGAATTTGGCTGCCTGTGTCCCCGCGGTCTGCCGTGTGGTCGGTCGCTGGCCGCTGAATGGCCGCTTTGCGTCACGTTTTGACCCTATTCCCACCGGCCGGCAGATCAAATAAGAGACATCTCTGTCCAGTGTTTCGGCTGGGGCGTCAGAAAAGAACAGTTTGTCGTCACTCATCCACCCTGGGCGACCTGAAAAAGGCGAGAAGCGAGTAGAGCGCCTGGTTGGTCCAAGCCCAGGCCCTAACGCATCAGCACGAAGGATTGCCACGCTCTTGCTGGTGAGCTGCCGATGCTATTCGCCGGCCCAGGTCAACAGCCGGATCTCACACTGGGACTTGGTGCTTGGCTTGTGATAGTGTGCATCTGGCCGGTTCGCAAATCAGGAATCGCAAAACCACTGGAAGTTACAGGAGGTGCTATACTTGCTTGCTCCGAATAGATGGGAGAGGGTTGTACTTGATGCCTAGCCTAATTCCCAGCTTGACGCCGACTGCATGAGTTACGAAGGATCTTGCGAAGAAGCATCTCTCTGCCGAAGCAGATAACAGAGATGGTACCAACAAAAGCAGTTGGTTTGTACTCCAGATATTGATTTAATAATTGTCTGTGTGCATGCAGCCCTCGAAAGTGGTGTGAGAGATGAGCGGGACCCAGCGTTGCCTTTCACAATTTAAACATAATCTATCTGTTGGATAAAATTATCCACCGCACGTCCTGCGACAAGAGTTTCGTACGCCTCCAGCTACTTCACCTTGGGGGATTTTATTCTTAGAAGCTCTAAAACACGGCAACCTCAGAAGAGCATTCCCTGGTTTTCGAAATTCTGGGGCAAATCAATCCGCATTAATTCACCGCCCAGCATCCCGGGCTTCATATCAATGCGATTCCTTGTTATCGAGAGCCCCAGCCCATTTCCCGGGTACCAGAGATTTGCAATGCGTTTCGAAAATCACCGACCGTGGTAAATCCCACCTGGCGCGTGTTTCCACAGCCCATTTCATGTGCAGCACTAGTAGCAAAGAGCATTGCGTACCAAGCATGCTGCAATTATGCAGTATGAGGGCAAGAAGGTGGCTATGTATGCGGTCGTGCGTCCCGGGTGCCCCGGAGGAACGCAATGCTACGTCAAACTGCACAGACGGCCTTCGGTGATCATCGTCGGTACCTGCTTCTGGCGTTTACTGGTCTCGGTGCATGTGCCAGATAGAAAGAGTGACACGCCGAGAACGAAGGGAAGAGGGTGGTGAGCGAGGAAGAAAAAGCGCCGGAGCCGGTACGGTGCGAAGCGAAGGCATCCTTTAGCCTCGCCCATCCTGCAGTGGGAGGTGCATGTGGTGGTGGTGATGGCAGCAAGATCAGCGTGCGAGACACCATTGATGATGCATCAACGGCGCAACGCCCACCTTGGAGCGGTGCGTGACGCTGTAAGAAGGCGGTATCCCGCCCTCGCCCGTACCTTGCATGAGCTACTCTATCTTGGTCTCGTGTGCTACCCATGGCGAAAACGACTGGCCACTGGTGGAAAAGAGGGTTGCCTTGAGGGGAAATCTGTTTGGATGCCGCCAGTGTAGAGCGTGTGACCGAGGTGCTCAAACGGTGCAGCGAATGACTGCGTCTCATCACCAGACACCAGCACAGTTGGTGTTGACCACTGACTATTCTCAGAGGCCTTTGTGCAAGATGTATGGACGGGCGCCCTCAAGACCATCAACCTATGAGCGTGCTAGCCCGCGCGGCTTTATGCATGCACTACATGTTTATGTGCCTTCAAGTGCGAAGCGTCTATCACCTACTAAGTAACGAGACAGACGAGAGAACCGAGCGCCTGTAGGAAACAAACGTGCGCACACACACACACATCATGACGATCAACCTGAGTAGTTCCAGCGCTCACACTTTTGCTCGGGCTGAATTGCATGTACCACCCACACTTCTTTTCTCTATTCTGATTCTTTTTTGTCAAAATTGTTTTCTTCTTGCCGGCCCAGTTGGCATTGCTTTTTCGTCATCCGGGATAGATGGATGGTGGACGGCTGCACCGCTCTGACGGTGGTTCACCTGCACTTTTTCCAAGATTGCGAAACGTGTGCCCGGGACGGATCGTACAAAGTACATGACTGGTAGGATCTCGAAGGAATCTCCACCACCCATACACCTGCGTACCTATTGTACATGCTCTGCAAGAGCAGAGCAGAGAGAACATCGAACACTTCTCTATTCGTATTCTGTGGGTAGCTGGTTGCGTGTGTGTGCCCACAACCCAATATTCCTGCACTAAATCACCCTCCAAGAGGGACAGCTACATGCAATACGACCGAGGTTCTTTTCCCTTATTGCTTTCCACTTCTCGGGATTTCAAGATTCATGACACTACGAAAAAGAACTGCAGGACGATGCCCCAGCCGCCGTCGTCACTATCGCTCAAACCCAGTGGGTTGTCGGCTCAGGCAAGCAAGACTAGTTCAAGGTACCGTCAAAGCATCATCTCCATCAAACATTCGTTTTGGGCTGGTCCGTACTTCGTAGGCCTCCTCGGAACATCTCCGCAAGTTGCTTTCTTTCTATCCTGTCATTAGTTAGTCCAGTCTGCTCTCCCAGCCCAGAGAAGGTCCAGTAGTTCTGCAAGGTGTCGTTGGCAAGCCCAGGCTAGTGCCATGTACCCTATTGTCCAACGCTGTTGACATGGGTGCCCTCGCACATCTTGCCTCCGTCCGGGATGGTGGTCAAGAAGAAGGATGAGCAGCATACATTCAAGTAGACAGGCAAGCAAAGTACCTCTGGAGCGAGGGTACATCCGTCCGTTGTGGTGCTGCTTGTCCTGTCCAGATTTAGAAAGGCCTAGTGCTGCGCCATCCTGGCCGCCGTGTCCACCCACACCCACCCACCCATCTGATGTTTCCGTCTTGCCCCAGACATGCAGAGCAGGGGACAGTGTCGCTCGACGCCGTCTCGCTCGACAGCGTACCCCTGCTCCGTCAAAAAGAGAGGCCCCATGTCAGCTTCTCAGTGAGACGTGCATGGTGGGTTGGTGGTGGATGGCACAACCAACCCATGGATCGAAGGCCCTTGACCCTTGACCCATGGCACCCATGGCTGGCTCGCCGTCGAAGAGACCCAGGTCCGTCACCCATCACCCACTCACTGCCTATCGACGCATCCACGGTCGACTTTATCTCGCCGTTGATCTGTGTGTGTACTTGGCTTCCTTACTTATCCTCGCCAGGTCCCCCAGTTCTTGACATTCGTTTTCCCTACCTAATCCCTCATGATCGACAGGTTTGTCGTCTTAGAAGTGTAGTTCTTTCTTATTCCCTTTGCTATCGGTTCATTCTTTCTGGGACTCGACCCTCTTGGAACATCCCATTCCCTTCCCTTCATTAGTATAACACCTCTGTCTGCCCAGTCACCTCTTGTTGCCGTTTCGCCCGCCTTGCCAACCTTCTTGGAAACTCTTCTTAGACCCAAGGCAAAAGAAGCTTCAAGACATCGCCTCAGACGAGCTTCCATGTACAACCACCCACGAGTCCTTTACTAGACAGTCGTTGAAACTCTCGGAGCTCTCGACACTGCCGTCCATTCCTTACAGCAACGGAACCGACATCCACCATCTTTAGGCCACTTGCCCAAGCGCATCACTTCGAAAAGAAAACTGTATAACTATACTCAACGCACAAATACTTAATACCTAGACCCGACACAACAAAACTCAAGAACACGCGATCTGGTAGGTGGTCTACCAGCAGTACAAGTCACCAATACAAAGGCAGGGAAAGCTAACTGGGAACTCTGGCGGCAGCACTACACTCACAATGGAATCCATGGCTGCATCCCAGACGATGTCTCCGGCTTCGTTCTACTACTACAGCCCAGACCCGAACCCGGAGAACAGGCAACATGGCCACTTCATCCAGCAGCAACCCCAGCAGCACCAGATGCCCATCTTCCCGGTGGTGCCCACCCTCCCCTCGACACCGATGTACTCGAGGCCGAGCTCTTCGTGCTCGCAGCAGCAGCCGATGCAGCCCCGTGCCGTCACCAGCATCCCGTCCAACATGACTCCCGTCGCCTCGCCCCAGCCGGTCTGCCAGAAGCCGACGATTGTCCTCGAGACCCAGATCTGTGACGCGGATGGCCTGTACTATCCGACCACGCCTCCGCTGTCCACCTCTGGCAGTGCCATCAGCAGCCCCGGCAGCTATGACATGCTGGCGACGCCCTTGAACCCCATGTTCTCGGGTCTCGACGGTCTCGAGGGTATCAAGGAGGAAGCACACATCGAGAAGTTCCCAGTCCTGGACTGGTCCAACTGCGCGTCACCGCCGCTGACTCCAGGTGTGTATTCTCCCGGAATGTTCTTTTTCTTATCAGCCAATTCCTGCATTTTTCCTATTTGTGATGCGCCACTAAGAAGGATGCCCGTCTGAATCACGTCTTGGGGGAGTGACGGTTGAAACAAAAAAGACGTTGACGACTGGCATGCATCACTTTTTGGTTATCACTTATAAGAGCCGGTTGCCTATTTTGGTGCAGTGGGTGGTGTGGTGCTTAAAGTTTAGCGGGGCCCTTCAGTGAAGGGTTACCTGGTATTTTTGGGTTTGATGAATTTGGGGGCTGACCAGGCACAATTGTTGCTTTTTCCCTCGCAGTGTACCTTCAGTCGCAGCCCACCAAGATTGCCTCGCTTAGCAGCAACGCTAGCGACCTCCTTTCGACAACTTCCTGCCCTTCTCTCTCCCCCTCGCCATCTCCCTACGCCAGGTCTGTCGCCTCAGAACAGGATCTCGACTTCTGTGATCCTCGCAACCTGACTGTCGGCACTGCCAACTCGACCCTCGCTCCCGAGTTTACTGCTCTCCCCACCCTCTGCCCGGGTGACGACGAGCACGAGACTCTGCTCAGGGGCGAAGCTTCGGCAGCCTCCCAGAACATCTCCACCACATTTGACTTCACCCCGTCAATTGCCCACGGCCTGCCCAGCTTTGACGATCTGTCCGATCTCGAGTCTGATGACGATTTTGTCAACGGTCTTGTAAACCTTGGCGAGTCGAACGCTCAGATCAGCCGATCGCGCGCTAGCTCGGGTGTCGTCTCCCTAGGTGAGGAGAGCTACGTCTGCGCCGACGACCTGGAGGACTTTGGCTTGGTCCAGCCTTTTGAGCTTGTTGGCCTGCCCAGCCCACCAGAGGACAACGACTGCCACCACGACAAGCGACAGAGGACATCCAAGACTGAGTCCCGCAAGACCAGCCCCACGATGAACGTCGCCGCCGCCGATGCCGAGTCGGAGAGTGCCCAGCAGCAATCCAACCAGGCTGGCGCCTCCGACGAGAAGGATGACTCCTCCGCCTCCAGCAGCCCTGAGAACAGTGCTTCCACCCCCATGCCTGCGCCTGCCAACCGCCGCGGCCGCAAGCAGTCGCTGACGGAGGATCCTTCCAAGACCTTCGTCTGCGAGCTGTGCAACCGCCGTTTCCGCCGCCAGGAGCACCTGAAGCGTCACTACCGCTCTCTGCACACTCAGGACAAGCCCTTCGAGTGCCACGAGTGCGGCAAGAAGTTTTCCCGCTCGGACAACCTGTCTCAGCACGCCCGCACCCACGGCTCCGGCGCCGTCGTCATGGGCATCCTTGACGACCCGGAGTCCATGGCTGCCGCCGGTGTCTACAGTGGTCACCCGCAAATGTATGCCGCGGCGGGCACTGGTGCCGAGGACCACTTCACATTGGGCAAGGTCCTCTTTCAAGTCGCCGCTGAGGTCCCAGGCAGCGCTAGCGAGTCTTCCTCCGAGGAAGGCGGCAGCGATGCCCAGGGCAAGAAGAAGCGCAAGCGGTCCGACTAAATGTCGGCTCAGTTACCAGCTTGTCCTCTTCGACCTCGACAAGAGACAATCACAACATATCCATTGCTTTGGCAATGGATATTTCATGCCCGATACGACTTGAATGAACTTGTTCACACCAAAACCTTCTTCGACCTACCCCGCTATCTTAGTTATGCGGATCGGTCCCATAGGGCCAGACTCATAAAGGCGGTTGATCACTGCGGCAAAGGCTGGCTGGCTTGAGATTGGTCGGATCATCTCAGACCAGCCTTCCTCTTCCCTGGAAAGGATCAAAAAACAAAAGTTTGCGGCATTTACATGTCTTCTTCTGCCACTTGTACCAATACTCATCATATTTGTTGTCGTTATTTGCCGTCACCAGAAGGATCTTGTTTTGCATGCATTTCTTCCAAGACTGCATCCGCGAATCTTTTCACATCGGGAGGGAAAAAGGGGTGGGTTCACCAGCGCGCGATACATAGAGGCCACAGGGGCAAATGGTCATCTTGGGGTTGGGGCGTGCGCGCTTTTGGAGAGGAGGCTGAACACCTCTACATCCCGGTTTCATCATCATCTTGCATTTCACATGATTTTTCATCCCGCGTCCAACAAGGAGGACGAGCAAGGAGCAGAGAGCAGAGATTTTCCACCCCATTATCCTATGATTTTTGTTTTTGGCGGCTTTTCTTGCAATTCTCTACACTCGTTGTAATATCTGCAGCAGTCGGAAGCAGGTCCCCCCGTCATTGCTCTGAAGACATCCTTCTTGATTTTTTGTTTCTTCGTCTATCTGAACCGGTCGATGGCTGGTCCAGTTCCTTTACATGGGAGCTGCTGGCTTGGCCTCGCTGGTCTCGAATATCCTTGTGTTTAGTCTCTAGTTTCCCCCCAAAGCCCCAAATCTCTGTCTCCTAGTTAGCCTCTTTCATCTCCTCTCTCCTGTCTGGCTTCGAAGCTTATAGGGTGGCCTTGGCTTCAGCAAAACTCCCCTGGCTGTGCGGGTCACAATCACTTGGGTCGGACGGGAGAGGACCAGTCAAGCGTATCGCGGAAATCATGTACATCTCACTCAAAAGCACATACACATATTTGCACAAACACACAGCATTTTTTGATGAATGAAAAGACACCAAAAAAAGAAAACATTTTCAAGCTGCCAATATTTGGAACCGTCCCTCGTATAAACCTGTCTATTCTGTGATTTGTGACATTTGTGACGTCCTTTTGCACGCTCCATACAAGATGAAGGTGGCCCGCTTACACAAAGCCAAGAATGACTTCGCTTGTCGTCACCGGGCTGAATGTTCTGTCGTCCGCGCCAGAGACCAGCTGAAGCCATCGAGGCGATAGTCTCGGAAGATGGATAGCCGGGGAGCCACGGTCAAGGTGTACTACGGATGCGGACTGAGGTGTGTGTCTGTCCCACGGTGAAGCTTTGACAAATAGCTTGGGCAGACAATACCGGGATGCCCTGAGTTGGGGTGAGACCAGCCAAGGTTGACTCACCTGATAAACTTCTGACGCTCGGCCACGCTATGATGTTTCTTTTCAGCCCCGACAGCCCGCCCGCTTCTAGATCTTGGCCTCCAAGCTCGATACACGTTGTTTGGCCTGAGTACTGTATTGGGGTACTTTCACCCGTCCCGTCATCTTTGTCTTGGTGGAAAACGTGCCGCGTCTCTTGACGTCTTCTCGGCACGGGAGCATGGGGAGCTGAACCCTGGCGGAGAGGAGAAAGACGCACACACACGCGCTGGCCCGCTTCCAGGTGGGAACGAATGTGGTATCCTTCGAGAAGCATGTCGGAACACCCGAGATTGTGAATGGACGTCTGTCTGTATGTAGGTGCTCCGTAGGCATGGAGATGAATGTCGGTATTCGTGTAGGTACGCGGATGTATGTACCTGCTCATCCATGATACCTACTCCACGATGTCTTCCAGATCCGGATCTTATTGCATGAGGACTCTTAACATCATTATTATCGAAATGATGTTTTCCACCATGGATGGTCTGTCTACCCCGTTCTCTTCACCTACGCACCATGTAAAATCCACCACCAAGTCTAGTAAGTACGGGGGCTGGCGTGGTTCCTGGTTTGGCATCCACAGTGTGTGTCAGGCCAAGGGGGACGGGCCTGTCCGTGCCAGACTAGCTCTACTTTACTACGGAGTAGTGAGATTGGCAGGGGACCAAGAGTTCTTTAGCACGATAAACCATAGCTCTGCCGCCAAGATAAGGGTACCTCTAGGACAAGATACCAACGGGGAACAGGGACATGGGCTGGCAAGCGATACGGGCAAGGTGAAGGGGTCCTCCAAGGTGTGCGTACCTGGTGGGCATGTGTCTCTGCGTGTGTGTGTGTGTGGACACCTGGGGGAAATTGAACCATCGTCTTTATTTACTTTTTACGGATATGGACCTTGAAGAGGAAGCCCTGAGGGTGCTTCCCGGAGCCCCGTTGGATGGGTCGGCAGATGGCTCATTTCCTTTCTTTGGCAGGACCCCCCGGTCTAGAGGGTCTCTGTTAATGCTTGGACGGTAGGTGGTGGGGAAAAGATGCACGACGACGTCGGTGGAGGTAGCAGCGGTAGCTTAGGATCATGCAGTGTTGATATTGCGAGATGCGACCTTTGGAAGCTTCCAGGGTGGTTCTAGCTCGAGTATTCGGAGATTTTGGGGTGGTTGGCGTCTCTCGTCTAGCAGGGTGCCTCTCTGGCGATAGTTTGCTCTTGGTGGTTCAATCGTCCCTGTGAGGGAATCACGGACTCCACTAGAGCGAGCCAGCGCTAGGCGACAAACGACGATGCTGGTCCCTAAAGAGGCAAAACCTAGTTCTAAAATAATTTCACCAAGGCGCACTGCGCAGACTCGAGCGAAGCAAAGGACTGGTGGTCCGTGAATAGCTCGTGCGCACGTTAGCAAGTATCATGTTGTGAGACTTGTACTCTTGGAGAAGAGATACATCGTCGTCGTCACCAAGCCGAGAGAAAGAGCACGTTGTACCGACGGTAGTATTCGCACAGACAACTTCATCATCGCAACCACGACCACGGACCTGGGTGGGCTTCCAAATCGTTGACCGACTGGCACCGCACTCAACTTAGAAGAGAGGGCCAAGCATCGTCCACTACCACACGCGGCGCGACAGGCACTCTGGATTCGTCCACTTCTGGAGGATCATCGTCCAGTCCACGCCAAGACCCTTCATCTCTGCTCTGCATATCGATACACTGAATGAATAGACATCGGCGAATCCGTCCTCTGGCCAGCTCACACACACGCTACCAGGACTTTGGATGGGCTATCGAAAACGGGAGCGCCAAGACGAGTGAATCTCTTTTTCTTTTTCTTTTTTTCTTCTATCGAACCAAATTACCAAATCGGTGGTACCTGCATTGCATATCGTCATCTCCCACAGATCCCGCCATATCTCTGGCATCTGTGCGTACCCAACCCTACCTGCCCACGCGTTCGTCGTGCCGCACTCCACGACGTTGAAGGATTGGCGGTCAAGCTGAATCCTAGACGATGGCGGACGCCTCGGCCACAGCAGTGGTGGCCCCAGCTCCTCTCACGGCCGTGAAGGGTCTCAATGTCATCGCCCTGGTCTCGGGAGGCAAGGACAGCTTCTACTCTGCGCTCCACTGCCTCGCCCACGGCCACCGCCTTATCGCACTGGCTAACCTGTATCCGGCAAGAGCCTCGTCGGCGCCAACGGATGGCTCCCCGGCGACGGCGGCGGCGGAGAGCAGCGGGACCACCACAGTCATTTTGCCCACCGGCGCCATCGCCGCCAGCGGCCAGGGTGCTGGCTCATTAGCGGTGGGATCCACAGCCGGCCAGGCTGTTGACGGACAGGGGACCGCGACAGGACCACCTAGCCAGCAGCAGGGGGACGAGGACGAGGCCGGTCTCAATAGCTTCATGTACCAGACCGTTGGCCACCAGGTCCTGCCCTTGTACGCCGGCGCCACCGGGCTTCCGCTTTACCGCCATCCCATCGTCGGGGGCGCCCTGCAGTCCGCCCGGGAATACGCGGACCCGTCGACCCTGAGGGATCCTCCTGCCTCAGCATCCCAGGCGCGCCAGGACCCCGGATCGTCGTCCTCGGCAACGGCGGGAGCGGTGTCAGAAGCTTCCCGTGGAGACGATCAGCGCGCTGCTGCTAATCAGAAAGATGCGACGGCGCAGCAGAAGGGTACTCCCGCCTCCGTCGACCATGACCCGGCCGACGAGACCGAGTCCATGGTCCCCTTGCTTCAGGCCATCATGAAGGC
Organism: [Phialemoniopsis] sp. UDSM-2020; assembly: GCA_018873225.1. Lineage (NCBI taxonomy): Eukaryota > Fungi > Ascomycota > Sordariomycetes > Thyridiales > Thyridiaceae > Thyridium > [Phialemoniopsis] sp. UDSM-2020. The sequence continues at coordinate 3,993,468 of JAEILZ010000001.1, forward strand.
CCACCCAGAGGCCAACGCGCTCTGTTCGGGCGCCATCCTGAGCACCTACCAGCGCACGCGCGTCGAGTCGGTTGCGACGCGTCTGGGTCTCGTGCCGCTCGCCTTCCTGTGGAAGTTCCCCGTGCTGCCCGGACCGGGCTCGGGTCCGGCGGAGGAGGCGCAACTCCTGCGCGATATGGAAGCCGCGGGTATGCAGGCGCGGGTCGTGCGCGTCGCGAGCGGCGGGCTGGACGAGGAGTTCCTCTGGGAAGACGTCACGAGCGGGCGCGGCGTTGAGAGGGTGAGGAAGGCGGTCAGTCGATATGGAGCCCCTGAGCGCGGGGCGGTCATTGGCGAGGGAGGCGAGTTTGAGACGCTTGTGCTTGATGGGCCGAGATGCCTCTTCAAGCAGGGCAGAATTGCTGTGAGAGACGAGGAGAGGCAAGTTGTGAGCGAGGGCGGTGGCACGTTCTGGCTCAAGATAAGGGGTGCTTCTGTTGAGCCGAAGCCCGATGCTGATGCTGCCTCTACTAGCGAAGAGGCTGCAGAGCGGTTGGTCCGAGCTCCAGATCTGTTTGACAGCAGATTTGATGTCGTGACGGCTCAGTTATCAGCGGACGAGAGTCATCACCAAGAAGTCGTCGAGTACGACGAGCAGTACTTGTCATCAAGTGATGATCTGTTTATGAATGATAACATCGACATCTCTACTATCCTTTCACCCTCCTGTTTTGTCGCCGAACAAGGCTCGCGCTCGTCTATAGAAGAGGAAACTCGCTCTATAGTCACCCAGATCCGCTCCTTTTTGCAGGAGCACTCCCTCCACCCCCTCTCCATCACCAACACCATCGTCGTCCTCCGCGACATGGCCGACTTCCCCACCATCAACGCCGTGTACGGGTCCCTTTTCGCGGACCCCAATCCGCCCTCCCGGGTCACCATCTCGTGCGGCGACCAGCTGCCGCCGGGCGTCGGCATCGCCGTCTTCCTGTCGGTGCACAAGGCGCTGCGGCAGGGCGACAGGCAAGGGCTGCACGTTCAGTCCCGCTCATACTGGGCCCCAGCCAATATCGGACCCTACAGCCAGGCCGTCACGGTGCCGGTCGCAAGCCTACTGAGGCCGTCGAAGGCGTCGCGGGAAGAGCATAGCGCGGGTGGCGGTGGCGCGAGGCTCGTGGCCATCGCCGGCCAGATCCCGCTCGTGCCGGCGACGATGGACCTGCCCACCCCGGCACAGGACTCGTTCTCCTTCCAACTCATCCTCGCGCTGCAGCACCTGTGGCGTGTGGGTGCAGAGCTGGGCGTGCAGTGGTGGAGCAGCGCCGTGGCGTACGTGCCACGGACGCCGGCCTCGAACGTGCCGTTGCGGGAGAGGGCCGTGCTCGCCGGCCACGCATGGAGGACAGCACATCTCTGGTCCAAGGGGGACCAGGAGGAGGATGACGAGGCAGGTCCGGATCTCTGGGACAGAAAATTCGATACGAGATACCGGTCGTTCGCGGCCGAGTCGGAGGCCGAGGAGCATAGCCTGCCGGACTACGGCGTCCTCGCGGCGCACCCTGCTCTGGGCAGTGGCCACAAACCCGTGCCGCCCGTCTTCGTGGCCGAGGTCGAGCAGCTCCCGCGCTCGGCGCAGGTGGAGTGGCACACACACCTCGGCTTCGCCGGCGCGGCCGCGCGCAGCGTGCGCACAGCGACGTTCCCGGTCGCCAAGGACGCCGCAAAGGGCGGCGTCACGCACACTGTCGTCGCCGCCAACGGCGGAGAGGGGGCCTTTGTGCAGACGGTCGTGTGGTGGGCGTACCCCGGCGAAGGGCAGGAACCCCTCAGCGGCGGGGACCTCGACGTCGCGGACGAAGACGAGCTGAGGTCCGGGCACGACGGCACGCTCGGTGGCAAGGGCGCTTGGCTCGCGCCGTGCTTGGTCCCGGAGCTGGTGTACATTGACGAGAGCGCGTTCCGGGCCCGTGAGGCGTGGACGGGCTGGGCGCCCGGACAGCCTAGGACGCCGAGTGTGCTGTGCTCTTCGCTCTGGGGCGGGGACGGGGCGAGGCTTGCTGCCGTTTTGGTGTATAGGGGGGTCTTGGGCCGGTGGGATCACAAGTAGTAGGGACGGAGGTTTTAGATACCCAAAATGCGATGGTATGCGCCATGACTTGCCTATTTGTCTATGTGACAATGTCCAGTGTCAAGAAGCATGTTGTCCAGTACAAGACGTTCGCTTAAGTCGAGCAATGGGAAGCAGGGGACGGGGTCGCGCGGAAGGATTCGCGCTTACACGAATGTAAGATTTTCAATTCTAACCCTAACTTCAAGTCTCATTTCCCCTTCGTTGAGGTCACTATTCTGGAAGTCGCCGATTCAACAGTCATATCCTTTGTCTCGTAACGTCTAGTTACTGATCAAGAACCTGCATCCCCTGCGGATGGTAGCGGTCGCCCTTGACCGGGAACTCGGCCAGTATCCTGTCAATCTCGTCGAGGTCCGCGTCCGTCAAGTCCACCACCTTGGCATTGTCGGCTGCCCGCGAGGCCGTCTTGGTGCCCACGATGGGGATAATGCGCGGCATGCCCGGACGGCGCGAGAGGGCGCGCGGCCAGTTGATGGCAAGCTGGGCCGGCGTGCAGCCCTTCTTGGCGGCGAAGGCCTCGATCGCCTCGACCAGCTTGCGGTTAGTGGGCAGGTTCTCCGGGTGGAAGCGCGGCAGGATGCGGCGCCAGTCGCCTTCCGCAGGTAGATCCTCGAAGCGCTTGGTCGTCAGCAGGCCATGACCAAGGGGTGCTGTATCAAGGGGTCAGCAGTCAGGTCTCCGGGCCTATGGCATCGAGATTGCACACTCACCATAAGCCAGCAGGGCTATGTCATTCTCCGCGCAGAGCTTGGCGACACCGTTGTTCAGGGGCTCGGTGCTAAAGATGGACAGCTCGACCTCGAGGGTGTCGATCTTGCCGACGGCGAGGGCGCGGCGGATGGTCTCGGCGCTGACCTCGCTCAGGCCCAGGCCCCCGATCTTGCCTTCCTTGACGAGGGTGGCCATGGCGCGGACGCTGTCCTCGACCTCGACGTTGGGGTCCTTCCTGGCGAGCTCGAAGTGGTTGATCTTGGCTCGGTCGCCGAGCTGGCGCAGGCACTCGGCGACGTTGTCCCGGATGGCCTCGGGGCTGCAGTCGATCTTGACGGCGCCGATGTTGCAGCACCCCTTGATGTTGATGACGACGCGGCTGGCGTCCTCGGGGTACTTCTCGAAGTACTTGCGCAGGAGCACGAGCGAGTTGTACTCCGGGGTGCCGTAGGCCTCGGCGCCGTTCCAGTAGTTGATGCCGGCCTCAAGAGCGGCTTTGAGGACGGCGATGGCATCCTCGGTGGGGAAGTTGCCGCCGAAGGGCGTCAGGGCTAGCGAAGAACGATTGGTCTCAGTCCCGGCTACTCGCGAATGTCATGGGTGCTCCGGCCGAAGACGGGGTGCTTACCTGACATGCCCAGGCCGATTGGGCTCACCTCTACGCCGTCGACGGTGTAAGCCATGGTCTCTATGGTAGCTGGAGTCTTTACGGACTAATTCTGACTCAGGAAAGATTGAATATCAAGCGATTGAGGCTGCTATCCATCCCGTCTCTTGAGGCGACGACCCGGCCGGCCGGCCGTCTTATAAAGACTTTGGCTAGCATGACGCGCATTTCTTCGCCATATTCAAGGTGGCCGCTGGCTGGACTTTGCTGTGCCGTATGTCCACACTAACGGTAGCAGTTTCCGGCATCCCAACGCGGGCATAAGAATCGAAAAGGCACGAGCCCCGAACAGAAGACTCGAGATGTGCTGATATTCTGGAGTTAAGTTGACAACTGGGCAGTCAATGAAGCGAGACGATGAGGACAGGAGCCTCATCGTCACATCGCCACGGAGATTAGTGAAAGGTATATATGATCGAGGGTCATTAAGTCCGGAATTGCAAGGCCATTGTCGGGTTGTTTAGTGCCTTGACTTGGTCTTGGTTGTGGTGCTTAAAGATACCGATCGGTGGTCGGAGGTTACAAGCTGCGACTGTGTGGTCGGCGGTGCAGCTCTGGGCCGCCGACTTGTGGAGCGTAGCGAAATTCGGCTCATGGGCATCAATTGTGTGTGGTAGGTAGGAGAAACGTCAGGTAGAAGAATTCTGGACGGGGTTTGTGTATATGAGTTTGCGAGGCTGCCGAGCTGAAGGGTTCCCAATGGTGTTTTTGAAGCGTACAGTAGGAAGAAGCAGGAAGGCTCGGGTCCGCTTACGATGACCTCAATCGAGGTAAGCTGCACACACGAGCTAGCCTGGCCAGGCGAAAGAACATCGATTGTTCCAGTCATCCAGTCGGCCTCCTTGGTAGTGATTCATTCTTATCCTACTACCTAAGGATATCGACTAGCTGGGATACAGACCAGACAGATTTGGCAGTCCCTGAACAACATTGAATGAAAAGGCGAGCCTCTTGCGAGGGTCAATAGGGCGCTGATGGGCAACCCCTTGTCGCTGGTCTCTCCTGCCTATTAGTAGACATTCAAGCAAGAGTTGAGAAAGGTCATCGAGACTAGCATCGCTCTTCCCAACCAAGATGGACCTCGAAAGAGACAGCCAAGGAACGTGCACGTCCTCCCCGCATTACGAAGTATCACCACACAGGTACCAAGCCGGCGCTAGGCCAAGATTGCGTCGACGGCCTTGGCCGGCAGCCGGCAAGATTCTGGGGATACACTTATCTATCTTGGACATGATGGACTCGAGATGCGGGGTGTGGCCTACGAGGAAGCGGTTGACGAAGCGCAGTGGAGATGCCCAGCTCTCGTGAACCGTCAAACTGCGCAGATGACCTGTGCTAACTTTCCAAGCTTAGAATGAGATAGTGAAGATGCCAGGGGACCCCGAAAGTCAGGGTACCCACCACTACAGAATAGCGCATCCAATTCGCCCGGCTGCCGCATCTCACTGACCGAGAAATGTGAGACCCCGGCCATGGGATGGGCCTGGTGTGGAGGAATGGCACACGAGAGACCCTTTCCATCGTCCAATTCAATCGCCAGGAACCATCTCCGCAGCTCTTTTCTTACTGCCGCATTGTCGCATTGCCGCTGCACGCACTACGTAAACAGGAAGAGAGAGACAGAGACAGACAGTCATTTATGTTGCTCCCTCGTCTCGGCGCCTCTACCTGACTGTCGACCTTGGCTCTTCCATCTCTCCAATATTACACACCCACCGCGCGCGCCAAAAAAGCACGCGACGAGCTCGTCTGATTGCATCATATCCCGTGCCGGCCAAAGACGCAAGCCCGCCCTACTCCAAACCGAAGCAGAAGGCCATTGAACCCTGCATGTACCTGCGCCCCCGCGCGGATCTCTTGTCTCTCTGTCGCAATTTAGCCCCTACGGAGTAGCTGATGTGTGGAGAGGCTGTATCCGCATCCGCATGAGAGGCCCGAATTGAGACAATGGCCGACCAGGCGTCTTCCTCGTCCTCAAAGGCGCCACCACCTCCGCCATCTTCCTCCTCGCCCGCTACCGGTCCCAGACGTCGTCAAACCTCTCAGGATCACCCGCCTTCACCTGGTCCAGGCATACTGAGGCGTCAGTCCACCCAGGACAGGATCAATGATATAATAGAGGTGAGCTTCACCCTCCTCTCCTGAGAGCTTGCCCTTAGCTGGGACCACCCCCGGGGCTGCTACCCGCACCCATGCATTTGTGGCTTTATTCGTAACTTTAACTTCTCTTGCACCATGTCTATCGATCCAACCTCTTGGCAAGTCACCTGCTTTCCGTGGGACCCTAGTGACCGTTGCAGATGCCTCCTAGAAGATTTACTTTTTCTTCCTTTTCTTTTTTCATCTTTTTTGTTTAATTCTATATCGATACCTATTGTGTACTTGTTTGAAGCCGTCTGTTCTTGGTTCATCAAGCTTCCACCTCCGTGACTACTCTCCACTGACCCGCGCCTACGCACAAACACCAGACTGGCATTGAGCGTGCCGAAACGTTGCACCAGCGCTCGCCACACTTGTATCCCCTCGCTCGCGGGCAGTCGGCCCCCGCACGCGGCATCATGGATTATGACAGCAGCGCCGACGAGACCACCGGCATCATCATGGCCGGCCGGGGCCGGCCGGGCCGCCACGTGAACTACTCCAGCACCGTACAGGACCGGGGCGGCGCCCGCGCCAGACGGACGCCGACCAATCTTAGCCGCAACAACAGCGCCGCGTCCTCGCAGTTACCGCCGCCTCTCGTAGACACGCCCGGTGCGGACGGGGCCGACGCCAACGGTGGTACCGACGGTGCCGCCGATAGGCGGGACGGCGACGATGTGTCTAGTAAGGGCCTGTGGACGCGGATATGGGCCAATTTCCAGTCGATAGAGCTGGAGAACAAGGGCAGCGTTGCGAGAGACCATCTGGCATTAGGTATGGACCTCCCCCGCCCACATTGTGTAACGTCTGCATGTACTGACCTGAGCTCCTCTCAGAACGGACATTCTTGGCCTGGCTCCGGACGTCCCTGGCGTTCGCATCTATAGGCGTCGCCATCACGCAGCTCTTCCGGCTCAACACGTCTTTAAGTTCAGGCTCGCCGGCTGCGGGCCGCCAGGACACGCTGCGCCAGGTCGGCAAGCCTCTTGGTGTGACCTTCCTCGCCATCAGCATTCTGATGCTGTTCCTCGGGTACAAGCGCTACTTTATGAGCCAGCAGTGGATCATGAAGGGCAAGTTCCCCGCGAGCAGAGGTACGGTAATCTTGGTGACGCTCGTGGCGTTTGGGCTCATGATTGCGTCGCTAGTCGTGGTCATTGTGGTGCAGCCTCACTCGGTGGAGAGTTGAAGGGGTTCCAATGTGTGTGTAATGGGTGATTATCGAGTGTCATGGGATCTTCTTTTACACCCAAGAAGCAGGCGTTTCTCCGGAGTTTGGGCTTGGTTGGGCGACCTTAGTCGGCACCCACACCCTATATATCAGGGCTTGGCATACTTGGACATTTTAGCATTGGTGGTGAGATCTGATATCACGTTAATTGAAAATGGCAGTCAAGGACACGGGCATCGAGTGAAGCATCTGAGTTGAGAGCTTCTCTTTCGCTGGTCGAGGATACAGTCGCGTGACGATGGCGTCTAAGCTAGATCCTGTTATTTGCAAATGCAAAGGACTGCGTGGCTTTCACTTCTAGCTGCGTGAGTATTGTTGAATCACGAGACAGCTCTGTCAGAAGTTTGCTTGCCCGTGGTTGGATTGTTTACGGTTGTTTGTGGTGCTGGTGCAGTGGGCTGGAGGGGCAGCAAGTAGATTCTGGGCCATGTGAATCCACTATTCACAACCTCCGAATTACATCATACGAAACACCAGAGCGATGGATATACCGAAATCTACACCTTGACACTACTTTGTTTGACAAATAACAACTTCAAGAGCTCGAAGCCCATTCTTACGATATTAACTGAAACTGCCTCGCCCGTACCTGCGGGGTCTCAGAGCCCCGCCAAGCGCAAGCATCTCATCCCATCTCATGCTCGCGCTCACCCATCAAACCTCACTCTCTTCACCCAATCAATCTTCCACACACCAGCAACCATGGCCCCGAAACCAGTCGACGTGCCGCTCTTCGCCCAAACCCAGCTCGCCCTCCTCGCGCAAGAGCTGCAGTCCGAGATCGCCGAGACGGCCGAGCTCGTCGCCGCCCACTCCCCCGCGGCCCTGCAGCGCTCGGGCCTCGCCCTGACCAACCTGCTCCTGACCTCGCGCCGCACCGGCATGGGCGGCCGCACCGTCGTCGAGCTGTCGGCCGACCCGGCGACCGCCACGACCACTTCTTTGCAGTTCGGGGCGGAACTGCCCGAGCACGGCCTGCGGACGGGCGACATCGTGCTCGTGGCGGCGCAGCCGGCGGGCTCGGCCAAGAGGCGCGAGATGAAGGAGATGGAGCGCAAGGGGTGCAAGGGCGTTGTGGTGCGGACGCGCAGGGCGGACGTGAGCGTCGCGCTGGACGGGGACGGTGGGAAGGGGGAGGCGGATGAGGACGGGGCGTTGGCTGGGCGGGTGTGGATGGTCAAGTTGGCGGATGATGTTACGTATCGGAGGTGGGTGCCCCTTCTCTCACATGTGTGACTTTTGAGTGTGGGTGTGTGTGTTGACGTGAGGATATTTACAGGATGAACTTTACCATGGAGAAGCTGCAGAAGATGAGCGAGGCCGAGTACTCGAGCTTTACGAGGGTCCTGTTTGGCCTCTCTTCGCCGTCACCTGTGCCGGAGAACTTGGAGGCTGATGAGGACGTTGGGAAGCTGGAGTGGGTTGATCCGACCTTGAACGACTCACAAAAGGAAGCGATCAGGTTTGCGCTGGCATCAAGGGAGATTGCTCTCATTCACGGTCCGCCGGGTGTAAGTCATACAACCGTAGCCGGCTTTCCCTTATACCTAGATAAGTCGCAGGTAACTAACGTCTATTTAGACCGGCAAGACGCACACCCTCATAGAACTCATCCTACAGCTCATCAAACGCGGCCAGCGCATCCTCGTCTGCGGGCCCTCCAACATCTCGGTCGACAACATCGTCGAGCGCCTCTCCCCGCACAAGGTGCCCATCCTGCGCCTCGGCCACCCGGCGCGCCTGCTCCCCTCGGTGCTCAACCACTCGCTCGACGTGCTGACGCAGACGTCCGAGGCCGGCGCCATCGTCAAGGACGTCCGGGCCGAGATGGACGCCAAGCAGGCCTCCATCAAGAAGACGCGCAGCGGCCGCGAGCGCAAGGCCATCTACGCCGACCTCAAGGAGCTGCGCAAGGAGTACCGCGAGCGCGAGAAGGGGTGCGTCGCCAGCCTCGTGAAGGGCAGCAAGGTCGTGCTGGCGACGCTTCATGGTGCGGGCGGGCACCAGCTGCGGCAGGAGGAGTTCGACGTCGTCATCATCGACGAGGCGAGCCAGGCGCTCGAGGCGCAGTGCTGGGTGCCGCTGCTGGCGGCCAAGAAGGCTGTGTGCGCCGGCGACCACTTGCAGCTGCCGCCCACGATCAAGTCGCTCAACTCCAAGAGCAAGGCGGCCAAACCCAAAGACGGAGCGGCGCCCGCAATCAAGGGGGCTACGTTGGAGACTACGCTGTTTGACCGGCTGTTGGCCTTGCACGGTTCTGATATCAAGCGGATGCTCACCACACAGTACCGCATGCACGAGAAGATCATGAGGTTTCCTTCGGACGAGCTGTACGAGTCCAAACTGAGCGCGGCAGAGGCAGTCAAGGCAAGGCTATTGAAGGATCTCCAATACGAGGTTGAGGACAATGACGAGACGCGAGAGCCTCTTGTGTTCATCGACACACAGGGCGGGGACTTCCCCGAGAAGAATGAAGAGGAAGACAACACCAAGAAAATCAGGAATCTTCATGGTGAAAGCAAAAGCAACGAAATGGAGGCTTTACTAGTCAGGCAACATGTCCGGGAACTGGTAGATGCTGGCGTCAAGCCCGAGGACATCGCTGTGGTAACTCCATACAATGCGCAGGTACGCTCACTCATCTCTCCAAAGGAGGGGGAAAGGTAGAGAAGTTGCTCACCATTCTGTAGCTCGGCTTGCTCGCACCTCTCAAAGATGCATTCCCTGGCATCGAGCTAGGCAGTGTTGACGGCTTCCAGGGCCGTGAGAAGGAGGCAGTTATCGTGTGTCTCGTGCGCAGTAACGCAGAGGGCGAGGTGGGATTCCTCGGCGAGAAGCGCCGGCTCAACGGTATTGTTATCCCCCTGGCATCGCAACTGAATATCTTGTTGACGTTCCAACTCAAGTGGCTATGACACGGCCGAAACGCTCACTGACTGTGATTGGAGACTCGGAAACAGTCAAAAGGTACGTCACTACTACTGTTGTTTCGTTGGAGCACTGCACGGTGATGATGCGCGCCCTTTGAGACGTCTGCAGACATGGAATCCGTTTTGACTAATCATTGGCGTTTTGAACATCCAGGGGAAGCAAATTCCTGAAAAGGTGGATGGAGTTTCTCGAGGAGCATGCAGACTTGAGGTATCCTGATGTCTCCACCTTGATGTCTGAGGTGTGAGAGAAAGAGCAAGATGCGCACAAGTCGCAAGGAGAGCCAGCATCGTCGCGAAGGAAGCATCGGCGACCTCAGAAGCGGACTCTGGCCTTCCCCTGGTCAGCAACGGGCAGTGCAAGGCTGATCCTAGCTCTCGACCACGCGAGCTGTCCCGTTTGCTCGATAATTTTGGTTGGGAAAATTTGACATGGCAGGGGCCGGATCCCAGCAACCGTGACATTGCATCGGCAGAGAATCTCGAGAACGAGCCACATTGCGGCCGGCGGGCTTTGTTAGATGACGATGTGTCGACCATAGCTTACAGACCCATGTCGGCTGGCGTGTTTCAGGTGGTCGAACCCTTGCTTCGGGGAAGAGGACCCTGGCTGGCGGAGAAGGCTATCTACAATCGTCTTAGTAAGGCCTCAAGGACGGAGCAGACTACCAATCCGACTGCGTCTTTTCGGAAACATGGCGGACTCGTCGGGGTTTGACCAGATCTCTGGGCTGGGACATTCGAAGAAGCATGGGGGCAGACTGCCTCAAACAAGTCTCAGGACTGTTGTTGTTCTGCAGCGTTGTTTCGACCTGGTGCTCAAGTTGCTTCTTTTGCTGCGTAGCGAGGTCCGTGCAGGCTTATTGACCAGCGGACAGGGGTCAAGGAAAACGTGCCTACGAAGTAGGTATTCTTTGTGAGGCAGACGACGGCTCAAGCGGGATGGATCCCGTCTTGACTGAAAAAGAAATTCGGGAGCTGAATGAACTGCATTGTGTGTTGTCCCGTCCCGTACATGATTCGAGAAGCAGAAAGGACGACGCTGGAACCAACAAGAGGATTTTGCGGCTCTCGACTATCTGATGTCATGCGGCTGGTACATACATAGCCTTAAAGCGTGGAAATGTGGTGCAGTGATATATGAAGAAGATCATAACAAGATTGACCGGGTCGCATATAGGTCTGCCTTACATCGTACATACTCTGGCGGCTCATCTCAACAAGGCATTAATTGGAAGACGGTCGTCGCCGAAGAACAGTTCTTTTTTCGTCTCGAGGCCTTCATGCAAGAGCACCACCAGCCATGCTCTTTCGTACTTCGCAGTGAGTTGCTAACTAGCCACGATGGAATCTGGACAAAGAGCCTGGACCGTGGCTCTGGTTCAGAGGGGCTGAACAGGGAGCAGCTTGGCGGGCAGATTACGAGATGAAGATCTTAAGACAGGGGCTGGCTTATAAGAGAAGTTGCCCCGAGCCCGGTGAGCTGGCACCTGGGCGACCGTGCGAAGGCTGCAGAGACTAATGCGATCGGGAAAGCTTTGACCTGGTTGCAATCAATCATCATGTCGATGGAGAATATTCTTGTCGTTGGTGTTGACGATGTTGTCTTTTGAATGTCGGAGGACGCAAATGAGCATATTGCTACAGCAAATGACGGACCCTGGATTGATGCGACGCGGCATCTCAAGCGCGACCAGACATCCATGATCAATGATTCTGGCCCTATCGTCTGACAATGGTCCTACCTTCCTCTTCTGGTCGCTGGCATCTGTCTTGTAGTATTTCCCTTGGACTGTCGGCGATTTTTTACACACTTAATCGATAAAAATAGCCGTCACATCAAATCAATTCCTGTTGGCACATCGTTGGCAAATACGACGTGCAGTAGGTACATACAGCTTGCACACCTCTTCTCACCTGGTTGACGCCAGCCAGCCTATCATGCTGCACCAGTCACCGCCAGCTTGCAGCTTGGCCTCTGCACCTCTTCACAATGTGACCAAGCAAGCCGACCCGTAACACCAACAACGGCGGCCGGATCAGGTTCTGCTGCCGCCCGTTAGTGCCTCATTCTGCCTCGAGGCGAGTAGCAGGTCGACATGGACGGAACCCTTGTGCATTATCACAATGACCTGGTTTCTGGCTCTATTCTGAGGCGGTGCGTCGTGCAGCGTTCGACCAAACAGTCGACGAGCCTGGCTGCATCCACTGTGCAGATCAACGGGAGCGGCGCGCACGACATCTTGATCTGAACTCGCTACCCAAGCCCACCGCTAGAGGGAACGCTACCACACAACATCTGCACACGGTCATGTGGATGGAGAATAGTGAGCGAGGCTCGCCTGGCTAATTTGCCTTTTGTACCCTACTCTTTCTGTCCAGCCAAATCTTTGAGACACCAGGCAAGCCGTACAGAGTCCCTTCCCAGGGTTTCCGTCAATGCGGAGACCCTCCATGGATATCGGAGCCTTCGGTATCTCAATACATGTTTTTCCTGCAGCTAATGCTGAGGCCCTTTGCGAAGGCGAAGAGCCCTTTAAGAGCGTTATTCAAGAGCCTTCTGGATCGCCACCCGTAACACTTCTCATATCTGAGCACCAACACGATAAGAGTGATGCTCTTCAGCTGCTGAGAACAGCATCTAGCCTCGGTGAAGCACCAATAGGCATGTCGTTTCTCTGGCATGAATGGTGTCTAAACTCCCCAACCAAACCAACCTGGGACGTCACCTTTTCCGGAACTGGCGGCATGCCCCGCGGACCTCTGTTAGTGGCCTTCTTGGAGCTCAAAGGTCTCCGCTCTAGCGGGAGCCATCTCCCAGACCATCCATGGCGCTTCTCCATCTACTCCACCCGTCATTTGCACGCTGCATACACTTTGATCTCACTATTCCAACCTAGTGACGAGCTCTGCGACATTTGACTTGCCTGCTCCATCCGGCCTCCTATTCTTTGCAGCTGAGACCGTTCGCTTATGTTCAATAAGTCCTCATCCACGGCCCACGCCCGCGACGCCCACTCTCTCTCAGGCGCGGGTAAAGTATCCAGCCCGCTGTTGCAGAAGCTGCGCATTCTCCAGAGGCAGCAACCCAGCTAAGGCAGTGCCAATGCGGTGCCTCGCGTTTGTGGCCACAGCTGTTCGAGGCTGTTTACACATGAAAAGCCCAACCGGATGGTCCTCAAAACCCAAGCACGAGCAATACTGTTTCCATTGCAGACCACACTCCGTGTTGGCTCGGCCTCTATGCCTCATCTTCCTAATTGACGAATTCGAATCATAACCCACAAGAAAAACACACAGACGTGGAGCTTCGAGACTGACTGACTCTCAGGAGGTATCAGTGCCCGAGTTGGTCAAGCTTAGACAAGGGCCCCCCTTCTCCACCCTTGCGACTCTACGCATGCGCGAACCCCCTCCCTGTCTGCTGCCCCCATGCATCCACAACCACATCGTCTCATCCGACCGGTCCTTGCTATCCCTGTTCTGCATGGCCTTTTTTCCACCTTCGGCGCATTACAACCTAGCTAGAGCCTTGGTCAACATCGTCTTTCTCGTGCTTCCTCCCATTGGAGAAAGCTGCATGTTTCATACGTAGGTACACCTAAAGGTGCCGCCGTCTAACCTGCCGGACCTACCAAGTCCAGCTACCTTACCTACCTGGGCACCAGTGTTGTCTGATCCCTGTCATGACCCTCGCAAGCCGTAGCCATAACACCAGCACCAGTGGCTGGGGTGTGTTGTGTTGCCCATCGATTGCCTTTAAACACTGCCCAGTCCCTCTTGTCGTCACCCGTACCCTCCCACATCCATTCTTGATTCGACCACGGTCGAACCTTTCTTTTCCCATTGATCCATCGGGAAGGGTGCCCGTCCGGATCTTGGGCTTCGGAGCCGTTAAAGACTTTCCCTCCTTCGGACGCTCTTGAGCCGCAGTGCTGGCCATGTGGATCGGGCAACCAGCAGAGGAACTTACACAGGGGCTTTCATAAGAAGTACAACATTGGCTAGGCACCACCACGATCGTTATTTGATTTATGGGCTCGCTCAGACTCGCGCACCCGATGGACTGGAGCAGAAGGGCTCGTCCACTCCCACCATCTCTCCGCCTCCAATAATCCACCTCCCTTCAGACACTGTTGCGATCTACTGCCGGACCCCTCAATTTGCAGGAAGTACTACCAAAGATGAAAGTCGGCCTCTTCAGACCATCCTCAAGTACCTCTCCGAGGCCGAGGACCGCCCGCCAGTCGATCCGGGGCAGGATTTCCGGTCCAATCCCGATACCAAGTCCTGGTGATGACGACGAGTTTCCCATGCGCAACCCGGGCACAGGCATCGCTACCAAATCAGCCGACGAGGAATTTCCTATACGGCAACGCGGCGCCGGGATTGCCAGCCCCACGCCCTTCGAAGGGGAAGAGGAGCAGTCAAGTACCGACGCTGCTAAACCGGAGCATAGCGAGGTGCAACAGCCGCAGAGCGGCGAGGCTACGGACGTCTCAGACAGCCCTGTGGATGTCGCACAAAACGGCGTGCCGGAGCCGCCCGCAAACCCACCGCCGGCGCCTCCAATGGAGTCCGGCCCTTCAACCGCTGTACCTGCTCCGGTGCCGAGAGCATCACCACCCCGTCACCGGACTAATCCGTCGAGTACGCTCCGCTATTCGCAGATAAGTACTGCGTCGACCGCACATACCGGGCACACAAAGGACGGCCAGCCGCAAAGAAAGAAGTCAACACTCCGTGGTGCACTCAGCAAACTATTCGGTCGTAAGAAAAAGTCTGCCAGTCAGGGTTCCAATGAGGTGTCACGAGATGCGGGCCTCGCCACAATCCATCAGCATCGCAGTGTAAGTCTCAGCTCCGACAAGCCAGGTTCATCTCCTATAATGTTATGTACACTTGCTTATTTCGAACCACCAGGACCCCTCCGCTCTGAGTAGAACGAATGTCAACGAGCCGAAACGGTCTGCGTCACTACCCATTACTGAATTTGATCGCGCTTTGCGATCGCATTCTATTGGGCCTCATGACATGACAGCCATCGAGACCGCCAGAAATTCGCTCCACGCTGATGGCAGCCCTACCCGGAGGAGAGCCGTGACCACCACGAGCAGGCTCTTGCTTCACCGGAGAGGTGAGCTAGGGGAGCATCTCGGCCTTTCACCGCGGCCAGCAAGCACCCATGGACGTGGAAGTCACCTGACAGCCACTGATGACGATGACCCAAACCAAATCGGCAGAGCCATAACCTCTGATCTTTTTGGTAGTGAAATGGGCCACCGAAGGCGCTCGAGATCAATGTCAGGGCTGCAGGAGGTCGCCGATAACAGAGGTTCCCAAAGGAGGCGCAGCGATGAGATCCGCTATTGGCGTGAGAGTTATCCCGGTCCAATGTCACCCATCTCGTCTGGCAATGGCGACAATGACGACACTGGTGCTCCTTCGTTCGCAATGCCAGAGTCTCCCGCTGTTGAGCGCACTCCTACTACACCACCGCAGCCGTTCTCATTTGGAAACATGACCAATATGAACGAGATGGCAGGGATGAGAATCACCCAGGCGGCCAGCATGGAGACGCGAATTGGCACTCTTGAAGGCCGAGTGCACAGGATAGAGCGAGTCGTCGAGCAGCTATGCCATGCGGTGCCCGGATTCAAAGCTCCGCTTATGGAGGTGCAACAATCAGACCAGATCCCGCGATCTGTCCCGGCTTTCCCAGACCAGCCTTTTGCGTATTCGAACGCTGCTCCGCCCGCTATTCCTGCAATCTATCAAACAATTGTGGCAGACCTGAAGGGCAATGCAAGCTCGTCTCGCTATAGCAGTAGTCGTCACTCGGCCGAAGACACCGATGCCCACTCCTCGCGCATGTCTTTTGGCGAAGGCCAAACGTATATCGGCAGTCTGCACCCGCCCTCCAGCTCTGCCACGCAGACTCAGGGTCAGACTTTGACAACCCAGCTCTCGCCAGGCGATCGTCCGACATCCACCGCGACTGTCCGTCCAGCCGTGAGTATGCCTACTATTGGCGGTTCTCGCACCCCTCCGGATGAAAATGACGAGATCAACGTGGTGGCCGAGCTCGAGGCCGAGCGTGCTGCTCGTCAAGCTCTTGAGGCACAGGTCAAGAAATTGAGTGAGCGCCTCAACCTCCTCTCGACCACCATGTTCGCCATGGTGCGCGACCCGCAAAAGTCTAGGAGCCATGAGCGTCTCAAGTCTGCTGGTGCTACAACTCCATCGACCACCACGCCGCCCGTCCCACCGCTGAAGTCGCCACCGATTGGCAAGCCGCGGTCCATCTTTGAGGACGACAGCGACATGGAGGAAATCAAGAAGAAAATATCACAAACCGGGTCTGCCACACCCTCTGACGCTTTCTTGACGCCGAGGGAAGAGATGGCATCGCCTCAGTACGGGGCTTTCGGCGAGGAACTTCGGGATGAGAATGAGGGCGAAGATCCCAAGAGGAAGAGAGCAGCAAGGACGCTGAGCCTCAGTCAACTAACACGAGGCAAAGGGGCGCAGATATGATCGCCACCTCGCGCATGCTGATCGCTCATGACTTGATGACACTCCCCTTGATGTCTTTATATCACTTCGCCAATCATCCTCTTCTCGTCTCGACGACCTCCCCCATACAACCCGGATCTTCACTCGCGCTGGCCTGAGTGTGCACTTCATCATCCCTGGAAGGGATCTACCTGCCGGCAAATAGCCGCCCAACGCTCCGCTGAGCTCTTCATGACTCTATTTCATATCATGATTGTATTAGGACATGCAAGCAAGTCCGCAACCCACGATCGCTCTCAAAACATATCCTTCAATCTTAACTGCTGTATTTGTACGACATTTCGGATCCGATTCCTGACCAACGACACGCTTTCCACCCCTTTTTTTTCTTCGATTCTGCCTTGATGACTGGGGATGTGCAACTTTTTGCAACTGCGCGTGTTTTCATTTCTGGTGGCTTCTCAGCGTCCAACTCTTGTCATGTCGATCGACTTTTGTCGTGGACGAGCATTGATAGCATTTTGCATGAGCGACCTCTGCCTGTTTCGTTCTGAAATACCTCTTGCATTGTTCTTTTGCGTGTATTAACATTTTTTTTACGAACCTCGTCCGAGGTGGGGGTTGATTGTTGCTAATGGACAAGAGTTCAGAGAGAAATGGTAGTTAGCTAGCCAATAAGAGGAACAACTCAAAGAACGAACTTAGCATTGCTACATATATCACTGCGACTGTGGGAATGTCTGTGCATCTAGGCTTGACTTGCAACATATCTGCTAGTAGCTCCTTTTTTGTCTATGACAACACATGACTCTACAGAGGCACATACACTCTATTCCGGCTTACCGAGCCTCAGAGAACGCCATTGTTGGCATTGACCTCGTCGGCCCTCTCGCAGCACTCCTCAATAATCCTCCAGAACTTGGGGATGTCCAGCGACCGGGGGATCCTCACCCCTTCCGACCCATGGGGCAGCAGCTTCGCCACCGTCCGCCCCGTCTGCGCGCCCCCGTCCTTGGCCTCGGCGTACGTCCCCTCCGTGACGACCGTGACCTCGAACCGCTCGCGCTTGTTGGCCGGCGAGCCCTCGCGCGGGTCGTACTCGTAAAACGGGATCTCGTGGCCCCCCGGCACGCCGATCAGCGCCACGGCCACGGCGATCGGGTCGTGCAGCGGCGGGCCCTCCGAGATGCCAAACACGCGCGAGTACGTGTCGGCGAAGAAGTTGAGCAGCTCGACGAGCATGCGCCGCAGGGTCGTCTTGCCCGGGCCCGAGCGGTGCTGGGGAGGGACGTCGTCGCCCTCTACGGGGGAGGGTGGGCCGTACAGGAGCAACTCCTGCACCTCGGCCGTGGCGAGGACGAGGTGCGTGATGTCGAGCGGGATGAGCGTCGTCTTGGGCGCCAGGACCGGGTGCGACACGACGTAGGCCGCGGCCTCCGGGTCGGCGAGGATGTTGAACTCGGCGAAGGGGGTCCAGTTGCCGATGCGCTCTACGCCCGCGACCTCGCCCCTCGGCGCGGGCGTGAAGTCGTCGCCGACGGCGCCGCCCATGGCCGAGACGCCGGCGACGTGGGCCGCGAGGTCAGGGTGCCGCTGGAAGAGCAGGGCGACGTTGGTCATGCAGCCCGTCGCGACGACCCACGCCGTGCCGGGGGCCTCGGCGCGCAGCGCGGCGGCGGCGGCGTCGACGGCCGAGACAGAAGTGTCGGGCTCGCAGAGGGGCTTCGGCAGCAGGTCTGTGCCGTCGAGGCCGGACTCGCCGTGGATGTCGGTCGGGGCGTGGAGCTCCTCGCGCGAGAGGGCCTTGGGGCTGCCCGGGTAGATCTTGACCGAGGTGTGCTTGCCTATGGCGGTGAGGATGGAGGTGGCGTTGTAGGTTGTGTTTCTGGGGATCGTTGTTAGTCGGGCGAGTTCCGGGGTGTTGTTGGGGGGCCCCGATGCCGGACCGGCACCCCGCCCCGTTCGTCGGGAAGCGGGCGGCCTGGGGAAAGTTTCGGATGAGGGACCGACTAGGGCGGGAAAGAAACTACTTACTTGAGGGAGGCGTTGCCGAAGACGGTGGAGATGCCGAGTAGCCTGATTGCGGGGTGGTAGGCCGCTAGGAGGATAGCGAATGCGTCCTTTTTGGGGGAAGAGAGATAAGTTAGTGTCTTGTCGAGATATGACGGATATCGTGCTCCGAGACAGGAGATTAGAAGATAGGGTGAGGGGAGGCAATCGAACTCAGTGAGAGACCAGCTCTTTAGTGTCCGTTTCAGAGACACAAGAGGGTTGACTGAAACGCCTTGCAAGACAGAAAACGAGGAGAAGTCTCCTGAACTTACATCGTGGCCTGGGTCGCAATCCAGCCAGAGCGGTACTGGAATCTGTTGGCTCATACCTGATACTTTGAAGCACTAAGCAAGCGTGGACTTGAGGATACAGAATGAATAAGACCAGTCTATGGTCAGCAATGACCAATATTCAAAAACAACGTTGCCGTGTGAAACGAGTTGTGAAGATTACTGGAAAGATAACAAGCAGACGATCGCTTTCCTGATATATAAATGGCGGGTTGCTTAGGTTGATGGACAAGACTAACTAGATATCAGGTCGGGCTTTGTCCGGTCCAAACCATTACGTGAAGTGGATTTTCCAGCTTTCACGCTATCCTCATTGGTAGCCTTTGATTGTCTGGTCAGCAAGCGCAACAACCAAATCGCATTTCCTGCAAGCGTAGATTCCCTTGAAGGATAGATGATGCGAGTGTTCTAATGTTGTTTGTTTGGGTCGACCAATATGTCTGTCATTCTTGTCAAAGGTCTCGCTTTAAGTACATGGCCTCCAGACTAGGTACCATGTTGTTGGTCTAAGTGCTTCTAAGTCTAAGAGCCAAACGCTCATTAAGACTCCTTGGAGCGCCTCTGTTCCAACACACGCATGACATCTTCGGCATTCTTGCCATCTCCTTTGCGTTTCTTGGATCCCCTCTTCCGCTTGCCTCCACCATCACCCCCGGCTTTGTCGCCTCCCCACTTGGACAGCTTGACATCGCCATCCTCCAGATCGGCCTCGTCTTCTACTCGGCTGCTTCCGAAACCCATATCCATGTCTTCTGCGTCTCGGTCGCTGCTCTGCAGCAGCTTCTTGAGTCTCTCTTCCCTTTCGGCGTTCTTCTTCTCCTCTTCGGACTGCTCTGCAGCCCTGAGGGTCTTGGCCTTCTTCAAAGCAGTGAGCACAGCAGGGTCCGATAATGACGGCGCGCTGCGAGACTCCTCCGATGTGAGGCCGGTCTTGGAGTCTTTGAAATAGTTTCGCGATGCGGGGGGACCTTGTGGTTTTGGTGGCGGAGGCGGAGGCATGGCTTTGGTTGCCGGACTCTGTATCGCCTCCCCGTCTTCGCTCTGTGGCGACTTGCTTGAAGCTTGTTTCTTTGGTTCACCGCTTTCCTCCTCCGAGTCTGATGCGTCAGAGTCAGAAGCAATACCTGCCAGGGGGTCATAGTCATCTGCATCATCGAAGATGTCGACCTCCTTGGCTGCCGCCTCTTCCATCTCTCGTTGCTGTTTTTGCTTGTAAAACTCGGGAACTTCCATCCCAAGAACCCCGGACTTGCTGTCTGGAACGAAGGCCGCACGCTCCTTGGCTTCGTCGGGGTTGATCTTCCTGACCTTCCTCTTTTCATGCCCATCTTCGTCCACGATAATCAGCACCTCCCTGCCTTTGCTGTCGTACTCGATCCTCGACCCGGCAGCCTTTTTCGCGCCGATCTTCTTGAACTTGTTGCCCAACGCAGATTCGTCCGCTTTGGCCTTTGCTGCCTCTCTGGCCGCCTTCATCTCGGCGAGGATTTGATCGCGCGTCCGCTTCTTGCCCGGGACGAGTGATGTGGTGGCTAGCTGACCCTTCTTTTGCGTCTTCTCTCGCTGCACGGCCTGGACTTCACTGTCTTCTAAGCGCTCGAGGGCATCATCGATGTCTTCCTCGGTTGCTTCCTCGGCCTCCGGCTCAGCTTCTTCCTCGGCAGCAGGTGCCTTCTTCTCCTCGTAGACATCCTCCCCTTTTCGTATCCTCTCTAGAAGCTTGAAGTCCAGGCCTTTCACGAGATGTGTACTCGACAGATCGCCACCCGCAATCTCAAACCTCAGCTTCTCGTACGTAGCCTGGTCAATCTCTTCCTTCCTAAACGCCTCCTCGAGGGCCTTCAATCGCTCCGCGCGGTCGTCCTCTTCCGCTTCCGTTGTAGATTTTGAGCGGTCGGTATAGCCTTCGGCGAGTTTGCTGCCTCTCGGGGCGGAGGTCCGGAACTTCTTTTGTTGCTGGTTGGCTGAATTCCGTTCGGCGAGTTGTTTCGCGAAGTTGACTCCTCCACCGCCCATTACAGACCTCCTACATGGTTTGAGTTAGAGAGATGTCTCTCAGAAGTAATTCATTGAGATAAATGAGCACTTACGGAGTCATGGGCACGAACGACTTCTGTCGCGAGCCCAATGCGGCAGTGTTGCTGCCACCTCGGGGCGGCGGCTGAGACATGCCATCTTGCGCGCCGGAAGGGGATTTGGTCCCGCTGCCGACCACAAGCTTGCGAAACTGGTCGTTATTCATTGCGCTCGTCGTCGAACAATTGTCCTCTCAAGGCACTGAGGACGCCCGTTGTCGCAAAGGTTGAAAAGGTTCGCGCAGCCTCGCAATCGAGGCTGGCAAAAGATAGCGGGCTTGTGGGGCTCTGAAGAGTCAGGTAACTTAGCACCTAGAAAGTCACGAGATAGCGTGCCAAATGGCGGCATGACGTCTTCCTGGGGCGGCCACTTTACGCGGGTCTCCCATTTTCTTACGCGACGCCACCCCGACCAAAGTCCGAGCAGGCATAGCAATCAAATCAAATGCAAGGCAGCCATCCCCGGACATACCAGTGACAAGGGGGTATCGCCAATGAATTAATTCGAGAGCAAGGCTCCACAAGACGACATTTGGGCTCACTACAATCGATTCATTGATGGATTTCTCACCATGAAGACGGTGTCCGTCCCGTATTTCATCTCGGGGATGCGACAGTCCACTGTATCATAGCTACCACATCATCGCACGATTCATTCTGGTTTGATTGCTCTCTGCGCGACCGAAGATGGGGAGCAGACTTGATAAAAAGTCCTCCGAGGTGCGGAAGCGCATCGAGGGTCACACATTCTCCGGCGAGGATGGCGAAGAGTATGAGCCTAGTGCCTTTGGGGGCTTTAGCGACTATTTCAGGCGCAAGAAGATCAAGTTGCAGAACCTGGATGCAGATATGCGCGCATCGGCACCCGAGAAGCCGCAAATCTTCAAGGGCATTGTCGCCCACGTTTCCGGATACACTCAACCTCCTCTTCACGTGTAAGTCGTGTCTGCTGGTTCAAGAAATTTGTCAACACGGCTGATGCGCCTCAAGTCTCCACAAGGAATTGGTCCAGCATGGAGCCGGATTTCTGCAGTATCTGGACGGGAAAACAATGGCGACACATATCATTGCGTCGTCGCTCCCTCCCAAGAAGGCCGTGGAGTTCAGCCGCTACAGGATAGTCAAGCCCGCGTGGGTTGTGGACTCTATCAAGGCGGGCAAAGTCCTGCCGTGGAACGAGTACCGGGTCATCGATGAGGGTCCGGGGCAAAAGACGATCCAATTTGATGGAGGCCGACTGTTCTCTCAGAGCACCCAGAAGTCACAGCTGGGCTACCGTGAGCAGACTCAAAACAGCTTCTACACTGGCCAATTTCAACGAACGCCTAGCAAGCCGGATGCTACGAGTAGCGATCGGCAGGCCACACTTCGGCAACTGGAGAGCATAGAAGATGACGATGCGATGGATTTTGATGTACCCTCAAGCACGCAGAAGCCTAGACCAAACGAGGCAGGCCCTCCGGAAACTCTTCCCGAGCCGAGCATTGAGAACGTCATTGAGACTGGCCGCCGTTCTGATGCTGAGGGATCTTTATATCTTGATCCCCAAGAGGTGCTGTCCGGCGAGGATGGGACAGACACGCCAGCGGATCAGAAACAGCATGAGATCACGGCTGCCGCCTCTGAGTTAACGCCCACAAAGCACCGACCATTGACATCCGAGGAGCATAACGCCCTGTTATTAGCAGACCCGCATATTAGGAAATCTTCTACGGCCAACCCAGACTTCATCAGGCAGTACTACTCCGAGAGTCGGCTTCACCACCTCTCCACATGGAAGGCGGACCTCAAATCAAAGATGCAACGACTGGCAGCCCAGAAACGGCCGGTCGCAAAGGTGCTAAAGAAGAGGCCCGGTAGCAGGAGATACGTCATGCACGTAGACTTCGATAGCTTCTTCTGTGCCGTGTCACTGAAGAAGCACCCGGAGTGGGTAGACAAGCCTGCTGTCGTAGCACACGGTACTGGTACCGGGTCCGAGATCGCCTCTTGCAACTACCCTGCCAGGGAATTTGGTGTCAAGAACGGCATGTGGATGAAGAAAGCTCTGGATCTCTGCCCAAACCTCAAAGTCCTGCCCTACGATTTTCCTGCGTACGAAGACGCCAGTCAACTCTTCTACGAGGCGATACTAGAAATTGGCGGTGTAGTACAGAGCGTGAGCATTGACGAGGCTCTCATAGACATCACTTCCATGGTTCTGCAAGGAGCCGGTTCTGAAGGTGTGGGCGTCGACGAAGGTAGCATCTGGAGAGAACAGGAGCAAGCCAACGGCCTAGCGACAGACCTGCGGCAGCGTATCAAGACGAAGACCGGCTGCAATGTCTCAATTGGTATCGGCGCCAACATCTTGCTCGCCAAAGTCGCATTACGCAAAGCCAAACCAGCTGGTCAATACCAGATCAAGCCCGAAGAAGTGTTGAGCATTTTGGGCGAACTCAATGTAGAGAGTCTCCCGGGTGTCGCCTATAGTATAGGCGGTAAACTAGAGGAGATTGGTGTCAAGTACGTCAAGGATATCCGGGAGGTCACGAAAGAGCGTCTCGTGTCTGTCCTTGGTCCAAAGACTGGAGAGAAACTCTGGGAATATGCTAGAGGCATTGACAGAACGGAAGTCGGCGACCAACCTATCCGAAAGTCGGTATCAGCGGAGGTCAACTGGGGCATCAGGTTCATCAATCAGGAGGAGGCTGAAGAATTCGTTATGAACCTATCCAAAGAGCTGGAGAAGCGACTGCTGAACGAACAGGTCAAGGGAAAGAATTTGACAATGAAGATCATGAGAAGATCTCTAGATGCCCCTCTCGATCCTCCGAAGCATCTCGGTCATGGCAAGTGCGACACGTTCAATAAATCCATGGTCTTTGGAGTGGCGACCAATGATGCGAGGGTCATTGGAAAAGAGGCTGTGGCCATTCTGCGCTCATTCAAGTTTACGCCTGGCGACTTGCGAGGCATCGGCGTCCAGCTCACAAAATTGGAACCTATCAAGGCATCGACTAGCGCTCCTGATGGAAGTCAAAAACGCTTGTCCTTTGGTACTTCAGCAGCCGCTCAAGCGAAGCGGGCGAGGGCAGAAGCTATTGAGGACGAGCCAGGCCTGGAACGCAAGCTTCCCTCTCAGGGGCAGGGTGTCGATGTAGACCCGATTGCTGACGATCCTTTGACACCGCGAAAACCCAAAATCAGCCCTGTGCATCCTGCATTCGCTCTGTCCAAAGCCGGAGAGGCAGATGCCAGAGCCACCACGCCCCTGAATGTAACGGGCACGCAGTTCATCATGCCGTCGAACGCGGATCCGGCTGTCCTGGCAGAGTTGCCGCAGGATATCCGCAGTCAATTGATGGCGCAACAGAAGCACCTTACCCAGGTCCGGGAGGAGTCGCCGAGTGTCCGGTCGAGAACTCAGAGTCCAGCGCTTGTGGATGAGGTTCCGCCAGAGATCGACCCAGAGGTGTTCAATGCATTACCGGATGATATGAAAGCGGAGGTACTTGCGTCCTACGGCAGGAGGCCTGGTCAGGCTGTGTTGCCCCAGTCACCCAGGAGGGATAGGGTCGTACAACATCCCGCTCCAAAGAAGACGCCGACCAAACGCGGCATCCGGGGTATGTGGGGTCGGGCCCGAGAGAGACAGCACGATGCCGAGGCTAGACTTCAGCAGACGAGTTTTCTTCCGACGACGACAAGGCCAGCAGAAACTGGTGAAAGTGTGGAAGATGCATTGCCGGAGGAACTTGACCCGGAGTTCCTCGCCGAGCTCCCGGAAGAAGTCCGCAAGGAAGTCATTGCAGATCACAAGAGACGTCGCATGGCCCAACGGTCCGGTCTGAACTTCCAAGCACCGCAGCGTCGAGGGGCCGGGGCAGGCGAGGGCGAAGCCAGTCTTCTTAACGGCCAGACTAGACTCCAGTTTCCACCCAAGCCACCGAAAATCAGCTTCACAAATGCTTCGCTCACGTCGGTGGCGGAGGTCAAAGACATGCTGAATGCATGGCACCGACAGACGAGGGATGAAGGGCCGCATCGGACCGATGTCGAGATGTTTGAGAAATATCTGAGAAGAGTCGTTCTCGAGGAGAAGGATATGGACAAGGCGAAGAAGCTTGTGACCTGGCTCGACTGGGTCGTGGAAGAGGACGAAGGCAGCAGGAGAGGGAAACGAAGCTGGAAGAATGCAGTCACGAGCATCAAGGCCCAGGTCCAAACTGCAGTCCAGGAGAGGGGACTCGGGCCTTTGAAGTTCACTTGAGTTGAGGAAAGCGAGAGCGATGAGCGTTGGAATAGCCTCTTATCGAATGATACCCCTGTTTGCAAGAATATACCTATGTTTTGAAGTTATGTACTGTGATCTATTACATGATTACAATATTGTACAATGCGTAATGGCGAGACACTCAAGGCTCGTCACCTTGTTTGTCCAAATAAGAAGATCAACACATCAAACCCAGTTGAACGCCGCAACGACCGCAACCAACATAACCAAAGTTCCTGAGAGCGCCTGTACCATCGCACCCGCGCTGATCATGTAAACCTGCACACCATATCGTCAGCCTCGTTTCATTACAGCACATCTCTCAAAACACGAGAGAAACAAAAAAGACAAAACAAAACTCACCGTAAGCTTGAGCGGCCCGCCACAAATCTGGCTGCTGTTCCCGTCGCAAGGCAAGCCGCACTGCGCATCGTCGACCCGCGCCGCCAGCGCCGAGATGTGCGCGCCGCACCAGCACTCGCGCGCGTACTCGACGCCGGCGTACTTGAAGGCGGAGCCGTTGTTGCCCGTCGAGCAAAAGGCCAGGCACTTGATGGCCGTCATCTCGCCCTCGAGGACCTGGTGCGCGCCGCCGGAGCCGTCCTCGCCGATGGCGCGCGCGCCTGAGGTCCCCGGCAGGTTGGAGGTCTCGTTGAAGCAGCCCTGGTAGAGGTAGCGCGAGGAGCCGTTGTAGATCTGCAGGCTTGTGCCGTTGCCGCTGCCGGTGGATGGGGATGTGGATGTTGCGGAGGAAGTGGAGGTGGCAGTGGTGGATTGGGCGGCGGTGAGGAAGGGGGTTAGGAGGAGGGCGAGGAGCAGGGAAAGGAGGGTGTGTATCCTTGTTGTCGGCGGTGCCATGCTGGGCAATCTATGTGAGGCCGGGTGATGCGGTCTCGCGAGCACGTGTGGGAGAAGCAAGTATGTCTCAGGGGTGCAGGACGGCAGCTGCGTGTGCTACGGGCCTGAAGGCGGCACGTCGAAGTCTAATCCGATCAGAACAGTGATTTGCAAGAGCGATGAGTCGGTATGAGATGAGATGCGATGAGTCTCGCTGTGTATGTATGAAGAGTGAAGTTCACTCAATAAGGGTCGTCGATGTGCCCGGATGTCTCCGTTCTCACGAGTCGCGCAACAAAGAGAGGCTCTCAGTGAGACAGACAAACTCTGGAACTGAAAGTGGAAGCACCTGAGCCCTAGTCAAGTGAATGACGGCGGAAAAGGAAAGAACAGAGCCTTGCAGGCCAGATGGAGGCCGCCTCTTTGAATATTTACGCGTATCACTTGAGTCTTCAGCTGCGTTGCTTTTCAAATCTCATCAAACTCGTTAATTTTAGGTCCGGCGCGGCGGGTCTGGTAGCCGTCTAAGCCTGATGCGCCACATGGGACTAAGCCTTGCTTATACAGCACACGCTCATATCGGTTTCGATTCTTGAAATGACAAAATTTGTCTCTTGTTATTGGATTTTGAATTCCTTCACTTCTATTTGTGCTAGATAGCCAACGCCGGGAATGATCAAGTCCACAAGCCTGCCATCAGAGCGTCTCTTTTACACGGGCCTCTACAGACGTAGCTATATTACATGATTTTACAGTTGCGTAGCGTCTCAATTGAGGCAAGCACTCAGTCCTTGACACCGCTGCTCGTGCCCCAGCTGCCCACAAGCGCCATGGCCCTCTCGTCGCCGTTGGCGATCCTCTCGTCGCGCAGCGCATCAGACACGCACCTCCACGGCTCCCGGCTGCCGCCCCACTTGAGCAGGCTGTCCTTGAAGTGCTCGCCGTTCTCCCTCGACACGGCGGCCCCTGCCTGGCCCGACATGAAGACCTTCTTCCACACCCGCTCGGCCAGCACCCGGTCGAACAGGTAGCTGTAGTAGGTGCTGCCGTAGCCGAACAGGTGCCCGAAGAAGCCCTGCCAGGCCGTGCCGGGCGGGTCGGGCGGCACGTGGCCGTGCGTGCGCTGGAGCTCGTGGTAGATGGCCGTCGTGTCGAACGACTGCTGCGCCGCGCGCGCCGAGTGGTACTCCTGGTCGAGCATGGCCAGGATGATCTGGTTCTCGTCGTCGGAGCCCTCGAAGCGCTTGGCCATGCGCAGACGCTCCGCGACCATCTCGTAGTCCAGCGACTCGCCCGTCTCATGGTGCTGGGCAAACAGCGCCAGGACCGACGGGTCCGCGGCAAAGTGCTCCATCAGTGTGGATGGGAGCTCTGCGAGATCGGTGGCGCATCGGGTCCCGGCAACGTTCTGTAAGGAAGTGCGGGCCAGTACGGAGTGGACTGCGTGACCCATCTCGTGGAAGAGAGTCTCGAGCTGGTGGAACGAAAGCAAGGCCCGGATGTCCCCGGTGCCTTGGACAAAGTCGCACACCAGGGCAATAGTGGGTAATTGCTTGACGGCTCCTCCCTGGCTGGAAAGCGCCATTCCGTCATTAGCTGCTTCGGCGGGCGACTCGAAGCTTGGCAAGTTTGGGTTCTCGACGCCCTCCTGGGCTGCTTCTTCAATCTCATAGCCGCTAATCTCACGGGAACAGCGAATGGTAAAGTGAGCTGGGTTTGGTGACTTGTCCTCGCGGTAGAACAGGTCGCAGTATAGTACAGCGACATGGCCGTCGGTATCAGATACAACATCGAGCCGCCTGACATCAGGATGCCACGTCTCGCCAGGTAGGGTTTCCCTCGGCACAAGGCGCAGGCCGTATAAGCGGTTGAAAAGTCGCGACAGGCCTTGCATAACTGATCCAAGCGAGAAGAACGATGCCAAGACCTTGTCGTGCTGGAAACGCTGGTCCATGGATCCCCGAATCAAGGCCATGTAGTAGTCCTTGTCCCAGGCCTGCAGAGGGCCCGCCTCTGGGTTGGACGTGTTGCGCTTCTGCTTTTCCCTCTGCAAATCCAACATTTCCTGCTGGACGAGTGCTCCGTTACTCTGGGCTAGGGCTTGTAAGAACTGTTTAACCGATTCAGGAGACTTGGCCATCATGCGATCCCGCAAGGCCATATGGCCGTAACTTTCAAACTCGGAAAGGTGAGCCAGCTCCGCCCTCAGCCTCATGAGAACCTCAAGCATCTTGATCGAACGGTGCGACGCGGTGCGCGTGCCGTAGTATATCAGCTTCCGTACATTCTCGTCGGGGACACTGCGCAGCGCCTTTTGTGCTTGTGAGCTCATCGTCGGTAGCTTAATATGTGATCCCTTGGTGAAGCTCCTGCGTTTCGGGACATCAGCGCCGAGGTTGGTGTTGCCCGGCAGCTCGAGATAATACTGCGCCGGGGCCATCTCGTCGACAAATGCAGATCCCACCTCGCTGATCTGCTGCGACAATTCAACAAACTTGTCCCGCGACTCTTGCGGCAAGTTGACAGCCGACTTCATGAAGTCCAACTTGAGTATTTCGGCCACAGTCTTTTCCTCCTCGGTCCACGAGTTGACAACGTCCGGGTTGGCCAAAGCCTTTCCTAGCTGCTCATTCAAGCCCGTCGTGGTGTTCAGTTGATTCATATATTGATACACAATCGCCCATGCCTCCGCAGCAGCCTGCTGTGTGCGCAAATCGGGGTGCGTCACCCGTACGAAGTCGGAGAGGTCGATCACGCGACACAGGAGGTCGCTGAGTCGGTCGAGATCCCTCACGATGGCTCTGTATTCCTCTACCGACGAGGCGTTCAGCACTCGCTCCACAATTTTTTGCGCCTTCACGAGGTTCGCCTGTGCGAATATGCGGAAGCCCTCAGGCTTGGTCAAGTATGCGTTCCGAAAGAGGCCCGCGCGTTGCGCCGTAGTCGAGGATGGCCGGGAGAACGCCTGCCAGTCGTTCGGACTGTCGAAAATCCTCCGTAGCAAGCTATCGTCGTGCTTTTCCGAAGTCGCATTCTCGACCGGGACCGGCGCCGAGCCAGCCTGGGCTGCGCCGGCCGCTACAGAAAGCCATCGCTGCTGTGGCCGTGCTTTACCTGCCTGGCGGAGGCAGGTTGCGCAGACCCAGGGCCGCGATTGGAGGTACTTGATCATTCTGTAGCAAATCTGTGGTCGTGATCATCTCTGGGGAAGGGAGGAGAGTCGGAGCGAGAAAGTAGAAAAGAGAATATAGTACAAGATAGGAGGCAAATACCTCGGGATCGACGGCAAATTGGGGAGCCCTGGGTCCTGACAACTCTTGGATCGCAAATTGGAGTTGATACTCCGTAATATCTGGTAGAGGCAAGCTCCGTGGTCGGCTAGTACTTCCTATTCACTAGGCCAGGTCCAGCCAGTTGGCCGCCGGCCTGTCAAAATTTTGGCTGCTGGGCAAAAATTCCCGAGCTCCGGAAACAGCCGTGGAGACTGGCACGAGCACAGCGGTACCAGGAACATCATCAAATCCACACTGACCACCACCACCACCACCACCAGCATATCTCGCCCACTCCCCGAGGCACGCCAGCGTCATCGTCGCTCTCTTCCATCACCCAGAGATCCTTCAATTGACCGACAATGGCTGCGAGAGTACTGCTGCAACGGGTAAGGATCCCTTTGCTAGGCTCTGAACGAGCCAATTGAGATCCCCGGATCAATCTGCTAACCTCGCATCAAACATACAGCGCACAGCGCCGTTGGCAGCGACCTTGCTAGCTGGAGGAGTTGCGTTATATCCCAGAACCGCCTTTGCTGAGGCACCAGAGGACCATCACGTCAGTCATGCCATTACACAACCCATACCCTTGATCTGCCCTCCCGCACACCGGCTAACAATATTTTGCAACAGTCCAAGAAGCCCATATACGACGACTTCGAGGAGCTCCCCGCTTCCACCAGCGCCGCCCTGACCCCCTACCAGCCCATCCCCGTCTCCTCCGCCCAGGCAGTAGAGCAGCAGCAAAAGGAGCAGCAGTCGCAGCCGCAGAGGACGACGACCGTCGTGACCCGGGGCCCGACGCCGACGGACCGCCTGGCCGTGCAGATCGGCCGCGCCCGCCTGTTCCTCTACCGCCAGGCCTGCGCGGCCGAGGACTCGGTCAACTCCGCCATGGACCGTGCCTTTGCCCTCGAGCACTCCTTCACCTCGACGATCGCGGGACTGGCCCCGCCCCGCGAGAGCGGCGAGCGCCTCATGCCGGGCGCCATCTACGTGCTCGTCGCCGCCATGGCCGGCAGCATCCTGACGCGCCGGTCCAACATTGTCCTGCGCGCCGCCGTGCCCACGGCCCTCGGCGTCGGCGCCGGCTGGGCCGTCCTGCCCGTCACGATGCGCAACTGCGCCGACCTGGCGTGGCGGTACGAGCAGCGGTTCCCCGCCGTCGCCGACGCGCACCTGCGCACGCGCGAGATGATCGAGCAGAGCGGGCGGTTCGTCAAGGTGCACGCCGAGCTGGGCAAGCGGATGGCGGACGAGAAGGTCAGCGCAGCCCGCGAGGGGCTCGAGGACTGGGTCAAGAAAGGCAAATAAATTAAAAAGGGATGTTTTGTTACGTAAATCAGGGGACGGACGGGGAAGGTAGAAGAAGGGAAGAGGCGGGAAAGTGTGCTGGCATAAACATGTCCGGCTGTATCATACAAAGAGTATAGATCAATTTTACTTTGTTCAGACATCCTGGGCTTGTGGCTTCATTTCAACTCGACCCATGTGCTGAACATTATAAGCCAAAGGATGGATGTAAGCCTTGTACACTGGAGACATCATGAGATCAAACATTGTGGAAAACATTGAAGAAAACCAAACGTCATGATCGCTGTCTATGTTATCTATGCTCTGTTGTACAATGATTACTCTAGCAATATCGTATCCTTCATCGTACAACCCAACCGAAGGCCAATCAATATCATAGGTCCTCCGGCTTCTCACCCTTCTTCTCATCAAAGCTTATCAGCCCGTTCAGCACCCTCTCATACGTCCACACCGTGATGGTACTAGCCGGCGCGGCCTTGAGCAGACTGACCGTCAGGCCTCTGTACATGCCCCTCAGGCCCTCGGTCCGGAATATCGTGCGCAGCGCCCCGACCGCGCCGCCCTGGTACTCAGGAATGTTCTTGTGCACGTACTTGGCCCTCGTCGGGCCCTGCACCTGTATCCGCTTGCGCACGAGGTCAAGCGGGAACACGCCCGTCTTGGCAAGGATGCTCGCCATGATCCCCGCCGCGGCGTCGCCCCCCGCGAAGGGCAGCTCGAGGCGGGCGAGGGGCAGGCGCAGCGTCTCGTAGGCGGCGAAGAAGACGCCCATGAACGGTACGATCTGGGCGAGCGCGGGGCCGAGCCCCCGGAAGTAGCCCCGGAGCCCCTCGTCGCGGTAAATGTCGGCGACGGCGCTGCGGAGGCCGGCGTAGACGCGCTCGTTGCCCTGGGCGGCGAAGCGCGTGCGCAGCAGGTCGAGCGGGTAGGTGGCGGCGGTAGCGGCGGCGCCCGCCGACGCGCCGGACACGAAGGACTCTGCGGCCTGGGGCAAGCGGTTCTCGCCCAGCAGGCGGTGGAGCAGGACGGCCGTGGAGCGGTAGGTGGTGAACTGGATGGCCGAGTAGCAGATGTACATGGCCTCGGCGGGGACGTTGCCCTTCCAGAGCCCCCGGACGCCCTCGTGGCGCAGGATGTGCCGGAGAGTGCTGAGCGTGCCCTTGTAGATAGGCCCGCCATGGAGATTTTGGTGGGAGGCCGGGTCGGAGAGCGAGTGCGTCTGGAGCTGCAGGCGGATCTTGACGACGTCGAGGGGGGCGACGATGAAGCTGGCAATGAGGGTGAGCAAAGTAAGGTCCGGGAGAGGGATATCGGGCTGTACATACCGAGATATCAACCCAGCCGTTGCACCAGCGGTGACGACTTGTAACCTGGTGCCCTGTATCCAGAGTCAGCGTTTGTCGCATTTGTATATCACAGAATCCGTCTGCGACAACATACCTCATCTTTGAGGCGTTCACCTTTTGCCGACATCCATCCAGAGAGGTCCTACCCGGACTTGGGTCGCACTCTCCAGAGGGCGTTGTAGAGACACGAGCGCTCTAGGCAGGTTATCTTTATATGGCGACGTGCCTGGTAAGCGCCATGAAGCGATTCCGAATGTAAGTAAGGATCACGGTTTGGCGATGCGATATCGCGAGAGTGCGCAACAGATGGCTTCAAGCAATGACCGTAGAAGAATGAATTCGACACTATTGCTGCCGTCTATTCAATACATTGGAGCATCATGACGAGATCGTAAGGTTCGTTCAACGAGCAAGTGCTCGCGTTTCTAGTCACCCCTTTGAAGTAGATAACACGGCGATTCTGGAATTTTGCTGTCAAAATTGGCCGATAAAGTCTTATCGACCAGAACAGTGACGACATGTCCGGGTTGCAAAGGCTCTGGAGGAGCACGCTAGGGTGTCCGACATCCGCTTTACAGGGCTGTTTGGCTGGAAGAAAAGACACCGAGCGGCCCGTCACGGGTACCTACGGCGTCTCACGGCTCCAGCCAAATGAGCAGTAGTCCTCAGCGTTATGCTCATAATACTAAAAATTGGTACTTTCCTGCCGACATTGATGAATGAAGGGTTGCGGTTCAGCCTAGCAAGTTGACGATTGGGATTCCAGCGTCCTGTCTTGCTTCAATAGAGTCGATCCGGAAGCACTGCCGACCGAAGGACCTCATCCGAACCGACAGTGCTGAGCTCACCCGGCATAACGCCAGATGAGATTTTCCGGAGCCAACTGCATGAGATCAATCGATACTGGGAAAGCGCGTTACGTTATGATGTTTCGAGACTTAATAGCCCTTCGCATCAAAGCAGAAGTCTGCGGCAGAAAGTAGTCTAGCCTACCGGCAGTTCGATGTTTTCTATTCGGGCCAAATTGATCCGGGTCGGGAGTCCGCAAGGTTTGGTTTTGTCCCGTTCTTCGGTGCGGTGATTTCTGCTTGAAACTTTAGGTAATCTCGTCTTACTTCCCTGGCTCGCAAGGTCTTGGTCTGGTCTGTCTCCACGATGGTGGATGCAGTTCTCTAGTCCCTTTATATTCTCACGGAGCAAAGGATGTCAAAAGAATGCCCGCAGTTGCATCGTCGTCTCTGGCGCGCTGTATTAGGGGAAATCTGAGGGGCGGCTGCACGCGCGGGTCCCGCTGTGGGTGCCTAGTGGCCCGCCCAGTGACGCTGTAATAGAAGTGCCCTGCCAAAAGCGCGCAATGCCATTGGCTCCGGTCGCCCGAAGGCCAGGACCAGCGAAGGGCTAGGCCAGTCAGAGGGCTGGAATCTCCGACACGGCATGCTGGGGCGGGCAATGCTTGGGCTTGCTTAGCGGGGAAATAGAGCCCATCATCCACACTGCCTCATGTCTGGCACATGCTCCTACTGTGGAGAGTCTCTTTTGCCTTGTCAATTACTCGTGATTCCCCCCGGGGTGGTCTTGTGTGCACCGGTTGCTTTCTCCTCACTTGCACTCCTCCTGCATGATCTCTTCCTCCTCTTTTGTTACTCACTCTTCATGACTCTGCCACTTTGTTCTGGTCCAGTCATTTAATCATTGCTTCTATACTGCAATCTCCTCGCGCAGATCTGACCCGACTCAGTATCTAAAAAGGTCAACGGACATACTACGCACCTACGTCACGAAGATCGCTTGTGCGGATCGCCCCCCGAGACGACGCACATCAACTTCCACAATTGTGGCTGCAGCTTTGTAACTCCGAACCGCCGTGATGGCGGCCGTGATCAGCCCTCCCGACACCAGAGGTCTCGTCGCGCCTCTTCTGCCATCCTTACCTGGAGCCGCGGCCTCGACCCAGCCCGCGCCAGCCATCCTACCCTTCCTCTCCCCGATCCTCAGACAACGAGTACAACTGCTTTCCGCGGCAAGCACCGAGCCATGGATACGTCTCCTGTCATATGACACTGCAAAAGCTGCGAAATTGGCACAAGTCGCTCAGAGCGAAGCGCTTGAGCTGCATCCCGTTTCTGGCGAGGTCGAGGTGGACTGGGATACCGATGTTGCCGTGCAATACAAGAGGCTCGACCGGGAAACGCTCCAGGCACTTATTGTATTCCATAGTCTGAACCTGTTCTTCCGTTTGGTGTACTGTGTTGGTGACCAAGAGGGTGGTGGTGATGGGTGGCGAGTTGGCGAGGTTGGCGTGCCCGATCAGCCTTCGCCTTTTGCTTCATTCGACGGAACCTCTAGCATAACCGAGGCCGAAAAGGAATTCGAGGCGGGTCAAGCTAAGCCCACAGTGAGCGCTCCGGTAAACGGCTATCACCATAAGGAGGCCGTCGAGGAAGAGGACGATGATGACGACGATTACTGGGCACGGTACGACGCGACACCGGCACGAACACCGGCAGTAAAGCGTTCGCCTGCGCCAACGTCAACACACACAACACAGACGAATGCCTACCAGGATAAAGCGGCAGAAGACGCCTACTTCTCTCAGTACGATTCAGTTCAGCCTGCCATGGACAACCATGATCCTGACGAGGAGATGGCGGGCCACGAGGCTGCACCTCCCCAAGGTCTCGCTAGACCGTCTGCTCGTGCACCAGCTCGAGATGCAGACGAGATGGAAGTCAACGAGACCCAGGGAGCATGGACCATGGCAGAACGGCCGGAACGATCCTCTTCGCAGCACTCAAGAATGTCCCGCGAGGACGAAGAGCGACAGGCACATATTCACCACCCCCGCCCTGCCTCAGCCTCGAGCCACAGTTCCAATGTGTCCTTGGCGGTTGCCAAGTTTGAGGAGTCAGCCGAGAAGCAGGAGCAGAGTGATGTTGGGGTCAAGCAACATGTGTCGCGCAGCATCAAGAGCTTGTTCATGCTGTCGCGCGCTTCTGGTATTGATCGCAAGGAGTTCGAGCGCCTCGTAAAAACTGAGCTCGACATGCTTGGTATGATGGAGGAATAGTTGGGTTCAGTGCAGAGGTTGCGAAACCCTGGTAGCCCACCATTTGGTTCTTATTGCATCATTGGCGTCGGTCGGATTTGTCTTGTTCGGTGGGGAGGTCCGTTGCCAGTCGGCTGATCGGCTCCTCTCCTGCATCACTCAGCGATTTTGTATTCTCGGGTAGCAAGGAGTCAAGTGACAAAATATGTCCAAAATTTGAATATCAATATTCCAGTAGTATGAATAACAACAGAATGAATAATTTTAAATGGGAGGCCAAGTGAATGCAGTTGTAAAGACAGATGTGGAGGGAGAAATGTCGGGGTTTTCATACCATCTGCGGGCGATGCCAGCCCAGCACGTCAACTCAACAAATTCCGGGGTAAAATGGAGCGTGTCTCGCACACTCTGGGGTTGCATCATGCCTTGAAGACACTAAGCAAAAGCCGTGATGCGCTCGAAAGATGTTTGGCCAATGGCATCCGGAGACCGACGTCGGTGACCGATGTTTGGGAAATCTCAAAATCCATTTGATGGTCTAAATTGACATGTGCTATGCTCGTCTATCCCAGTGCTACACAACTCTACTATTTGCCCTGGTTGAATATTGAGTAAAAATAAAAGGATGTAGATCTTGCCATTCGAACTGGCGTCCCTCTGGAAACCCAAAAAAAAATGGAAGGGAATAACCCTGG
The DNA here is from genome assembly GCA_018873225.1 of [Phialemoniopsis] sp. UDSM-2020. NCBI lineage: Eukaryota > Fungi > Ascomycota > Sordariomycetes > Thyridiales > Thyridiaceae > Thyridium > [Phialemoniopsis] sp. UDSM-2020. Next base: position 4,028,957 of record JAEILZ010000001.1, read on the forward strand.
AATGCCTCTCATTTGACCATACGCACATGTCATCTGCCCGAAGGCAGAATCCAAGCGGGTTTCTATGGATTATATGCTCTTTCTTAATACTCTCAATTGTGCCATGATCAATCTTTGGAAGGTTTGTCAAGTACCGTGGTAGCAAGCTGAGAGATGAATGTGGTTGCTGCTGAGGGTTAGGGTCAGGGTCAGGGTGGCGTGAGGCGGGCGGTCAAGAGCGGCGCTATCTAAATTTCCCCTTCCAGCCTGGAACATCAGGCACGCAGCAAAAGCTCAATTTTAGTACGGGTAGCGTGAGCTCTTCTTTAAACGGGTAGGGAACGATTGTCACGCCTTTCCTCGCCCCAATTCACCACTCACCCACCCACAACGATGCTTCGACCGAGATTAAGGATACCACGGGTGGCCGTACCCGTCGCCGTGCGGCCAGCGGCCCGGAGGTCGATGCACCACATGCCGCCCCTGCCTCACGACTTCCGCGAGGGCGTCCCGGGCCTCTTGTCCGCCGAGGGCTTCGCCATGGCATGGACGCAACACATGACGCTGATGCTGGACAAGCTCAATGCCATGACAGCTGGTAGGTTGTTTGGGTTCCTCAATTGTTTGTCCAAAGTGCTGGGCACAGTACAGCCTAACCTGTGTTCAATTCACCATGCCATACCTGCACGAGACATACGACGAAGACCAAACAGCTAACCATTGACCCCCCTACAGACACCGAGTACGCCCAAAAGGACATCAAGCAGATCGTCCTCTCCACCGCCCGCGAGCCCAAGGACGCGCCCCTCTTCAACCACGCCAGCATGGCCCACAACAACCACTTCTTCTTCCGCAACCTGTCCCCGAAGCCCGTCGAGATGCCCGCCGCCCTGCGCCGCGGCATCGAGGACTCGTTCGGCAGCGTCGACACCCTGCGCCGCGAGCTTCTCGTCACCGCCTCGGCCATGTTCGGCCCCGGATACGTCTGGCTCGTCAAGGCCTCCGTCCCGGGTGCCGCCCACGACGCCAACTTTCGCGTCCTGCCGACCTACCTCGCGGGCAGCCCATACCCGGGCGCGCACTGGCGCAGGCAAGGGGTCGACATGAACACCGTCGGCGGCGGCGCGGCCGAGGGCGGCGCTGGAGAGGAGGGCCAGGGCGCCGTCACGGACTACCTGCGGCGGCAGGCGGGCGCGGTCGGCGGCCCCGCGGGAAGCCGCCTGCTGCAGGACGACCAGATGCGGCTGGCGCCGGGCGGGATCCAGCTGGTGCCCGTCCTGTGCCTCAACACGTGGGAGCATGTGTGGCTGCGCGACTACGGGCTCGGCGTCGGCGGGTACGGCGGCAAGAGGGCGTTTGTGGAGGCGTGGTGGGACGCCATCGACTGGGAGGCGGTCGCGGGGCTGGCCAACATCTCGAGGAAGTCTCTGCAGTACGGTTCCTAGAGTTGGGAACCGTGAATAGGGAGAAAGTAGGGGAAGAATGTCGAAGGCCCATGCAGTAGGACGGTTCTGCAAGTGCATGCTGTAAGATAGCTATACCTGCTGAAAATGGCTAGAGAGACAGGGAGGGGAGGTATAATGCTGTGGTGGCCGGATATGTACATCTACATGTGTAACAAAAACTAGCAGCAGCTCGTGTACTAAAACAAAATTCAATACGTCTATAGATCATGAAGCTTGGTCGAGCAGGTTTCCATAACATGTGGTAGTAGCTCACCTATCATTCACAAGCATCCAAGTGGGTGTCAGGAAGGTTGACGGATTTTGATCCATCCCTCTACCAGAATACTGTCAGACTTAATGATCAGTCAATGCTTGGGTAGTAGGATAATCCTAGTTGATCAGCCAATATTCGAGGTACATCTATGAGGAAAGCGTCAATTAATCTGTCACCCACTTGACATCCACTTGGAACAAGACTGAGAAGGCAGAGACAACAAAGGCATTTTACAAGGAAACAGAAGGGAGCAGCAATCAACAAACAGCAGCATGAGATATATGAGGACATACATGAGGATATCTATAATTGAAGCTTTACAGGCCCTTCTCAAAACGACAGCACATATTATTTAGCAACATACAACCATTTCCTTTGTAGGAATAAGATATAATTACACAATATCACGCCCCTAGATGAGCGGATCGTTCTCCCTCCCACGCAGTCTCTCGTTCCCTTTCTGTTCGGTTCTTCTGTTTTTTTTTTTTCATTTATGTTTATACTATTCCTACCAGAGTGGCTCGAAACTGGCCACACTAACAACTCACATATCCAGAGTCTGCCTGTTTCCAGAGTCCTAGGTGTATCAATATGAAAAGATTCTCGCATGGCACTGTTCTATGCACGATCACTCAAGATAATGATTTCATGTAGATAAACTAGCAATTTGTATTAATCAGATGCTAAAAGACCGCCCTATTCAAAGGAGCGTGGGTGGTATATGTAGTAAAGCTAAAACTAGGTAGAGTTCAAAAAGCAAAGGCCGCAATGCTTTGACAAAGAGCAGAGACGTGGAATTTTTGTCATCGACCTGACAAAGGATTTCTCTTCAAGCCCCTCGAGGATATCCCCTATGCAATCAAGAGTGTTTTGTTCTCTCTCTCTCTCCGTGGTGAAGAGAAGAAGAATAATGTAAAGACAAGCGCCGCCCATGCAAACTTTCGAGTTCGAAAAAGGGAAAGAAGGAGTGGGATATATCGAGACGAGAAAGGAGAGAGAAAATTTGACACAGGGACTGCTGAAGTCGTGGCTAAGTTTAAGTGGTAAATGAAAAAGACGGGGATATCATCAGGTATATCAGAGAAGATCATCATGAAAAGCAGAGAGCTGGATAAAAGAAAAAGAGAAAGGCGAGCTGCAAATAGGAGCAAGAGGCTTTAGATCATGTTGCCATTAACACTGACCTCGAAGCCCTCGCCCTTTTGCTTCAGCGCCTTGGCAAGCATCAACTCGCGCATCCAGTCGATGCGCTCGTCACGGTTCTTGACGGCAAAGTAGTGCGACTTGCCCGTGCCGTTGGCGGCGCCCTCGGGACCGGCAGCGGAGGGAGCGGCAGAAGAAGGCAGCACGCTCTCGCGCTTGCGTAGCTTGACGCCACCCTTGGCATCCTGCGGCACGAGCTGGAAGCTGAACGCGGCGACATCCTGCTTGTCGTCACTGCCGCGGCGGATGCCCATGGCCTTGAACTTGGCGCTGAGCTTGTTGGACGACGCGAGGCTCGAGCAGGCGATGGCGTAGTCGTCAATGTCGATGTACTCGAGCGTGCGCTCGCGCATCGCGCCCGCCTCGTCCTTGTGCATGTTGAGGCGTGTGCCGCGCAGCGTGAAGAAGTGCTCCTGCCACTCATGGCGTAGCATCTTGGTGCGGCGCTTGCGCATGGGCCCGGCGTAGGTGACACCCTCGGCGTCCTTGATGCGCGGGCTCGTCGAGCCGGGGCTAGTGCTGCCAAAGCCCGGAGAGAAGCGAGCCGAGGAAGAGGAGAAGGGTGTGGTAGCCGAGGCGAGGGAGGAGGAGGTGGCGGATGAGGGAACGGGCGGGATGGCCTTCTCGGCGGGTCGCTCGCTGGTCCAGGGGTATTGCATACGAGGCGGGGGCTGCAGTTGACGCTGGCCCTGCTTGCGGTGGAGAGACTGTGGTGACTGTCGTCGTGGGGGCACGACGGCTGCGGCCACTCTGTTCTCGTCTAGGGAGGGCATGACGGGGAAAGAAGGTCTCCGGGCGGTAGCGCGGGAGACGGAGCGGGAGATGGGAGCCACTGGACCGGTGCGGTAGTTCATGTCTGGCGGCACAGACTGAGAGGCATCGCGCGCCACTGGGCCCAGGGGCACGGCAGTGACGGGGACGTCCATCTCGGAGAACGGCGTCCCGAAGCGGTACACGCCGGTCGGCGTAGTCTGCTCCTCCTCGTCATCAGGGTGGGCTGTGGCGGAGCACGGCTGGTTGTAAGCCGGCTGGGGTGTGTTGCGGGCAGTCGCCGGGATGGAGAGCCTGGGTAGACTGCGGAGAGCCTGGTGTGGCGGCTGCGGAGTCGGGACGATCTCGAAGGGGGGCGTGGGCGGCACCTCGCTGGATTCGAACACGTGGGCGTGCTGGAAGTCGAGGAACTGCCGGACGTTGTCCTGGGGATCGCGCGATTGCAGGTTGCGAAGTGTGGCCTCTTGCAGGTACTGTAGTGGCGGAAGGCCTCCTGGTCCGAGGATGTCGGAAGAGGCAACGACGGATGGGATGGCGTCAGAGACGGGGCGGAAGAAGTCGTCCTGCTGCTTGTTGATGGCCCCAGCAGTCGCGGCGTTGCCAGGGTCGCCGGCAACCATGATGATGCCGCCCTTGTCCATGTCAACGAAGGGATGGTCCTTCTTGAAGGCCTCGAGCATCTTCTGGTTCCGCTTCCACTTGCTGCAGTTCTCACCCTTGGAGCAGTGGTGAGGCTTGGGCATCATCTGCTCGATGCCGACAATGGAGACAGACTCGAGGGGTGAGATGATGTCCTCCGCCTTGGACTTCTTGCGCCTCGGCTTGTTGTCATCACCATCCATGCGCCTCTGCTCCCTGCGCACCTCGCGATCCGGCTCATCCTCAATGGGGGTCTCCGGGGCTGGCTCTGAGGGCTGGATGTTGCGCATGACGTGGATCTCATCCCAGACCTTTGTCCGGGCTCCAAAGGAAGGGATGCCCAGCTCCTTCAGGTCCTCAAACTTGAGCGTGATTAGAATTCCTCCAGTGATGTCGTTCTCGACAAACTTTTCTGAGATCTGGAGCTCGACGCCGGCGTTGAGCATCCATTGTGCTACCTTCTCGGGTGACCATTCAGCGAGTGTGGTGGTGTCCAGTTCCTCATCTGTGAACTGAAACGGGCCGCTCTGACGTCTCCTTGGTGTAGGGAGGGATGTGAGATCGAGAGCGATTGGCAGGTGAAATTCCGTCTGGTCGGGTCTTGCGGTCCTTGGCGTTACCGGCGACAATGACAAAGCATTCTGGAATTCGGCGGAGTGTACGGACAGAGTCGAGCTCCGGAACAGGTGCGGACCTCGGGGACCCTCGACCGGCTTGGCTTGGAGATCGAACTGGAATGCCGTCGGCGCTCGACTTGACCTCGGTGTGTGTACCTCGTCGTACGACGACACGGTCGTGAAACTCGGTTGGCCGGACTGGTAAGGGTTGGACATGTCAGCATCGAGTCCAAGTTACACAAAGGAGCATTATTGCTATTGGCTTACCGAATTTACACTGGCTCGCGGTGAGTTCTCGCCGTCGTCAATCTCGCTGAGGATCTCATCGTCGTCAAAGTCCGATTCCATAAACTCCGTGGCAACCGACACTGGTCTCTCCTTGACTCCCTTCATGCTGAAGAAAGTCTCATGCAGATGTGCCTTTTGCAGCATCTCCGGTTGCCGCCGTTGCTCATGCCGTGACTGATATATTGTCGCCTGCGAGCTGGTATAAGCAGGATGTTCAGTGTAGCCATTGCCACATCGATGACTTACCATTGTGAATATCTTTCAAACCCTTTCGCAAATTGGTTTTTCTCTTCTGACAGAATACCTGTCTGTCCTTTTTCTTGATAGCTGTGGGCTGCGTGGTAGTGGCCGTTGCCGGCGGTACTCTTGTCTAGCCGATCAACAGTAGACAGGAGTGTCTTGATATAGTATAGCCTGTGGTAGAGAGAGAGTATACAATCCGATAGAGACCGCTTGATACCAAAAAGAAATAGCTGACTGAAAAAGGGAATATACGATCACGGGGAAGGGAGGAGAGGGGAAGAGGGCGTACGCGGGCGAGACGGGCGCCCACAGGAGGTTATGTATTGCAAGGGGAAAAGCGGTATATCCTCTGTGAGTGAAGTTCTTGGAATGCTCAGCACCGCATATGCAAGCTGTGGTCACAATGTGATATGCTTGTCTAGCACAGACACTGTGGGGATGGAGCGAGTTGGACGCCGTTGGGGGGAGAGTTTGGTTGACCAGAGGCGTCTAGCTACGGGTACGTGTGTGGCTAAATCTCAGTATACATAGCAAAAGTGTGCGTCTTCTCTGTAGGATCCTTGTCCCTTGATGGGGGGGGGGCGATATATCAGAGTATGAATATGACAGAGGTCTAGACATGTGCAATGGGGAGCATCTCACGGCGGGTGCAAGCCCTTGATGGTGGTGGCATTGGCCTACGCTACTGGACTCGCCATCCTTCTAGCTGTTAGTTCTGGTATAATTATAGCGCTTTCATGGTGCAAGCAAGGTGACGGGAGGGCCTCGCCGGCATGAAAGAAGAGCTGTAGGTCGAGCGGGAGGGAGGATGGTGCAGCAGTGGCGCGAGGGTCGGCTGTTGGCAATTGGGCAGGGACCCTGAAAGGTGAGCCGTGTGTCCTGGCGATGATCGATGGACGGTCGATGCTGTCTTGATCGCCTGCCGTGGCCGTGATTGGACTGAAAGTCTGCTGTGCTACTGAAAATAAAGGAAGACACTAACACGCGATTGGTCTGCTCGGCGTAAATGCCACTCTTTTTCCCGTTTTGCACACGTCAAAAATAGCGGCTTAAGCGCCCTGCCAGCCCCTCCGCTGGCCGCCATTGGGCAGATACAGAGGACTGGGGGTGATGGAGGGTGCGGTTGTCGTCCGTCAGTCGTCGAGATGGTGTGTGGAATGGGCTTGGATGGCTAGGATTGACAGGGGTTGTGACGGGTTGAGATGGAGAGTGGAGATGGAGACCCTTGTCCAAGCAAAGAAACGCAGACCCCCAAAGTTCCCCACCACACACACTGCTAGCAGGGGAGGGGGGAGAGAGAGCACAGCAGGGGAGGGGACAGGGAACAGGGGACAGGGGACAAACGGACAAGCCCATTGAGGGCACTTGGACGAGTCCAGGCCGTTATCTCGCCGAGTCCTCCTTGTGTGCTCGTTCAATCATCATGGTGCATGCAAATCTGCATCTGTGTGCAATACTATGTAGGAATGTACACTTTGGATGCAAAGCAGCACGGCCGATAACACCGGTTCTTCAGAGCATCGTCCGGATAGGTCAGGGGAAGCTTTCCGTGATGCTGCAGAAGCAGGCACATACACCCTCTTCCCTCATTAATTCTCTTACTTTTTTCGAGATGGTTTACTCGCACACAGATTCTATCGCAGAATCTCGCACCATGCATCATGTTGCGCTCGCAATGCGTCCCTTTCCTTGGTCGAATTGATTCAATGCGACAAGGTGTGCGGAGGCGGAGGAACTCGTTAGCATGTGGAGAGACCGGACTGTGATGACTGGTTTTGACAGCACCACTAACTATGGAGCAAATCCATCACATCCCGTTCATAGATACACTCCCGTCCTTGTGATTGACTCAGAAGCTCGAGGCTAGAAAAGGCAAGTGAGGCATTAGTGCTTGATTTTGCTAGTCGAACATCCAAGAGAGCCATCAAATGGGCTCCCAAAGTCGTGAGGAGTTGCGGACTGGAAAATGGCAGCATTGTCCAGCCCCGCTTTCGCCTGTCCAGAACCCGCCCTAGGTGAAAGAGCAGACACCAATAAGAGCTTCAAAGAGCTCTCTCAACGACAAAAGACCCTCTTTCAATTTGGCGATCGTCAGACATATTTCCCTCGCTCCGCCCTCCAAGGAGCCATGGAACGGACCGGGTGACGACTAGTGAGTGAACTTGTGACGAGTGGGAGCGGAAAGTCCCTCGAAAACGGCCGGAGCTAGAGGCAAACAGAGTTCACCCTTCGGGAACGGGCCTGACCGCTCCCTTCAATACAGTTTCCCCTCAGCCGTTAGACTAGGGTTCAAACTTGGTGTGTATGCGCGGAGCAAGAGTCAGAAGTCTATTCCTCTAGCTCTAGTCAGGCGAGCGGCGGCCGTCTGCTTCTCCACCCCCGTGGCGTTCCAAGATCCTCTGTGCCCAATGGCTCACCGCCCGACCGCATACAACGTGACTTGCGACGAGCACATGATGTGTGCAACATTCCCTGAATGGCTGTAATACAGCAGTTGTCTGGGAGATTTTCTCTCCCTTTCGGACCACTTAGGCCCTTCTTTCACATGGAGTCTTCTGTCGTGTTGCAGCCCGATATTGGATTGGACCGATCGGCAGAAGCTCTCACGGATCTCTCGACTAGCATAGTTCGGGTGATCTTCCTCGCAGGCGGGGGTTTTCGGTGATTTGCCTGCCGGCGACCATGTACAGGTAGCACGTTCTCATGATCACGAGGAGCTTCACTGCTCCTTCAACCTGCCAGTTCCGGCCTCTACTGGCTCCACGCTACCGAGTCGACTTTGCTTTTCCGAGGTCTAGTACACCGAGTGAAAGAGGGGGCACTCGTGCAAACTCGCAACATGATCCCTGAAGAGTAAAGAAAGTCGAACGTCGAAGAATGAGGCTTGCCGAGCCTGGACGCTAAGGACAACGGCTCGTCGCATGGAGGTTGGGAGTGGATTCTGCTTTTCTAAAAGCCTATCCATAATGCACAATAATGCACATACCCTTTGGCGAGCAGCAGGTCCCCTCTCGAGCTCATGGGGTATCTTGTAGAACGAACTTACCCCACCCCTTGTTGGTCATGTCTTGCTCCTCTCCTCCCCCACTCTTGTCAAGGATATCAGAACATGCAAAAGGGTACTGTACGCTGTGGAAAGGGAAAAAGCCGCGCTTGCGCACGTTGAAGGCGAGGAACTCCTCAAGCTCTCCACATGGGTAGCGACACTAGATCCCTTTCCGCCGTTCTCAAGCCCGAGGTCTCAGTCAGTCTGTGCTTCCGCATCGAAGGGGCTTGGAACAACACGAGGTGGTTCTTCTCTGCACGCTGCATGTGGCCCAGAAACATTTCTGTGTCCCGAGAGGAAAACAGGCCGCATGTTTCCAGGCCCGTGTCTTAGACTGACCGCCTCCCAGCAGACATACCGTCGGGACCTATTCGACAGTAGTGACGCAGCCCTTGTCTCACACCAGCAGCACATGGGACGACATGTCCAGAAATGCCAGAAATGCCAGAAAAAGGAAGAAGAAAACTTCACATACTCCGTATGCGCGCGCGTGGCTTCTGTAGGAACTAGTTTGTCTCGGCTCAGTAAACCGAACCAAAGCAGGAGCTGCGGAACGATTTGAGTGCAGTCCGTGACCAGGTCCCCTTGAATTGCGATTTACGAAGGTCTTACCCGAGACGGTAAGCCGCGTCGCTCCGGAAGAGTCGCTGTGCACCCGCTGGAGATCATTGCATCCGGGCTGTGGACTAAGATCTCCGGACCCTTGACCTTGCCCGTGAACCTTCTCTGACAAGGGCAAAGCGACGGGAGATTTCATGCTTGACAAAGGCGCATTAGAGGAGCGAACCTATCTCGACTTGGTCTAGAGAGCGAGGTGTGGCTCAAAATGGACCCCGCTCTAGCCCTCGGGCGAACCACTCCCATCTTGAAGAGTTCCCTCGATAATGGCGACACCATTTCAAGGACCTCAAAACATTTCGGGACAGTGTTCGATGCACTCAACAAAACCAGCTGCATGAATCTTGATACTCGCCAGCTTGCAGACAGATTCTTCGGTCCAATAAAGGCCTCCAGACGGGCTCAACAAAGCTCACATGATTAAAGGGGGATGCGAGCTTCGAGATATGGTGGGTGGTTGAACCACGAAAGACGGGACAGGAGGGCCATTCAGAAGGCCGGGCCAGGGTCTGTCATTTGTGAGGGTTCACACTCAGGTATAACGGCGTATAATGCCGCTTCAAGCGATCAAATGAGCGTCGAATTCTCCGCGTTCACTTCTCAACAATGAGTCTGTCGAATACGGCGTCGTTGTGATGGCATGTGCATCCGTAGCATCGAGACTCGTTATCGGCTGTGAAGAAGAGGGGTAAAAATGGCTCCTTCTGATCACAAAAGACTCGAGACCTACTCCATAGTGGTGCATCTCCACATCCTCAGCCGGTGGTTTCAAGGTATGAGTGTTAGTGTGGAATTAGTGTTTGGTTAAGACGCACCGTTGACAGGCGGGTGCAAGGTGAGACCCTGTGCGAATAGAGGTGGTGTCCACGCCGGTGCAAAGGCTAGTGTTTGACGGTTTGAAGGGCGAGCAATAGTGCTGCTTGCTCTGTCTTGTCTTCTGGTCTTCTCGATGTCAATGGCCATCTTTAGTGCTCACGATGGTGAATTGTCGAACGAGACTGACGGCTTGTACAGGACTCGATGGAGCGTCGTATTCTTCGTTCCATTGTGTGCGAGTAGGTATGTACGTATGCGGGCCTTGAAGAATGGCAGATGGTGATATGCGTCTGCGAACAGCCATGATCTGTGCTCAGATCGTGGAGAAAACCCGTAACGGGAGATGGCGCAACCTCACTTCTGCAGGATTTGCTCCTTTGGGGCTAGTTTGGTTAGCATTGTACGCCATCTAATCTGATATCGACTCATCACACAATCACATCCTCGCATTTTCAACGAGTCGCTAGGTATACGCCCCTCCCCGCGCAAAGGATGTGAGCAGTGTGAGTCCGTGACCTGGGAAATGAAATGATAATGAATTCAGCCGTTCAACGGCAAGTCGATCGCGGGCATGGCTGGGAGGAGAAAAGGGACGGCAAGGTTTGCGAACCCTGGTTTGTGTGTAGATGGGCGTGACCAGGGGGGAAATTAGCATGGTGTGAACGAGCACGTTCCGCGCAGATCATCCAGTGTTTGTCTGTTCTTTCTCAGCCCCGACATTGGTCCAAAATGCTACGTAACGGCCGCCGCTGCGAATTTGCATGGCCATGCCAACCGAATTAGGCAATTGCATGAAGCATAAACAAAAGTTGCCAGCGGACTGCGCGGCGTGGTCGAGGCTGGCGGAGGTTAAGATGAAGAGATGTGATGGGCAAGCAGGGCGGGCATGGCCCCAACAGGGTGCAACTCAAGAGCAAACCAGCTTTACTACTGACTGAGAGTAGGATGGTATATGCGAGAGACTAAGACGCAAGTGCTTGATAACGTAGTAAGACCGCGGGAAGATCGCGGGATCTGATTGATAAAGTTTATCATGCTGTCAGATCGCAACATAGAATGGATATTGGCGTGAATCTGTATCTGTGCAAAGTATGCACGTACAGTGGTAGAGGTCGCCGACTAACCAGGGCCGGGATGCAACTAACGGGTATCCTTGCAGACCGGTAAGTTCGGTAGGTAGATTGATGGCCTCGTCTCGAAGCGGTCATGAAAAGCGACTGTCCTTGCCAAGGCCCCGAAGGCAGGTGAGGAAGCAGAATAATTGTTAAGGCAGCATGAACCCCTTTTTGGTGGACCATGTTGGTCAGCAGTGATAATTAGTCCAGATTTCCATCCAGGGCGAGATAATTAGCCCGACTGTTTCCCGGGCTAATTCTGGTCTGGAGCTATGTTGATCATGTCGATAATCTCGATAAGAGGGCAAAATAAAAATAGAAAAATAGGTGTCGTGGTCCAGATTGCGGTGTGCTCGGGTGTGATGTCTGGCCTTGTGGGCGCCAATGCAGGTCGAGTGCAACGATGCGAGGTGGAAATTAGCCCAGATGCAAAGCGGGCAAATAGGTCAGACTATTGATGTTAATTTGGGCAACAACTCTGGAGACTTTGGAGTTGGGCGGCTAATTAGTCCTCGTGGTTTGGCTGAGGGTTGGCTGGGTGGCCGGAGAAAATCATGCGAGTGACTTGAGCCAACATCAGCCGGACCACGACCACGACCACCGTTGAGGACGTTGAAGAACGGGCCGGGGCACCAGGCGCACGTGCCGCCTCTCGGATGGATGAAATGGGACGAGAGAGAGGTGAGAGGCGACGCTAGGGATGCAGCAGTGAGCATCCCCGGTTGAAAGAGGGCTTGACGGCTCACGCGGCAGAAGGCTTGAGGATCGTCAGCCAGCCTCCCAGTGCCTCTTCAAGACCTCAATGGTCTGCAGACCCCGCACGAAGAGCAAGGAAAAGAGAGACTAGACAGGGGCAGGCTGAGCTCTGCCGTGCTTGCGTGCATGATTGGCCCAAGCTTGATGCCCTAGCCCTGTCACCCGTCATGCACGATCTCAGTGCAGCAGCCAATCTGCGGCCAGAGCCGCCCTGCTCGCTGATCAATGTTTAAGTAGGAATCCCTGCCACATCACAGAGCGCTAGCATCGACTGGTCCACGGTTGATCCCGCATGCCAGGGCTAGCCTAGCGCCCCTGCACGAGCCATTTAGTCGTCACACTTTCAACGACATGCCATCGAATCAACGTTCGTCCCGGCCACACCTCGTGAGCAAGCTACTCGACGCTCTCTTGTCTTTCTCGTCTTTTTGCGCTGCAAGGGTCGAGGGTCGAGGATCGAGGGACTTTCTCTTGTTCTACTCCTGTTGTACCAACCCGTAACACCAGGAGCACGAGGATACCTGCCAACGTTCTGTCTCTCGCGCACGCAGACGCTGTCTGGCTGTACCTCGAATATTCAAGTCTGGATCCGTCTGTCGTGCGAGGGAGCAGCGACTCATGCTTGCTCGCTGCCGGAAAGTATGCCATGTGTGCGGGCACTTTTCCCACCCACGACGAATCTGTCGCACACACACGCACACAAGCACACACATACACACGGGCGGAAGTATTCCCTCGAGGGCGGCGGTGGGGTTGGACCCTCGCAGACCGCTCCAGGACCAATCTGCTTGCGATCGCCATGAATCGGCCATTGATTTGCGGAAAATGAAATTGAGAGGCGACCGAAGTCAAGGGCATTGTCTTGGCCTCGACTCTCGAGGCCCGGTCCCGACCGTGTGGCTATACCGCTTCAAGAAGTGAGGTGAGGTGATAGACAGCTGATTTCAGCAACCTGTGCTATGGACTGCATCCCCAGGAAGGCCACTTCAATTGCTGTGGATACAGTCATCAAAGCCATGACAACAGACGGACGACATCGAGCCCTGCGGTTTGCTGCCGGCAAGATGGGATGGATCAAGGAAAGACAGAGCAAGCATTTGGCTGACCGAGTGGAGGCCACAGTCGTCTGGGGGCTTGACTAGCTCCGCAACGATATGCAGCTCATCCGCGATGTGCTCTCAAGGGAAGGAAACATGCGTGTTCTTCTCTCGGCGTTGGGGGTGTTGCTTGCATGCATCCGTTGACAGACCGACCCGCGACTCGATGACGATATCGAGTATCCTCCTCTGTCCATCTGCTCATTCTATTCAAATATCTCCCGTCTTGCACTTCTCGAATATCTGCGCCAACAACAACATGCGACAGCTGACAGTTACAGTGCCGGCCGCACTCGCATCGCCTGGAATGAAACTGTACACGGCCAAGGGTGACACCCATGGTCCGATATCTCAAGATCAGCGGGCCAACCCCTGCTCAGTCAATCAAGTGTAAGCCAGGGTAGCAAGCAACTACCCGTGGCCATCCAGCGTTGGCGTGCTTTCGGTAGCCTCGAGCTGCTCACTGCTTCTGCAGGCCGTTATGCCACCAGGTGGATATCGGGTGCTAGTGCACTTTTTTGAGGAATGTACTTCGCAGAGCTGCCATTTTAGTCGCTCGACAGCTCTCTTGATCCCTGCAGCCTACCTTCTTCCGTGCGAATTGACCGGTGGAGGTGTGGGACATGGGTATATTGTGCATCTGCAACCCCATGTCCGGCCCGCCCACTCCCATGCTATTCTGAGGTGGGGAGGTAGGATGGCCGGCCATCCACGCTCAGGTGCAGACCCTCCTTGACCGCCATTGACACCAATGAGGACAGCCGCACTGCTCTTGTCGCTCGCAGCCTGCATCCTTGGCCCACAGATAGAGATGGCATGCTCATCTACTCCCGCAACCCACCTGGGCAAGGCCTGTAGGGTGTGGTACGTACCTTGGGCATGTCCTCTCTTCCGTAGGGCACCGCGTTGGCCATGGAAGGGGGGGCCAAAAAAAGGTTAGCCAGCTCAGTCACTCTGTCTGCTGTTCCAAGAATAGAACACACAAGTGCTCGCGGGTTCGCGATGTGCAGGTTGGCAGCCCAGGCCAACCTGCTGGCGGCCACGATATAAGTCTTCAACCATCCATCCTTTCTTCAAAGTTGCTTCGATTCGTTTCAAGATCAAGGTGGAATTCGAAGGTTAGAAGATCCAAGTGTTGTCCAGTTCAGTTATACTCTTTCTCTCTCTTTTCTCTTAATCGCCCTCAAAGGAACTACTTCGACCAAAACATACTCTTTACCATTTCAGTCAACAGCAAGCCGGACTTGCTCGGAACAGCCATTCATTCGCAACAACTCGATAATACGATAATTTCACATAAGCCAATTCTCGCTTGAGATTGGAAGTTCGCCCTGGTTAGCTCAGTACCCCAACCTCTGAGCAAAATTCGCCTCTGGGCTTCTGGACCTGGACTTGCTTGGACCCCTGGTCACTTGTCTCCCGCTTTCGCTCGGCCCAGAGTCCACTATCCATCGTCCACACCCCCGACCTCCCACACCCACACGCCCCCCCCTCCCCTACTCTCTCCACCCGGGGTTGCTTGTCAGTCAAACGCAGGTCCCTATCCGAGATAGAGATACATAAGTACAAGATGTCAACACAACCCCCCAACCACCGAGAGAACCTCATGGGAGCAAGCTCGATGAACATGGCTGTTGCACACTCAACCAAGGCCAAGCCGGCCCCAAAGGCCTGCAGCAACGCCAACTCCAACAAACAAAAGTCGCAGATGCATCGCCGCTCAAGAACAGGTTTGTGCTATTTCTTCGGGTTCCCGTCTTATCGCCTGTGCCTTTCCTTGGACCTTGTTGCCGTCTCTCTCAGTCTCTGCCTCCTGGACTATAAAAGCTAACATTGGTCATCCTGGAGGTTGCTACACATGCAGACTCAGGAGAAAGAAGTGCGACGAGGGTTCGCCCATGTGCACTGCCTGCAAACACCTGGGTCTCGTATGCGAGTACAAGCGGCCGATGTGGTGGAGCAACAATGATGCGCGGAGGAAGCACAAGGACGACATCAAGGTCATCATCAAGCGCAAGAAGCTTTCTGAGAAGGCTTCGAACGCTATCCAGACTCCCCTGCCTTCGCCGCCAGGTCTGTCGCACTCTCTTCCCACCTCTGCGACCTTTTCCGACCCTTTGGACCGGACGCGATCTGCCTCGATCGATTCCCACTTCGCCTTCAACTTCAACAGCCCGCCGACAACCTCGGAGTACAGCGCATTCACACCTCAGATGCACTCCGACTTTATGTTCTCTGGGCTCTCACCCTACGAAGTCGATATCAAGACCGAGAGGCAGATGTTTGTCAACGACGTCCCGACAATTCGCGAGTCGACCACTTCGACCTTCAGCACCTACCACACTCCTCCTCCGCCAGGCACTGTTCTGCCGTCGTTCCCCATTGATGGCGAGTGGACTGAGCAAGTCTACTCGGAACGTCGCGAGTCGCTGACAGAGGAGACACTCAATGTTAACTTCTTTGACTTCTCTCACGGCCCTTCCGTCGACTCGAGACAGGTCGAGATTGAGCTGGACGAGGGTGACCAGAGACTTCTGGATCACTTTATTCAATTCGTCCTCCCGACTCTCTTTCCTATCTTGGAGACAAACCAGCACGGCTCGGTCACTTCGGACCTCATCCTCCCGGCGCTGCAGACCAACAAGGGCTACCTACACTGCTGCCTGAGCATCGCAGCCCAGCACTACAAGGACGCCATGGGCATTCAGACCGAAGAGATCGACAGCGACATCATGCGACATCGCTATGCCACGATCTCTGCGCTCTGCGACGCCCTGAACCGCGACGAGAACCACCAGCAGATCCTCGAGGCAGCTCTCGGTCTCATCTTCTTTCAATGCTGTGTCGGCCGCTTCGATGATGTCCTTCCTGACATCCCCTGGCACCAGCACTTCCAAGCTGCTATCTCTCTGGTGCAGAAGCTTGACCTTCCGCGCATTGTCTCGGACCCCAACGACACCCTGGCGCAGCCGCCCTTCAACATGACGCTCACCGCCTGGATTGACATCCTTGGTGCCACCATGCTCGGCCGCGCCCCGACCTTCGCCCACACCTACCGCGACAAGCACCTGTCGCAGACCAACCCCTCTCTGGGCCTGCGCGAGCTCATGGGCTGCGAAGACAGAGTCATGTACCTCATCTCTGAGATCGCCTGCCTCGAGGCACTCAAGAAGGATGGCATGGACGACATGGTCCTCTGCGAGCATGTTCGCGTCCTGGGCGAGCAGATCGGTCTCACCGAGACTGCCGACTCGGCTCCCAAGATGCCCTACAATGCCAACGGCTCCCTGAGCCCCAAGCAGCTGAGCAAGAACATGACCGCTGCCTTCCGCCTCGCTGCCCGCATCTACCTCTGCTCCCTGGTTCCGGGTTTCCACCCCACCCAGGCTAGTTGCATGGGTCTCGTCGAGAAATTGGCCGGTATCCTACAGTACATCCCCTCCGGCCCAGGTGGCTTCGACAGCTCCCTTGTCTGGGTTTACCTCGTCGGTGGGTCCGTTTCGACCGCCGGCTCGACCTTCCGCGTCTTCTTCGAGGACCGCATCGCCCAACTCGGCGACCTCGCCAACATTGGCTCCTTCGGTCGTGCCGTCTCCCTCCTCCGCGAGGTGTGGATGCAGGCCGACAGCGGCATGCCTTCGCCCATCATTGGCGGCAACGTCGCTCCGGAAGTCCAGACTCCTCAGCAGTACGTCCACTGGCGGGACGTGATGCAGATGAGGGGTTGGGATTTCCTGCTCGTCTGAGCATTTTTCTCTTTTACTTTTTCTGCTTTCTTTTCTTGTTTAGTTCTTTAGAGAGGATGCCGCAAGGCATGCATATGGGAGGAGAGACGGGAAAGAGTTGGGACAACACTTAGGACTTGGACAACCTTGGATGATCTTCCTTCCACAGCTGGCTGGAGCTGTTTCGGAAGCTGGGAGGACAAACAGCATTTTCTTTTCTTTCTTCAGTTTTCCCACCTCTTTTCGGGAAACTTTCAAACATATACCACCCTGCAATGCATCGGGTCAAGGAGTTTTTGGGTATCTCGCTGGGCGGCATTTCCCACCCACGCGCATGATGGTTTTGGGATTCGGGGGCAGGTATACCACGGGAAACCAAAGGAGCATTTCGGCTGGGATTGAGAGGGGAGAGCATTGATGGCCTTCGGTGCTCTGGGAGCAAAAAGGGAACGCAGTTCACGATTGAGACGAGCTCCCTTCACTTATATCTCGCAGTATAATAGTTAAAATACCCATTCAAATTTCAAAATATTTGATCAATACTTCACACCCTCCTGCCTTTGCTATCGCGCGCGAACTGTGACATGACACTGAGCCCAGCTGGGCCTATCGTTGAAGAAAGTGCAACTTTACTGTTTACTATTCTCGAGATGCTAGACGCCCACGGCCAAGGTTTTGGAGGGTGAAGACGGCGACGACTGGCTTGGGGCAGAGGGCGGCTACTTTAGGAGATGGAAGGGCTACGTTGTCGAGGCTGGCAGCTACTAACAGAGAACAACACAATGGAGCAGAGAATGTGTTAGTGTCACTGAGCTCAAGCGCCTTGTCATGCTCAAGTGCGTTACAGAGACGGTCCTGGCTGTTGGCCGTGATCTGGCGCGCGCCAAAGGCTCACTTCTCTTGGAGAAGCAAGCAAGGCCCATACTACTAGTGGCCAAGTCCGAATCTCTCTACAATTTCACCGCCAGAGAAGAGCATGTCATCAAGCCTCCATATGCCCAGTTGCTCACTTTTCATCTGCCGATTCCTACCGAGATGAGGACTGGTGAAGAGTGACGGGAAGGGAGTCCATCAACGCCTCCGGGACCGACCTGTGCCTCCCTGCCCGTTCCCGTACAGTAGCTCAGGTGATTTGGTACCTGCTTTCAGCGAGAGATAGGGGAAAAAAAGCAAACCAGCCGGGTATGAGACACGGCTGAATTCCACGTGGGTCCTCCTGAAGGACAACGGCTCGAAGGCGTTCAATATTGCGCGCATTACCCCCGAGCCGGGTGCGGTGCTATCGTCATATTGACTCACATTGCAACATTCTTTTCTTTTTCTCCTCTTCTATCGAACATTCCGCTCGGGTGAGTATCGGAAGGCAGGGCTTCACCGCCTGGGAAAGTTGCGGGCACCGGGGCCTTGGATAGCGGGCAAGACAGGACCCCTGTCCCGAGACCGGGAACCAATGAGAAACTCGGGCCGGGCTGTGAGACAGCATCGCTTACAAGTTTTGCTCGCTGGCAAGTTAGCTATGGGCTAAGGAGAGAAAAGAAAAACCTCGTGCACTTGTCCATGTGACTTTCACGCTGCGGTACAATTCGCCGAGAATGAGAGAGGCCTACCGAACATCGCGGCTAGAGCGGGTGAAACAGCTTGAATAGCGCATGTTGCGTAGTGATCGTGAATGTTGATCGACTCACACCCCCTTTGCAGACTCATATCAAGCGGTCAATACGAGAGTACCTAGGTGAGGTCAATCGGCAGAGGCGGAACGGATTCCTTTGGGCAGACCTTGGACAGCTGAAGAGGGATCTTTCGCCGTGTCTTGATTTGCGGTGAAGGGAAGATCATGAACGGGCGCAGTTTGCCATGATCTGCGGCGGCCCGCGGGACAGGTCGTTCTGGCCCTTGTCGATCCCTGGGACATGGTAGATCAAAGAGACCTCGTGACAGGTGTAACGGAACGAATCGAAGCCCGAGAAGAAGAAGTCGAAGAACAATGAAGACACCGAGGCAGCAAGCGGGAGGCATCCGAGGTCGTTTGATCAGGTCAATACGTGGCTCAGCAATTCGGCAGAAGACCTGCCGAAACGACCTGGAGATCGACCTTCTGCGAGGTTTGACTGAGTGAGAGGTCGTCCATCTGCGATCATGTGAACCCGACCCAACTCCACTGCTCCATACTCACTGTACAACTCTGTCATGTCAAACTGACTGTTGGGTTGCCGCCCGACAATGCATGCTGCGATCGGGCAATTGTGGGCACACAATGAACCTTGACAGGGATGTTTGGACAAACGTTGCCGCCAGGATTGCTCACCACCAACGGTTCACTGGGGTCAATGACTAATTTTGGACGACAGCCAATCACCAATCGTGTTTCACGTTGACGCGCCTACTTTTGAGGGTTCATTGCTACGAGCGAGGCGCCCATCGACTCATCTTTGCCAGTCAAAAATACTGCAACCCTTGAAACAAAGAAACGACACGGTCGCTGCCAAAGGCCCGGCGCTTCACCGGGGCCTGTCATTCACAAATGGCCGGGCCCAGCGAAACTGCACTGCCTCAGAATAGGGCCGCTCCTGACGCTGGACGAGCCGTGGACAGGTTCGCTGGCGGACGCTATCGTCTTCTCTACCAGTAAGGAGAGGCTCTTGGCGTTTCCCCAGATTCAGAGCAATGTCGTTTCCTGAGAGCACATCTCCAAAGAAACGTCCCACGGACTGCCCATCGCCGCTTCTGCGCGCTGGCGGGAGCCTGCGAGGGCCACTCGACGGCCTCCATCTTGCGTGCTAGTCGCCGCAGCATCGCCCTCATCGACCAAGTGGTCGGGCATTCGTTGGCCACACCGGCATCGATGGCATTTCGCGACTAAGGCGGACCCTGCGTCCTGGACGTCTTGCTTGAAAGGCTCTTGTTCCCAAGCGAGGCTTCTTTGTAGGTGAGCGGACAAAGCCATCGTGTCTGATGATATCATGCGCTGCCCGCTGGGACCATTGTATGGTCTGTTGCGCCGGTGCTGCTCTCTTCTCGACGACTCCCCGACCGCGTGATGCCACTGTCGTGTCCGTAGCGCTTCACTCTATATTTTACAATTTTATTGTTCCTTCCCCCCTGCTACCATCTCTTTGCACTGTTCGAACAGGTCGTGAACACATCTTCTTTGTGTCCCGTTGCTTTATAAAGCGTTCTAGTCATCTTCCTATTTCGACTCACTGACGAAGACTTGGCGTCTGTTTGCCTGTGAATCACGAACTTCCTTTACTATATATTACAGAACTTGCCAAGCCTCGCAGACCTTCTTTATCTTCTCTACCATATTCCTCGCGAATCTACAAAAGTTGCTTTGTACATCTCGCGCTCCAAAAACTAGACAATACCATCAACCGAACCCAACATCGGAATACTTCAACGACCGCAACACACTAACGAAGATCAACAACGATTGTCGATCGAGGAGGAGGCAGTCATGGCAAGAACGAAGACACGGATATGGGCTCTGGCGCTACTCCTTCTCGCGACTGGAGGCCGCGTTGGCGCCGCGTCCCTCCCTTGGAACGACCTCTTTGGCAGAGATGACGACACGTGTGTGACATGCCCCGGAACCAAGACCTCGGACGGCCTGTGCTGTCAGAGCAACCGGGCTTGCAACGTACTCGCTGGGAACACAACAGTGCTCTGCTGCGATGTACCCGATGCAGAAGGCGGTTGTAAGGCTATACACTTGATACCGTGCGACATACAGATGCAAAATCCACGCATCAACCCAAACGCCGATATCAAGACGATAGCTCTAAATGGGGTTCTGGGAAAATGCGGTGACCTATGTTGCCCTTTCGGATATACATGCGCTACCGAAAATGGCGCGCAGATGTGTAAGCAGGATGCGAACCAGAACGCTGCTCCCATACAGAACACACCATCAAAATCGTCGACTGTCCGACCGCCGACCTCGACATCTTCCACAAGCACGAGCACGACGAGCCCTGACACTACCTCGACCGACCCTTCTCAAGCGACAACATCACCCGTAGTCGAGGAAGGCACCTCCTCGCCCAATACCGCGTCAATCATCGGCGGCGTGGTAGGCGGAGTTCTCGGCCTCGTTGTCATCGGCATCATTGCCTGTGTGTGTCTGGGCCGCCGGCGCCGGAGGAAGAGGGAGCACATGGACACGCTTAAGATGCACCGCTCCACCTCGTCCTTTGGCAATATCATCGCCAACCCGATCATCAGCAAACCTATCGTCGACGACAGCTCGACCATGCGCACGGATTTCAACCGCAAGAGCCCCGTCGCCACGCCCAACTCATCGCCCGGTGCCACTAGGAGGGACCCGAACTTTGGCGGGCCCGCGCGCCGGAGGGCCAGCAACAATGGGGGAGGCGGCAGCCGCGGCGACGACTCGGTCAGCAGCCTCTCGGACAGCACCCTGATGCCGACCACGCCGCCCCGGGTGCTGCAGCACGGACAGGTACCGCCAATCCGGCGCATGCGCAACTCGAGCATCGCGTACGGCGTGCCCGGACCCGCGGCCGAGGCGCCGACGACGCCGCTGCGGCAGCGCGAGCCGAGCCTAGAGACGCTCAAGGTGTTTGCGGACCCGCAGACGGTGGGCCGGGACGGCGGCGGGTTCGCCGACCGGCGTCTGAGCAACTTCACCACCTTCTCGAATCTCATGGAGCAGGCAGACCTGGCGGGGGTGCACCGCGGGGAGCCGTACGTGCCGCCTGGGTCGAACAGCGTGCAGGGGACGCCGGCGTCCTATAAGAGGAGGTAGTACTTGCTGCACTGCATGCCGGTAGGAAATTGGGGGGAGGGTTTCTGTCATGAATCTCAATACTGGAAACAGCGAAGCGTGCGAGCGTCCTTTTATCTACAACAACACGGCGATCTAGATCACCTTTTCCTTATTTTTCTTGATGCTTTTAGCGGTTGTCACAGCATCTTTCGTTTCTCTGATACCAACTTGGTCTACACAGACCGCGCTACTCCCTTATTTGGGGAGGGTATCCTCAGAGGAGTTTTGGAGACACACATCTCATCTTTTCAAGATAGACCGGGAGGCGGCGGAGGTCATTCGCTATTTTTGATACCCTTTGCATAGAGCGGCGTTGACAGACTTGGAGTTTTGGGGCGGCCTTGGAGATCGACTTTTTCATATAATAATACAAACAGTCTACTCACATTAGCCTTTGCAATACGTGATTCTGAGCCATTCGTGGTAATATTGATCAAGTATATTCACGCACGATAGTGCCATTATCAACTAAGTATTTCACAGACATGCAACTGCACTCGCGATAGCCTCCGGGGCTCTGAAGCCCGCCTATGCATTCTACACAAATGACCAACAACGACGCATTTTCCCAGTTCCCAATGATGCACCCTGAAGCCACTCACCTGCCAAACCCATTTCCTGGTCGTCAGTCTTACTGCTTCTTCTTGGCGGCGCCCGCAGCCGCGGCCTTATCCCTCTTCTCTTGGTCTAAGAACTGCTGATCGTCGGCGTCCTTGCGCTCGGCATACCACTGCCCGGCCTGCAGGACCAAAACGCCGACGAGCACGAGCGCGAGGATGGTGTTGCTGGCGCTCAGGACGCGCAGGCTGTCCTCGCGCGTGAGCTCGACCTGGCCCGTCAGCGGGCCCTCGACGTGCCTCGCGGCGGCGGCGCCCTCGCCGGACTCGCCGGGCGTGTCGAACTGGGAGCGCCCAAGCATTCCCGCCGAGACGGTGCGCAGGCCCGTGACGATGTTGGCGATGTAGATTCCCGCGCCGATGACGTAGAGCACGAGCGAGGAGCCGTCGAAGAGCACGTTGGCCTCGGAGGGGCGGAACAGCTTGACGAAGAAGCCGAGGAAGCCGACGGCCATGACGATGGTGAGCAGGCGGGCGATGAGCGGCGGGGACTGGTGCATGAATTTCAGGTGCGTCTCGAGCATGTCGTAGTACGAGGCGGGCACGGGGGCCGAGGACCAGAGGAGCGGGTAGTCGTAGGGGAAGGAGGCGAAGAGGATGCCTAGGAAGAAGCATACGGCTGTTGGATTTCGTAGGTGGTTAGTTTTTCCATGACTTGTGAGAGTATCTCGTGCGCGCGCGCGTGAGGGGGAGGGAAGAGAAGACTTACGGCCGATGATAAGAAAGGTCGCAAAGGAGCTGCTGCCATGGTAGTCCTTGGACTTGGTCGTCTTGGACCAGTCTATCCACTTGGTGCTGCTCATGATCGCGACAGGGAAGAAGAGAAGACGAAGGGTCGGGTTCGGGAAGAGGGCTGCTGAGGAATGAACGGACGTGCGGTCGTTGAAGGTAAGGTAGAGAGGTGTGTCTTGGAGACGGGAGCGGGATTGAATTGGTGTGGTGGATTTTGAGATGGAGACAGCTGTATTGGCCGGTCGGGCGATAGCTGGTAGTGGGGCAAGCAAGGAAGCTGTGTTCTCTTCCAGGGTCTCGTCAGCTTTGATTGCGCAATATTCTGCTTGAGAACGTGGACAGGGGTGAGACTCGAAATTTGAGAGATGACGTTGAAAGCGCGGGGAAAGTATAATAAAGGCAACCGAGGTGGTATATGTCTTGAGAAGGCGTCCTCTTCAAGCTTTTGGAATTGCGCGAGTCGCAAAAGTCATGGGGCAACCTTGGGGTAGCTTTCTTTTGCCCCCTGGTTATCAACCACTAACACGATCTAGGCGTCCCCTACAAGGACAGAATTGGGCCGAGTCAGTCCAAATGGGGTATTCTATGTGAGAGCATATCCATCAGTGATTTTGCAGGTTTGAATTTCGAGTCCGACTAACAACCTGAGTGCCCTGTATCGAAGTATGGATGGGGTCTAGTCACGCTATCTAGATTCTGGAAGCTGCACACAGCGAACCTCCACTGCTTCGAAGCTATATATGCTCTAGTGACACCGATGTCTCCTGCAATATGCCTCATTCTGAGAAGGTGTAGGACTTGGGGATTCCTTCTCGTGTTCTAGGGTATATCAGAGAGAACTCTAATCGCCATTGATGATTGCGCTGGGGCATATCGTCACATGATAGGTCACCATCTCTCCCAAGTCGTCGTCGTAGATCGCATCGGTGTAGTATACGCGACACAACAGCTCACCCAAGCTGCTTTACAGCATCTCAGCCTGGGCTCGGGAAGGGGCCAGTATGAAACGACAGCGCAGTAGCCGAATGCGATGGCACCTCATTCCTCTCCCTTTTCTGAGTGCTCAACCCCATCCTCTCAACAAGTAGTACAAGGCATTGTTCCTAGGACATAATGACCCCTGGGAACACTGATCGCGTGACTGGCTTGATGGCAGAGCTTGCAGCTTCGGCACAAATATGATGACGGAAGAGGCCTTTGAACGATCTGGCCTCCTCAAACCTCTTTGCCTGCCTCGGGTGCTGCAGATGCATCCTTGGGCTCGCCTTCGGCATCGAACCCAAGAGCGTCCAGTTCCCGGATCAGCTCATTGATCTTGATGACCTTGGCAATCTGTTCGGGGAGGAGAGTCTCTCCGCCATCCTTCTTGTTCTGGAGGTCCTTTGCCTGCTTCAGCTTCTTCTTGAGATTCCGGGCCTTCTTTTCCTTCTCAACTTCCGGGTCGACCTCTTCCACCTTAGGAGTAGCATCGCTGGCCGTGGGTTTCTGAGGACCGTCTTCCGAAGTCTCGGCTGCAGCCTTGGCCTTCTTCCTTGCTTCGCGCCGCTTTGCATTCTTATTGCTGGCTGCAGACGCTTGCTCCGCCGTATCGTCCTTTAACCCCTCAGTGCCGGGGATGGGACCCTTGCCGCGGTTGCGGAAGGTCTCGGCGGTGCGATTCTTGTAGAGTTCGACATCCTCCGGGGGTCTGTAGCCGGGACGGATCTTGATTGCCTTTCTTGTACTGCCGTCTGCGCGGACAGACTCGGGAATGTGCCGATCGCCCTGAGCGTCGGTGACGATGCCCGCATTGCTAGGCTGTGACGGCATGTTGGAGGGTGAAGAAAAAAAAGTACCGTCCCGATATCTCGAGTGCGTTCCGCAAGAGTTTCAACGATTGGAACGGGGAATTGATCTCTAGGTAGGGTGCGCCGGTCTCTGGCCAGGTGGCCGTTCAAGCATGTGCGGTTTTGGAAAAAGTTCAGCCTGACTTTCTAGTGTTCCCAGTCACGACGCCCGCCCGTGGTCCCGCCAAACCAAAATGTGGAGTCTTTGACGGAAAGCTTGGGCCAATCACAGCCGGGCTATTCGGCTGTTCCATGAACATCCGAACTAGAATCTCCAAATTTGATTCCCAAGGCTCATCGGCTGGTATCGCACCACTTCTCCTCTGCACGATCCATCCTCCAGACACTACGCAACAACGCAGCTCGGTTTGCCGACTTCTCGAGATACAATACCGTCACAATGGTGAGCCTCTGCCCGCGCCGCGCAATCAATTGGTCCGCCAGTCACTAATCGCGCAGTCGCAGGTCGCCCAGTCTCGTCCCCTCTACAAGCAAGTCGACTCCTGCCTACGATATACCGAGTGATGGTACTAACAACTAACCTACAGCCTCTTCTTCCGCAAGAACTATGCCATGCTGACGGCTGTCTTTGCGTCTGCCTTCGCCTTCGAGATGTACGAGTCACCCGCCTGATATGGATCACATGGAGGTTACGGATGAGATACTGATGCGTTGCTGGAACAGGGCTTACGACTCGACCATGAACAAGGTCTGGGACAACATTAACCGCGGCGTACGTACTCGAACTACTCTTACGATTATCGAATGGACAATGCTAACCTTATGCAGCGGCAATGGAAGGACATCCGCCACAAGTACGTCGAGGCCGAGGAGTAAAGGGCGTCAGTCGTGTGATGATTAGGAGGGCTGTTGGTCGTCAAGCAGGAAGGAGACCACTTTGTACCGATTAAACAAATGCTGAAATAGAGCGTCCGGTTTGGAAACAGTCATTATCTGCGTCGTCCCCGTGATGATTACTTAAAGGTGTTCGCGTTTCGGTACCAAATCGTGAATAAGAGCAGTTTATCCCAACCAGACCTACTGACTGTCCGGCTCAGGAACAATCGCGTTTCACGATTAAAAAAAAAATCCACGAAATCGAGCGCAGTCTTATTCAAATGACCATGATTGCATCACAAACAGCATACAAACTTCGTAGGATTGTCATCTGCATGTTGTACGATGATTGACATGGCAGCACCTGAATCATTGGGTCCTATGGCGCAATGGCGGCTGGAGCGCAGGCTGAGAACGCTAAAAACATCCACTGTGCAACACGATGATGCCCTGTATCAGTAGGACTGTGCACTTTGTCACTGGTCTCGGTTTGTCACAGACCCTTGAAACCAACGACATCATCAAGGGCAAGACTGATCGCATCAGCTACAGCTAAATAACTGTCTCAAGACTCGAATGCGCAAGAGGGTCTAAGAGGCGACTCATCGGCTTGGATACACCAAATTCAACTTCTCAAGTGACTCGGAATCCCAGAACACTGTCGCCCCTTTGCTTTCAGATTCTCTGAACTTCCCGTTGACCTCATCACCGCCACTGAACAGCGACCCCGACCAGGCCTGAAACCCCACATGCAGCTCTGCCTGCCAGTATTACCAAAAAGTTCAACATTCGCAACGACTGCATCCCTCCCAACATAACCTCAACAAAGCCGCACTTTTCGAGCGAGAGAAGCAATCTACACTTTACGATAGCCCTAGGATGGTCTAACGGTTCTACTCACCATGGAGGCGACGTTGTCGACTCAAGAGCAGCAGCTCTGTCAGTTCTTGATGGAGCTGCCTGCGAAGCACAAGTATCGCTACTCCGATGCCGCCGCGCGCGAACTCCTGACCAACCTCTTCTGGTGCATGGCTGCTGGCAAGCCCGAGTACATGCAGCTTCTTTTTCCAGATGGAGGCCCTCTCCGCAACGGAGGAACACTGAAGCTCAAGGATGCACAAGGGGCGGTCGAGGGCGCCGAATACACTGAGGCAGCGCGGGGCAAGGCTTGCGGACACATCTTCAAGCCGGGCGAAGCCTCGTACGCATGCAGGACCTGCAGCGCCGACGATACCTGCTGCCTGTGCAGCAAGTGTTTCGATGCGACCGATCATACGGGACACATGGTGCGGATAAGCATATCGCCTGGTA
This sequence comes from [Phialemoniopsis] sp. UDSM-2020, assembly GCA_018873225.1. NCBI lineage: Eukaryota > Fungi > Ascomycota > Sordariomycetes > Thyridiales > Thyridiaceae > Thyridium > [Phialemoniopsis] sp. UDSM-2020. The sequence goes on from JAEILZ010000001.1 coordinate 4,055,698, forward strand.
ACAGCGGCTGCTGCGACTGCGGCGACCCGGAGGCATGGCGGCTGCCCATGTTTTGTACGATACATTCGATGTGGGAAGGCGAGAGGTCCAAGGGCAAGGACAAGGAGGCAGCAGGTCTGCCGGAAGACCTCGTCTCAAACATACGCATGACCATCGGCCGGGTTTTCGACTTTATGTGCGACGTAATCTCCTGCTCCCCCGAACAACTACGACAGACCAAGACGGTTGAGTCGATACAGCAGGACGAGAGGTCGTCGAGACTTTCTGCGACATATGGCGGCGGTGATGTTGCCGAGCCCGAGGAGTACGCTGTGCTGCTTTGGAACGACGAAAAGCACACTATTACAGACGTCAAGGACCAGGTTGCCAGGGCCTGCAGGACTACTGCGGCCGAAGGTCTCAAACGCGCATACGAGACTGACGCCATTGGCCGAAGTCTACTCAAGCACTCGAGGAGTATCGAGGACCTGCTCAACGTATCCAAGATCCTCGAGAACATTAAGGTCACCGTGACGATCCGCTCTTCGCGGGATACATTCAGGGAACAGATGTGTGGCACCCTCATTGAGTGGCTCGGCGACATCTCCGGATGCAGTGTCGGCCACGATCACTTTATTCTTCGACGAATTGTCTGTGAGGAAATGCTCCAACCATGGCGTCAAGGCAGCCCCGGCACTCACGCGATCGTTGGCGAGAATGGCTTAGACGACGAAGATTTATTGGAGCGAAGGGGTGAGGAAGAGGCCACCAACATGTATTTGGCTCACCACCGGCTACTCCGCCAGGCAAGGCTTGCTGCACAAACAGCGGAGATACTACGAGAGGAGTCGGACGATGATGATGATGCTGACATGGAAGGTGACGGCGACAACCACACGCCCTCAAGTGGTGGCATGGACGAAGACGACGATGTCGACATGGTATTGATTGACGCCAGTGCAGAACCCGGCGACGACATCAACATGGCGGATTGGCAAACTGCTTCAAGGGAGAGTCTTGAGGAAGACGAAGCAACGATGGCTGGCTATCCACCGCCGCCACCGCCACCACCCCAGGCGGCGCCGCGCCGAGCAACACGCGAGCGTGATCTTACTCCTTCCGACTCCGATACTGCGGAGCCCTTGATTGCGCCCACGGTATATGCCAAGGCCAATTTGGAGATTCCCAAGACTCCGGGCGTGGAACAAGCCGATAAGGCGGCACCGCCGAACCCCGGGCGATATTGGTTAGGATCACCTGCAGCCTACATGGAGCGGGAGAAGGTACCTACTGCTGAGGACCTCTTCAAGCGCGTGCGGCTAGATTGGATGATCCTCTTCGACCTACGCATGTGGAAGAAAGTTCGGAATGACCTACGATCACTATACATCTCGACGGTCGTGACCATTCCCGAGTTCAAGCGCGTTCTCGGACTGCGCTTTGCTGGGCTATATACCACTCTGGCGCAGCTTTACCTGATAGGTGACCGCGAGCCGGACCACTCGATCATCAACATCTCGCTTCAGATGCTGACAACTCCTTCAATCACGGCCGAGATTGTGGAGCGCGGCAATTTCCTGACCAATTTGATGGCCATTCTCTACACCTTCCTGACCACACGCCAGGTCGGACACCCTTGGGATGTGTCATCAAACGCAGTTCTGGCATTTGACACGGGCTCTGTCACTAATCGGAGAATGTATCATTTCTTTCTGGACTTGAAGTATCTCTTTGGCTCGCCCCACGTCCAAGATAAGCTCAGGACGGAGGAGCGGTACATGATGCAGTTTCTTGATCTTGTGAAACTACACCAGGGTATCTGCCCCAATGTACGAGCTGTCGGCGAACACGTGGAATACGAGACAGACACCTGGATCAGTGCATCATTGATCACGCGTGAGATCAATCGGCTGTGTCGTCAGTTCTCCGAGTCTTTCCGTAACGTACGGGAAGAGGATTCCATACATGTTTCCAAGGCCATACGTCTCGCTGCTCAAAGTGTTATCCTGAACTCTATCGGTGCTGAGCGTGCCCGGTTCACCCAAGCCGAGATCAAGGATGAGGTTATTTTCAAGAAATTGGGCGACTTTGAATTTGCCGACGGAGGCGCAAGCTACGATGTTGTCAAGTTCATCGTGGAGGACAAACCCATCAGTTTTCATCATGCCCTGCATTACACGCTCTCTTGGCTGGTTGAATGTGGCAAGGCAATGCCCCGTGAGCAGCTGCGAGCACTCCTGAGCTTCACCACGCAAGAGCTTAAGATGCGCCCTCGCTCGATGGGCCGGAAGGTGTTGCCTAAGAGGGACCACAGCCCAGAGGACTACCTGATGGCGATGTTTGACTATCCTCTCCGCGTATGTGCATGGCTTGCCCAGATGAAGGCGGGCATGTGGGTGCGCAACGGGATGAGCCTCCGTCACCAGGCTGGCACTTACCGGGGTGTTACTCAACGGGATGTCTCCCACCATAGGGACATCTTTCTTCTACAGACTGCTCTTGTTGTCTGTGATCCGAGCCGTGTTTTGGCATCTGTCGTCGACCGCTTTGGCATGGAGAAATGGGTTAAGGGCTTTTTCGAAATGAAAGCCAGCGCGCAGGACGACAGCCAGCATCTCGATGTCGTTGAGGACATGATTCATCTCCTGATTGTCTTGATCAGCGACAGGACCTCTCTCGTTCAGACAGATGACGAGCCCAATGCCCAGATGTTGACGATTCTGCGCCGTGATCTCACACACGTCCTCTGCTTTAAACCTCTGTCCTTCTCCGAGATCTCTAACAAGGTGCCGGACAAGTACCAGGAGATGGAAGAGTTCCACCGCGTGCTTGACGAACTCTCGACCTTCAAGGCTCCGGAGGGAATCAGTGATGTGGGAACTTTCGAGCTCAGGCCCCAGTTCATCGAGGAGGTCGATCCCTACAGTGCACACTACAACAAAAACCAGCGCGAGGAGTCGGAGACGGCTTACCGCAAGTGGATGTCCAAGAAGACTGGCAAGCCGATTGAGGATATTGTCTATGAGCCTCATCTGCGCCCTATCACCTCAGGCGCTTTTGTCGGTTTGTCGGCCTTCACCAGCACCGGCATGTTTGCCCAGATCATCTACTACTCCCTTCTGTATCCGCTCGTGGCACAGTCTCTGACACCAAACGTGCCATTTACCCGTGTTGAGACATTCCTACAGGTTGTTCTGCATCTCGTACTGATTGCCATCTCCGAGGACCATGCAGACTTTGACGACCCGGTTCAGCCGTCCTTCATCCGTCTGGCCCTCACCCAGACTGCGCGAAGCAACTTCATGCAAGACGCGCCGGCAGCCAAGACCATCGTCGCCTTGCTGGACATGATGTCGACGAAGGACGAGTTGAAGGTGTGCCACGCCAAGATTGCCCTGATCCTCAAGCGAATGCGCCAGAAGCGCCCGCGAGACTTTGAGTCTGCCTACCTTCGACTCGGCGTACCGGTCGACCGTATCAGCACAGCCTCGCCTGCCATCATTGGCAATGCGAATGAAGAGAGGGAGAAGAAGAAGCGAGCTGCTCTGGACCGCCAGGCGAGGGTCATGGCTCAATTCCAGCAGCAGCAGAAGAACTTCATGGAGAACCAGGGAGATATTGACTGGGGTGTCATGAGTGATGAGGACGACGAATTGCCCGAGCCGGTAGAGGAACAGAAGAACCACTGGAAATATCCTACGGGGACTTGTATTCTGTGTCAGGAGGAGACTGAGGACCGTCGTCTCTATGGCACATTTGCCTTTTTCACTGAAAGTCACATTCTGAGGCAGACGGACTTCCAGGACCCCGACTTTGTGAGGGAAGCCGGTAATACGCCCAGGAACTTGGATCGGTCGGCCGAGGCTAACCGACCCTTTGGTGTCGCCCACGAGAACCGGCGACAAGTCGCCAAAGTTAACGCATCTGGCGACACGTTCACTACTGAAAGGCAAGTTATCGGAAAAGGCTTTGCTTCAGAAAACTGTCGACCCGGACCTCTTTCAATAGGATGCGGCCACATCATGCACTACAGCTGCTTCGAGATGTATTTTGATGCCACTGTGCGCAGGCATCAGCACCAGATCGCGCGGCATCACCCAGAAGAGACAGAACGCCTCGAATTTGTCTGTCCCCTTTGCAAGGCGCTCGGAAATGCGTTCCTCCCCATTGTCTGGAAGGGACAGGAAGAATCTTATCCTGGTGCACTCAACCCGGCGGGCTCCTTCGGCGACTTTCTTGATCACCAAATGACATCTGCTTATTATATGCTCGGAGCAGCCCGTCCTCCAGACCCAGTGCTGAGCTCGTTCAAGCAATACACCACGAGTTCGTTTATGGGGAGTATCGCAGAGAAGTCGTCACATCTCATCACGGACGCGTGGGCACCTACTACTGGCACTGCCGGGACCAGCACGCCTTCAACCGAAGGATTCACGGTAGTCCCGCCCATGAGCTCTAGAGCAAGGGCTAGTTCAACGGCGGAAGCCAGCATCATGACTGAGCTAGCCTCTGCGTATCGTCGACTACGAGACACCCTTCGGAAGACTGGGTTGAAATCCATCTACCCGATGGAGGTTGCAGACGAGATGGACAGTCAGCTGTGCTCGAGTGATACTCTGGCCCGCTCCGTTGGCTTTTCCATTTCTGCTGTGGAGATACAGCAACGAGGCACCGACACCGAATACGGCATGACACTATTGGAAAAGATCCCAGATCAGGTTCTAACGCATCTTCGTATCCTGGCGGAGACAGTTTCTTCGTATGTCGCCGTTGGGGGACAGCGGTTCAGTGGAGTGAACAAGATTGAGGACGAACACCGAAAGAATGCCGAACGCCAACACTGCCAACTGTTCATCGAGCAGTATTTCGGCCAAGAGACCGACGTTACACCCCGCCCGGCCGATTTGTACGAGCCTCTTCTTAGCATGGACCCCTTCATCTTCCTTTGTGAATGTGTTTTTGGCGTCATGCCCATACAGGAGTTTGAGATCTCCCATCTGGTGCGCCTATGCTACTTGGCAGAGATTGTCAAGGTCATCTATCATATGGGTCGCAACATCCCGGGGACTACCTGGGTGTCCAGCCTCATCAACTACCAGCTTAATGGCTCGGCCCTAGACAACTTTGCCGAGTTCTGCAAGGAGATAATTAGGATTGATATGAAGATCCGCACCAGGGAAGGGTCTGTCATGGACGCCGCCGTGCTTGCGGCCGATAGTCTTGGAGAGAACAGGGGCTTCGACCAGGAGGGGTACAACGATGTCGAAGGGTACTACGCTTTTGTTCAGAAGTATGCCCTCGCTTTCCTGCGCAAGACCGTCGTCTTGCTTTACGTGCGGTTCGGCGTCGACTTTAACAGCCACGTCTCACCAGCTCCTGAGCTGGACGAGCTGGACCGCCTGACCGAGGCGCTCCGTGTCCCGAGCTTCGACGAAATGTGCACTGCCCTCACGCCTCTGGGCTCCGAGTATGGCTGGACCCAGTCGTCGCACTCGCTTGTTCGGGGCTGGGTCAAGCACGACTTTGTCTACCCGCGTACTCTCTCGCGTCTGCCCGCTTCGGCGCTTGTCAGCCATCCGGGCATCTTCGAGCTCGTGGGCTTGCCCATGAACTACGATCACCTCATCGAGGAGTGTACCCGCCGCAGCTGCCCCACTACGGGCAAGGATGTGACTGACCCCATGATCTGTCTCATGTGCGGCGATGTGTTCTGCGGGCAAGGTATCTGCTGTCTTAAGGAGGAGAAGGGCAGGGACGGCCGCTCATCTAAGCGAATCGGCGGTGCTCAGCAGCATATGAGGAGGTAAGCTTTTGCACATGATCACCCTTGACTATACAGAAGTCTGTTTTTACTAATGTTTTCCCTTCTTGCGAATCAGATGCCAAAAGAACATTGGCCTGTTCATCAATATCCGCAAGTGCTGCGTCTTCTACCTGCACCGCACCTCGGGCTCCTTTAGCAACGCGCCGTACATTGACAAGTACGGCGAGGTCGATCTGGGCCTACGGCATGGCCGCCAGCTATTCCTTAACCAAAAGCGCTACGACTCGATGCTGCGCTCCATCTGGCTCGGACACGGCATTCCGAGCTTTATTAGCCGGAAGCTCGAGGCCGACATCAATAACGGGGGCTGGGAGACGATCTGATGCGGCGAGGGGGTAAACTTGGTTAGTAACTCGTACGAGTCGCATGAGGTAACGAGTCGAATTCAGGGGATACGCGAGGTGGTTGAGTTGGAGACGAATATCACTTTTGATACGAGTTGGAGTTACTTTCTTAGGCGTTACTTCATGTCAGTATATCGTCTTGACGCCTTGAGCCTTTGTACATAAGAAGTTATAGAGGCGTAGAATCATTTGACAAGTCATTGCCTGATCGATCCGTGAGTGTGACGTACTTGCGGCAGCACAGGAGAGATGTCATCACGTTCGTGTCAATTTTCGCCTTGTGACGGCCTCGTGTAGTTCAATGGGCCAAGGTCAATCATCTTTTGAGCACCACGGTGGTCCTGCTCTGCTCATTCAGCGGCAGCAGCGCTCTCATCACCCATGGGCGTATCCTCTTCCTCCTTGACGCCGTTGACGCCATTCACACCATTGACCTTCTTCTCGGCGTCGGGAACAGCAGGTTGCTCCTCGACTTCCTCCTTTGCCGCCTCCTTCTTGTCTGCTGCCTCCTCCAGCTCGCCATTTCGAAAGATGACAATCTTGCCATCCTTGCCCGCGCTGACCATGACCTGCCCGCAGACGTCAACCCAGAAGCACACGCCGTCGTGCACGCCACGGATGCGCTGCACGATCTCCTTGGTCACCACGTCCCAGAGGACGACGTCGCCGTCCTCGCTGGCGGCCGCGACAAATGGCCTGCCAAGCCTCTTGTCTCCACCGCGCACCACCAGGCCGTTGTCCTCGCCGCCGTCATTGTCATCCTCTTCATCGCCGTCGCCGTCCTGAGGGGGCAGTACGCCGAAGCAGCCGCCGATGCTGAAGGACGAGTTGCGGTGGCCGTCGTAGGTCTTCTTGACGGTCGAGGGGTGGGGGATGTAGTCCCAGAGGCGGATGCACGAGTCGAGGTTGAAGGCGAGCACGTAGCGGCCGTTGGGGGAGAAGCAGACGTTGGTCACGGCGGGGTTGTCTTCGTTGAGGAGGAGGAGGGTGCGCAGGCACTGGCCGGTCGAGGTGTCCCATATTCGGCTGCAAGGTTGTTAGCTCTCTGGGGTTTTGTGAGTGTCTGTACATAGAAACTTACATCAATCCGTCCGTAGAACAGCTCACGACCAGCGTGCCGTCGCGGCAAAAGTCGATCCCGCTGACGGGGTCACTGTGCGCCGGCAGACTGCGCATCAACCTGCCCGCCCGCACATCCCAGAGGAACACGGCCTCATCGTAGCTCCCGCTGGCCAGTATGTTGCCCTTTGGCGAGAAGGCGAGGCAGTAGACGTAGTTGTGGTGGCCCAGCAGCGGCTTCCGGCTGCCCCTAGCGCCGGAGCTCGCCCTGCTGACCGGCGGGATGCCGACGCCGTGCGCCGGCTCGGCCGTGACGCGGTCCCACAGGCGGATGGCCTTGTCGTCGGACCCCGTGGCCAGGGTGCCCGAGTCCGGGCTCCAGGCCAGGCAGGAGACGCCCGCCATGTGGCCCACGAGCGTCTGGATGTGCGCCCCTGTCGCGGCGTCCCACACGCGCGCCGTGCCATCTGCCGACGCCGAGGCGATCCATTTGCCGTCCGGGGAGATGCGCACCTGCGATATGGGGCTGTCGTGCCCGCGCAGCTCGACGTGCCGCCGGAACTGCGGCTTCTGCTGTTGCCGCCTGAGCCGCCGCCGCGATGATGACGACGAGGATGAGGGCCGGCGCGAGCGAGACCGTGATATGCTTCGTGAGCGCGAGTCGGTGGGCGAACGCGACCTTGATGTCGTGCCGGTTCTGCGTGGCCTGGATCGCGATCTTGAGTCCGAGGGTGAGCGGGAGTCGCGCGACCTGGATCTGCGGTCCGACCTCGTCTGTGAGCGGGAGGGCTCTGCTGAGCTGCGGCCAGACTCGTAACGGTCCTTATTCAGCTCGTCGTCCATACTTTCGGACGGCGTATGCGATCGCGAGGGTCGCCGGCCTCGGCGGACGGGGAGGCTGTGGGGTGGGCTGCGCTTCTCGTCGGCGAGGGGTTCGGGCGAGCTGTATCTGGGCGTCGATGTCGCGCTGTCATCGTTGACCCTCCTCCGTTTGGAGGAGCGGTCAGCGACGGGCTTCGCGCTGGCTGCTTTAGGGTTTGGCATAGCCCTTGCCTCTGGAGGGGTCTACCAGGGTTGGCGTAGCGACGGCTTTGGGGTGAGTGGCCGTGTGGACAAGGTGGGATGCGACAGAAGGCTGTGTAATGTGTGATGGACGGACCTGGTCTTTCTGGCGTCGCACGCGGTAGAGTGACGCGAGGCTGAACAGGGGTGCCATAAAAAAGTTCATAGGGCATGGATTGGCAGAGGTGAAGCCCTGTGGTTTACTCTCAAAGACCATGCCCCGGGCGATCATGATTGGCCAATGGCGGTGTTACATGCCGGCTTTTAGTGCCAGGATCCACCGTAAGATTAGCGTGCGCATTGGGTGTGTTGGCTTGGCCCATGACGCTAATCTCATCATCTTAAAAGGGAGGTCCTTGCTGCCCCTGTCTCAGAGGCCTGATGAGGGAACGAGATGAGGGGGCTTTTCATATATGCTGCTTTGCCGAAAAGCTTGTCTGTCTCTTGTCTTTGAGTTGAGGCCGTCAAGAACGGGGTGTATTGCAACATCGCCTAGGTATCTTGTTCGTAGCGACTCGCGCCGCCTTCATTCGCCTTAGTCAGGAACCGCAAGGTTGACTACCCCGGATACACCGGTCTTGATGAGAGCTGCTCCCACTAAACGCACAACTCTCTCATATTTCCCATTGAGAAGAACAACGCATCCTCTCCCTTCTCATAAGAGAGCGTAGCGTCTCACTTGCCGGCCATTCTCCTACACAACCCCCGGGTATCACTCACCACGGCGCAGCCCCCGACCATCAGCCATGGACCAACAACTCCCCACCGAGATCAACATCGTCACCCTTAACTGCTGGGGCCTCAAGTACATCTCCAAGCTGCGCAATGAGCGCCTCGCCGAGATAGGCCGGCGCCTCGCGACGGCGGACCCGGCCCCGCAGATCGTCGGCCTGCAGGAGTGCTGGTGCCAGGACGACTACCTCGCCATCCGCCGGCAGACGAGCCGCGTCCTGCCCTACGGCAAGTTCTACTACGCGGGGCCCTTTGGCGCCGGGCTCGCCATCCTGTCGCGCTGGCCCATCGAGGAGTCGTCCATGTTCCGGTACCCGCTCAACGGCCGGCCCACCGCCTTTTGGCGCGGCGACTGGTTCGTGGGCAAGGGCGTCGCCATCGCCAAGATCCGGTACGGGCCGGCGCCCGAGCACATCATTGAGGTCTTCAACACCCACGTAAGAACAAAGACTCTATCTTCCCGGACAGAAGTGTACTAACAAGTTCTCAAGACCCACGCCCCCTACGAAGAAGGCAAGGCAGTAGACACCTACTTCTGCCACCGCCTAGCCCAGTCCTGGGAGTTCTCCAAGCTCATGCGCGCCGCCTCCCAGGCCAGGGGCCACCTCGCCGTGGGGCTGGGCGACTTCAACGCCGTGCCCGCCATCCTGCCCTACCGCCTTCTCGTCGCGGGGCCCAAGGGCGAGCACGCCACGCCCCGCGACACCTGGCGCGTCCTGCACCCGGACTCGTCCCTCGGCGCCTCCCACTACGCCGCCGAACGCGCGAGGGGCCGGCCCGTCCCCACGGCGCACTACAACCTCGTCGAGAACGGCGCCACCTCGGACGGCGCCTACAACACGTGGCGCTGGCCCCGCGCCCAGCAGCGCCAGCTCGGCCGCCCCCGCACCGCCGGCGTGAGCCGCCGCGAGGTGGCGCCGGACGACCCGTGCCCACAGGGCAAGCGGCTCGACCACGTCCTTGTCGCGGGCGACGCCGCGTGGAGCGTGGCCGACGCCCGCGTGGGGATGGTTGAGCCGCACCCGACGCTCGAGTGCTCCGTATCGGACCACTTCTCGATGGAAGTGCGGCTGGTAGCCAAGCCACAACCAGCAGCTACTGCGTCCAGCGCCAAGAAGGAGGTGTCCGGCTCTGCAGGTTCCGGTACCGCCGTCAAGACGCCCGAGGAGGAGGAAGACGATCTGGTCAACAGAGGCACGTACCTCCAGTCGCCAGCGAGCAGCCTGCGAGGCAGCGGCAGCAGGGACGGCGCGTCGAGCTTCACGGCGCGAGGGCAACAGCAACATCCGGAACTGCGGCTCGAGGGCGAGCTGACGGCCGACGAGTACGACACGATCCTCGACGAGATACGGCAGTACGCGGAGCGCGAGGCGCGGCAGCAGCGGTGGCGCGGCAGGCACTTCTTCGCCTCGGTGGCGGCTCTGGTGGCTTGCCTGGTCGGCGTGTGGTGGAGCCCGCGCAACTACGTTGCCTTCATATTGATACTCGTGAGCAGCTTGAGTCTCGTCGCGGGCACGATAGATGGGCTCATCGCCTTACTGTTCGTCGGATCCGAGATGCGGGCGCTCCAAGAATTCGCATGGGAGATATCCAACGCCAGGGCAGCGTTGACGGGAGAGCAACAGTTCGCGCCCGAGGATGGGCCGAGGGAAAAAGGCTGGTAGAGATACCACAACAGGTGTTCTCTTTACTGATGATCTCCTTGTCTTTTAGCGAAAGGGGCTCGAATAGCTAATGATATCCATAATAATCTACTTTGAAACAAAACTCTCCTGGTCATGTCGATATCTACCGACTCTCTCACAACCTTTCCCCTCCCCTCACACGCCGATTCCTCATTCCGAATACTCAGCATCATGCCGGTGAGCTTCCGCTTGCCTGCTACATCTACTACAAAGCAGAGAAGCATAGGACCACCAATCCATCCTTTGCATGCCTAGCCTCGCCCGTGCAAGGCTCGAATGGTTGCAAAATCGCCAGTCGACACGAACCCCAACTGCTCAAGGCCGCCCCTGGACGTTGTCGCAGCGTTGGTATTTGGGGGTATTCTCCTCCTGCGCCATGTGTATCCCAAGAACGCATGGCGCTTCCTCAGATCGAGCACAATTCCCTTGGTACCCTTGTCGCGTAGCAGTCGATCTCGAGGCCTCTTGCGCTCTTTTCGGCCGAAACATCGCATGAACTGTTTCAGCACCTCCTTTTCGATCTCATCCAGGCCCACTATCTGCTCAATGTACTGGTCAACGTTCCGAAGACGTGTAGCATCGTAAGGGGTGGCCACCCATCCTAAAGCGAAGCGCTGTATGCTGCGTGAAAAGCCTTGGAGGGCATCTCGCATGTCAGCCTCTCGGTTGAGGCGCTTCACCTTGCGCTGCTGCTCCTTGAACTCCAACTCCTCCGCACTTAGATTTTCTTCAATGTCAATCGATGCCGTCGACGAGTCGCTGCTGCTTTCGATCCGGTCACTTATGGGGTCCTCTTCTTCGAAATACTGAGTGTCGTCTACTGAGCGTAGTGATGGGATGAAGGGCGGGGGCAATAAGTGCAGCCGATCCCAGGGCACACCGCGAAACCACTTGTGTGCTTTTATATCTTCCGCGTCAAAGGGATAGACATAACGGCCGGCAAAGTCCGTAGGTCTTTGGGCAGAGAAATAGCCGGCTGGAGTAGGTGTGGAAGAGGCCAGGGCTGCAATATCTCTCAAGCGATATCGCTGAGAACATAGTCTCTCAGTTTTGTCCGTAATGAGAGATTCTATCAGTTGCTGGCATCTACTCGTCACTGCAGGACGGAGTGGAAAGGCGAAAGTTTGTCGATAGTTCTGAGCTACTCATCAGTCTCCCTGCCAAGACCCGGACTCACCAGGAAAAGGCCAAAGAAAACAAAGCTTACAATGATGTTCTGCTTCGTCTGTTGTCTTCCTTCCTCCGCCAAGAACGGCGTATGCCCATAAAGGCACTCGTACAGTATCACGCCGATGCTCCACTAGTCGCAGCGGCCATCGTATTTCTCTCCCCTGATCACCTCGGGTGCCATGTATTGACTTGTGCCAACTACGCTTGTGGCAGTTGATCGGTTTCCACAGCGGTTCCGCCAGTGAAGCAAGGGTTCGCCATTGTGTTCGTCTTTTGGTTCGTGTTTCTCAAGTCCGGCGATAGTGGTGCCTGCATGTCGGCCTTTGCCCGACTTGCGGTCTTGGTCGTCCCCCTCAATATTGATACCGAGCTTCTTCAGAAGGGAGTAGCGGGTGCTGGTGTAATAGGTGGTATCGTGGCTCCAGTGACCATCAAAGGCCAGACCGAAATCTGAGATCTTTAGATGGCCAGATGCGCTGACGAGAAAGTTGTCGGGCTTGATATCACGGTGTATACAACGGAGCGCGTGTGCCTCTTCGACGCAGACAATCATCTCCGCAATGTAGAAGCGAGCAACGGTCTCGTGCAGGATATTCTCGCGGATAAGGAGACCAAGGAAGTCACCGCCAGGCATGTACTCCATGACCAAGTAGAGATTGGCGGCATCCTGGAAGCTGGCGATCAACGGCACAATCCTAGACCGCATTAGTTTTTCATAGAATCGCAAAGTTATAGATCAACCATGGCGATAGAGCCAACATACCATCTCGAGCCCTCGGATGCAACCAGGAAGTCTCTCTCAGCTCTCAAGTGCCCTTCCTGGTTACTTTTCAACATATCCGACTTGCGAATGACCTTCATGGCATACACTTCTCTGCGATCCCTGGGTCCATCGGTCTGGCTCTCGTTGCCTGTCGATTTCTCTCTGACGAGTCTGACAACACCGAAACTGCCTTTGCCAAGAACCTTTACGACTTCGAAGTCATCATCCCACTGCGATTTGTTGCCGGTTGAAGCATGGCTTAGCGCCTTGATACTTCTTGTTTTCATCACGCGACGCTCTCGAAGATGGTCTGTCTCAGTGCGATAGAAGACTGCACGACAGCGTTCCTTCTCCTCGAGGGAGAGGTTCTCTGCGTGGTAGAGACCGGCTTCCATGTATCGCCTTCGCAGTGACCTCGGAGACGGTCTGTTGAGAACCTCATTGAAATGTGTCTCTAAAAAGATCTTGGCAGCAGCAGCACGCTCGACGGTGACGACTGTCGGGTTGATGGCGTCTAAACCAGTCTCTTCGATAGGCTTGAGGTTGACTACTGGATCCGAACGGATGACGGGACCTCGGCGTTTGACAATGACTGGTTTCTTCTCCACATACTCTCGATATGACACTTTGGAGTCCTTGGAATCGACTGATGTTTTGCCGGTGGAGTTGCCTATGGGTGTAGAGAGGAAACTGTAAGAAGTGGACTGGGTTGCCACTGAAGATGCGGGGGAATCCGGGCTCGGTGATCCCCCCGGTGGGATATTCAGGGCAGCAGCGAGCGAAGGCCTGACCTTTGGATGCGTGCGATGAACTACTGTTGGACCAAAGGGACTGCGAAATATGTTTGATGTCATTCTCCTTACGGCTCCTGCTCCACCGACAAGTACGGACTTGCCCTTCACGTCAGGAGTTGGAGGCGGCGTGACTTCAGGAGTACGCTCCACGACCACTGTGTTCGATGCTGTTTGGCCAACTGTCAATATTTCTCGTCCGTCCTTATGAGGCTAGGAATATGGGGTACTCACGGCTACTGCTACCTGTCAAGGAGCGCACAACTGACCACAACTTGGAATTTCCACGCCGTAGTTTTGAGGGTGGTGAGCCACGTCTGTCAATGTTCGGTAAAGAGATATACGAAGCGTTGAGCACTGGGCCAGGACGATCGTGGGGGGATGGCAGCGTCTCGTGAGCTTGTCCCAGACGTCTCTTCATCGTGTGCCGACCAGTCCGAAGAGTGTGTGAGCCGTAACAAGACTGACACCGCCCGCACGTTATGAATGGAATCAAATGAAGGACATAACCAGCACTAAGACTATCGATGCCGGAAGTGGAAAACACGAATCGCCAGAGAGAGTGGCAAATATGATCATACGCTGTTCTTGTGAGAGGAGAGGAGGACGGCAGGCGACAAAAGAGCTCAAACAGTAAGGCCGGCTCAGCAACGGCAGTATTACGTAGAGGAAGGTACAATCTGTTCGTTCATGGGCAGTCACAACGGAAAACAATTGAAGAGTCAGGGACGAGTCCGATCTATTCAGCTTGAAGTTCTATCTCGCTTACTATCAACACCCACTTCCCAATGACTAAGGAAAGAGAGCCCAAGGCCAGAGCGAAAAAAAAAGTATAAGGAAGAACCAACACCGAAACAACTTTTTATGACGCCGTGCAAGATGCAATGTAGACTCGTCATCCCTTTTTGTACATCTGCTACCGCGGCCGATGACATGACCGGATCCTCGCAGGCTGCGCACAGGTCAGAAGACTCCATCGTGGCGTGCTATCGAGAAAAACTCCTTCCAGGTTCCGAGATAGACAGATATTAATGGCCCGCAAATCTTCCTCAGCGAGCTCGTGCGCAATGAGATAAAGTACAGGGACGGGTCTCCGCGATGAAAGTCCGTCCATGATAGGAAATGCAGGCCATCATGAGGGCCTTGTCGTCCAAGCCAAAACAATAGACGACAACATGTACAACACCATCACCTCGATGACTCAAGCTTACTTGATCTCGAGGAGCTTGACATCGAAGATCAGGGTGCTGTTAGCGGGGATGCCGTCAAGCTTCTTGCTGCCATAGGCCAGGTTGGCAGGGATGGTCAGGCGGCGCTCGCCACCGACGGACATGCCGGCGATACCGATATCCCAGCCCTTGATGACCTCGCCCTTGCCGACCTTGAAGGAGAACGGGGTGCCCTTCTTGTTGGCTGAGAGAGACATGATGTTAGTATATGCTCGTAGAGACTGGATCTGGAATCCACTTACAGTCAAAAACCTTGCCGTCTTGGAGCTTGCCAATGTAGCGCATGCTGACGCGGTCGCCAGACTTGACAGCCCGGCCGGAACCGACCTTGCGGTCATCGATGGTCACACCCTGGACGACCTTGACGCCGGTAGTAGCCTTCTTGCCCTTGTCAGCTTGCTTGGCCTTTTCAGCCGAGCCGGTAGGCCCTAGCTCGAGGTTTTTGGCGAACTGCACCTTCTTGTCAGTCTTGGAAGATGCGGGGGTCTCCTTGATGGCGCTCTTGGGCTCCTCGACGCTGACGGCCTCGCCCTTGTTGTTCTTGAGCTTCTTCTGCTGCTTCTTGCTGAGCTTGGCCTCGTCGGCCTTGCTCTCCTTGGCGATCATGTCGTCAAGGTTCTCAGCCTCCTCGGCAGAGCGCTTCTTGCCCTTCTTGGAGGTCTGGACCAGCTGGGGAGCCTCCTCGTCAGTGTCGACCTCCTCGACGCGCTCAAGGTAGTCAAGCTCGTCGAGCTCATCCTCGCTGTCATCGTCGCCAATCAGGTCCTCCATGTCAGGGGGGAGGTCGTAATCCTCATCATCATCATCCTCAGAGTCGGTCTCTTCATCCTCGTCGATAACGTAGTTACCAGTGACGTAGACGGCGTGGGTGCCAGAAACGACAAAGTAGGCCTTCTCGTTCTCAGGGATGGTGATGTCAATGGTTTGTTGGTAGTTCTAAAGATAATTGTTAGCTCGATGTATGGGACAAATACAATTGATTAGTTGGGAGAAGACTTACGCGCTCAGTGTCAAGAGTGCAGATGACAAACTGCTCCAGATCGAGACCGTCCTCGTCATCGCTGTCATCCTCATCGTCCTCGTCCTCCTCATCGTCATCGCCAAGAGCAAGGCCCTTGCCCTTGCTGATGCCATTGGGGGTCTCATCGTCCTCCATGTCCTCATCCTCATCCTCGTCCTGAGTGGCCTCGAGGAGCTTGCGGATAGCAGCCTCCTGGCGGGCCTTCTTGGACTTGGCGGGGTCGCTGGGGCCGCCGTTGGCCTCCTCGTCCTCATCTTCATCGGAGTCCTCCTCGTCATCGTCGCCGTTGGCAAGAAGAGCCTGGAGGTACTCGTCATCGTCCTCATCGTCCTCGTCAAGGTCGCCCATGCGGGGCTTGACGATGCGAAGAGTGGAGCGGGGGACGCTGGGGATGTTGCCATCCTCATCGGCCTCGGGCTCCTCAGTGGGATCGACTGCCGCCATGGTGATGCGGATCTGAGATGGTATCAGCAACGGTGAATGAAAAGACGGCGTCGTCCAGGAAATTGGAACAAATCAGGCGTCTGGGAATGATTGCATAATGATACTCACAGTAGCAGGGAAGTCAGCGGCCACAGGGATCATGACATCTCCTGGGGGGACCTCGAGGCCAAAGACGGCCACAGGCAGAAGGGAAGACATGGCGGTGATGGTGGGAGTGTGAGTGGTAAGAAGGGGAGAAGGGTTCAATTGTCCGGGAGAAAAGGACAAGAGAGAGACGCGTGAGATGTCTTGTGAGGAGAAGGAAGAAGTTGCGGCGGTGAAAAGTTCTTGAGCGCAAGAGATTTCCTTTTTCTCAGCAAGGCAGAGTCTGAAGGAAAGATTTATTTGAATCGCAGAGCTTCTTCTGCCCCAAAATTTTTTAACTGCCTTCCTGCAGAGCAACCCCCCACAAAAGGCGCTAAAGAGGGCGATAAGAGGCTTATCAGGACCCCAATCCGCTGAACGTGCAAAGAGTGGATGCGATTCTCTCCCAGTCAACCAGCCAACCAGGTGGGGCGTAAGTTTCTTTTTTTCCTTCCTGCGCCTGCTAGCCTCACAACTGGTTCCGCACTGACCTCATTCGTCCACTGGGTCTTGGATGTAAGTCCAGGCCGCCAATTGCAGCAACAGCATCAAGCGCAAGAGAGCATCCATCAATGATCACAATTTAGTGTGTGAAATAACGTCAGAAAGACATGAGCTACTGTTCAAACAGTAATGATTATCAAGATCCAAAGTGTTATATTTACAGCACAGAATTGAAGGGGTCTCAAATGAAAGCCTCCTCACCGCTGCTTGGCTCAATTTAGTACCCATGTAACCATGGGTGAATGGAGACAAAATAATGCTTGCACGCAAATGGCCAGCCGCCCAGAACGCTGCTGTTTATCAAAAGAATATGGCAAGCGACCAGGAGGCAAATCGTTATCTAATGTCATTGTACTACGATCAAGGATGACTGAGCTATTGTATAGCGTGCTTCGAGAAAGTATCAAAGCTGGGATGACCTCAACGGTAGAGCCTCGGCTTCTCACCCGTTAACTCGATGCGTTCCAGAAAAACGTGACAGATTCAGCCAGATCTAGGCGGCTTCCTTCAACAGAGCCGGTGCCTGCCGCATCTCAGCATATTCCCTTGGTCTATCCCCGACATCAGCCATGTCCAGCGCGATCTCGACCAACTCGCGAGGGAATCGCTTGCACTGACGCAGGTACGCGGCAACCATGTCATTGCCGTTCGTGATGCCACCTGTAGTGTAGAACCAAATACAGTCAGCCAGATATTCGTCTAATTAGCAAACAAAAAAAAAACGTACCGCTGCTCCAGAGATTCCCATCCTGAGTCCACCGCCACTTGTGCCCCACAAGCCGCACGCCCTGCTCCCCAAACGCCTGCTCAATGAGGCCCTGGCACCCGCGCGGCCCGCACGCCTCCTTGCCCCGGAGAAGGCCCGCCCGCCCGCACAGAAAGATGCCCGTGCACACGCTCAGCACGTCTGTCGTGTCCTTCATCGCCGCCTGCCGGGCCAGCCAGTCCAGCGTCTCGGGCGCGAAAGTCAGGGTCGGGTCCGGCCCGGGCAGGAGCAGTACGTCGAGGGTGCCGGGCGCCACGGCCGGGTCGTCGAGGCTGTGCGTCGGGAGAACCCGCAGGTGGCCCGGAAGCTCGACCGACTTGTCCGCCCCGCCGGCCGCAGCGATGTAGACAATCTCGACTTCGGGCGAAGCGTCGAGCAGCGCCTGCGGCAGATTGAGGAAGGCCTCGCTCAGCGGCTGCAGATACTCTTTGCTGAGGACGACAAAGATGTCCACGGTGGCCATGTCGAGAAGCTGCACGGGGCACGCGATGAGCACGCCGACGCGGAACTTGTTGGTAGGGGCGGTGGGAGGCATGATTGGTCCGGTGAGTTCGCGGATGATCGAGGTCGCAATGCGTGCTGTTTAGGATCAAGATAGTGTTTGAAGAAGTGAGATATTATACCTCCTGTGCCTAACATGATCCATACGCGCAACACGATATTTATACTTTTCCTTTTCATCATCATCATTTTTGCCTCGACTTCATCGCCACTTACACGGCTCAACCTCCGTGAAGCGTCCGGTCTTGACCGGAGCTGATGGTGCGTTGTGATTGGTCAATGGCTCCAAATGCCTCCGAATTCAATCGGAGCCAAGACAGGAGCTGACCCGATGCGGGCACAAGTCGTTTGCCCGCGTACGCGCCTTCAGGTCTGTGACGAACCCAGTGCCCATTGTACCCAGGAACCTATCTGCAATTCCTTCGTCAGTGTAAGAGGCTTGTTGCAGGTGGGCTTGGCAGTATCTGCGCAACGCCGTCTGGAGCGTCGTGCGCGGAAGCTTACGCGGCTCGGTCATCCTACGAGTCCTCCCTTGTCCGTCGCCAAAGGCTGTGCCAGTCACATTCCTTGGTTGGTTTGAGGAACAGAAGGGGTAGTTGTCAAGCGAGTGTTGTTCATTTCTTTCTGTTCTGCCTCTCATCTTCCTCCAGAGACCCTCCCAAGTGTTGCATGACCGATGTCAAGGTGCCCCACGATGTGCCGGAAGCCGGTCGATTTTCTTTGCGACTTCCAGACCCATCTATCCCTCCCGTCTCTGTTTTCCCTTCCTCCCCTATGTAGATACAATGATTAGGTATTATGGGGCCAGTTGATTAGCAGGTCCGGTCCGAGAAAAGCCACCTCTGCTTGAACTCGGTAGCCGAAACCCCCCCTTTACTCCGTCACACCTGGGCTAGCCGTCGACCCCGGTATGATAAGTCTCTCGGGTCAACTCTGTTATTTACACCCCTGAGGCAGTGAATTCGTCCGACCACTCTCTCTTGTGTGTCTGCTTGGCTTTGTCTCCTTTCTCTTGTCTTTCCTTCTGTCTTCTCTTCCGTTAAACGAGTGCGGCGAGAGGATATCATCTTTGGTTGTGTACCCGCCCGCAAAATTGCTCCAAGAACTCCTTGAGCCCCCAAAAAAGAGTAAAAAAAAGAAAAATCAAGACAGAAAAGTCTGAACCCCCATGTCTAGATGCCAAATGCCGATGCCATGCCATGCATATCAACATCATACCCTCTATTTACACAAAGCCGCCTCGCAATGCCGACACCGCCGGTTGTCGGACATGATCAGTCGAAGTATTGAGGCCTGTCGAGTCTCCACGGTCTTTCAAAAGGGTCTGTGCACAGAAGCGAATGAATAAAAATATAAGAAAAAAGGGGTTCGCCAGGCACCGAGTTGTGTCGATTACGGCCTGGGAGTCGAAGATCGAAGAATGAAATTAGGCGGTGAAGATCAGAGCAGCATGGAAAAAAGTCGTTGAATCATCGTATTAAACTTTCTCGCTGACCGCGAGAGATTTCGCTCGTTGCCGAGTGACCTTCTTGCTGACAGTGTATACCAGGTCTTGCGTCCAGAAATGGCAAATCTGCGCTTGGGCGCAAGGAATCGAGCCGAAGATAGGAGCCACCAGGGGCACCATAACGTAGTCAATGAAGTTCTTCTTCACCTCGCGGTGAGAAAAGTTCATGCCCTTGGCGAGACCAGCATCGTCCATTTCCTTCTCTCGGACGCCAACAGCGAGCTTGTGGAAGCCCTCGTACATGCCCAGATAAAGTGCGACCTCCATGAAACCCAGCGTTCTGAGGTACTTGCATACCTCGAAAATCCAGCCGATCCCGTGGACATCAGGGGTGCCGTCGGTGATCCACATGTACAAAGTGGTAGTGATGACGAAAATGGTCATCTGAACAGGGAGGAAATGAGCCTCAAAGAGACGATGGAACAGGTAGATGATGCGCATGTAATCAGGGTCCTTCAGGGTATCATGCGTTACGTCGGAGAAGATGCCGCTCTCGACAGGGCGTTCAGGGTCGAGGTTGTCGAGATGCTCCTGAGGAACATAGCCGTCGGTGGTGTCGTTCAGTGAGCTGTGCAGGGGTCGGAAGGCCCTGGAGGTGTGCTTCCTCTCGCGCCAGAGCTCGACTACCTTGCGCAGGGCGAAGCCAGTGTCGAGAGCACCCCACATATGGCGGATGGCCTGCTTGTAACGAGCTTGCATGTCCGAAGCGATGCCATTAGCACCTTTTCCATATCCGCCAGCAGTCACGTTGGTCTGGCTGACAGGGCTTAGAATGGTCCGGGAGGTCAGGTTGCCGTTCAGCGCAAAGAAGCACTTGAGGTACATGTGCAGGTCCTCGCCGATGGCCTCAGAGTCGCAGTCCCAGCCACCCACACGGTCGACGAGCTCGAGTGGAAGCGAGTACACAGAAGTCGGGGGAGCAATGGTCGAACCACGGTACAGACCAGACATGCCAGCGGCGCACCAAAGGATGTCGGCAACACGGACAATGGCGGGGACGCTGTGCGCATTGCGATCGAAGACAATAGGAGCCGAATATAGGGTGGTGTTTGCCGTTTCGGGATTGGCCAGATGCATGGAGGTGATCAGAGCGAAGTAGTTGGACGAAAGGTGACTGTCAGCTGCATGGCGGGGGGAGGTGATTGGTCAGCCTTTTGGTCCAGAGCTTGCATAGTTTCAGGAACAGACGGGGATTGTCGCAGAATTTCAACCACAATCTAAAACATGACAAAAAACATACCGTCAATCCCAGTGACGATCACATCCCTCCGCTGTTCCATCGAATATTTCTCGCTCAATTTGCGTGCAGCCCAAGCCATGTTGCTTCCTTTGCCGGGGGCTTCATTGGGAATGTCGGCCGGGTGCAGGGTGAAGTCAATTGAGCGGAACCTCTTGACAAATTCCGAGACCAGAGACATGGCCTTGAGCTCCACGTTGTTCTCACGCTGCTCCATAGCCAAGTAGATCTGCGCAGACATTCTTCCGTTAGCATAAAGGACCAAGTTTTCAAAGGCAACTAATGAGAAACCGAATGCATGGCTTGGATCAGGTCTCGCCTATGCTTGAAAGCGACTAATTGGTGCCATCGCGCATCGACGCTGACCGTGGGCCCAGAGCGTTCTCTCATGGTATTGCCAAAAGCTAGAATGGGGGTTTTCCACTCACGTCGTACGACTCCCGAGCTTGGGGGTGGCAAGCCAAGACGTCCAGTGTCTCCCTGAGCGAGTCCATCTCTTCCTTGTAGTTGGGAATGACAACTGCGTGGATCACACGATCGGTTGCGCCAGCATCGCCATCGGGGAAATACTCGGGCTCGAGATCGCCAATTTCGCTGCATGAGGTCGAGGAGGCTCGAGAAGAGGTCAAGGTCTCGGAACTAGAAAGGGAAGTCGAAGATCCACGGCGAGTGCGGCCAAACTTGAAATCCTTGAGAGTCTTGCTGTGTACCGTCTTTCGCAGGTTGCTCGTGAGATCCCAGATGGCCCAAAGAGCGCGGAGAGGAAAGACAAAGACCAGAACATGGATGAAGAGGCAGTAGTAAGCCCAGACAAGCGTCCAAACGCCGCCGCCCTCGTGGTGATAGCTCGGTGCGCTGAGGCTGTCCTTGGGTTGTTGGTACTTGTAGCCGTAACGTATCGCTGCAGCTTCCCTAGATATAACCAAATAGCTGAGGGCCGCCAGAGCTATCATCGCCAACCCTCCCGAGCGCCGGGAACACCATGCAAAGACAGACATGGTGGCGGCCGAATAGCTAGGCGAGAGAAGAGACGAGACAAGCCGAGACCAGAGCTACGCGCAAGGAGGAGTGAAGCCAAAGCCGAGGCGGTAAAAGACAGGAGGAGTTAAGGTATAGGACGCCAAGAGGGATCTCGAAGGGAGAGGAGTCGAGAGTGGCTGCCCGGCTGGTCGAAGGAAGGTAGGTGGTAAAAAGGAGGGACAAGAGGAGTGATAGGATAGCAAAATAACAGAGGAGTATTATGACCCTGTACGAGACGAGGGACAACTCAGATCTGACAGAAGGAGGGACTGGGGAGTGGGAAATGAAGGAGAGGAAAAATTAGTGTTGCTGAACGATATTCACCAACAAGGGCGAGCTTGGACTTGGAAAAGAGACGAAACGAACGAACGGGGAGAGACGAGCGAGTTTGGATGGCATGGCTTTGGCACACGGTACGTAGAGGGTACTAGGAACGGCAGAGGCGACGGGGGGAGGAACGTGCTTTTTTGGTGGTGGAGCGCGCGTGTACTTGGAGCTGCAAAGTCGCGGTACTTCGAACCTGGGTTTTTTCGGTTGGTGGTGAACGGCTGGGTTGGACCTTCACAATTGGGTGGCGGTTGGGGGTGCAGAGCTCGCAAAAAGCCTCCAATCGTGCCAATTACCCAAGCCCCCAGTCCTTGAGTAGAACAAGTACTTTCCTTACCCAGACACCAGCAAACAGAGGTACCGTGGACAACAAGCAAAGTGCCACCCGAAAAGGGGGCAGGATATCCTCGAGCAAGCAGTTGGAACTGTGCTAGCCCAGCCGGAGTGCGCCTAGGACGGTGGCTCTGTTGGCCCAGCGCAATTTGGCGCAGGTACAGCACGGTACCTGTACTGTAAGGCCCTGCGACACTGGTAGGGGTGGGTGCTGGAGCCGAGGCCAGAATAGAAAAAGGGGCGGGCCCCCAAAAAGTGGACAACAGAGGCTGTTAGATGTTGGGGCCAATGAACCTAGGGGCCACTGGGGCCCTGGTAAGCTGGCTGCGTGGAGCTGCAAAGTTGCACCAGCCGACCGGCAGACAAGCCAGGGGTGGGAGTCGGGAGGAGACTTGGGGGTACAGCCAAGACTCGAAAAAATCCCGCCATGCAACCGCACGTCATGAACCCAAGTCTTTTTGTTCGTCCTCGATAGCTTCGATAGCTGCCAAGTGCCGTGGCTGAGATGGGCTGATACAAGAGAGTGTCCCTCACGGGTTGGTTGCGCTCGTTCAAGCATCTGTGCAGCACTTTACGAACAGCGTATTCCCAGCCTCTTTTGTGACTTTCCGTTACAAGTTTCGAGTAGGTCGGTTAGTCGTAGGATTTGAAGAATGGAACTCGTACACATTGACCACTGTTCCCCAGGACGCGCGAGAAAGGTGGGGGACGGCAATACCTATGCTCTCCTCATTTGTTCAGTGGTGAGAGAATGACATTCTTCCCCGTACAAGGTGCTCCGAGGGTTGCCAATTCTCGAGCTAAAGTCCTTGTTTGAGAACAGACTGACGACGCTTCTGGCCGTTGTGCCTCGATCTTGAAGAGCCCCCAGGTGCACAGCCAACTGCCCTACTATAGACATGCATGCACGTCTACCAATCTGGTGTTGCAGCTGATCTTCCCCCCTCCTCCATCAGGAACAGGACGAGTGGCTATTCACAGCAAGCAGAGAGTTGGTCTGCATCACACCCATGCAAGCCCCCCTCCATACGTACAGCTAAGACGTGGCTAGGTACAACCTCTGTTGGAATCTAGGCCAAGGTGGCTGAGCTGTCAGTCTGTGATGAGTACCCATGCAAGAGTTAAACTTGGTGAAATGGTGCTATTTCGACGACAAAAGGTGACAGCCACGACCGTTGCGCTTGTTGGAAAGCGCAAATAGAATGAATATTTGTTCGCTGGGGGAAACGGTCGTAGATCCGTCACAAGTCGGCCGCCTCTTGGACAGGCGGCCTCCCATATCCCGCCACACATCGACATGTCGCTCTCCCGCACCCACAGGTCCCTCCCCCTCCTTGGCTCAAAAGGTTTGGACCAACAGAAGCCAGGGAACTTGGCATGAGTTTCAATTCTCGACCCAGTGAGGTTCAACTCTGCATGCCCACCACGCGGGGGATGGCCGGCGCGAAAGGGCAGATGACCCCGGGAGATACACAGGCTTACAAGCCTGGTCAGCTCCGTACAAGAGTACCACCGGGAAATTGTGATGTGAAGCCCCATCTGGCCCTGTGAAATTTAATGAGGGCCCCCAGATTGAGAGACACACTTGCGCTGGACCTTGGGTCTTGGCCCATTTTTTCCCTAGCACGATCATCATCTCAAACGCGCTTGGCCCTGATGTCAGTATGGGGGGCACTGTAAGGTGGTCGAGGGATTTGTACGGAGGTACCAGGACCGGCACGAACGTTAGCCTGAGATCTCCAGGCAACGGAATTGTTCTGCATTTTGACTCGATGGATCTCCAGTAGTGCACCCGATCCAAACAAGCTGTTTTTTCTTTTCGCTCTTCTTTATTGGTGTTAAGCAATCCCACCCGAGGAGATGCGCAGTTCTCACTACAAGTGGTGCCCTTGAAAAGTAGTTCTTGTCGGGCTTGAATGCGATATCCTCAGCCCCGCGATGGATACTGTAAGTTGGTCCGTCTCTATTCGTGTAAGTGCTTTCAGGAAATCCTTGGAGCGACTGGTCCAGAACCCAGGCCAGGATCACCCTCGTCTGCTTTTCACGATCCTAACCCATCTCGTCGCTTCAACCATGCTCTCTTCACCGGGTTCGCCTCTTCTCCCACTTCTCCGCCTCCGATAACGTCCTGGTGCCTCCTGCTAGCCCGTCCATCACCACCACCATTGCAGGCTTTGCACATGGGCAAGTGGTGACGGCTAGTGCTGCACTGTGACATCGAACCTGGCCCTAGCTCGAACGTGGTGGATATCGTGCTGCTACTGGTTCGTCCAAACCCCCCTGTCGGTCCTCCATCGCGTGCCAGTCCGGCGCCCAGCCTTTGTCGCGCTAGCCGTCTAGCACAATTGCTGGACTCAAAAATGCTCCCCGTTCAAAACCAGCGAAATGCGCTCCCAATGCTTCGACAGT
Organism: [Phialemoniopsis] sp. UDSM-2020; assembly: GCA_018873225.1. Lineage (NCBI taxonomy): Eukaryota > Fungi > Ascomycota > Sordariomycetes > Thyridiales > Thyridiaceae > Thyridium > [Phialemoniopsis] sp. UDSM-2020. Next base: position 4,080,528 of record JAEILZ010000001.1, read on the forward strand.
CCCCCCTGAACCATCATCAGAAGGGCCTGGGCCGGTCCAATCTTGCTTCCCACGATGTGTGGCCGTCTGTGCACACCCATGTCGTTTCTCGAAACCGCCCGGCCGAAAATCTTGGCTTTCCTCATTTCTGCAAAAGAGAGCCGGTCTCCCCCAATTTGCCTGCTGGCCGCTAAGCCATCTTACTGGCCGCCTTTTTCAACCACGCACCCGCTGATTGGACAATGCGTATTAAGATTAAATCGAAATCGTACCCGCAGCGCGTCTGCCGTGGGGCCATCCCTGCCTTTCTTATTTCTACCACACACACCACCGCCAGGTACTTTCACTCTTGTACGACAATCTCGCTTGTTGGGATCGCAAAACCTGCCTAGGCAAATTTTTGCCAATAAACCGTTTTTTCCCACCTTTCCCCGACACGATGGGTCGCATAACTATCGTGAGAGTCTTCGTATTGGATCGGGCGGGGAGTCGTCCCATTACCGATTCGTTAGTAGGCATGAGCTTTGGCTAATGTGGGTGCCCACCGCAGTGGTCCACGATCAAGGCGCAGACGCGCCAGGAATGAACCCAAATATGAACAGACGCAAAATCAAGTCGACTCACTCGCTTGTGGTGATGTTCCTATTGTGAGAAGCGACTAACACGACCTGATTTGCTCTCCTTGATATTGACATGGCCAACGACGCAAAAGTCCTCTCCCTACAACTTACGAAATATCTACCTGTAGAGCATGGTGTTGAGCTTATTCAACCCAGCCATCCATGGGCTAGCATGCGTTATGATACCATCTTCGGGATAGCCGCGAACACTACTTCATACTTGTACATGCATGCAGGCCGATGAGTGTGAGCGGATCTCCCAACGGTTGCTACCGTTAGTGTTCCGGACAACGGCCACCAGACAACCGGCCGAGTGGTGCACTGAAAGTCTTGCAGTATTGAAGAAGTCTCCAAGGCTCTGCTGATATCAGATCATTGACTCCGTCTGTCGAAAATCCCCGCGCTGGATATACACCCCTTAGATGTTCTTGAGGTCACCTGCGACTACTCGTTGGTTCGCTCATGACCGCTTCTGCTCTTTCTGATCTGGCATAGGCTGGAGTTTGCTCAGTATTAGGAACTGCAAGCCATGTAAAAGCCAATGCAAGTCTGCTGTACTCCGTGGTTTCACCCTATGTTGTAAGCACATCGAGTGACAGCATCATTGAAGCAGGCCAGACTCGCCGATACATCGCGCATATTTGGTCACACCGAGGCCTCGGCCGGAAGCGCATACATCTCTCCAAGATTGTCATATGCAACTCTTCATCCTCAGAAAGTGAATCTACCCCCATTGAGACCAAGAGCATCCTCGATGCCGCGAGGGCTTGACTGGTACTGTTACCTATACGAAGCTGGTCACTCTGGAACAGCCAAGGATCGTGGCTATGTGACATTGCTCAATCAATCTTCCTCCGCTTGGCTCGGCGGAGTATACGAGATACTAGGCAGCAACCATACTGCAGCTTTGACTCCGGATCTCCCGAGTGGGCGGGTTCCGGATTGGGCCCGAGGACGCCGGCAACAAGCGGCGGCGGGGCGGGATCTGCCGAAGTCTCAAAGTCTATTTTGGGCGGAAGATCGCCTATGCAGCATTGGCCTTCTTCCATGCTGCGGTGTGGACTACCTGACCTCATTTCGTCATTCGGTATACTCAGGTATATTTATCTAAAGTTGTTTGTTTCAAGCCCATTGGCTAGGCGCTGCATTGAGGCAATGCTGCTTTCGAAAAAGTTGTCCTCTGGTACGGCGTCTGCTAGCGAAATCACTTACACATGCGGCTCGCCATTTGACACAGTAAGCACGTTAGGGAACCAGCCGGGGGAATTAAAAAACCTACATTTTACACGGAGTACATAGTTGCAATTATCCCAGACACATCACAGGTAACAGTATGGCCAAGCACCCGAAGATCACACTGCAGCAAAATGAACAGTCCCCGAGGCCCTTCGGTGTGGGCCTTTAGACACATCTTCCCGACTTTGTTTCGAAATATGTCTTCGTCCGGCGCCGTGGCCCGGGTGGCTTGACCCACTGCATCCTCGACATGGGGTCTGGTCAATCAATCCGTAACAGGCTTATTTTGAACAATGGAATTGCTGGATCGCGATGCGGATCGCAACACGGTTAGGGGCATACATCTATTGCGCACCTCGTCCAGCCAAGGTGTTCGCGACGCGTAGTAAATTGTAAGGCAGGTGTCGCAAAATAGTTTCTGTATTCAGAGTGGTCAATCCAGGGCCAATTTGCACTCCAAGTCAAGCATTGTACTTGTGGATACTTCCCAAGTTGGACGTCTCTGCCACACCTCTCTTACACACAAAATAGGCAACAGAATAGCGAGCTCAGAGCAAAGCCCCTTGGGTATCCAGTTTAATCGTAAACCGTGTCGCGTACGAGGCTGAATACTCCTTGTATGCACACAGGTCAACAATCTAATTCAAGGCAACAAGATTATTCGGCTCCTGAGAGGACGAATGTCATTTCACGATACGGGAAATGTAACGCTTCTCGTACAGCTCAAGATGCTGAGACTTCACTCAGGATCGGGGCACGGGAGGTCCCGGCAAATTTGCCGAGACGGTCAGCCGTTTTGTCTGGTGTCTCCCTTTCACAAGACATCTGCTCCCTTGACAAGCCGACGTTGAGAGCGACCGACCTCTCATGTACGGAGTATGTACTTGGAAGCCACAAGTGAGTGACATTGCGGGGACATGCCTCTCCTGACACCTGGTTGCGATCGGAATGGACCCCGCCGAGAGAAGGGAGAGCTGCCAACATGGAAACGATGGCGTCACAACGTGCTTGACCTGACTGGCTAAGAGACGTTTACGAGGCCAAAACACTCAAGACCTCACCAAGCCTGGAGCTCACCGCCTACATTGGATAGCTCCCCACACCGCATTCCGCGAGAACCCAAGAAAATGCTTGCCAAGGCCGTCTGTCACAGGCCGATATAGCACCCTTCGCGTCGCATGAACTTCTTGTCATTCCTACCTGACCATACTTGATTGCAGAGAGGCTGAGCTACCGGCCTCCTCAATTCTATCACGGGGGAGGGAGCAAGTCACTGGACAAAAGAGTACAAAGAGTACCTGCATCGACAATTTGGCATTACTATCACAAGAGTTGTGCTTGCCGACCGTGTCGTCAGAGACGACTCTCCTACCATGCATCCCTTAGCCAATACTTCCGCTTATCGCGGTTACATCTCTAGATGGCGGGTGCCAGGACCCAGCCCTCCGCGTTATTTTGAATGTCCATGTGACAGCCCAGCCTCCTCGTAAAGGCTTGAAACGAGAGCACGACTGGTCCGATAAGAGACTGCTTTGCTGTGACAGGTCTTCGAACTTATTGAGCCCAAATTCGCACCCACGCCTGCTCTGGCGGCTGCCCAGTCCAACCTTTCCCGGCATTTGCACTCGACCGAAACGCCCCAAGATGGGACCAAGCCTTCATTGAATCGATGTCATCCTTGAGAGCCGATTTTGAGTACCCCGCCTGTGCTCTCCAGGTCGCACTTGTGATCGTATCGAACATCACGTCCGGCCTTTCGATCGGACATCCGCTTCGTCCTCCTGGAAATGGATAGAAACGTCTTTATTCGTGGCTCAGTGGTATTGGAGTGCACGCCGTTGTAAATATTGCAGAGAACTCCTCTTGGGTATCATGTCCTTGAACTCCTTGCACCGGATCACTCGTGCCGAGATTCCTCCTCCGAACTTGGGTTGCGCTTACTTGCGATTTGATGCTTTGCATCGTTGACATCAGAGAGCTCAACACGCCTAGGTGTTGCCTTGGGCAGCTCCTCGGCACAAAACATTTACTCTAGAGTAAACAGAGTGCGGTTCTTTGCGTGCACAGGCTGTGAGCAGTACTCTCAGACAATCTTGTCAAACAGCTCCTGGATTGGTTTCGCAGCCTGAACAAACGGTCAGAGAGGATCGAACAATATTTCAAGCTGGTATCAGAACTCACATCAATGAACTTTTCCAGGTCCTTGTCGAGATTTGCGAGATCGTCTTTCCTCTTTCTGTTGTCCGCAATAAGTTTCGTTTTCTTCTTAAGTAACGCCTCTCGTTGTTTCTCCAGAGCCTCCCGTTGCCGTTTCTCGTGTCCAATCCTCTCAACCATCAACTCGTTCGGATCGATGTTTGCATGCTCGGGATGCTGAGCCAGGTACTCGTCTTCGGGTATCAAAGGCAGTTGCAGGTACGGGTGACTGCGAGGCAGATATGTCAGTACAGCAGCTTCGACTTGCGTGTCGTCCAGCGGATTCCTTACTCGTAGCTGTCGCACGCGTCAATCTCTCCCTGAAGGTGCCTCTGCTCATAGTTGAGGTTCTGTAGCTGCAGATGCAAGCGATCGACTTCCTGCCGGGCATCGGCTGTCTTGGCCTTGGTCTCGCGCGCCGCGAAGCAGGCGGCCCTATGCAGTCCCCGAAGCTGCGACAGGCTGCCGGTGAGCAGCCTTTGTTGCTTCGCTAGCTGAGCAACTGTGTCTTGGGAGGGAGACTCGGCATTTGCGACTAGATCAACAAGCTCGAGCGCTTGCTGTCGCGCCTGTTGCGAAACCCGGAGAACGGCCGCGAGGTTCGGGTCCGTGACGATGTCGTCAGTTGTCATGTTGGAGATGTGTGAGCTTGCGAGCGCCTAGGCTTGAAGTGTACTCGTGAGGGTTACTGCCGAATTAAATCGGAAGTGGGATAACCTTTGGGGTCCAACACGAATATCACGAAGAGTGCTGCACGCAGTAGTGTCTACCGTACTGGATGATTGCAGTGAACGTCCACAAAGAACAAAGACAGCAGTCTAGTCCATAATTGGTCTAGCGTCTGTCCGCTTCGGGAATACTATCCAGCCGGTTTGGGTGACTTGGGGCGCTATGGAGCCTGAAAAACTACCCTAACCCGTCTTCCAGCAGCCCGGTTCAGTGAGTTCCGTCCACCTCTTTCAGGGGGGGTTGGGGGACATTCCAGCCCGCTTCCTGGTCGCAGCGAAGAGGTCTGACGCCATCATGACCCATTGGTCGACGCTTAGATTGGCAAATTATACACTTGATGTGCCCGATTCATGCAGTTTAGGGAAAACACCACCACCATGTTTAAAGCGGCCGCCCGTCCTGGATGATCTCCAGGATTTTCAGCTCTTCCGAGTGACACCCATCCTGCATGCGCCATTGCCCAGCTGTTCTTGTGTGATTGGGCTACCATGCGATATTTCCAATTGAACCCCTAAGATCTGTTCCTGTCAGCTGCGGAACCCGGTTGGGTAATAAGAAGAATACGTTGATTTACGCCACCCGCCGCTATCGCTCAAGCAGTGAGGGTGAAGGATCCAGCCGATCCACAACTGGCGAATTCGCAATTGGATCGTCTCTCCGCCCCAACCGATCTTACTCAGTCTGCGGCCCGCCCAGCGCTTCTCCTCTTCTCTCCGCATATTCATTCTTCAGGAGCGGCCAATTGTCTTCGTCCCCCGCTGCTCGTGGTTTTGGTTCTTTCTTTCTCTGGAACGGTCCCCTTTTCTTGCGAAATCTGGGTCCGACTTGCTGCAGTGCCTTCTTAAGACGTTCAACAGCAACGGCGCTCAACTTGCATGTTCGTCTGAAGCCACCGGCTTCTTCGGCATCATGGCTTGTACAAATAGCTATGCCTTCGCCGCCGTCGAGGACAATGGCAACGCCCAGGCCGAAACCTCGGGTTCGCAACCACAGAGACCGACGGCGGGCAGGAGGAGACGACACTCAGCTTTTCTACCCCCGCGGAGGAAATCCATCGTTGACCACATCATGGACGGGGAAGAGCATCTCCTCTTCAAGGTCCGCAAACAAGTCTCCGAGTCCCATACAAAACTCGGCGAATGCTGACAAAGCGCATAGGTTGACCTTTTCCTCTCCGAACTGGAACGACGGCTCGACTATCTGGAAAGTTATGGTGAAATCAAGCTAGATGCCAGCATTGCTAGAGCATACCACACCTTGCAAGCCGTGCGGACAAGATGCTCTCAAGTGTCCGAGGAGGTCATCGGCGCCGGCCGGCGGCGAGTTCAAGTCATGGTAGAGACCCTGGAAATGAGATACCAGGAGGCGCTTGAAGCGGCGGAGACTGTCAACGAGAAGGCCCGTGTCGGAATCGAGCTGTTGGATGGCATGCTATCAGACTTCGAGAACCATGCTTACAAATTCCGGGAGCGGGGCCTGGCAAATGCTGCAGGTGCCGCCGGCCATCTTATGGACGAAGGCCGCAGAGTTATGGACGAAGGGTTTGAGCGTGCAAGAGAAGTTGTCGATGAAGGATTCGAAAGAGCCAAGTGGGCAGCCGAGACACTTGAAGACCACATCCAGCGGGCTGTCCACAGAGCAAGGCAACACGGCCTCATTCGTTACGAAGATCTTCCCGTCCCGTGGAGGATCAACCCGCATATCACCAGCGGTTACCGGTTTTCCGAAACAAAGCTTGGCTGTGTACGATCAGTCTTCGGCTTATCAAACGAGCTTGTCAATATCTGGTCGCACATGCTCGGATTTATTGTAGTGCTTGCCATGGCCTTCTACTTCTACCCCACCAGCGTCACCTTCCATCTCAGCACCAAGACCGACGTCTTCATCGCCGCGGTGTTCTTCTTTGCGGCATGCCAGTGCCTCGTCTGCAGCACGATCTGGCACACGATGAACTCCATCGCCGACGCAAGTTTGATTTCATCGCTGGCTTGTGTCGACTACACAGGCATCTCACTCCTGGTTGCCGCCTCCATCATGACGACCGAGTACACAGCTTTCTACTGTGATCCAATCAGTCGCTGGTTCTACCTCGTTACCACGGCGGTCCTAGGCGTTATTGGCGTCATCTTGCCGTGGCACCCAAAGTTTAATGGACAGGACATGGCTTGGGCGCGTGTCGCCTTTTTCGTGGGTCTGGGTGCCACCGGTTTTCTACCCATGGCGCAGATCTCGTTCACCCGTGGTCCCCAATTTGTGTGGGAGTTCTACTCGCCCATTGCCAAGTCGCTGTGCGTATACCTCTGCGGTGCGTTTGTTTACGCGAGCAAGGTTCCCGAGCGCTGGTTCCCCGGCATGTTTGACTACTTTGGGGGCAGCCACAACCTGTGGCATATCGCCGTGCTGGGTGGCATCCTGTTTCACTATACTGCCATGCAGGAGTTCTTCTCCACTGCTTTCAGGCAAGCTCGGGATGGCTGCCCAGCGTACTAGTAGACCCAACAGTGGAAATAAGGTTCTGTGACGACCAAAAAATTAGTCCCCTACGGCCCGACTACTTCCCAGAGACAAGTGCAGACGTCGGTGAACCGACAGCGATTGATTGCATGGTTCGCAAACACACAAGTGTTCAAGTTTTGGCGCGGGTTGAAGGTTGGGATACTCCGGGATGAACATGATGAGTACACGAGATGTTTGGTGGACCTGGATATATACTCTAGAGGGCCGGCTTCACAGTCAGCACGACAAGTCATGGTTTCGATCATGAGTACAACTTGTATTCGGTATCTAGAATTCTCGGCCAATCACCAAGATGATTACGATTATGATGAGCATCTATGCGTGCTTCTTCTTTTTCCAGCAGTGTTCCCCCTTTTTCATGCCAAACCAAAGGAAATGCCAAACGCCGAAACCAACTCCTATGTCCGTCTATGCGCCAGATCCATATATCCCACCAACCTCCTGGCCATCTCTGACCGAGGTCATATCGAAGCTGTAGCGCGCATGCTCTACAGCGCTGACACGAGCATCGCCGCCAACGCCGCCGCTGTGGCCACCCACGCCATGGGCCGCTGCTCGCGGCTCGCCGCCGCGACCTGCACGTACGTCGGCGCCACGAGGAGCGACGTGTTGGTGCTGCCGTTGAAGTAGCCGTTGGTCGGCACCGCCGCGTCCGTCGTGGCGGGTGCCAGGGTCAGGAGCGTGATCTCGCCGTCGTCGGCGGCGAAGACGGCGGCCGTGGCGTTGAGCGTCGCCGTCGCCGTCGCCGTCACGGTGGGCGTCGAGCGCGACGTGTTGGCTGTCACGGCGGCGGTCAACGTTGCGGGCAGGGCGAAGCCTGCTTCTTGGGCGCATGCGACGAGTTCTTGGCCCTGTTTTAATTCTTGGTTAGATGATGTTGGGTTTTTGTGGCAAGGGGAGGAGGGGAATGGATTACATCGACGCAGCAGTATCCGGCGACGGGGGCGCAGTAGAGGCCTGCTTCGCAGTAGCCACTGTCTGGGCAGCATGTCTGCATCCTCTCTGTTAGCATGGCTTCCCCAAGGCGTGGCAGGCGAACGACATGCTGCTCTGTGTGAGGGGGGAGAGGAGATACTTACATCGCCCTTGCTCGGGGTGTAGCACATGGTGCTGTTGTCGGCACCGCACTGGACGGAGCCGGTGCCGTAGGTCTGCTCGCAGGTCAGGAGCTGGCGCTTGGGGCTAAGGAAGATAGGCGCATAGTGGGCGTGCTCGGCGGCGGCGGCGAGCATGGCGCCGGTGAGGAGGGCGGCGATGGAGACGTGCATGGTCGCTTTGGCTGTTGGAGTGTTCTTAGGCAGTGGTTTGACTGTCAAATATGACGGAGGATGGATTATGCCAGTTGGGAGAAGTTGCCGGCTTTGCTGTGATCTGTTATACCTGAAGGGATGCCGTACGTGATTGTCGATATACTTCTCAAACAAGGCAGGATGGATGATGACGGCAGCTAGTCTTATACCGCAGAAGATCACGGGCAGCTATCCCTTCTTCGCCGGATCATCATGCGTGCACCCATCATCTCGTCGAGAGGAATGTATAGAACAGAGCCTCCGGGGCTCAACCCAGCGGACTGAACAATGTAGTCGCTTGATAGCGTCGGTATCGGGATGGAATGTTGGAACGTCGAGAAGGACGATCATGGTGCTTGTCCGTCCATCTTCATGCACACCCAAAATTTACACAGTCAAAGAATAGGCATCAGCGTTGGTATGTGTAAGTTGCATGGCTAGCCGAGACATACGTGCCAGTCGTTGGGCCCCTGAGGCTAAGGGATGCGGAGTGGCCAAGGTAGTGTGCGCTTATATTGTGGTTTTGCATATCTGCATGGAAATTAAGCGCGGGAGGTGAGTGTAAGTCTTGAACGTCGAATAAAGTAAGATGTAATATGAAGATGGACCCGCATGCCAACACAAAATGAGGCTCTTTACCCCTGAACTCCTGACGACACGGGTGCACTGCCTACAGCATCGTAATGACATATGAATGTAGAGGAAAACGGCACTGATTAAATCACAGTACCAAAGTGCCATGTGCTGACTTCGAATAATGCTCAGCGGCTGTGTCAGGTCCAAGGTCTCTTTCTCCAAATTGTCGGTCTGCGGAGATCGATGTGCGTAGCTGAGCCTTGAAAGAAACCCGATTTGATCAGGAAAGGGATAGATAGACTAGGCTCTCACCGGCCTTATTGCTATCGTTGAAGAATTGGGAGAGTTTAATTGAGACTCCCAAGCCCATGGTGGCCTTGACCTTGGTGTTCAAGACAAACCAAGGGAGAATACGAAGCAAGGGATCTGCTCGCTTGCGCACCACCAATTTGACAATGCCCAAGATAATTAATGTGCATGGCACTTTGATCATAATTATGCCCAGGGAGGATCAATCGATTATCTATAGATTTCCCATTCCGCGTCTTGCCTCCTGGCAAAGCTCCCTAATATGTCCAGTCCTATTCCCAACATCGCATCCCGTGATATTTCGGTGCGTTTTCCCAATACCGTCATCTCGTCGTCTCTCTTATTATTCCCACAAGACCAGTTCGTTATAGTTCGTAACAATTCATTAAATACATCATAGTCCACGAGGAGCTCCTCAGCGTTGATCGTCGCTTGCGTGATCCACGGCACTGGTAGAATCGGTCGCGCTCTTAGCGACGTGACGGCGATAAAATGTGCCACCCCTTTGCAAATCTCCTGCTTGCTGGGATGGCCGCTCTCCGCCAAGGCTTCGCTGCACATCGCAATGACGTGCATGTATATCCTTGCATGGTTGTTGCAAGATGTTCAGGCCCTCTGTGGGCTGCCAACCCTGGCATCATTTGATCGACCTGTGACACCATCGGCGTCCTTAGTGTGAGCGGTTCTCACACAGACGTCGCACGCATTGCAACATCGAGTTGCACACAATACTCGTACAGTAATCGCCCCTTCTGGTAACATGTCGCCATACCACACTGCATCACTTGGCATGGTTGATGATCTCGGTATAGACGTCATCGGGGATTTTGCGGAGAATGTTGACGGCAAGGTTCTTGATCTGATCGGCTTGGAGAGCAGGGAACGATCGCAGAAGCTTGTTGGGACTAAGGGAGAAGGTCAGTTAATCGGAACTCGGGTGATTGATGATGCTGGATGGTTGTACATACCTAGGGCTTGTCAGGATCTCGTTCCGGATCAGCATCAGCTGCGCGACGATGCACAAGATGTTGAGGTGGGGACCGAACGCGAACAAAAAGTCCCAAAGTCTCAGAACCTCTGGAAGTGGTGGCGTGCAGGCGCACAGGGTGAGGACGGAGGGGAAGGCGTAAATCTCGGCGGAAAGATTCTTGGAGAGGAGATAGGAGCTGAGCTTCGGGTCGACAATGGCAAGGACCTTATCGACCAGAGCCAGTCCCTTGTGCACGCCGTCCATTGCACCTCTGATGTAGCCCGGACATTCCTTGGTCAGGAACTGATAGAATGCCACGAAGGCTTCGGCCTCGCTTCGGGCGGCGTAGAGGAAGGGCGCCGCTAGGACGTTCATACCCTGCACATAAGTGCCGGGTTCAGAGACTCCACTACTCTCGGAGCCCTCGGTGGTCAGTGTCAAGGCTCGCGCACGGTGCCTAGCGGCAGGCGATGAGGTCTGTGAAGGCGAGTCGGTGCTGCTGATAGCACCACTGCTCGTCGACGGCCTCTCTTCGATTTGCGCGAGGGAGGGTCTGCCACCACCCTGCGGCTTGCCGAGCCGATCCTCACGAGCATCGTGCAACTTCCATGCTATGGCGTTGAGCAGGCGGATCAAGCTCGCCTCACTGACCCTTCGCCTAAACAGCGGGTCCGTGGTGAGAGTGCGGAAAGTGTCGTTGCGGATCTTGGAGTAAGCTGGAGATGCGCCACGGTGAATCAGAGACAAGTAAGAATCGGTGTCCAGTATCGGAGAGTCGAGAAGGATAAGCCAGACGTAGATTCGAAGAGAAGACTGGAGATATAGAGGGTTAGTTAAGCCAATGGCCGGTAAGCCAGCGTCAACGATTCGACTCACCATGCCATCACCATCGCTCTTAATGCCTTGGTTCAAGATTTTGAGTCTGGCGCTCTCCAGAGAACCCATCACATCGCCGTCGACAGGGCCATCTCGGATCAGCCGCTCAAGCGACATACCGTCCGCCTGGTGGTTGCGGTTGTTGAAGAGATTGCGCCTAGCGGGGGTCATCATCGTACCGAAAGGATTGGCCATGGCGGCGTCGCTGTTGGCCCGACCGCGTTGAGGAGAACGATTTGAGGTGCTGATGTTTCTACGGACTGGCGATCCAGAGCGTTGTAGTGGGTGGGGTTGGGAGTGCTGTTGCTGTTGCTGCTGGAGTCTCTGCTGAGATATGAGTGACGGAGTGCCGGTGAACGAGGCTTTGGCACCCAGATTGTGAGCAGATTGTAGCTTGCGAAGCCTGTGGGTGTTTGGCGATGGAGGGGGTTGCAGTGTGGTGGTCATCATGGATGGCGGCAACGAGGGTATTGACTCTTTGGTGGGACTAGGCATTGTGACGGCTTGGTGAAATTCGCGAGGATTTGCGCTGTGTCTTGGAGTTACTGAACAGGTGATACCATTTCTGAGAGACAAGTGACAGCAAAGTGAGACGAGAGAGACAACGTCTTGAGGCTGAATTGACAAGCCGTTGCGGTGCGCTTGTCTCGTGCAATTCGAGTCGCAACCTTCACCCACCACCGTAAGCGGCGGGCTGGTCCGAGCGCCCCTCCCAGTTTTGGTGATTGAAAGCGGGTGGTTGGTTGGGTGGTAGTACCGGCAGAATTAGTGCATCCATCGACGCGTTTTTTCGTGAACTGCGTTAATTGTGCATTGGCAGAAGACAGTTTCAACTATGCTATTGTAGATATCCTAGATACCTAGGTACAGTAGGTCAAAAAGCACACACACAATAAAAAAACGGCAGAAAGAATCGTCTCATCCGGCAGTTGGGAGATTGAAGATGAGGGGCATCATGATCATATCTGGATATTGTCTAAGCTCTCGAAGGGTGATGGTTATGATGGGGTAAAGGGCGACATCTGCAGGCCGGAGGCTGGGGCCCTTGCCTGTTCGTTCGACCTTCCACGCTTCAGCTCTTGAGCTGAACGGCTAACCACCGAAATGAGGCGCATGCTTTTTGCGAACATGTGGCTCAGGCCTGGCGGTCCATCTTATCTTATCTCTTTTTTCCCTGAGTGGTGGATGCACGCATTTATCGATGAAACCAGGCAGTTGGTCTTCGACAGAGTGATTTCAATGTCGATGCAATGCTACTAAGAATGCAGGTGTAAGTTTAACCCTAAAGCAACGTCCCCACCAGCCTACAACGGGCTGGGAAAAGGCCTGACATGGATACTTAATTTTTGCCTGTATAAGCTGTGTAATACTGGATATCCGGCCCCTCTTGTTCTCAGTGTATGGAGTATTGCCTGCCATTTGGGTGTGTTCTCTGAATCGACGCCAAGTGTTAAACTTCGGATGACGTGCTCGTGCTAGTCCCCAGTCCGGCGTCGTCTCGAGCCCGCCAGACCCAGAGCATACCTCATTATCACCTTCTAGTCGACCTAGAATTCGGCCAAATTGTTCAAGAGGCGAAATGGCAGAAATTTCAATGTTAAGACTCGGGGTCATAGAGCTTTTCGCGATGCAGACATGTGAATGAAATGCGCTCGACACACCCACCGGCAATAGCCGAGCTAGATGGTCACGCTGACCTCTTGCTCCCTGGCTGCAGTGTCACGCAGGCAGCTCTGAAAGGCTGGAAGCATGCGAACGACCAAACAACAAATGCTGGGCGCCTCGGTGTGTGCAGTCAGCGCTTCAGGTCAGCCATGCGCATGGGTCAGGGACGTCGTCCACTCAAGCAGATCTTCTGCACCATTACCTCACCTTGCACTTGGAGCTTCCGGATGTGCATCCAGATCAGAAAAGGTGGGGCCCTTCTCAAGGAGGGCGATCACATCACCGCCGGACCGCATGGCGCAACCGGCCACTAACGCATCTCTACAACATGTCATTGGCCAGACCCTCTCGGCAGCCCAGGGTCCCCACGAAAGACAGGGGAGCTCCAGGCTTGCAAGCTCGCAAGGGTAGGGAAGCTCATCCCACCTCCCGTCCTCCTCTCCTCTGTTACCTCTTCAAAGGTTATGCAGAGAGACATGTGCACGTCTGACAGACTCAGAGCCTTTGACAGCGGCCGGTGTCTCAGCAGTCAAAGGTTGACAGTTACTCCGAGTCAGATATCTTGAAGGTTGACGTCTCGAATTTGGTGGTCAAAGCGTGTTATAAAAGGCGGCTCTGCGCTGCGAAGGTCGACATATATGCAACTTTGATATCAAACCTTTCTGCTTTTCGGGCACCCCAGGACACACTCATTCCGCTGGGCGACCCCCATTTTCCAGGAACGCCTGCTTTTTCAGCGCGGTAAGCCTGGGTAAACTGGCATGCTGCCGCACCTGGCCGGCCTTGGCACGCGCTGCGGGCGTGATAGTCGATCATAAGCACAAAGTGTTCACATGAACGACGGTCACCGCTCAAGTCTCTCGTATTACCCCAGAGCTTCTGCAACTCGTCTGGAAACCCGGCAATGTCAAACTTGTCCTTGAAGTGATCCTCGGTGTCTCTCATTTTACTCGATCCAGGGTCCAGTAAGCGATGGTGTGGGAGATTGTCGGGTTATAAGAGAAAACAAAAGTGGTATAAGAAACATCATCGCCGCTACTGACAAGCGACGGGCAAGGTTGCGATGGCGCAATCCAGTCTTCGATTTCTCTACCTCCATTACCTCCCAACACCCACCCCCGGTCCTTTACGTCTTACACTTTCGTAACTCTGTGTCTTCCATTGCATGGCCTCAGCACCTTTTTCTTTTTCTTTTGGTAGCCCCCGCATGCACGGTTGACCACTTTAAACCCATTCTAACCTATCCGAAGGCTCCTCTGGTCTCCCGTCATCTCGTGGAGCTCTTGCATCATCGCCCACCACCTCTATATCGGGCTCTAGCCCCGGTCTGTCTCATCTAGACCTGCAGACCCAAGAGACCTTCTTGCCCTCTGCCCGTGTCCGTGTCCATCGCTTCGGGTCCAAAGTTGCGGCTAGCTCGTCTAGTTTCCTTCTCAACACCTACTCGAACATACCATTGTCTTGACAAATTGGGAGGCTTTGTACTTTGTATCTTTTTTTCTCAACCCTCGACCTTTCTCAGAACAAAACCCATCCCTCCTCCCGCAATCACGTCTTTCGAGCTTCTGAAGCTATTCGATCTGGCCCGCGACGATCTCTTCAGCCTCGTACGCAACCAGTGTCTTGGTTTCAACCAGGGATTCACTCGATAGTCTGTCACTCGCTCGGCGACCACCGCCAACACCACCCACCGGCATCTGATACCGAGTCCGTCGTCCTGGGCTTTTCGCTTCGACTGAAGGTTGCCCGGCTGAAAAGACGCCTTCTCTCACACCCCTGATTGGACCAGGGGCTGTTGTTCACCATACCCGACTGAGAGTTACCCCCAAATGGCGCATCATTATTGATTTGCTCATCACAGCTCTGGTGGGATCTCATTTTGTTTGGGTCAACTTGACTTGGAGGGTGTCCGCCAACACACGATTCTGGTTCTCTTTGGCGAGCTGCACCTATCCGCTGCCACATCCGCGTTCAGCTCCCCCGACTCCAAGGATCTGGAGCCTCCCACAGACGCCATAGACTTGGCTCTATATAAGCCTTGAGTAGTCTCTTGACCGACTCACAAGCTTTTCTTGGTTTTCTTCCAAGACTTCCAAGACTTTGCCAGACAGCTGCACCGCGTCTCGCTGACACCATCCCACACGACAGCCAGCCTACCAGCCCGAGTCCCCAAGACTTCGAGGAGGCCTGCTGCACACCACATATCGCCCGTCAGCCCGGAATCTACCCATCATGCCCCGCACGGCCACCAAGGTCGGGCATGTCCTGGCCAAAGGTCTGGGTATCAAGCTCCAGGAGCGCCAGCCTTATAACGATGAGGTGACGCGTGGCGAGAGTGTCTTCTCCGTTCAGACGGCCGACACTTTTGTGGAGGAACCACCCACTACTATCGGTCTTTTCCACGAGCTCATTCCTACCGGCCGCGATGTCGGTGACTACATCTACTCTCTCTTCCCGTTCATCCACTGGATTGGCCGCTACAACCTCCAGTGGCTCATTGGCGATCTTGTTGCCGGTATCACAATTGGTGCCGTAGTCGTCCCTCAGGGCATGGCCTACGCTGGTCTGGCCAACCTTGAGCCGCAGTACGGTCTGTACTCGTCCTTCATGGGTGTACTTCTGTATTGGTTCTTTGCTACTTCCAAGGATATCACAATCGGGGTACGTATTTTTGACTATAAATTATTGGATGTATGGCAACAGGCAAGACTAACTGGTGCTCTCTGCAGCCTGTCGCAGTCATGTCGACCGTAACTGGCGGCGTTGTTACCGATGTTATGAAAGAACTCCCCGGTACCCGGCCCGAAGCCATCGCATCTGCATTGGCAATTCTAGCAGGTGCCATTGTCCTCTTCATCGGTCTGATCCGTTGTGGCTGGATTGTCGATCTAATTCCTCTCGTCTCTTTGTCGGCGTTCATGACCGGCTCTGCACTGAGCATTGCGGCTGGTCAAGTTCCTGGAATGATGGGAATTACCTTCCCCAAGCCATACACGACGAGAGACGCCACCTACATGGTGATCATCAACACACTGAAGGGGTTGCCCAGGACGACCATTGACGCTGCCATGGGCCTTACTGCCCTTACGATGCTATATCTGATCCGAGGTGCCTGCTCTTACTGTGCGAAGCGTTTCCCGAAGCACCGAAAGACGTTCTTCTTCCTGTCGACGCTGAGGACTGCCTTCGTTATTCTCCTTTACACCATGATCAGCTGGCTTGTCAACATGAACCGCAGGAACAAGCCGCTTTTCAAGATTCTCCAAGACGTCCCAAGAGGATTTCAACACGCCAAGGTGCCCACCCTCAACAATGAGCTCGCACAGAAGCTCGTTGGCCATCTTCCCGCTGCTGTGATTGTCCTCCTGATCGAGCACATTGCCATCTCGAAATCCTTCGGTCGGATTAACAACTATACCATCAACCCCTCCCAAGAGATGGTCGCAATTGGCGTTACCAACGTCCTTGGTCCCTTCCTGGGCGGCTATGCCGCTACTGGCTCTTTCAGTCGCACGGCCATCAAGTCCAAGGCAGGTGTCCGCACGCCTTTCGCTGGTGTGATCACTGCGCTGGTTGTGCTTCTCGCCATCTATGCTCTGCCCCCCGTCTTCTTCTACATCCCCAACGCGTCCCTGTCGGCTGTCATCATCCACGCCGTCGGCGACTTGATCACTCCGCCTAACACCGTCTATCAGTTCTGGCGTGTTTCGCCCTTTGAGGTTGTCATCTTCTTCGTCGGTGTTATCGTCACTGTGTTCACCACGATTGAGAATGGCATCTACTGCACGGTGGCCATTTCAGCTGCCATGCTACTGGCACGCATCCTCAAGGCACGCGGCCGCTTCCTCGGCAAGGTCAAGGTGCACTCCGTTCTGGGTGACCACATCATTGGCGATTCGCATCGCCAAATCTTTGGCCAGTATGGCGACTCTCAAAGCCTCGAAGCCGAGATCGCTGCGAGAAACGTCTTCCTCCCTATCGACCACAAGGATGGCTCCAACCCGGAAGTCGGTCTCGAGCATCCTTACCCCGGTATTTTCATCTACAGATTCTCCGAGGGCTTTAACTACCCCAACGCTTCCCACTCTCTCGAGTACCTCACAGATTACATCTTCAAAAACACCAGGCGCACCAACCTGTCCCACTTCCCCCGCCCCGGTGACCGGCCCTGGAACGACCCGGGCCCGTCCAAGCGCGAGCTCAAGCGCCTGCAGCATGCCGAGGACGACGCCGCCGCGCGCGGCGAGACGCTCGATGTGCCTGAGCTCAAGCTCCCGACCCTCAAGGCCGTCATCCTCGACTTCTCCTCGGTCAACTACGTCGACGTCACCTCTGTGCAGCAGCTCATCGACGTGCGCAACCAGCTCGACCGCTACACGGCGCCCGAGCAGGTCGACTGGCACATCGCCTGCATCAACAACCGCTGGGCCAAGCGCGCCCTGCTCGCTGGCGGCTTCGGCTACCCCTCGGAGCGCGAGGACGGCGCGCACCACCGCTGGAAGTCCATCTTCAGCGTCGCCGAGATTGGCGGCAGCGACTCGGCCGCCGCCGCGGCCGAGAAGAGGGACGTGCTCGACCTCGAGCAGCAGGCCACGCGGCAGACTACTGCCGCCGGCTCCGGCAAGGGCACCGGCGCCGACCTTGAGATTGGTAGTGACCACAGCAGCGACGGCGACGCTATCAAGGAGCCCGCCGGCGCTTCGGCGGCCAACAAGAGCAGGTCGCCGAGGCGCGGCGTTACGGTGCACAGCTTCAACCGCCCTCTGTTCCACGTGGACTTGACAAGTGCGGTGCAGAGCGCCATCACCAACGTCGAGGCCCGGCAGGAGACCAAGGGTCCTGCGACGATCGGCGGTGTCCTGTCGTAGAGTCGTTGTTGGAGGATGCTTAGCACGGCGTTTATAATATCCCCAAGGCGGAAAGGGGGGACATGTTTTGGTCCGCGGCAGTGCGGCACTGATAGATACCTGTGTCTTATTTGACGTTTCATTTACTCTACACTTGGATTCACATAGTAGAGATTTCCCTGATCATGGGACTATGAGCTAGGATAATATCTGAATGAACTATCTGGCATCACAAATCGCACCCACTGGCACTACTCGGGACTGCATGCATGGTGATACTGGCAGATGTTGACCTCAAAGTACGATGACAATGAATGATGATGATTTCCATGATTTCAAGCACCAGTAGAGGGAAAAGCTTGATGTGGTTGATGCTCTATATGACAGTCCCACTACCTATTGCGACTTTTGCAGCCGTCTGAAATAGCTAAGGCCAAATCTCGATATACCTTGAGGCCAACAGGTAATTCATAGCTCACAAACACACCAGATGAGTTACTTGGTGGTCCAGCCGACTGCCAAAATCAGGTGTACGAGGCTTGGCTCGGCATCTTTTGGCTGTCGCACGTCCGTGTGAAACTGCGCATCTCAGCAAAGCTGGGCTTGCTTCCCGCCTGTCCCTTCTTGCTCGCGAATAGCTGACCGCAAGCAAAGTCAAAGGAAGCTGAGCTGGCATAATAACAGCCAAAGACATGGAGAAAATATCTCTCGTCGTCCATGCAACTTGTCTGCGCAGGATCGTATGCCAGGCTACTTCTTGGATGCGATCAAGAAAGATTTATTTCAATTCGATCCGCAGAGACAATGGTCTTGAAGGTGCCTTGACGCATTCATGCGGCATGAACACTGGGCATAGAACGTCCTGCGGGGTCTGTGAAGTAACAACTCGAGACTTAAGGCTCGTGAGGTTTGACGCCATGCACCCTGTTCAAGATGTCGGGACCAAGTGCTTGGCCTCGAGCACGTCGACATCGAGAGACTCGATGACATCGACAACCAGCCGCAAGCTCTCCATGAAGGAGTTGACGGCGACACGAAGCATGCGGTTCGTCGTGGCGCTGTACTCGATACGCAGCACATTCTCCTCCGCCGCACCAGCGGCAGTAGTGGTAGAGAATGTCCGGCGCACGAGGGGGGACAGCTCCTTGTCCGGCGACAGGGCGCGCAGGGCTACCGAGGCCAGACGTGACGTCGGGAAGGGGACGTCCAGTGTGCTGCGGGGTCCGGTCAGCTACGACTTTCAGCTCAGCAAAAAAAAACCCGACTTACAGAGAGCAGGGAAATTCAGTAGCGGACGCCATGGTTGCTCAATAAGATCTCTGTCGCTGACGTAGGCTGTGTCCGGACTGAAACGGTGCCGGCGTCCCAGTTTGCGCAAGTGAGGGGGGGAAGAGGCTCTTTTGGAATGTATATGAAGTCACAGCCACGATGAGGGTCCTGCGTTTCTGTGGTTCTCAACAGAGTTTGGAGATCCACGGATCTGCCTGGTATGGAGCCCGGGTCGTTGGTGGGGTTCCAGACCGTGTATTTCTGTGCTCAGTTGGGGCTCGAGTTCTGTAACGCACGCTAATGCCAGACCGGTTTGGCTCCATTTTCTTCAGAGGTGTGGCTTCTAGGCAGCGTTGCCCTGGCGACGACCCCTGGGCTGGCCCAGCTGTGGCGATTCACGGGCGCTGATGCTGTGATTGGTCGGGAGCGTTGTTATGGACATGGGTCCCGCCATGGGCCCTCGCCCCAAATTCAACCAAAGCAACAGCGCTTTATGCGTAATAACAACAACCGGGGGGTTCGAAGTACACACATACCGCAAAACATTGCCCACGATACAAACACAAGCAATACAAGACCAAAACTGCTCGCATGCCTCATTTCCCAACCAACATCACCTTCCCTTCCTCCTCTCTCCAACATCCATCTCAACACCCGCGCCGGTGATAACTCGTCAGTGATAGGAAAAAGCATTCATCACTCAGCATCACCGTCATCGTCAAGAGTCTATTCTCCTGGCTTGAGCATCTTCCGTCGAGCATTGCTTGCGATCTGTCTTGTCGCATTCTACAAACTTAGTTTTGTCTCTTTTTACTTTTTGGATCTGCGCGCGCTTGATCATATACAAGAGGAAACTTGCAATTGCACATCTACTTGGCCCTTTCCGCCCGGCATCGTCGCTACAGCCTGCGCTCCCTGCATCTTGCATCTTGAAAATAGCCACAGAAAGAATCAATTGGATCGAATAGCATCACTTCGGCGGCATGGCGCCTTCCTCCAGACACCCCACGAACCTGGGGCAGATCATCGAGTACATTCCTGGTAAGTTGGTGCTCAGCTGCCACTCCTCCTCGCCTCCTTCACACACCTCGGCGACAGCTTTCAAACCTCAATGGCATTGCTATTCTCGCTTCCCAATGGAGAGTAGTAGTTCCGAGACCCCTCCGGGACTCGACTCCTACTCGACTGACTATACCTACTATCTGACATGCTTGACTTTTCCTGTTATGCTGACCACCTTCTCAGACCGTCTCTATCTTGCATCCTACACTGTTCCTCCGACCGCCGATACCGTCTTCCCTTACCCTGACCCTCCGCTGAGATCCCCTAGCAAGAGGTCACAGAGAGCAATCGATGGCCCGACACCCGTCGCAACTCCTGCGCACAAACAACCTTACTACTTCTCCGTTGATGATACCCTGCTGTACAATGCTTTCCACCACGACTTTGGCCCGCTCCACATTGGCCACCTCTACCGCTTTGCGCTGCAGTTCCACGACATTCTCGGTGCCAAGGAGAACAAGGATCGCCCTGTTGTTTTCTGGAGCAGAGCGGACGCACGAGGTATGTCAATGCTGCGATCCTATATGCCCTAATCTATGACGCTAACCCTCGCATCATCGTAGCACGAGCAAACGCTTCTTGCCTATTAGCATGCTACATGGTCTTGATCCAGTCATGGCCACCTCATCTCGCGCTGGCCCCCGTGGCCCAAATAGATCCTCCTCTGATGCCCTTCCGTGATGCTGGATACAGTCAAGCCGACTATGGCATCACTGTCCAGGATGTGGTCTACGGTGTCTGGAAAGCCAAGGAGGAAGGCTGCTGTGCGTTGGAGAACTTTGATTTGGACGAGTACGAGAGGTTTGAAAGGGTCGAGCATGGTGATTTCAACTGGGTCACGCCGCATTTCTTGGCCTTTGCCTCACCACAACACAGCCCTGTCGCCCGCATAACCGAGACATCAGAGCTCTTCTCGACGTTGCCCAAGACTTTGGCAGCTGTAGACGCTCACCCGACTCTTCCCCAGCCCTTCAAGAACGTCCTGAAGCACTTCTCAGAACGTAACATTGGCCTCGTTGTCCGATTGAACTCGGCACTGTACTCGCCTTCCTTCTTTGAGGCTCTTGGCATCCAACATATCGACATGATCTTCGAGGATGGCACTTGCCCGCCGCTCTCCACTGTCCGCAAGTTCATCCGTCTGGCTCATGAGACTATCACTGTCAAGAAGAAGGCCATTGCTGTCCACTGCAAGGCTGGACTCGGACGCACTGGCTGCCTCATTGGCGCCTATCTGATCTACAGACACGGCTTTACTGCCAATGAGATCATCTCCTACATGCGCTTCATGCGACCAGGTATGGTCGTCGGTCCTCAACAACACTGGTTGCACCTGAACCAGGGTACCTTCCGCGAGTGGTGGATCGAGGAGCGTATTGAGCGCAAGCTTCGTAAGGAGTACGCTGCCACCACCGCACCTAGCACACCCATTCGTGCTATGCAGAAGGCCAACCTGGGCAGGTCAAGCCAGCAAGCATCCACGCCACCTAACAGGAGCCCATCCAACCGGACACCTCTGAGTGAGATGGACAAGGAGCGCAGCAATGCGCAGGATGACTACCTTCCGGCCCCTACACCAGGACAGCCGCGCAAGACAGGCCGCGTTGATCGCCACCATCCTTATGGCCGCACAAACGTCAATCACACCACTGTCGAGGAAGAGACCGGCGTTGAGCAGGAGACTGAGATCATGTCTGTCCACCGGACGTCTCACGGCGCTGAGTCGGATGAGGAGATCCACCTGCGCATGCGCACGCATCGTAAGCCGTCGGCGTCGCCCGACGCTCGCTACGAGAAATCGTCGCGATCTGTCAGCCACACGACGGTGACGACATCATCGTACACGGCGACGCAGTTCATTGACAACGACGCCTCGAACGATATCGAGAACATCGGTTCGGCCGTCAACCGCACCAAGTCGATCCACGACCGCGACCAGCGCGCTAGCAGCGCATCGGGCGTGCTCACCAAGGTCCGCGGCACGGGCAGCACCCGACGGTCAGGCAAGGAGTCTTCCGGGGTCCGTAAGACGAGCGGCCGCGTGGGCAGCGTGAGCGCCACAGCGACCACCACTACGGCATCTGCCGCCGCGAGGAAGATCTCCGGGCTATGAAATGGCTCTGGCGGCAACTCACCCAAGCGATACCTAATTCTTCGACCGGTACCTTGATGAAACGAATGATGACTCGAGACTTCGTTACGAACTTTTCTTCTTCCCATGCATGCGAGGAATCGGCGTTTTTCCCATATGATAAAGGACCAATGGGGGCTTAAAAGGGAGCAAAACTGGGTATATCATGATCATTACGAACTTGACACCTGAGACCTGAACCTGGCCTGGAATCCGACGCACGGAGTTGGTGTGTGGAGGCGCATCTACCTCTTCCTCTTTCTCTTCCTGTGGATGCGTGAAGTCATTGAATGAAACGAGGAGTAGTGCTTGCTTTTTTCTCTGGTCTTATACTGTCTTCTTTTATTCATTAATGACTTGTACCAAGGCGTTTCTAGCAAGGATAAGGGCAAACAGGGGGCGTGTCTTTGGTTTTCTCCGCGTTATACAGCAATAAACATGAACGTTTCTTGAATCAGGTTGCGTGGTCAGAATGAAAAGCGATTGTCAAGTTCTAGCGTTATGACATCTTGAGCCCAGCGTTGGGACTTTTGTCTAGCATAAAATGTAGGGGCTCAACGAGGTCACTTTGTTCGACAAAGTCATCGTCATGTGTGGGATTATGTCTTTCAGCGCAGATGAAAGTAAATGTGGTATCGTGCATCTTGTGTGTTCTATGTACAATACTGTGGTACCTCGAAGCCAGCCAGGGGGTAAATGTGTGTACATAGAAAATCGCCTTGCCGATTGTCAAGAAGAAGGACAACTTCGAAGACCACGACCGAGAGTCCAGCTCTGGCTTATGATCCCGTTGTCCCCATCTCATCATAGTCTAAGAGAGGGGAAGAATGGGCTGTTACAGACCCAGTCTATCTCGTCTCTTTTCGAATTCATTCTTCAAGTAGTCACCGCACCCTCTTGGCCCCTCGATCTCGCCCGGACCCAGAGTCCGACGGACCACCAGCCCTCTTGGACCCAGCCCGCTCCGCAGGCTCGGCGACCCGCCCGCGCTCGCGGCCTTTACGCGTGACTCCCTTGCGCAGCACCGTGATGAGCCCCTCGAGGCGCCGCATAAAGGGCTCCTGGCAGCCGCCGACGCCGACCGCGTCGCGGATGGCCTCGAGCTCATCGATGTACTGGTTCTGGTCGGGCAGGAGGAGCAGCGCATCGAGCAGGAGCAGTGTCGTCGCCGTCGACGGTCCGCCGCCGATGAGACGCTGGTAGAGGTTGCGGTCCGGATGGGCGCCCGCGGCGCGCGGGTCAGCCGTAGCAACGGCCTTGAGGATCCAGACGAGGGCGCGGGCAGCGCTGGCGCGCTCGCGAGGGGATAGTGGGCGCGACTGCTCGAGCATGATGTGTATCTGCTTCACCACGCGCTCGATGTGGCGTGCCGCCCAGGGCACGTCGCGGGGACCTTCAGATGTGCTGCTGCTGTCTTGTTCTTTCGTTGGAGGCGTCGTTGATGACGACGACGGAGCATTCGTGGACGTTGATTGGGTAGTAGTGTATGCATTCAGGTCGTCCAGAACGCGAGCCACGCGTTGCTGAAGCTTGCGGAAGAGGTCTCTGGCTTTGTCGGTCGGGTCGAGGAGCTTGAGAAACATGGCAAAGATCTCGTTATTGGAGAGGAGGAGGTGTAAGAGGGTAAGCTCGAGGTCGCCGCGCGTGATTATGTCGCCACGGTCCAGCTTGCTGGGACTGTCGGCGTCAAATATCTCTGGCCTATAGTTGTCCTGCTCGTCGTCGTCGACATCAGCTACGGCGGCGAGGATCTCCCTGGCCTCACGTAGCCGGTGGTGATTGGGCTCGGGAAACGAGTTTGGGAACCCCGGGTCGCAGTGAAGACCATCGGCTAGCACGTCGAGATGGAAATCCGCTATCCTAGCATAGGGATCGCTGATTTTGGTTGGGAAGCCATGGCTGGTGAGCTCCAGCTCTTGCTCGGGATCGTGGTCGTGGACCGTTTGCTTGGCAAGCTGATCCATGAGCCAGATCAAGTGCCGGCACGGTCCACTGCCATTTTTCATGCAGTTGCACCTGGGAGAAGGGTAGCTGCTGTCCGAAGCACCGATATATATAGCCCGGGGCACAATTTCGTGTACCTGGAAGGCGTACAGGCTTCGCCGGCGGTCAAAGTTGCACCATTGTAAAGTGATCAGGGGCAAGTCCTCTTGTGGCGTGTCAGAGAAAAGGTCTCGAACGACATCCTGAGCTTCATCCTCAAGGTTCTCGATGTTATACCGCAGACCCGTTGTAGGGGAGCGTACATGGAGACTTGTGGAATAGTCATCATCATCAGATACCTCGTCCTCATCCTCCTGTAACGGGTCACGTTCAAAGTCACGACGGCTTGGACTGCCAGCGTCCGATGAGCCTCTTCGGCTGTGTGTGCCAGTGGCGGTGGCCATATTTGATAAAGAAAGCTTGCTGAATCGTGATGTTGGATAAGACATTAGAATAAACCAAGAGGAAGAGAAATGAAAGTCGGATGAGGAAGGGTGTGAGTCAAGAGCCGGACAACTACCAAGCGTGTTGGAGACTGGCTTTATATCAACCAGAAGAGCTAGATCCAAGTCTGGGAAGGAGTCATTGGGAGGATTGCGATGGAGGCGGCCCAAAGACGAGGCCAGGAGACGTTGGCAACATCATCGGAAGATGCGCTTGAGATGTTGGAGGTTTGATAGCAATGCAGTAGGAGAAAGGGCAGGCAGGACAAGGGTCAAACGTGGAGTCAAAGGCCGTGCAGGCATGAAACGGGTAGACGGCTTCGTCTAGCTGGTCACATGTTGAATCGCAACTCACATGTCATTGTGACAATGTGAAAGAGCAGGCAGAGATCAGGACTCCGCAGGGGTGACAAAGTGAAGCTGTCCCAGCCGATCAAAGGCTGAGCAGACGGGGACAGGGGTGGTGCTCTAGAAAAGATATGGAAGCCTAGAGGCAGAGTGGTCCTCACCGGTTGAAGAGAAAAAGGGGGGAAGGATACAAGAAACATCAATGTGAGAGAGGCAGAGTGGAAAAGGCTTGAATGGTCGATGTAGGTGAGAGAATGCAACAGCCGAGAGAGAGAATCGGGACAGTCTCGACAGGCAAGAAACGGGCGAGCAGGCACGGTGGAGGGGAGGGGGGACCCCTTGCGGTCCCAGAGGAATGGTAACCAACAGCATTTCAGGAAGCCCCCTCAGCCAGGGATATGACGACAGCCATGTCGCTCTCGCTGCCTATCACGATGCCCCATGGTCGCATTTA
Source organism: [Phialemoniopsis] sp. UDSM-2020 (assembly GCA_018873225.1). Taxonomy (NCBI): domain Eukaryota; kingdom Fungi; phylum Ascomycota; class Sordariomycetes; order Thyridiales; family Thyridiaceae; genus Thyridium; species [Phialemoniopsis] sp. UDSM-2020. The sequence continues at coordinate 4,106,027 of JAEILZ010000001.1, forward strand.
CAAAATAGCCTGCCGGCATGCACTGGAGCCCTCACTTGAGGTGATTCCGGAAGTCCACCTGGTCAGGAGTCGACTGTCGGAAGCAGCGCTTAATTGAATCTCGGTACATGGCCAGGCATTGGAGATAGTTGTTCATAGGTTGGGCAAGAGAAGAAAGAAAGTAGTTGATTGCACAGCCTCCTCTGCAAGCGACAGATCAGGAAGAAACCAATTGAGAAAACGGTCCGTGGGACGGTTCGGCCAGGCCGGCCAACTTGGCTTCAGTTTGGTTGTCAGTGGGTTTGCTATCCAGCCCCGGGTCCTTAGCGGGCCGCCCAAACGGCCGGATGGGGGGACACTCTCAGGGCTCCAGGCCAGCTTTTAGGGCGGTGAACTGCCCCAAAACGGCCTCGGAATACCGCCAACAGGCACCGACTTTCCTTTGCCCGATCTGCCTTGCACTAGACAAGCAGCAACTCCGGCCGAACCATAGAAATCCTCAACTAGGTATTTTATAAAGCCCACCACGGCCGCATCTTCTGCGGCCACGAGCCCGTCCCATCTCCTGTCTCCTACACTATGTCCAAGAGACTTGCAAAGTGTCCGGTGCGCCCACTCGACTAAGCCACACCGCACCGGCCATTTTTACGGGCCCGGGCCGCCTTCTTGGGCCGGCTGGGCCCAAACCCATCGATACCGTCGCAACCACGCGATGCCCTCAGTAATTGACATCACTCCTCGACTCCAAGGCTTCCACATAACACCCTGCAAGGTATTTGCCGAGAGTAGTCGCCATGATCCTGTCGTCAACCTCGGCACCGACGACTCTCGACCAAAGTGATATCATCTTCTTATCCTATCGATTCTCTTTTTCCTGAGCGGAATAACGCTTTGGCCAAATGTCATCAGTATCATCACCTTGAATTTGTGAGATTAATGCCAGCCTCGAAAAGTGTCCAACGAACGGCCTCCTGCACTCGAGGGACGACATCTCTTCTGGTGGTGGCACTACTTGTCCTTGACCAGGACTCTGGGTGAACCTCGAGACATTCCCTCCCAGCCCTAGACCGCGAAAGACCGGTGATCACCGGGACTAATGAATTAACAATCATTGAAGGCAGACCTCCTTGAAAAGCTGGGCTATTGAAGCAAAAGAATATTAGTGTCATAATCATGACCATCCTATTGACCTGCTAAGCAATGAAAGTAGCCACACAATGAAGTTATGCTGTCCTCTGCTTGACTAAGTCTTCCAGTATGGCGTTCACTCGTTCGAGAGTTTCCTTCCCCAATAGCCTTTCCCGTTCACTCGATGGCAGTCTGACGATATGTTCCTCGGCGATCGTGTGAAGGGCATTCATGATCTCAGAAATTCCCCTTTCTGCTGCCCTGCGACTCTCCAGATCAGCATCAGGCATCACGCCGCGGTCCCCTGAGCCTTCGATAGCTTCCGCTGTCTCTGACACATCGCTCAAGAGCTCCGAGTATGTTCGCAGCAGGACTTCGACTGTTGCCACCCACGAAGGTATTTGAGTGCTCCCAGCTGCCTCCTCAGGTGGAGATGCCTTGGCTGCTACAGAGGGGGGTATGGGACCCATGACTTGAGGAATGTGGAGAGTAGAGCGCAAGACACCCCTTGTGCATTCAAGAAATCCGTTTTCGAAGTGACGGTTGATGTGAAAGTGAGTGCGGTCAAGGCATCCCATACCTTTATGCCAACAACCTGGGCAGACATCAAAATCTCCGTCAGGACAAGTGACGCAATGCCAGTGTTCGCCGCGGATGTCACCACCGCAGCCTTGACAAGTCGAGTGATCAATAAGCCTGACGTATTCCTGGTAGGCAGGTTTCTGCTTTCCTTGATCAGGGGTGCCATCAGGGGTGCCATCAGGAGTGCCATCAGGAGTACCATCAGGGGTGCCATCAGGGGTGCCACCAGGTGTAACATCTTTCGCTGGGTTGGCTGAAAGACCAATCGGACTAGGCACCTGAAGCGCGTTCGGATCTGTCGCGAGACTTTTCTGCAGCTGCTCTATGACCTTCAGTGCCTCCGAAAGCGAGATTCTGTGTTTGCCAAACCCCGATTTGCCTCTGACTGCCAAAGGCTGGGTGTATACATAGGATATGTACGCACGCGCAAACTCCAAGATCTCCCGCCACCGTGCAGAGGCATGGAATAGCAGATCAAAGGGAATAAAATGCTTTTGACCAGGAGAGAAATGCTGCCACATGTCCTTGGCCCAGTAGTTCATCTCTTTGGCTTTCTCTGTCGCCATGTACATCTTGCTCTTGTGGCGTATAATTCCCGATCGCATCTGCTTCACCTCATAGCCGATACACATGTTGACAAATGTTTGCACTTGCTTGGGAGCAGTCAGATAGCTCGGCCAAATGATCTCGGGTTCCCGGGGGTATGAACACCAGACGCTGTTCTGATCAGGAGCGCTCATGCCTTCGAAGATACACCATAGTGTTCGTCCTAGCATGTAGGTCATTGCCCGTTCCCACTCATCTGGTTCGAGTGCAAGCCACGCGATGTTGTACCCAGAGACTGGGTTTGTATACTCGGAATCACTTTGCAGTTTCTCCCACCCTGGAACCTTCTTGTCTAACGAGTCCCGTGCATAGCCTCCATATGTTCTCGTGTCTGTCGTCTCCGTATTGCTGGCTATGAATAGTAGGTATTCCCAAGCATCTACCTCTGGAGCAGAAAATTCGAGCCAGACACCGCGCTGCTCAAAGTCGATGAGCACAATATCATATTCGTTATTCAGGACCAGGTTGTCCAGTCTCAGGTCCGGATAGTACGTATTGCCAGACTCCCGAATATGTTGCAGCGCCCGAGTTATCTGCTCCGCCCAACGTAGCTGGTCCCTTAAGTGGAGTTGGCGGTGGATGCGCAGAAACGGAAGATGGTCACGGATACTGCCCAAGGGATAGTACGGGAGGACGAATCCCACGACGACTTTCCTAGGCATGAAGTTACTCCTTTTCGTAACCACGTACAAAAGCCTGACGATGTTGGGATGCGGCGGCAGCTGGGTCAGCTGGCGTAGTTCATGGTACAAGTATTTGAGCGATTGAGCCGAGTAAATAGACTTGAAGACCATAAGGTTGGAGCCGCCATCGTTGCGTTTTGGCTGGCGGTCCAAGTTCAGCCGAACAACCGTGACAGTATCGGAGAGCTGACGGACGAGTATCAAATCACCAAGGTCTAATTCTGGAGTATACTCAGAAGACCCCCATTCTTGTCTTAGATGTCGGTGAGTCCACATTAGCGACTCAAGGTTATGGTTCGGGAGAATCTGGATTCTGCAATTTGGAACGTGAAGTGACAGGGCAGTGATGCGAAGTTCTGTCCCAAAAGGTCCAGAGTCGTAGATTTTGCGGATCTTAGACGGGCAAAGATCACCGCCACAGACTGTACGGGACTGGAGGATTCTTAGGATGTGCCGCGCAATTCCTAGTCTTCGTACCCTTACTCCATCTCTTGTGTGAAAAGCACGATTCAGGTCGAGAAGCTCGCGGAGGATGGTGATGTCGTTGTCCTTTTCGTTGTATCCGGCGCCCCGCGTTGTGGCACTTTCGTCGGTTCTCCTTGGTAAATCGACAGTGACATGAATATTCATGGGACGAATGTTTTCTATGAACAGAGGTACCACCAAGAAGACGTTTCCTGACATGCAGCCGTCAATTCGCCAGAGGGGCTTGGAAAGCAATTCGAGGCTGTCCATGCGATTAAGGGGATTCAGTTGTGACTTATTCCAGTTGACCTCGAGTTCGAGTCGTTCTTTCCATTCCCAAAATGGAACATGCGTCTGCCTACCCACCGGGGTGGGCAATCCTGACGTGGGCTGGACGAAATCTTGAATGTTTCCCTCGCACAGGTCCATTGTAGTGCAAGAAATGATATGACCAGAAGAATTCTTGGCTGATAATCTAGTCTTCAGGACGCCTAAGGATGTTCTTCTCGGCAGTCCTGATGTGACGAAATGGTGACAATATGTATGGCCTTTGTTTTTCCGGAGATGAGCCGTAAGTTTACGACGGCAAGAATGGGAATGTGTCGTCAGAGGTGCTTGCGTTCAGCTGGATTGAAGATGGTTTCCGGATTGTTTGATATCGAGGTGCCGGAACACGTCCAGATATGTCAAGACTAGACGTGGCCTCAACGCACAATATTGAGCTCGTTCCAAGATTGCACCAGAAATCAAATGTTCCTTCCCGTCTTCTGGTCGTACTCGCCCAATAAGAACTGCCTCTCCTTTCTTGCTCGTGGTTCGGAAAGGGGCCACCTAGTACGACAACCAAAGCAGATGTGTTTGGTGTCTAGTATTGTGGATAAATCCTGGTTCCGGGCGTCAGATATGTGCACTCTGCCCGGGCCCGACTTAATACTCTTGACAGCAATTAAGGAGGTTCTAGACGTGCGCCCTGACGGCGGGCAGGCCCGTTCTAGCGGTCCTGGTCTACAGGAGGAAAAGGAAGCACTGACGATGGTTGTGGCTGGTTCGCTCTTTACTAGCGGAACGCCGCTTCACCTGCAAGGAGCGCAGCCGCCGTCTGCTCCAACACGGCTGATGCAAAACAAAGCAATTCTTCCACGACAGCAGCGGGAGTAACGCGCTGTCCCGCAGCCGCCGAGCCCAGGCCTGGCCGCCGATGGTGCTTCTGGCGGCCAGTCAGTCTTCTCTAGGCCCTTTATCCTGGTCGTAGCTCGTCTGTGATCATGGATACCTTATTCTTATCATGCATCATCTTCTCTTGTCTTCGTGCCCCTCAAAATGAAGTGCACATGCAGTCTGGTCTGGTTTGGTCGGCGTTGTCTCCACGGAGCGGAGAGAGGGAAAGTCCTTTTGTTTTGATTGGCTCACTGATTTTTGGAGATGCAGTCGTGGGCGCAGTTGAAAGAAGCAATGTCCTCGACAGATAGTAAGCATAAAAACTGTGCTAATGTCAGCCTCATTGGCTTCTTCGACAGGGCGGCTATCTCAAAAATCTAAATCACAATCTTCTGCATGAACTAAAAATCAACTGATTTGACGATGCTGTGTGAGCTTCTCGGAACTCCCTACGTGATTCTACTCTCATGTGATCTTTGTATTATCATGGCGTCGAAGGGCAAGTGACTAAAGCCCTCAAACACAGCTTCTTCATTATCAGAAAGAATGGCACCAAATCATCCCGTGCAGGCGAGCATCCCGACATTTGATGGGATAGGTTCAGCTAGTCGGCCATTCATTACTAGGCCCTCTGGAACTCTTTCGATTGATATTCGTCCAACAATAACAACCCTCTCATACAAATAGTACTGATCATGACTTACATAGCATTGGCCATGTAGTGATGAAATTCGCAGGAAAATGTTCCCCAAATGGTCATATTGGAAGTCAGGTCGATGATTGGGCCGCCGTCAGAGCCATGGTTCGTTGTGATTCGTCCAGTGAATGATGGCTTACACAGCGTCACCAGATGGACTACCCGGCAGCCTTGACGAGTGTTTCGTTGCCTTCTTGTAATCGGCGATGTCTTTCATGACTTAATGGAGTCCAATTGAGGCAGTCGGTCAGCACGGAAGTCGGCTGAGGAGTTCGCATCTTGAAGCTCATAGGCTCAATTGTGCCGCGTCTGCTGCTCCTCGTCGATGGGCAGGCTCGGTGTCCGGGGGGCAAAACCGACAGACCCGTGTTCCAATCCGAGCGCAGAAGTTCTCCAGGGATAGCTCAAGTGTCTCGTTATAATCAATATGTATCTTTATGTCAAGGGCTAAAGCGGGCAGGGGATTGCCAGGGGCTTTCTCGGCGACTTACGAGCTGCAGCAGGGGCCAAATGGTCAATCAACGTCAGGATGACAGCAGGAGATAAAACACCTTGCCCGGCTATGCAGCAGCAGTCAACGCCGTCTGGAGATGGCCGCATAGAGCAGGAGTTGGGATATACCTAGAATCACACCCTCACCTCATCAAACACCAGTGCGTACTGATACTTCAAGGCGACAATGGCCGACATCGGGTCCCCCTCTTTGGCAAGTATAGCGGAACTCCTAAGACCAGAAAGTCGCATTCGAGTTCAGCGGTTGCTTTACCGAAAAGACATGCCCTGCCACGTTGTCCATCTAAGACCATGAAGTGGAAACTGAAGAAACGACACGGCGACCGGTGAGGCTCAAGATTCGGGACAATCATGCAATTCGCTGCACGCAGTTTTTGAGCGGTGTGATGCCGGTAGATAGATGCAGCAACCGGCCAAAAGGGAGGGTCCGCGTGGCGATCCTGTCAACCTTTTGACCTTTGCCCGGCTGAGTGGACCATATGGACGGGACGACCACCCTGGCCGAGTGGCTGCCAATAGTACATGTCTCAAAACTTCTGTTGAAGATGTTTCACGCCGAGCCGAGGGGGCCAAAAGGGTAGAGAATGAAACGAGGTGGAGAATGGAGACTAAGTGCTAATTCGGGATCGGCCCGGGGCGGAAGGGCGAACCCGGTAGCTTGGCGGTAGGCGACGGCGGCTCTAGCAAAGTGGAGAACATATGCATTCTCCCTCGACTTCCTCAGAGATCCAGCATGTCTAAAAGTGAATCAAGAATGGCTCCCTCAGGGAGTTCGTTGCTGGCGGTTGGAGTCTGTTCGGCCGACATTTGCATAGAAGAGTCGGGAGCGTTCAGATTAGAGAGAGTCAACCGTACATATTGTCCCATACTACTCCATCGAGTTCGCCCCTGCCTCGTAAAGCCATCATGAAAGAAGAACCATGCAGTATGAGGAGGGTGGTAATGGGCTTAGAAAGGCTGACCGATGAGTACGGCGTCGAATCAAGATGCGTTGCTGACATTTGCTGCGTACCAGGCCGCGGGTTCGCAAAGGATGGAACCTGCAGATAGAAAGCGCCCCGCGCAGGAACGTGTGTAGGCAGTTGAGAGATCGTCACGAACAAGATCCCGGCGAGGAGACATCCTGCATCACGGACCCCCACCTAGTAACCATGCGGCAACGAGTTCATATGTGTAACGAGTTTTCATGAAGATCAAGCAGTCCATATTACCGCGCAGAGCCCTTTTCATAGTCTCAACCTCACTGGCGAAGCCAACCTCATCGAAAGTGTCGAGAACATACCTGACATGTGCACTGTGAGCCGCTCGAAAGTCCCACCTGAAGCTGAATGTGGTGATTTGAAGCTCATGGCACCACAGCGGCAAGGTCCAAGGTAGTGTGTGCAACTTGAACATGCCTCCCACCCTCCTAAATATGCGCTCGGGATTCGATCCGGTTTGGTCTGGTCTCGGACAGTCCCTTGGTAACACAGAACGAGACGCCAATCGCACCGGCCTGTTTGCTACATGGCCTGCCGCTGGTTCGAGATTGTCTTCACACCGGTCGGCGGCGAAATTGTTTGGCTCGATCCACTTGAAATGGGCGGTTGGGGCTGGACTGCAGAGTTCTTTCAGTAATACGCGCTGAACCGTCCTGGCCCTTCAAATTTGGTGACATTGATCATCGTGGAAGGCAGGCTGCATGAGATGATTCCCATGTATAGTAGCCGTCATACCGTCAAGGCGCTCAAGATTCTGCGCAGAAAGCTATCTGGTAACCTGGGATATCAAGCGTTGTAGCATACCGAGCACCATCAGTGACATTTGACTCTGCTGTAGTTGACCGTCGTGATTGATTCTCCCCTTCTTAATTGAAGCGGTGCATCTTTCACTTGTCATGATGACAGTCAGCTGCAGGTCATGGAGATGGCATAAGAGAACAGGTGATCACTAGGCGATGCCCAGCTCGTGGCGTGCGATCAAAGTTGGCTCAATTGATCACTTGACGCCCAGATGCACTCACAAAACGAGCATTCTGCAAAAGGTGGTAAGCAACGACGAGTGTACGCTGTCTCGTGGCGCAGGACGCCGCAGAATCAAAGAATTCGATGTGTCGAAGTACATCTGCGTACATAATGCCTGTGTCTGCGTCGACGTTTGGCAGCTGCCTCCCTGCTCGATGAATTCCTCATTGCCCATGTCAGCGCTACTGAATCCAGGGGGTCGGGAGCCAGTATGCTCTGATCCGCGAGTTTCGTCGGGCTCCTCGATTACTGACCAGTAAAGCTCGACTGTCATATATGACCACGAGAACAATGTAGGCCAAGTCACCTTGCCCGACAAGCTGCCCCGCATCAATTTTGGTCATCTGGCTTCACTGACCCTGTCACTGTCGTGAAACGGAATCAAAAGCAAAGAAGAACAAGGTTGTCCGTGACTTTGCGTTCGAATGTCTCCACAACTGCAGGGCACTTGGATTACACGCCCACGACAGACATGGATCCATGGAAGAATTCGTGCGGCAAGAACAATCCTGGCGGACGAATCGCCGTTTGAGCAATGCCACTTATCGGACGTTGTTGTCGACACCTGGTTTGGAGACGCCTGTCTACCGGTGATGAGAATTGGGTAGAGAACAAGTATTTGATAATGAAAACGGTGCAAATATGCGCCAGTACAGATTGCGCCAGTCTGGATCGACACTTTGCACGAACAGACAGGCACCCGCATCCTCACTAGGCGCGAGGAGCTTCGGCATCGTAAATCAGTGCTCAGTAACGCCAATGCGACCCAAGGATCAACGTGTCAGCGATGAGAAGTGTGGGTCTAAGGAAGCAAGAGAAGACGGGAGTCCGTGGTTCCATGACGTCCATGAGGGGAGACCCCAGACAAGCGCTTCAGTGTTCCGATCTGGGATGTTGGTCCCGCTACTTGGGAAGAGATGACAAGTGTGGAGAGTCTGTCTTGTCTGTGAGAGGTGTTGAGATGGTGGTGGGTATCGACCGTGCGCATTATGGGCATGGGGACAGGCATTTGTTAGAGGCAGCAAGACTTGCTCGTCTTTGGCCGGGCGGAAGGTCGAACTGTCAGAGCGCTCACGAAATTCCCAGCCGTTTCTTTTGTGATATGTGATATCCTGAATCGGCTGTCTGGTCAATCCCGACACTTGAGCCATGGCACTGATCCGTCCGAAAGCTGATATTGCCAACCTTCAGTATCATTGGTGCATCATGTTGCGAAGAGATGGTTCAGACGAGGGAGCGGTCTACACGTGAGAACAACCCTCCATCCATCCGAGCACTGACTACCACCACAGCAGTTTGACATGCACCGAGGGCCTTATTTTTGAGTCCCTGGTTTTTTCCATTCAGAGATCTCATGCGAATTTGCTTGGAGGCGGCTTGAGCGTCGGTCATGCCTGGTCGCCAAGAGACGGGTTATCACTGCACGGTATCTGGTGGCAGTGACTGCAAAGCGTGGCACCGTCGTATCGTGGCAGCATGGCAATGTCTGGGAGTGGTCTTTCTCCTCCCGCATTTTCAATAGATAGGTTTGTCGGGTCGTGTCGTCGTGGGGGCCAGCTCAGGGCTGCTTGCACAGAATACGGATTGTTGGTACTGTATGCATTTGTAAGTGTCAACCCTGGTCCTGGCCACGGCCCTGGATCCTTGTCGGTCTCATTCAACTGATCTATCATTTGTTCAAAGCTGACTGAAATGACCAGACGGGAGGGAGGGATTCCTTCTCTTTCCTTCCTTTTTCGCCCGGCTCTGCTCAGCATGCTTTCAATTGCTGCCTGCCTCGATGCCTCCAGTCCAGTCTTTGCCTGTGCTCGGCCCTTGGTTTTTCTGGGTGATTGTGCTGTTTTTGCTGGTCCTGCCGCCCCGTGTCTCCCCATCATCTCCCCCATTCCCATCCCCCATTGTCCCTCCACTCCACTCAATTCCAAGGTCCTCTCTGCCTTGCCATGCATGCGCCATCTCATGTTGGATCTGCTTTCGCATCATCATCATCTCCTGACCCTGTGCTTCTTCTTACTGTTAGCCACACCATCTACACTCCCCTCCCCTCCTCTTTCTTTCATCCTTAACCCACCGCCGCGAACCAATTTGTCGATTTCCTGGTCACCAAATCGCATGAGCGTTGGACTCGGAGAGAGTGGGCTCACCCCCCTTGTTGTATCTACCGACCTACCTTAACTGGCTTACTTATTATTGATGAAATCTTACCTTGCACACATTGTTCAACCTTCGATTGTAACCCCCCTGCTTCATCCATCTGGGCCCTTGGGTCCTTGGCCATGGTGCCCCGCTGCGTGCGCGACCGGTCAGTGTGCTTTAACCTTTAACAGCCCAACCTAGCCGCCATCGACACTTTCTTCATCTCACCGAGTCCCTCTTCTTTTTCTCAGCCTTGATCTTTTCAAGCCGTCTCCTTTCCCCAACTGACCACAAGCGAATTCGATCGGCAGCCGTCTGATGCGACCTGGTACCGGTACGAGCGCCTAGCTTTGTCAAATTTGTCCTTGACCTTCGTCCAACGCTGTACCAAAGTATTCTGCTTCTCCGCATACCAGTCCACACTGCCGCCTTACGCTTCGCGCCAAGCAAAGCAGACCAGGGCCGGGTTGAGTTGCGCTGCCCATCGTTCACCAATCGCCCGGAGAGAGAGTCTCGGGCAGGGTAAGCACCAGTGAGCGCGGCCATCAAGCAGCAAGCAGCGTGATCCGATTCAGCGCTTCGATATCCGGAGGCTGGAACAGGACACTCCGTTGCAAGACAGACGACCACACAACACACGCCGCAGGCACAAGACCGCACCACGCAGCAAGCACACAACAGCCTCGGCCCTCTGCGGGTCAAGAGCTGTTTACCCCTACGAACCTCACTTGGACTTTGGCCTGCCTCTTGGGGTTACAAGGTATCTATCTGATCAGCCCTTTGCCTAGCACCACTGCACTGCACAATCCGCATACGCAGAACAGAGACGCACGTTCTTAGCACCAGATCCCCCTTCTTTGCACATCGTACACGCTTGCATCTGCTTGTCTCCCCTGGCCTCTCCCGCTATCGTCTTGTGAGCACGTACCACCGCCCCCGGATGCCTGGGACCAACCGTTGGGCCTGCATATCATTCCTGCTCCACGATCAGCACGATACACTGGACACTTGACCCTCAACTGAGCTCAGTAACCCCCCTGCCCCCTCCGTGCTCCCAAAGGACACCCCCGGAGCACTCTGAAAACCATTGATCCCGATATCACACTCAATAACACCACATCGCAATCTGACAAGTCACCGCTATTCTTAGTCCCCGCTATCCTCATCTCTTCCGACCACGTCAGACCGGTGTTCATCCTAGGACACGCCTCTGACTGACCGTGGCCGCTCCGAAAAAAAGGTGTGCTCGAGGCAGGGAACCAAGATCTCGTGCGTCCTGCTCGGTCTGCTCTGCTTCGCCCCAGAGCCCTTGTTCAGGTCCTCCGTCACCAGTCGTCACACGACTCTCCCTCAAGTCGGCTCCGAATCCGGTCCTTGCAAGCCACCATAGCAATTCAAATCTGGGTTGTGTTTCCTGCAGCCCTCCACCTATCGCAACCCGGCACTGTCTCCAACGGTGGCAATGGCGTTGGTAACTTCGTGAGACCACTGGATCTCTCCGCACACGCCCCTCCCCCAGCCATCATCTCGCGAGTCGCTTTCTCCCTCGTCCTTACCCCTGCTTGGCGCTGTATCATTCTCCCTGCTGTCGCCGTTGTCACTGTTATCGATACTCTACTTGGGCACCCTGCCTTTGTGCATCTACCGGTGTATACCTGCCGCCGTCCATCAAGTGCACTGACTCTGACGCCTTTGTCTAACCCACCATTCTTCCTTACTGCAGCCATCATGGTGAGAATCCCTTTCTCCTTACTCTCCCCTCCTCGCCCGCCGTCTGCCACGGGATATATCATCTCGCTTCCCTTCCCTAATTCTCTTCGAAAAATATCCTCTCGACCACGCCTTACTTACTCATTCTGTGGTCTGATTGCTCTTCTTGTCTGCCCTGTACCTCCCTAGTCCCGTCTTCATACCAGTTCCGAAGATCTGGGTCGCTTTCGCATTCATCCTCCTTAGTATAGCACAATCTTGCCTGCGTGTCCCCTGATTGATCTCTTTTCAGGATCCTCGAAATCTCAAGAGGCGAAGGCCTTACACTTCGGAGGACTCACCCACCGAGCCACTGCTCCAAGGGCCCATCCCTAGCGTTGCGTCCTCTGCTATTGATATAGCACATTTAAGCCCGACAAACGACTTCATATTACAACAAGCTGCGACGGTATTGAATGTTCCAGTGGAAAGACTATTGCATCTCCCACGATATCAAGAACGGGACTACATACTCGGCCAAGCTGCTCAGACACTCCACGTGTCTGTGGACAAGTTACTTGACCTGAGTCGTCAGCAGCATCAAACTCAGGGAAACAAGAGACTGCGCCTAAATACAGACGTCGCCATGCCTTCCCCATTTCCCTCGATATCAGCAGCCGAATGCAAGAGTGAGAAGTCAGCCGTCCACGACCCTCGTCATCTTACAGATTTTTCACTGCGTCGTTCTCAAACCGAGCTCCCCCAAGCCAATTCGCTCTTTGGGTGGGCCAATTCCGGCCTCGGGTCCCAGCTCGCGGACTGTTTCGCTAGTTTTTCTGTCTGTCAGCCCTCGTCCGGCTATGAAACACAACCAAGTAGGTATCTCCATCTTGCATTCAGATCTCGCTCCGGACCTAAGTTGTTTTCTTCCCATAGACTGTCCTACCAGCGCGGCAGTGCCACCACCCTTTGGCTATGCCGACAACAAGGCCTATACAGATGAAGGCCCTCCGGCAGTCCATAGGCAGAATTCTAGCCTCCCGGCCGTTTCTTCAGAACAGGCGGGGAGCGTGAACTTCTTTGTTGAAGCGGATCCCGAGTTTGCTAGTCCGTATCTGCCAAGCTATCCATCACTGCAGCCATCTCGGGGTCCTAGGACCCAGCCAACAACAAGTAGGGAAGCCATGTGCTATCCCGAAACCCCACAACTTGCACCGTGCTTCGACTCGGATGCCGGTCATGCTGCAAGGGCAGCATCTATCTCACATACTGCAAGACTGACAAGTCATAACGATTATGCAAGCGGCATCATGGCGCTAGGGGAGTCGTCAGACTTTGCGGCGCGGCAGGCTGATGCGAATCGCCTCATGTCATCCTATAGTCAGACGGCCAATTGCAACCGGTCGGATCCGCTGAGCCTGATTGATTCTCCTCAATTGCACCTGCAAGCCAATGCCACCAACCCGGAATTCGTCTTTCCAAACCAGCGCCCGCCTGCCGCCAAACGTGGGCCTTTCAAAGATCATGTTGAGAGACAAAAAACGGCCAACACGCGGAAGATTGGCAGTTGCATCAGGTGTAGGATGCAGCGTATACGGGTTGGTATCACCTTGACATTTCTGTATCTGGTCCCCAGACTAACACCGCCGTACTAGTGCAATGCCGACCCTGGTGACGAGAAGGGAACCTGTCTCACTTGTAAAAAGGTGTCGGCCAATAAGATATGGCGACTGCCTTGCCTTCGGCTCAAGATCAACGACGTCCTGCTCTCCAAGCCCGGCCAGGTCCAGGGGCACGAGTGGACCCTTCGATGGAAGGAGAATCACATGTTCGATGAGATTGATAATTGGGCGTCATCAGACATCAAGACTATCCGCGTCACAGAAGGCTACACGGGTAACTTTGTCGAGTTGCGAGTGCGGCAATTCGTCCCGCAGGACGGCGACAAACTCGAACGATCTTGGGTCACGGACAAAGGAGAGACCAAATGCGTCGAAATCCCGCCTTATGCGCTGGTGGATCTGGACAATACCAGGACGGCGTACAGCGACTACATCAAGAGAGGCCTGGTTGAATGCTGCAAGAGGATTCTCGGGCCTCGGGAAAAGTTGCTTTGGCAAACGTACGGCATGGCCTTGAAGCTCGCCACAGATCCGAAGCTATCAACAACGGAGAGGAATCTGCTGACTAGCACGCTTGACCTGTGGATGTCGATTCGCCTCACTACAAAGTCTTTTGAGATCGTTGGGGACGAGAGATTAGGCATGTCTGAAAACGTGATGGATGAGACCAGCCCTCTTCCAGGAAAGATTCCACTTCCACCCGTGATGGGAGCGCAACTCGACATGATATTGATTCATCAGATCCAGACGAAACTACGACATGACACTCTGGAGATCTTGCAAAAGATGACACAGGAGAACAAACAAAGAACATGGTTGACGACATATCTGGTAACGTTCATACTTTTGCATAATATAGCTCTCGTCATTAGGCATGATGCGAGCTATGCACGAAAGCATGGCCTCAAAGTACGCTATTACTCTTTGCATTTCCTCTCTCGAGTGGTGATAGCCCGCGTGGTTCATCGGCCAGGCGACCCTGGGCATTGCTTTTAAACTGGAGGAGATCACTTTTGCTGACTTGTGCGTACCTACTACAGAGGCGCTTTGCGCGGGAGGACCGGGTCAAGCAGTACTACCAAGGTGAGTTGGCTGCCGTTGTCGAAGCGCTGTTGCCGGCTCTGGACGGCCATCTCTGTCACTCGGTTGTTGACGTTCCACCTAGGCGCGATCACGCTGTTGGCATACTTTCACTACTGCAACAAGGGCGTCTTTCCCTTCTCTACATCCTGCAAGCCAGTGGATCTACGAAACCTCGCCGAGCTCGATGATTCGGCGGTTCAGTTTGTTCACTACACTAGGCGTTATGCCGCGGAGCATAGTAAGACATCCCCCGATCCATATGTGCAGACCACCTTCCCACCCTCCCCTACTCCAACCCCTGTCACCAGTATCGAGCCTGTCTTTTATCATAGCACCCCTCTGTTACACATGTCCCTTTGAGGACGGTTGCAGAGTGTGTCCTTTTCATTGCGCTTCAGACAGTGCTGACATGGCCTCGTGCGCCCTCTTTGCAGGAAAACAGTGGGAAGATGTGTGGGAATGCAAGGATTACGAGAACGACTATTACTTTGTCAGTCAGCTTTTTGAGCAGAATTGGCTACCCCGGACAATGGATTAGTTTCCGCCCCTGCTGGGGCCGGGCACTGGTTGGGTGGGATGTGATGGAAACGGGGCTGGGCATTGCAGTAGAGGTATGCAGTTGCACCAAAAGAGATGAAATGACTACACCTATTCGCCAAACCGGATCTGCGGGTATGCATTTGGTGCCCGGCCGGTCTGAGTGGCGTCGCCTGTCGACTCCACTTCACCAGCAAACATGGCGACCAGGCCCCGGGGGGGGCCAGGAGCGCATAATGTAGACGCCAAAGATCAATATGACTGGTGACTCGGTTCCGTCTAGTAGGACCTGCCTGATGTTGATCTTACAAGTAGGTCTTGATATCAAGGCAAGCCTTATATGTTTCTCGTGCTCTGGTCGTGTTGGACAACAATGGTTGGTAATCAGAGTTTCAGAGTGTTGGGTCATTCCTTTCTTCTTGTCTTATTGCTTTGGCGAGTCTTGGAGGAACTCAGCAGAAAAAAAGCAACTGTCGACATTAGCGCGTGTCGAGTTGTGCATCACTACCCGGCAAAGTCAAGCATGGTAGCGTCACCTTGGAAGCTGAATCCAGGTTCGTGGGGCGGCAAGGATCTTGCTGTCCCCGGTGGCACGCTCACTCCAAGCCAAAGACACACGCCCACATACCCACAATCACACGCACGGCGGTTTCCCCGTTCGTTGTCGAGAAATCATGGGCAGGCATCTGGCATGCGGCTCTCAATCTGATCACGGCGGGCCCCGTTGTTGCAGATGTGCTTATGTATGTAAGTAACATGTAGAAGACGCCAGCTTCGGTTAAGTCATGCAACCTCTCTGTTGCTGGAAACAAGCCACAATACGACACGACCATGTAGCCGAATCTTTCTGGCAGGAGAGTCTACTGGGATGATTGTCGCTTGGTCCTGATGCAGCTCGCAATAGAGGTTGTTGTGTCTTTTCTCTCGGGTGCGTTTTAGCTGCGTATTCTGCTTCCGCGAGTGGTGCGGTCATGTACAGTATTTGTCCTGGGCCACCATTCCCACCAACTACATACATACCTCGCGGCCTAGGGAGGCAGGGTACCTGACCTTACATGAAGTCTAAGTCGGTAACTTGCTGATTTCAGTCCCGGCTAAGCTCCGTTTGGTCTACTCTACCCAACCTAGAGTCGAGCTGCATCACCACCCGTTCCTCCTGGACTTTCTCCAGCCCCCTGATCCTTCATCCATCCACCCATCCCATCCACGAGCACGCCTCTGGCTCGTGTCTTTTGTTTAATCCCTTCTCCTCCCTGCTCTCCTTGCACCCGCCTCCCTAGCACACTCTTTCTAGGTAAGCACGGCCTTGCCTCTTGTCTCCACACCTCGTCTGCCGCCCGGGTGCCTCCATTGGGTTGCCGGCCGTCCCTCGTGGTGGATGCTCCATGTATGTATGTACATCTCATCTAGCGGGAAGGTAATCGATCAGCAGCATCGTCGGAAGCGGGTAGGCGAACAGGCGAACCAGAGTTCAGACAGGCCTGGAAGCGAGAGCCACAACCTGCATCCCGCCCCTTGACGAATAAGCCCCAGTCATAGGGCAGAAGCCTTTTGCCTTCTCGTGCGTGTGCCTGGCCAAGGGCTGTAGGATACGGTCTCAATGAGGCAAGTAGGGGGATGCCGAATACGTAAGATGAACAGCAGACTTCCTCCAGTCAAAGCTGGCTCAGGAGCAGCGGTGACATTCCACCAAGCCTGTCCCCACCTCGCCTGACGTACCTCGTCCCCTTACACACATCGAATGCACATACAGTTGCTCCAACACAATGCTCGTTTTGTCCTGATGTCTGGCATTGTCCGATGGCGACCGGAGAGACTAGCTGACTACGTCGAATACTGCCCACCTTGGCACATCAATAATATCCCATTGGCGGTTCCAGCCACACGAGCAGCATCTTACGCACACCTCGTCCATACCATACCATACCATACCATACCATACCAATCTCGACCTACCTCCTTCCTACCCTTTTCAGTGCCGGCGGTAGTCCCCGCGCCTTCCCTGCGTCTCTTACCTTACGTCTGGACTTCATCGTCGTGCTCCATTCCAAGTCACCTCCTCCTTTCACGTTTCTCTCGGTCACGCGCGCACGTTTCCCTCCCTCGACATGCATATATGCAGCTGCCCTTTCCCCTCTGCTCCCCGGTCCTCTTTCCTCCTAGCCCTTGGCAGATCATGGATGGGTATGCGTAACGACTGTTATCCTTGTTCTGGCGCCGATGTAGGAATGCACTCCGTTGTCGTGTCCTTATTCGCTTCACAGAATGCGGCTTCCTACTCCTTGCGCCTTCGGGAAGGGATCGATCACATCCAGCATCGCTCTCCATCGCGTTGTACTTCATTCAGAATTCAAGTGTCACAGGTAACACCATCGTCGAGGGCGCGACTGTCAAGAGAGAGGGAGGAATGCTACTCCCGTGGTGTCACTCATGCCCGTCTCTTCTTGTGTCTCTCCGTCTCTCGCGCGCTCTCTCTCTCCCTCCTGCCTTTGTCTCGCTCCTATCCCGGCCGATCTGGTCCCTTCATCTCATGATCTTTCTTTTGTTTCCTCAATGCTTGACGCTGCTGCATGTACATGCTCAGCCGTTGAAACGAGACTGCCCGTCCATGCTTCCCTCTTCGCGGAATCAACCCTGTCTTTCAGTCTCTCCACCCACACCCTCTCGAAAGCGTCGTTTGCTTTCTTTTCTTCTTTCTTCGTCTCTCTTATAACTACTTCAGTCCTTCTTCTTCATAATTCCTTTTGATTCACTCTTTCCTTTCCCTCTCTGAGCCTCTGAACCTGGGCAGGTGAGCACGGTGACCCGCCGGCCATACCGACCAGACCCTCGACCTAGCCGCCAGCATCAAAGTCAACACG